>CM022701.1:29117374-29857374 GCA_012295165.1 Asparagus setaceus
TGGGAGAAACCATTTTCTCAACCGAGATGGTGGTGGCGCAATTCGATGACATTGCGGAAGGGACGACAGTCGAGTCCCTTGTGATTGAGTTCGATCAAGCTAGGTACGAAGAGTACTTATCTTCTTCCTCCTCTGACGGTAAGACCTCTCGTCGGTACCGCAGAGTTGTGCATGTGGCCCAGCCCCAAGCGGCCGAGGTAGCCATGCCCAAGAATTCTACCCGAGTACCAGCAGAGGGTTCTACCTCCCCCCAAACCAGCCAAGGCCGAACCAATGGCCAAGAGTGCAAGCCAAACAACTACTTGTTGGGTTGCCAAGCAGTCCACCCAATCCCGCGTGGAAGAGAGGATGATTCGCCTCGGCGTGGATCACGCCTTCACCGTCAATGCGGATTTCCCCCTCTCCAAGAGAGCCAAGCAGCGACGACGACAAGCTCTTGCACGCCGGGAAGCGACTGCCTCCATCTCTGGATGGCTTGAATTACTATTCAGGCCTAAGGAGAGCCAAGCCAGAACGCAAAGTTCATAGTTTTGGCAAGCTGCCTAAATCAGGCGAGCCCACCTATGCGGGCAGGTTTCACTCTAGCGGCAAGACCCCCAAAAGTGACGGACTTGGCGTTTCGAACGAACTTCACTCCATCAACAAGGTTCCCCATTCAAGCAAACCGAGCAAGACAGGCAAGCCCACTTACTCAGGTGAGCTTCGCTCTGGTAGCCAAGTCCCTAAAACTGGCGAGCTTGACTTATCAGGTAAGCCTCGGCCTGGCAGCGAAGTAGGCAAGCCCACTGATCCAGGCGGGCTTCGCTCATCAAGCCTTCACCAAAAAGGCAAAACGACAATGATCTCAATGGCGCGAACGACCGAATGGACGCATACCGCTAGGGATTGAAGCCGCCGAGCGTGATATCACGCCTGACAAGACAAGATCACCTGAATTCAACACATGGGGAAGTTCCAAAGCATTCTCGCTCGAGCTCCCTTGAACTCTCTGCACCCGAGTACACTGCGGATCCCTCCGGTACCGGGGGTTGTCATCATCAACCCATAGGAGATCTCAGGGACCATTTAACTCGCAAGCGCACAATTCGAGATTCAAATCCTCAGTGCCATTGTGAGAAGCTTATCCAGGCCGTACTTGCTGACTGTTAGTGCACGCCGAAATCATCAGTATGGGAAAGGCTTTCTCAGCCACATCGGAGAGCAAGGCCTCCCCGCCGAGGGCGCAATCTTCGAAAGAAATAAGCTACTGATGAGCCGGAGCCACCTGCTACCTCTGTCAACATGATGGGAAAGGATAAAGCCAAGTACTCAGATTCTTCAGATTCAGAGTTTGCATTAGGACTGAGGTACCTCTCAATGGGACGTGAGGGTGTTTACCAGCACACACGTCTCCAAACCGGCGCAGCCATCCCATTTGACTACGCACGGTTAAACTCCATCCGTGACAATGATGATGAAGTTTGCTCAGCGGAGGCGACATCCCAGACTTCAAGCTCGGCTTACGGTAAGCACGCAAGGGTGCACATGACCGGAGGTTCCGATGAGTGGACCAGGAGGTTTGAAGAGCAGCAAGCCGCAATATCCGAACAGCGAGCCGCCATCAACTCCATGAAGGAAATGATGGGACAGTTGCTACAGAAGAATGTTTACGCCGAGAACGGGGGTCTTTGTTGCTTCCATTACAAAACATTTTGACAATGAAAACAGTGAAAGATTACACGTGTATATCTCTCAATTACAAAGAAAATTTGAATCGCTCTCTTACAAACATGAACAGGAGACACTACGTAGCGATCTCCTATTTGCATGGGTTCTTTGCCTGTGCCCGGGACGCGTAATCCGTGGACCACCGAGCAACGATCGTCGGATTGACGGGGTTGAGTTTATGTTTCACAAAGGAAACAAGAACTGAAGCAAATATCTTAGTGAGGTAAGATATCTACTCTTCCCAAGAATTAAGGCTAAGCTTAATCTCGAGGAATATCCACGTGGATGACGTTCTTGAACTTTTCTTTGCTGTGTTGAAGTTTGAAATCTCCTTCTCTCTCTCTGCGCAAAGCTCTAGCTTAAAGTTTTGATCTCCGATGTTTTCTATCTCCCAAAAAAACTCTGATCCCCTCCCAGGTGGACGTAGGGGGATATTTATAGCCTTCAGGGGGCAAAACTGCTGAAAAGAACGTGTAGAAAATACGTAGTGGTCGAGACAGTTGTTAGTGTCTCGGCCCAAAATTATTGCGCCGTTGGCGTGACAGTTTGGGCTGTCTTGCTAGCAACTGACGCGCCAATGGTGCGACAGTTTGGACTGTCTTCTCGTTGTTATAATAGCTTTCCCTTTTTTTAGGCACGTCTCAATGCCCTACTTTCACGCTTAGTGGGCACTTTTTTAGCATGTAACAGCCCACTAACGTGGTTGAATATCTTCTTACGTTGAAAAAGCCAAGTGGGCCCCACGAGCATCAATAGAACACTCAAGAGCACGATTTCGCATTAATTTTGGTGTTCGCTGGCAAGACACAAGAAAGTGTCTGCCAATGGCGAGACATAAGAAAGTGTCTGCCAATGGCGAGACATAAGAAAGTGTCTGCCAATGGCGAGACATAAGAAAGTGTCGCCAATGGCGCGACACAAGGAAGTGTCTCGCCTATTGATTATCACATTTTAATTACATTTTTATACCCTTATTACCTATGTTATATGAATAACGATATTACTAATAATTATTTTTATCTTATTTTGCAGGCTAATAAAGAAATAATGAATAAAAGCCCAAATGACTCAAATTCTCTGAATTTCTACCAATTTTTGAAGTCCAAATCTGAAGACAAACGAAGGCCCAAAATACCAAGGGGATCCAAGAAGAATTCGTGCAAAAATATCAAGAAAAGACAAAATCCGTTGGAAACCAATCGGTTGACCAACCGGTTGGCTAACCGATCGACCAACCGATCGGTTTATGATTCAGTTAATGGTGGATTTCTTCCTTTTTGGCTAAGTTTGATCCAATGGTTCACATCAACTCCGTTGGGCTATAAATAGGGGTGAATGCTGAGGGTTTTGAGTGTAAAATATTTTGTAAAAACTCCATTTGGAGAGGAGGGTTACTCTTAATTGAGAAGATCTTTCAAAAATTGTAACTTTTGTTACACAATAAATAAAATTTTTCACCCCTTCAATTTCCTTTCTCTTCTTCTAATCCAAGAACCAAAGGAGGATTAGATTAAGATCAGGAGTTGTTGGTTTTCCTTTTATTTCTTTTCATTTTCTTTCTTGTTCATTTAATTGCTTTGTAGCTTAGATTTACTTTCATGCAATTTAGTTTCATGCAATTTACTTTCATGCAATTTATTTAATTCTTGTATTTACTTTCTAGAATAGATTTTTCTTTTCTTTAATTCACCTTGAGGCTAGAACCCTCTAGGAAATTACCCTTTTCTAAGTGTGGAGCTAATATTTGTAGGATCCTAGAGATTGTTTGAAACTAGCTAACAAATCCAACTCATTCTTGTGAGATTGAGATAAGCTAAGTGGATCTACTCTAGATTCCTCATATCTTTAATTAATCCTCCATACTTTACCTTCTTTATTTTCCTCTTATCCTTGCTTTTCATTTGTTTGTTATTTTCCTTTATTCTTGATTCTTGATTTCATTGATTTTTACTTCTCTCTCAATCTCATATTCCCTCCATGTGCATATAATCTCAAACCTAGTTTTGTTATTATGTGCATATAACCACAACCACATTCTCAACTTTATTTTCTCCTCTTTTGCACATAATCCACAACCACTCTCTCTAGCCTCTTCACCACCACTTTCACCATTTTCTCACTTTCATTTTATTTGAATAACTCCTAATTGTCACGCGCATAATTTGAGAACCAAAACTTGAACAAAACTCTTCCTACTTCCCGTTCCTCGTGGGATCGATAATCTTTTATACTATAACTTGATCAAGGTTGTATACTTGCAACTTAGGAGGTAATCATTTATTTCCCATCAAGTTTTTGGCGCCGTTGCCGGGGAATGGTGCATAAGTAGGATTTTGATTAAGTTTGGTTCCTTATTTTGTGTGTTTTCTTTTGTGTAGGAACTTGGAGCTTGAAGATCAAGAGTTGAAGATTCAAGATTGAAGAATTGCCTCCAACGAGGCTTTGCATTGCTTTTGCGCGGGTAACTTCTCTATCTAGTATTTTCAATTCTACCCTTTAGATAGTTCATATACATTAGAGACAATTAGGATAAAAAATAAAAAATAAAAATAAAAATAAAAAGATTTTTACCCTTGTCGACCCTAATAAACTTCATTTCTTTGATTATCGACCATAATAAAAAAATAAAAATAAAAAGATTTTTATTTTTGCATCCTTTTAGTTGCTTTTAATTCCTAGGGTTGCATTTCATATAATAGTAGGAATTCACCAAGTGATTTGAGCATCTTGATTTGGCACACACTTAAAAATATCTTAAGGGCAAAACCCATTAATCAAGATAAGGTGAGGGATTTCATCACCCTTTCCTTAGCCCAAAAATCACTAATTCCTCACTACACTTACCCAAGCCTCTTAAAATTTGATTAGACGTTGGCCCCTAAGGATTCGAGCTCATTAAGGAACAAGAAATCCTTAAGTGAACTGGTCCAAGTTTATCTGGATTAATTGGTGTCTAAGGCAAGGTTTAGGGGTTGCGTAAGGCGCTCCGCAAGGAAAGATGTACTTAATTGATCTTTGATCTCCCTCTAGTACTATCCTTAGCTGGCTAATTACCCAAGTAAACTTTGATCTTTTCATTAAGGGAATTTTTGGTGAGGAGCTGGTCTAAGTCAAGTTTAGGCTTAACCCTAGAGTTAGGGTGATTGAAAAGTGATTGCCTTGATGTGTTTTTAGTTAGTTTTTCCTTATTTTTCTTTCTCATTATCTTCTTAACTTTTTCTCTTGTCCTTTTTTCACAAAAAAAAAATTATTTTGGTGTATGCAAACTTGGGTTAGGGATAATACCAATCGTTTAATTCGTTTTGATCCATCTCTTGAACCAAACGAAATGGCCAATACCAACCCACCTGTTCTTCAAGATGTTTGTTACCCCACTAGAAATGCAATCCCCTCTTGCATAAAACTCCCCGAGGTCAATGGAGCAAATTTCGAACTTAGACCGCATTTTATTAACATGCTTCCCAAATTCCTAGGAGTAGAAACCGAAGACGCTTACATTTTCATCTCCGAATTTGAAGAAGTTTGCCTCATGATCAAGATGAGGGACTTAACCGAAGATGCGATCAAACTCCGATTTATTCCATTTGCCCTTAAGGACAAAGCCAAAAAATGGCTGTATAGCTTGCCCACAGATTCCATCTCAACCTGGGGTGAATTTGTAAAAGTTTTTGAAAAATTCTTTCCCATCCACAAAACGGTCAAGCTTAGAAACAGCATTCAAAATTTTAAAATTGTCCCAGGAGAACCTTTTTGGAAGTATTTTGACAAATTCAAAGATCTTCTTATCCAATGTCCTCACCATGGTCTCGAAAAGTGGCGATTATGCCAAATCATTTATGAAGGGTTGGATTATTCTTCAAAAACTTCCTTAGAATCAATGTGTCAAGGGGATTTCATGAAGAAAAATGCCGATGAAGCTTGGGACTTTTTAGAGAGTTTATCTGAGAAAACCATGCAGTGGGAACATTGTGATGACCGTATTTCATCGGTTCCCAACCCAAAACCGATGGTCTTTCCTTAGAAACGAACATAGCCTCTGAAACAAAGATGGCTACAATCATGCGTAGGTTAGAAGCTTTAGAAGTCAAAGAACGAGCTCCGGCTCAAATCAACCAAGTTTCTGCCTCAGGTTATCATAACTGTCTGTCTCCATCTCATGTTTGGAGGAATGTCCTCTTTTAGGATCACAGTCGACCACTAGGTCGGATAATGGCGCATTCAGTCCGGTAAATGATTCATTTTCTCCAACCTACAATCGGGTTGGAGAAATCATCAATTTTGCATGGAACCGGAAACTACTCGAAATTAAAATTTCACTCCCTCTTCAACCCAACAATTCCCTAGGGGCAATGCGGTTCCTCTCAATTTTCAACAACCAAATCTGTCATTTCAAAATCAATCTCCTCATCACCAATCAGAATCACACTCCTCAAATTGCTGATCATGATAAAGGTCTTAATGTTACGGAAAGGGTCTAGAAACTTTGATTAAAACCTCTACAGACCACGAACTTGTTGACTCAAACATCAAACCGTTAAATTCCTTCATGCAATCAATAGGACAAATCCTCACTTCAAACACTCAAGCCATAGCTAGGTTAGAAACCCAACTTGGTCAACTAGCTAATGCCATGAGTGAGAGAGAAAGGAACTTTTAGAGAGTCAGCCGTGCTTGACACGAAGGACAGGGATCAAGTTCAACCTACCAAGCTGAAGTGAATGCAATCCATTCACTACGGTCAGGTAGACAGGTCGATAATCAGGTTAGAATGCCTCTAAGTGAAACCCTTAAACCAGAACAAATTCTCTCTCCTTCTGATATCTCTACTCAGAAATCACACCCTTCTGATGACCCAGAACTTGAACCAGAACCAGAGTCTAATTTTGATCAATTTAAACCAGTTGCTCCTTACCCGGATAGACTCAGGCCTAGGAAGCACTCCTCTCAGGAGGAGAAAATTCTAGAGACTTTCAAGCAGGTTAAGGTCAACATTCCTCTTTTAGATGTCATTGAACAAATTCCTTCTTATACCAAATTTTTAAAGGAATTATGTACCAAAAAGAGGCAAATAAATATTCCAAAGAAAGTCTTTCTCACCGCCAATATCAGTGAAGTCCTCTCAAAGTCTGTACCATTGAAACATAAGGATCCAGGTTGTCCTACCATCTCATGTATCATTGGTAATACTCGTATCGATAAGGCGCTTTTAGACTTAGGGGCCAGTGTCAACTTGCTTCCGTATTCAATCTACCAACAACAAGGTGTTGGGGAACTCAAGCCAACTAGAGGCACACTTCAGTTAACTGATAGATCTGTTAAGGTCCCTATGGGTGAAATAAGAGATGTATTGATAAAGGTTGGAGACTTTATTTTTCCTGTTGATTTAAGTAGTCACGGAAGCATAGCCGTTTCCAATCCCAAAGGACGATACCCGTGATCTTAGGAAGACCGTTCTTAGCCACTTCTAATGCTCTCATCAACTGTAGAACTGGTCACATGAAGCTGTCTTTTGGGAATCTGACTGCTGAACTTAATATTTTCAATCCAGGAAATAATATTGATAATCAATCTTTTGAAATCAATTACATCCAAGAAAGTTCAACAGAAGAAGAATGAATCTTACGAGTTTTGAGGAAATTTTTGGTGAGGGCGCAAATTTTAGCGACCTCGGGTTTGATTTTTGAGAATAAGGAAGCGTGTTGAATACATGCCTCTTGAATGCAACATTGAAGAACTCTTTTACGAAGAGCTTAGATTTTTGAAAGAGCAACCAAAATGTCAAATTTTCATTAATCAAAATCTAAGTTCAAAATGCATAACACCAATAAGACCTACCTTAATTTCTTTGCAAAACACATTGCAAACCTTGGAATTTTCGAATTTGAGAACATCATTGATTATATCATCTTGAAATTCTTTAAATTTAGGGTAGAATTTTCGACAATAAGGTAGGATTTAATGTAGAATGTGAGCTTTTCATGTTTCATCTTTTATTCTACATTTTTATTTTTGTCCCACAATAATAATAAAAGAATTTATTCTTCTCTCATGTGAGAGTTTCTTGTTCTTTTCAAAAAAAAAAAGAAAAAAGAAAAAGAAAAAAGAGAATAAATTTTTGACCTCACCTCCTCATACCAAAGGTAATTACAAAATTTTTATCATTATTCAAAGTCAACCGAACAAATGTAAGTGCTTCCATTCTTATCTGTTTTACTTTGTGCATAGTAGAATTTGCATTGAGAACAATGCAAAATTTAGGTGTGGGGGTGGGAATTAGTCATTTTTGCACTTTATCTTAGTTATTTTTTCCTCTTTTTCTTACCATTTTTTTTTCTTCTTTTTATGTCATTTTTCCTCTTTTCATAAAATTAAAAAAGAAAAAAAGTCACTTGCCAAATAGAGTTGATTAATAATTGATTGATCTATTTGATAGAATTTAAGTCTTCTAATCCTTAGTTAATTCTATACTCAAGTTTACCTTTTATGATAACTCCAAATAAATTTCTTAACCGTCGGTTTACCTTGATTCAGTTAATGGTGGATTTCTCTTCCTTTTTGGCTAAGTTTGATCCAATGGTTCACATCAACTCCGTTGGGCTATAAATAGGGGTGAATCTTTGAGGGTTTTGAGTGTGAAATATTTTATAAAAACTCTATTTGGAGAGGAGGGTTACTCTTAATTGAGAAGACCTTCTAAAATTATAACTTTTGTTACACAATAAATGAAATTTTTCACCTTCAATTTCCTTTCTCTTCTTCTAATCCAAGGACCAAGGAGGATTAGATTAAGATCGAGGAGTTGTTGGTTTTCCTTTTATTTCTTTTTCATTTTCTTTCTTGTTCATTTAATTGCTTTGTAGCTTAGATTTACTTTCATGCAATTTACTTTCATGCAATTTACTTTCATGCAATTTACTTTCATGCAATGTATTTAATTCTTGTATTTACTTTCTAGAATAGATTTTTTTCTTTAATTCACCTTGAGGCTAGAACCCTCTAGGAATTATCCTTTTCTAAGTGTGGAGCTAATATTTGTGGGATCCTAGAGATTGTTTGAAACTAGCTAACAAATCCAACTCATTCTTGTGAGATTGAGATAAGCTAAGTGGATCTACTCTAGATTCCTCATATCTTTAATTAATCCTCCATACTTTACCTTCTTTATTTTCCTCTTATCCTTGCTTTTTATTTGTTTGTTATTTTCTTTTATTCTTGATTCTTGATTTCATTGATTTTTACTTCTCTCTCAATCTCATATTCCTCCATGTGCATATAATCTCAAACCTAGTTTTGTTATTATGTGCATATAACCACAACCACATTCTTAACTTTATTTTTTCCTCTTTTGCACATAATCCACAACCACTCTCTCTAGCCTCTTCACCACCACTTTCACCATTTTCTCACTTTCATTTTATTTGAATAACTCCTAATTGTCACGCGCATAATTTGAGAACCAAAACTTGAACAAAACTCTTCCTACTTCCCGTTCCTCGTGGGATCGATAATCTTTTATACTATAACTTGATCAAGGTTGTATACTTGCAACTTAGGAGGTAATCATTTATTTCCCATCACCTATGGCGAGACACAAAAAGTGTCTCGGGCATTGGTTTCACCCTGTGATCGACTTCCTTAGATCTTGACGACGTCGTTCTTCGATCTTCTTTTGATTAAGTCACATTTGGGGCTCTTCAACAATTTTCGATGCCTACAGATACCCCCTCCAAAGTTTTCAGACTCCGCTGTATTTTGTCAAGGGGTCTGGAATACTTTGGATAAGGTACGCCTTGCTTATGTTCAACGTTAAACTTTATAGAAGAGTCTTATATCTTGCTTCAGCTTTCGAACCCTGGCTACGTGACGTCGCTGACCATATTTTGGGGTCAATAGCTATTGCATTTGAACTGGTTGAAATGACGAAGTCGAATTTGAACTGATCATCTTCATCTTGAGGGTCACCACTAGGGTCGTGATTGAGTTCCTCTAGAATTTAGAGAAAAAAATCGTCGTCCAGCTTACTGAACATCTTGGGACATAAATTACCCATTGTCAGACTTCCGGGAAAGCTTCCGAATGTAATTAGTAATCAAATTGCTTTGAATGTACTGTCTCGAATCTCGTGCAGGGGATAATCGTCGAGTCCTAGAGTTGCGAAAGCGATGCAGTGTCTCTCTTAGCCTTGGCGGTTTGGGAGTGTCGCTTCGAAGAGGTTATGCGTGTGATTAAGGCTGTCGCTTCGAAGAGGTATCTTGGCGATTAGGGCTGTCGGCGCTCGAGAAAGGCGAAACGGTTTAGCCAAGCGGTTCGGGTCTTTCTCAACACTTCAACCCGCCTCTTGGAATTCAAAACTCCTCCAAAATCCTTCCTTGCCTTTGTTGAAGCTTAAAGATCCTCTTTAGCCCTTCAAATCTCATAGTTTACTCGAGAATCCACTCTAGATCTAGGGTTTTCTTCGGTTTTGTTAGGGTTTCTCGGTTTTGATCGATTTTCTTCACGAGATCGGTCTTTTCTTGATCAACATCAAAGGCGAACCACATGGCGTTGAAAAATACTTACAAGATCCCCAAAACCAACTTCGTGGCGAAGTCGGCGAATGACAACCCATCGAATGATCACGGACGTCGAATCGTTAAAGCCTTGAACTTCGGCGGCGAACCCTGGCGTCACAAACGGTTTAAGCGGACTTGAGCGACGATCGGATCGGGACCGTTGAACGGAACAAACCAAGAGTTAGTCCGGAACCAAATCTGAGCGGAACCTAAGTCGGAGAAGGCCAAGAGTCGAATAAGCGGGGCCTAAGCAGAAGGCCAGAAAAGCGGCGAAGCGGCGGAAAAAATGACTTCGAGGCGACACCTCGGCCAAATGGCCAAGGTGGCTCGGCCAACTTGGCCGAGGTGCCTCGACCACTTTGGTAGAGCCACCTCGACCAACTTGGCCGAGGTGCCTCGACAGTGGTAGGTGGCTCGACCACCATGGCGAGCCACCTCGACTGGCACGGCGAGGTGTCGACAGTGGTGACCGCTAGCCGGCGCATATCCGGCCCCATTGTATAAATAGGGGGTCTTGAAGTTTTGAAGGGGCTTGGAGAGAATTTGGGCCGGAGAGAATTTGGGCTTCGGAGAGAATTTGGGCTTGGACTTGGGATTTTCGAGGATTTTACGAAGAGTTCTCCGCGAGATTAGCGTCGTGATTCAGAGCACCGGCGAGCACAAGTCGATCAGCGTCGATCTACAAGCGGAAGGTAGCGAATTGGTCGAACTCTGAGATACCCTCTAGGTTAAGCTTCATCTTAACCTCGGGGATAGCTGTGATTTCTCCTAGTAGATCTCACCGCTCGGCGATCCTCTCCTTCGTGAGTGTGATCCCATGACGATCCTCTCGCCGTGAGTGTGATCCCCTCGGTAACCGTTTCCTTCGTGAAGCGAGCCTTTATCTGTAGTTCGAACCGGGTCTCTACGGATCGAATTGCGGTGGTCCACGGACACAAAAGTCCCGACGGGCAAAGAACCCGCATAGCGAGGACCTCGATATAGAGAGATCCTCGTGTTTGTTCACAAGGATAAAAGTTGTAATCTTTTTGATTATGCGCCTTAAAATAAAAGGCATTTCTTTTGAATTTTGTTGTAGGCCAAAGAAGCCGTAGCAAGTTCAAATCAATGACAATCAAACCGACTTTTACCGCGAACAAGCTGGCGACCACGATGGGAGCCACCGGCGGAATCGGAGGTCGTCGTGCGCATAAGCGGATCCCTATCGGTGGAAGAAGAGGTCGAGTTCGAGTTCGACCGGGAGAAGTTCGAGTACCTATCCTCACCCTCCTCGAGATCAGTTCTCCCGCCGCTCCAAGAAGGTCTCGCTACAAGGAGAACCCGATGGGCCTCGATGTAGAGCCCGGGGCGGCGAGTCAACCCGTACCCTTGGTAGCGAAATCCCGCCGGCCGAAGTCGGATGGCGCCGAGATGAGCGCCGGCGATATGCGGCTCTCCAGCGAGCTTCGCCAAAGCGGCGACAAAGCATGGCGCAAGCTTGCCAGGCCATGCAATCCGTGGATGGGGTCCTTCTGGCGGATCTAAGATCGAACTTCACGGAGGCTTGACCTCAAGTGATCGGCAGTCTATCAAGCGTCAACCAGCGAGTGGGTCAGCGTCAAAGCGGAACCGTTCCACCTCGAGGCGCATCCGGGGCGCGCGCACTCCTTGCGCGAGCACGAGCTTTGGTGCAGCGAGCTCGTGAATTGAAGAAAGAGGTGAGGAAGAAGCGTGACATACCACCGGGTTTGGAGGCCCAAGTCTAACGGTGCCCCAACCCGATCGCCCACGTTCTGTCGGCACTTAAGCCAAAGCGTCGGCGTTACAAATTCAGCCAAAGTTCAAGTCGGCGGCCTCAAGGTCAAAGGTGCACGCACGAATCGATGGTGAAGCCAACACCCGTCACCACCACGGACCAACTATCAAAGATCGCTTGGGTCCTCTGAAGGGATCACGGGTCACTCCTCATACGAGGAGGCGCACGTTCCATAAGGCCGGGAGATTCTGCGACATCTCCAACCGGATTAAAGATCGAAGTCAGAGTCCCGAAACTTCGCTCACATAAGCGGAAGTCAAAGCGAGTTACTTCGGTAGTTTTGGCCATTCGGAAGGAGGCACTCGTCGATGGCGGCGGCGTTATACAGAGATTCGCGTAACACCGCGGCGGTGCTCGGTACACCCACCGGCAGTACGTACTACCGTGCAAAGTGCGAGAAAATCTCGAAGGATTCCCCTAAATTGGCCTTGATCATGCTTGTGCTCAAGCTCATCAAGGCGGTGCTCTCGAGTGCAATTGCCATCAAGCTCGAAAGGGTGTCGATCTTCGAGACTTAGCACAAACACGCCAAGACCTAGGTCAAGGCGATTCATAAAAGATGACATCGAGAGGATGAATTGCCGAGGTCACTAATAATATGACCAGCAAAGAACCATCGTCACGGGCTATTCCGGCGCGCCATAGCGGCTAACTTCGTTTGCGGTCGGGACTATCAAACGGTCGAATCGATAAACTTCGAAGGAATACCGCGGAGGATGATCGTCGGATATTGGCTCGCAATCGCATCGATCATCTTGTATCTAGCGAAGGAAGCCTAAGCGCTTATGATCGATGCAGATCAAGTGGCCAAAATGCTAGGCGAAGCGTTGAATAAACAACGGAAAACTTCAAGTTAGAAATGGAGTTGGCCATGCGGGCGATGAGAGAAATGCATGACCAACAGATCAAGCCTTGTGAAACATCAAGGTGAATCAAGTCGGCGCATCAGCGTCGATGAAGATGATAGCGATTGGATCGGGAGGAAGCACAAGAAGATGATAACCCTCACGAACCCGCCTTGGGCAAAACATAGATGTTCTTTGCTTTCGGAAGCGAGAAGATCAAAGACTTGGAGAGCAAAATTAACTCATTGATTTCCGCTCAAAGTAAAAACGGTATTCCTTGCCCATACAGAAGTGGGAATCAATCCGTACCGTCGAAGTTTAACTTAATAAACTTCACACCATTTGACGGAAGGGTTCCCCGACGCAAAGACTTGATTTATTTCAAGTCACACCTGGAGTTATTTACGGCAGCGAACCCACGATGGTTCGGTCATTCGTTGGCACCGCCGTGGGGCGCCGAATGGTACCGCCGTCTCAAGCGGGGAGCATTCAATTTGGGGCGACATGGAGTCTAGCTTCCTACCAATTTCTTTGATGGCGATACAGGTATCGTTCGGGTTATGCTTTCGGCGAAGCGAAAAGCGGAGAAACCGTGGATATCTTTGTCAAGCGATTCGGAACAAGGCAATGGCTGTCGGGATCAATAGCGAGAGGAGTTCATCCTCCAAACACGCCGGTAACTTATCGATAGATGTGCTTGAAGCAATGGGTGCAGCACCATCGATAGCGATGGAAGGACTGAAGGTTCGTGGAGGGCAAGCCGAGAGGTTCCTCAAAAGGAAAAAGCGAGAGGTCGGCCAGGCGAAGCTCCGGCGTAACTTTGTCCCACGCCGCAAAGGGAAAGAGCAAGCCAAGGCGGCGGTTCGCGAACAAGCGTTCAACTCAACCCGGCAACGGCGGCAGCAACAACGAGCGCCGCCGCGGCCACAATCAGCGTGGCAACTGGGCCACAAAAGCGAAGACCTTAGAGCCGAGATTCCCAAGTCCTATTCCTTTAGGGACGGCGAGATTCCGGTCTCTTCAAATATCTTGTGGAAAATAACAAGATCAAGCTCCCTCCGATTCGGAATCAAGAGGAGGCAATGAAGACGAATAACCCAAGATCTTGCGTACCATAGGGCGGTTCATCACCCACTAAATCTGTTTTGACCTTAAGGACAAAATCCGGGCTTTAATTGATGTAGGGTCATCACTATGAAGCCGCCCAAAGAAAAGAAGGTTGGAGGCGAATCACGGTGTCCATAAGCCGGTCGGTGCGTTGACATGGTTTGAACTGAACCGATGGTCAAAGTCGCGATGAAGGCGGTAAATGGCGACCCACACAAACAGCGAGAAAGGACTTGTATCATTATCTGACCCGAATGGCGAAGTCTTGTGGGTCCACCGGACCTACTTGAAGATGAGCAATGGGTAGCCTCTTCTTGAAGAAAAGCGGCGAAGGGAAAGACATGCCATGCTACTTCCGCAGTGCGGGGAATGCGACAGTGGTAACATTCGGTATCAGAAGGGAACTGAAGCCGCATACGAGGGCGGACACGGTACAAATACAAGTACGGAAATCTCGACCCAAATGCCAAGGCGTTGTCGGTAGGGTACCAACAACACCCCTCACTCGCGACCGAAAAGGCGAAGATAAGCGACCAGGAAGTTCAACTCGGCGATCTCGATTCGATCGCCCGATTGGAAGAGATAAGCAGAACCGAACTCCCATATAAACCGGCGTGATGGCACAATTGGCCAATATCCCGCAAGGATCACTCTCTATGAGTTCTGCGGTTATCAAAGAGACGAGAGAAGCTCTTCAAGAAGCCCTCGCCGATTCGAAGTCTTCCTCACCCGGATTAGGCGAGTCGGAAAATTCGGCCCGGCAATCTAACCTTGCGACTAAACACTTCCCTGCATCACTTTTACAAAGGAGGATATGCGGCGAGGAATTCCAAGAATGATAGGCGCTATACTTCACGGGTATATTGGCTCGGTGAAGTTAATCGGATCCAAGTCGATCCGGGTTCATTTGTGAGCATCATGCCCTAGCGCCTCATGTATCATCTCGAATTCACGCGATGGTGGCATCAGCGAGCACAATGATTTACGGATTTAACACCGCGGTCTTGGCGCTTGGTAAGATCGGATAAAGTGCCAAATGGGGACTTAAAATCGAAGTCACGCTATGTGATTGACGCAGAGACTTCCTATAACTTATTGTTGGGTCGACCTTGGATCCACAATAATGTTATAGTCCCCTCTACTCTTCATCGGTGTCTCAAATATGTAGACACGAATAATGAGTCAAGGCGGTGGTGGCGGACAAACAACCGTTTAAGGGGATGGAGAATTATTTCAGCGATTCTCTCCTCTACGGTAATGAGTCGGCTGAATCATCGGCCCAAAGATGCGGACAGCGGTGAAGAAGGCGTCTGAAACGGGCTTGGTTATAGTGGAGGTTTTATTTTAAATGACATTGTACCCCTTGTAATCAATCTTGACGATGAAGAATCGTCAGATGAACATTGTAATTGGCAAATTGCCGATGAATCAATAAATGACGATTTAGAGTACCCTTTATCTTTGAATGATGTGATGACAGGTTTATACAACAATTCAGAGTTTCACTTACCAACTCGGTCATCTTGCTTTACACAAAAGCAGTTCCGAGACTCTTTTGGGAGAACACTCGTCATCCCACGAAGATCAAGTAGTGAAAAAGACTTGGTTTCACGGAAAAGGAGATCGATTCGGCCGAATCATTTCTTAGAAGATGAAGATGACAATGGGCCTATCCTCCACACATTCGATATAGTCGAAACAGGGTATCATGAAGAGATGGGGTATGACTTGACACAAGGGAAGGTCTATGTTTGGACGAGGCCCTCGAACCCCTCCTAAGCGGCATATGTCCCAAGAGGAAAGCCTGATAATTACTATGCATTTAGAAGGGATTGGGATACGAATCCTCCTCGAGAAGATGAATGCTCGTGGTGATTGATAATAATCCACCGGTGAGAGCGGACATTCGTCGACTCTTGACTTGGGATTGACACCGGCCTGGAGAAGCTTTCAAGGCTTTAATATCAAATATGGCTACGGTCGATCACGCTCTTGTTGAGAGTGATGAAGGCGTGCCAACATGGGAAGACCCATGGATCCATCAACTCAAACGGTTTGGGGATAGGTTCGAACAAAGAGAACCCCCACTAAGGCGAGGTAGTCGAGGTTAATATGGGTAATGAAGAGCATCCTAAACTCATTAACATCAGCAATCGCTCCCTCGGAAGAAAGGAAGAGTTGATTGCCCTAATCGGGGAGTATATCGATGTATTAGCACGGAGTTACGAGGACATGCGGGACTTCGACCCTAATGTGGCAACACATCGCCTCAACATCAAAGCGGATGTCAAACTGTCAAGCAACGGCAAAGGCGGTTTAGATCCACAAATATTGGAGGCAATTGTTGTGAAGTGAAGAAACTCATAGAATCGGGATTCATCGAGGAAATTCAACATCCGGATTGGGTGGCGAATATAGTCGGTCATGAAGAAGAATGGCTCAATTAGGATGCAGTATGGATTCTGAGAGATCTGAGCGGCTGCTTGCCCAAAGATGACTTCCCTCTTCCAATCACGATGTCATAGTTGACAATACGTGTGGATTTGAAAGAATGTCCTTTATGGATGGCTTTTGGGTATAATCAAATCAAGATGCACCCGATGGCGTAAACACAGCGTTGAGCCCATCGGCATATATTGCTACGGTCATGCCGTTCGGCCTCAAAATGCGGCACATACCCGTGAGCAATGGCGAGATTTTCGGGATCATCTTTGGAAAGCGGTCGAATGCTCGTCGGCGATTTGGTCGTGAAAAGCGTGACAAAGGAGATCACATCAAAGATCTTAGAGCGGTATTGAACTCATGCGAACTCATCGGTGAAGATGAATCTGCCAAATCCTTCCTTGGGATGTCGGTGGCAAGTTCCTTGGCCGTCGTCGCGACAAAGGAATCCACGTCGATCGACAAAGTGAAGGCGATTCAAGAATTGCAACCAGAAATTTGAGAGAACTTCGGGGGTTACAAGAGGCGATTGGCGTACATCCGGCGGTTCATATCGAACTTATCGGTGATTATCACATTTTAATTACAAAATTATACCCTCATTACCTATTTTATATAAATAAATATCCTACTAATAACTAGGTAGTCGAGTTAATATGGGTAATGAAGAGCATCCTAAACTCATTAACATCAGCAATCGCTCCCTCGGAAGAAAGGAAGAGTTGATTGCCCTAATCGGGGAGTATATCGATGTATTAGCACGGAGTTACGAGGACATGCGGGACTTCGACCCTAATGTGGCAACACATCGCCTCAACATCAAAGGCGGATGTCAAACTGTCAAGCAACGGCAAAGGCGGTTTAGATCCACAAATATTGGAGGCAATTGTTGTGAAGTGAAGAAACTCATAGAATCGGGATTCATCGAGGAAATTCAACATCCGGATTGGGTGGCGAATATAGTCGGTCATGAAGAAGAATGGCTCAATTAGGATGCGTGGCGATTCAAGATCTGACGGCGCTTGCCCAAAGATGACTTCCCTCTTCCAATCACGATGTCATAGTTGACAATACGTGTGGATTTGAAAGAATGTCCTTTATGGATGGCTTTTGGGTATAATCAAATCAAGATGCACCCGATGGCGTAAACACAGCGTTGAGCCCATCGGCATATATTGCTACGGTCATGCCGTTCGGCCTCAAAATGCCGGCGCAACATACCGTGAGCAATGGCGAGATTTTCGGGATCATCTTTGGAAAGCGGTCGAATGCTACGTCGGCGATTTGGTCGTGAAAAGCGTGACAAAGGAGATCACATCAAAGATCTTAGAGCGGTATTGAACTCATGCGAACTCATCGGTGAAGATGAATCTGCCAAATCCTTCCTTGGGATGTCGGTGGCAAGTTCCTTGGCCGTCGTCGCGACAAAGGAATCCACGTCGATCGACAAAGTGAAGGCGATTCAAGAATTGCAACCCCCGAGAAATTTGAGAGAACTCAGGGGGTTACAAGGGCGATTGGCGTACATCCGACGGTTCATATCGAACTTATCTGGTGATTATCACATTTTAATTACAAAATTATACCCTCATTACCTATTTTATATAAATAAATATCCTACTAATAACTATTTTTATCTTAATTTATAGGTTAATGAAGAATTAATGAATAAAGGCTAAAAAGAGAACTCAAATTTCCTCATTTGTCAACCTTTTACTGAAGCCGGAGATCAAGCCGAGCAATCTGAGGCTAGAAGATGCAAGGATCAAATATAAAAAGAAATCAAATAAAAATAATGTTCAAGATGTTAGCCACAAAGAAATGGCGATATCTCTCAATCAGGAAGGAATTTAACATATAATATATGAAAATCGCCTATCTCGACGAGACGGAGCTAACTGCATTTTAGTTTTCAAATTCCAATCGGTTCACCAACGGTTGTATCGGTGTAACCGATTGTATCGATTGGTCCGTAACTAACTTCGATTTGTGGCTAAGATTTGATCCTTGGAGCCCAAGTTTCATCCAATGGTTCATGTGCATTCTTTGTAGGCTATAAATAGGGGTTGAGGGGAGAGGTTTGAGTGTGAAATATTTTGTAAAAACTCCATTTGGAGAGGAGGTCACTCTTAATTGAAGACCTTCCAAAATTGTAACTTTTGTTACACAATAAATGAAATGTTTCACCTTCAATTTCCTTTCTCTTTTTCTAATCCAAGGACCAAAAGGAGGATTAGATTAAGATCAGGAGTTGTTGGTTTCTATTTTATTTCTTTTTATTTCCTTTCTTGTTCATTTATTGCTTTGTAGCTTAGATTTACTTTCATGCAATTTAATTTCATGCAATTTACTTTCATGCAATTTACTTTCATGCAATGTATTTACTTTCTAGAATAGATTTTCCTTTTCTTTAATTCACCTTGAGGCTAGAACCCTCTAGGGAATTACCCTTTCTAAGTGTGGAGCTAATATTCATGGGATCCTAGAGATTGTTTGAAACTAGCTAACAAATCCAACTCATTTCCATGAGATTGAGATAAGCTAAGTGGATCTACTCTAGATTCCTCATATCTTTAATTAATCCTCCATACTTTACCTTCTTGATTTTGCACTTATCCTTATTTTCCATTTGTTGCTATTTTCCTTTATTCTTGATTTTGATTTTCCTTTACTCTCTCCTCTCTCTCTCAATCTTGCTTTCTTTTATTTTGCACTTATTTTCTCTCAATCTCATTTTCCCTCCATGTGCATATAATCTCAAACCTAGTTTTGTTATTATGTGCATATAACCACCACCACACTCTCAACTTTATTTTTCTCCTCCTTTGCACATAATCCACAATCCACTCTCTTTAACCTCTCCACATCCACATTCACCATTTTATCATTTTCATTATATTTGAATAAACTCCTAATTGTCGCGCATAATTTGAGAACCAAAACTTGAGCAAAACTCTCCCTACTTTCCGTTCCTCGTGGGATCGATAATCTTTTATACTATAACTTGATAAGGGTTGTATACTTGCAACTAAGGTAATCACTCAAAATTACCCATCAAGTTTTTGGCGCCGTTGCCGGGGAATGGTGCATAAGTAGGATTTTGATTAAGTTTGGTTCCTTATTTTGTGTGTTTTCTTTTGTAGGAACTTGGAGCTTGAAGATCAAGAGTTGAAGATTCAAGATTGAAGAATTGCCTCCAACGAGGCTTTGCATTGCTTTTGTGGGTAACTTCTCTATCTAGTATTTTCAATTCCACCCTTTAGATAGTTCATATACATAAGAGACAATTAGGATAAAACAAAATAAAAAAAAATTTTTTTTACCCTTGTCGACCCTAATAAACTTCATTTTTTTTTTATTGTCGACCATAATAAAAATAAAAAGATTTTTGTTTTGCATCCTTTTAGTTGCTTTTAATTCTTAGGGTTGCATTTCATATAATAGTAGGAATTCACCAAGTGATTTGAGCATCTTGATTTGGCACACACTTGAAAATATCTTAAGGGCAAAACCCATTAATCAAGATAAGGTGAGGGATTTCATCACCCTTTTCTTAGCCCAAAAATCACTAATTCCTCACTACACATACCCAAGCCTCTTAAAATTGATTAGACGTTGGCCCCTAAGGATTCGAGCTCATTAAGGAACAAGAAATCCTTAAGTGAACCGGTCCAAGTTTATTTGGATTAATTGGTGTCTAAGGCAAGGTTTAGGGGTTGCGTAAGGCGCTCCGAAAGGAAAGAGGTACTTAATTGATCTTTGATCTCCCTCTAGTACTATCCTTACGGCTAATTATCCAAGTAAACTTTGATCTTTTCACTAAGGGAATTTTTGGTTAGGAGCTGGTCTAAGTCAAGTTTAGGCTTCACCCTAGAGTTAGGGTGATTGAAAAGTGATTGCCTTGATTTATTTTTAGTTAGTTTTTCCTTATTTTTTTTTCTTTTCTCATCATCTTCTTAGCTTTTTCTCTTGTCCTTTTTCAATTAAAAAATTTAAAAAAAAATTTGATTTTGGTGTATGCAAACTTGGGTTAGGGATAATACCAATCGTTTAATTCGTTTTGATCCATCTCTTGAACCAAACGAAATGGCCAATACCAACCTACCTGTTCTTCAAGATGTTTGTTACCCCACTAGAAATGCAATCCCCTCTTGCATAAAACTCCCTGAGATCAATGGAGCAAATTTGAACTTAGACCGCATTTTATTAACATGCTTCCCAAATTCCTAGGAGTAGAAACGAAGGCGCTTACATTTTCATCTCGAATTTGAAGAAGTTTGCCTCATGATCAAGATGAGGGACTTAACCAAAGATGCGATCAAACTCAGATTTATTCCATTTGCCCTTAAAGACAAAGCCAAAAATGGTCAGATAGCTTGCCCACGATTCCATCTCAACTTGGGGTGAATTTGTAAAAGTTTTTCTAAAAATTCTTTTCTATCCACAAAGCGGTCAATCTTAGAAGCGACATTCAAAATTTTAAAATTATCCCTGAGAACCTTTTGGAAGTATTTTGACAAATTCAAAGATCTTCTTATCCAATGTCCTCACCATGGTCTTCAAAAGTGGCGATTATGCCAAATCATTTATGAAGGATTGGATTATTCTTCAAAACTTTCTTAGAGTCAATGTGTCAAGGGATATCATGAAGAAAGCGGCGAAGCTTGGGACTTTTAGAGAATTTATCAGAAAACCATGCGATGGGAACAACGTGATTCATCGATTACCCAATCGGTTCTAGAGGTCCTTCCTTAGAGTCAAACATAGCCTCTGAAGCTAAGATGGCTACAATTCTCTGTGATTAGAAACTTTAGAAACCAAAGAGCGAGCTCGGCTCAAATCAATCAAGTTTACGTCTCGAGGTTGTCATAGCTGTCTTTCTCTGACCCATGCTTGAGCAATGTCCACTCTTAGGAAATACTCAATCTCTAGAAACGGATGAATCTTGCAATCCGACATCCGATTAATGATCCATTTTCTCCAACCTATAATCGGGTTGGAGAAATCATCCAATTTTGCATGGAATGGGGTAATTTCTCAAGAAATCAAAATTTCACTCCCTCTTCAAACCAACACTTCCCTAGGTGCAACACGGTTTCTTTCAATTCTCAAACCAATTTTCCACAACCAAATCGGCCAATTTCAAATCAGTTTCCTCATCATCAATCTACAAATCACATTTTTCAAATCTTGAGAAGCGTCTTAATGTTTTGGAAAGGAGTTTGGAAGCCTTGATTAAAACATCTACGGACCACGAACTTGTTGACTCAAACATCTAGCACGATGAACTCCTTTATGCAATCAATGTGACAAATTCTCAACTCCAACACTCAAGCCATAGCTAGATTAGAAACCCGGCTTGGTCAACTAGCTAGCTATAAGTGAGAGAGAAAGGATCATTTCGAGTCAACCCGTGAGCAATCCAAGGAGCGGGGTCAAGTTTAACTTTTCAAAATCAAGTGAATGCAATCCATTCACAGCGGTCGAGATAACGGGTTAATAATCAAGTCCTTGAGCGAGAGAATTATGTTGAATACATGCATCTTGAAGCCAACATTTGAAGAACCCTTTGTCAATGAACTTAGATTTTTGGAAAATAGAAAACAACAAGATTTTATTTTTGATGAAATTTTTGTTAATAACGAATCTAAGTTCAAAAGCATACAACCATTAATACCTACCTTCCATTCTTTGCAAACATCACTAAAAATCCTGAAATTTTTAGAATTGAAGCACATCAGTGATTATATCATTTCTCATGTTTCATCTTTTATTCTACATTTTTATTTTTATTTTATTATTATTATTTTTTGTCTCATAATAATAAAAGAATTTATTCTTCTCTCATGTGAGAGTTTCTTGTTGTTCTTTATTTCAAAAAAGAGAATAAATTTTTGGCTTCACCCCCCTTATCTTGAAGGTATTTGCAGAATTTTTATCATTGTTCAAAGTTAGCCGATCAAATGTAAGTGCTTCAATTATTATCTGTTTTACTTTGTGCATAATAGAATTTGCATTGAGGACAATGCAAAATTTAGGTGTGGGGGTGGGAATTAGTCATTTTTGCTCTTTATCTTAGTCATTTTTTCCTCTTTTTCTTACCATTTTTTTCTTTTTATGTCATTTTTTCCTCTTTTCATAAAAAAAAAGTCACTTGCCAACTTAATAGAGTTGATTAATAATTGATCTATTTGATAGAATTTAAGTCTTCTAATCCTTAGTTTGTTCTATACTCAAGTTTACCTTTTATGATAACTCCAAATAAATTTCTTAAGAAATGATTTTCAAAGTAGTATACTTTACTTAAGTTTTAACTTAGATTTTTAATTAAAGTAATGAAATTTTTGCATGCCTAACTTAGAGTTGAAAATAATTTTTCAAGTTGTCTTGATCTAAATATTGTTCAGAATATATATACATATACACATATATATATTTATTATACTAACTTAACAAAAGAAGAAAAATTTCTCTTAAAATCATTGGTGGTTCTATTTTACTAAGCCTAAGTTGGTGAGTAATTAAGCAGAGGTATTTATATGCTTAATGACCTAAGCCCAATTGGGTTGGGATTCATTGGCCCAAAACTTCGCTAAATGGTCACTTAGAAAGCCGATTAAAAGAACAAAACCACCAAGGAATAAAGAGTAAATAAAAAAATTAAAAAATCATACTAACCATGTTTTTATATATAGTTATATTTGTATATGTTCTTGAAGAATTAAATGGATTAAAAGACTTGAAGTTTGTTTAAAACAAAGAGTTAGCATGTTCTTTTCAAAACTTTTAAATTAAATTTTTGAGTTAAACTTGGTTTTGTATAACTATAATGGAAGGATTTTTTTAAGAAAATTACATTGGAGTTATGATAAAAATATTTTTTGAGTATTAACCAACTTCAATTGGAATGTTTGAAGATATCAAATGAATTAATTATTTAAATTGGCAAGTTGACTGAATTTTGTGGGTATATTCACTTGCAAACCCTCACGAGACTACAACTTCGTCCACTAGGGTAACCTAGGGGTTTAAAGGCTTATTGTATCGCTAAATACAGCGATTCTGCTTGAAAGTGTGTTAGGTTTTCTTTTTATTTTATTTGCTAGAGGACTAGCAAAAGTTTAGGTGTGGGGGTATTTGATTATCACATTTTAATTACAAAATTATACCCTCATTACCTATTTTATATAAATAAATATCCTACTAATAACTATTTTTATCTTAATTTATAGGTTAATGAAGAATTAATGAATAAAGGCTAAAAGAGAACTCAAATTTTCTCATTTTCAACCTTTACTGAAGCGAGAGATCAAGCCGAGCAATCTGAAGCCGAAGATGCAAGGATCAAATATAAAAGAAATCAAATAAAAATAATGTTCAAGATGTTAGCCACAAAGAAATGGCGATATCTCTCAATCAGAAGGAATTTAACATATAATATATGAAAATCGCCTATCTCGGCGAGGCAGACTAACTGCATTTTAGTTTTCAAATTCCAATCGGTTCACCAACCGGTTGGCCAATCAGTGTGACCGTTATTAAGGTGGCAATCGACAATTAAAGTAACTAACTTCGATTTGTGGCTAAGATTTGATCCTTGGAGCCCAAGTTTCATCCAATGGTTCATGTGCATTGCTGTAGGCTATAAATAGGGGTTGAGGGGAGAGGTTTGAGTGTGAAATATTTTGTAAAACTCCATTTGGAGAGGAGGGTCACTCTTAATTGAGAAGACCTTCCAAAAATTGTAACTTTTGTTACACAATAAATGAAATGTTTCACCCCTTTAATTTCCTTTCTCTTTTTCTAATCCAAGGACCAAAAGGAGGATTAGATTAAGATCAGGAGTTGTTGGTTTCTATTTTATTTCTTTTTCATTTCCTTTCTTGTTCATTTATTGCTTTGTAGCTTAGATTTACTTTCATGCAATTTAATTTCATGCAATTTACTTTCATGCAATTTACTTTCATGCAATGTATTTACTTTCTAGAATAGATTTTCCTTTTCTTTAATTCACCTTGAGGCTAGAACCCTCTAGGGAATTACCCTTTTCTAAGTGTGGAGCTAATATTAGGTGGGATCCCTAGAGATTGTTTGAAACTAGCTAACAAATCCAACTCATTTCCATGAGATTGAGATAAGCTAAGTGGATCTACTCTAGATTCCTCATATCTTTAATTAATCCTCCATACTTTACCTTCTTGATTTTGCACTTATCCTTATTTTCCATTTGTTGCTATTTTCCTTTATTCTTGATTTTGATTTTCCTTTACTCTCTCCTCTCTCTCTCAATCTTGCTTTCTTTTATTCATTGGCCCAAAACTCGCTAAATGGTCACTTAGAAAGCCGATTAAAAGAACAAAACCACCAAGGAATAAAGAGTAAATAAAAAAATTAAAAAATCATACTAACCATGTTTTTATATATAGTTATATTTGTATATGTTCTTGAAGAATTAAATGGATTAAAAGACTTGAAGTTTGTTTAAAACAAAGAGTTAGCATGTTCTTTTCAAAACTTTTAAATTAAATTTTTGAGTTAAACTTGGTTTTGTATAACTATAATGGAAGGATTTTTTTAAGAAAATTACATTGGAGTTATGATAAAAATGTTTTTGAGTATTAACCAACTTCAATTGGAATGTTTGAAGATATCAAATGAATTAATTATTTAAATTGGCAAGTTGACTGAATTTTGTGGGTATATTCACTTTGCAAACCCTCACGAGACTACAACTTCGTCCACTAGGGTAACCTAGGGGTTTAAAGGCTTATTGTATCGCTAAATACAGCGATTCTGCTTGAAAGTGTGTTAGGTTTTCTTTTATTTTATTTGCTAGAGGACTAGCAAAAGTTTAGGTGTGGGGGTATTTGATTATCACATTTTAATTACAAAATTATACCCTCATTACCTATTTTATATAAATAAATATCCTACTAATAACTATTTTTATCTTAATTTATAGGTTAATGAAGAATTAATGAATAAAGGCTAAAAGAGAACTCAAATTTCCTCATTTTCAACCTTTTCTGAAGCCGAGAGATCAAGCCGAGCAATCTGAAGCCGAAGATGCAAGGATCAAATATAAAAAGAAATCAAATAAAAATAATGTTCAAGATGTTAGCCACAAAGAAATGGCGATATCTCTCAATCCGGTGAATTTAACATATAATATATGAAAATCGCCTATCTCGGCGAGGCAGACTAACTGCATTTTAGTTTTCAAATTCCAATCGGTTCACCAACCGGTTGGCCAATCGAATAGCCAACGATTGTATCCGATTATTATCGATGTCGTGTAACTTCGATTTGTGGCTAAGATTTGATCCTTGGAGCCCAAGTTTCATCCAATGGTTCATGTGCATTGCTGTAGGCTATAAATAGGGGTTGAGGGGAGAGGTTTGAGTGTGAAATATTTTGTAAAACTCCATTTGGAGAGGAGGGTCACTCTTAATTGAGAAGACCTTCCAAAATTGTAACTTTTGTTACACAATAAATGAAATGTTTCACCTTTAATTTCCTTTCTCTTTTTCTAATCCAAGGACCAAAGGAGGATTAGATTAAGATCGAGGAGTTGTTGGTTTCTATTTTATTTCTTTTTCATTTCCTTTCTTGTTCATTTATTGCTTTGTAGCTTAGATTTACTTTCATGCAATTTAATTTCATGCAATTTACTTTCATGCAATTTACTTTCATGCAATGTATTTACTTTCTAGAATAGATTTTCCTTTTCTTTAATTCACCTTGAGGCTAGAACCCTCTAGGGAATTACCCTTTTCTAAGTGTGGAGCTAATATTAGGTGGGATCCCTAGAGATTGTTTGAAACTAGCTAACAAATCCAACTCATTTCCATGAGATTGAGATAAGCTAAGTGGATCTACTCTAGATTCCTCATATCTTTAATTAATCCTCCATACTTTACCTTCTTGATTTTGCACTTATCCTTATTTTCCATTTGTTGCTATTTTCCTTTATTCTTGATTTTGATTTTCCTTTACTCTCTCCTCTCTCTCTCAATCTTGCTTTCTTTTATTTTGCACTTATTTTCTCTCAATCTCATTTTCCCTCCATGTGCATATAATCTCAAACCTAGTTTTGTTATTATGTGCATATAACCACCACCACTCTCAACTTTATTTTTCTCCTCCTTTGCACATAATCCACAATCCACTCTCTTTAACCTCTCCACATCCACATTCACCATTTTATCATTTTCATTATATTTGAATAAACTCCTAATTGTGCATAATTTGAGAACCAAAATTTGAGCAAAACTCTCCCTACTTTCCGTTCCTCGTGGGATCGATAATCTTTTATACTATAACTTGATAAGGGTTGTATACTTGCAACTAAGGTAATCACTCAAAATTACCCATCATCTGGGAAGTGCCAACCGTTCTCAAAATTGAATAAGAAGGGCGTGTCATATATTTGGGGCGGCCTTTGCGGAAAATTCGAAGAGATCAAGTCTTATCTCGCTAAACCTCTGTTCTTGTTGCACGCGTCCGGAAAACCGTTTTGATCTACGTCAAGGCAGCGGATCACTCGTTAAAGCTTTACTCGCGCAAAGGCGGCGGCGGCGGTCCGCGAGCGGCGATGTATTACAGGCGAACATTAGTCGGTCTTTGAGTCGATATCAATGGTGAAGCAGTGCCTTGCATTAGTGTTCGCGATTCAGAAAATGCGGCACTATTTAGTCGGACAGACGATTTATGTTATTTCTAACGTAAATCCGGTCCGGATATTTATGACCCAGCCGGCCTCGATGAGTTGGCGTTTGGCGAAATGGGCCTTGCTCTTGTCCCAATATGACTTACACTTCAAACAACAGAAGTCAGTCAAAGGACAAGCGATTCGCGATCTCTTGGTACCCGGCCCGACAGGGCCTTGATTGAGCTATATGATGATCTTCGGATGAAGCCCACGAAGTTAACACTACATCGCACCAACAAATATGGCGACTGTACTTTGACTGAGCTTCTCGAGCTACCAACGTGGCAAGTGCCCCCGGATGTTCTAAGATTTCCGGTCGGGGTTGTCTTAGTTTCCCAGGAATCATGTCATGCCCGTGCTTATTCACTCGAACCTTGCTCTAATAACATAGCTGAATACAATCGCTACTTATTGGACTTAGTTTCGCCAGGAGGGGTCGAATATCTCGGCGTCTGACGATTAGCAATTGATAGTTAAGCGAGGTTCGTGGTGACTCTGAAGTCGAATCGGATCTAATCCCTATCATCGGATAGCCGTTGAAATGGCGGACTCATTGAAGAGTTTTCATCGAATATATCCGCGCCTCCAAAGCGCTTATGCGGATGCTGGCGGCATTAGGCGTATGCGTTAGCACAACCTTAGAGACCGAGCAACTAGTTACGGTCGGGACTCACCAACTCTTCGTACCATTATACGATGAGACACAAGAAGATAAGGGGTAGTTACCAAAGAAGTACATGCAACCCAAACCAAGTTGGAGCCGAGATTGGCTTTCCTATCATCGACTATGTCTTACATGGCATTAGAAAGGCGTGAGGGAGAGAGAGTCAATCGGCGAAGAACTCAAGATTCTTTACGACCACGAAACCCACATGCTATATCGTAGAGTGCGATGGTCTTTACTCCGATGCCTCTCAAACACGAGGCGAGAGGTCCTTCGAAGCACACGAAGGTGAATGTGGTGCACACCGGCTGGTCCCAAGCTCTACGATCGAATCGGAGAATGGGCTGCCGGCCAACAATGATTAATGGCGGTCGATGCGGCTCGGAAATGCCAGCGTGTCAAATTCCATAAATTATATGCATCGGCCTCTGGCGGTTGCATCCTTTGGCCACATCACGGCCATTGAGACATGGGGAATGGGCGTCGTAGGTCCCATTTTCCTCCGTCGGTCAAAGCGTCGGTTTATTCTAGCGATCACCGATTACTTCTCCAAGTGGGCGAAGCAATCCGCTAAAAGAAGTCAAAGCGAGTACCGTCATCAAATTTATCAAACACCATGTCATTTATCGACATGGTGTCCGAAACGGATCGTGCATGATAATGGTCCCCAATTTATCGGCAATTCCTTCATCGGGTTTTGCGAGAAATTCAAGATACAAGATGTCGTCAGCGGCTTATAATCCGGCAAATGGATTAGCGAAGCATTCAACAAGGCGATTATCAAAATTACGTGAAGCTTGTGAAAGTAACAAGCGAGGCTGGGATGATAAACTTCGGAGAAGCACTCGGGCGATCGCGACGATCAGACGCGACGCCAACGGAGAGACCCTGCATTCCCCGGGTTTACTGCGCGGCGCTTCCGCTGGAGATCCGATCCGCCACTTCGTGACGCCTTTCAAGAGATGACGCATCAAGAACAACATCAAAAGCGTCTCGAAGAGCTTGAGATGTTAGATGAGAAGCGCTGGAGGCTCAACAATGCATTGAGTTCTACCAAGCTAGGATGTCGAGGGCTTTCAACAAGAAAGTTGACGAGAGAACCTTTAGAAGGAGATTTGGTCCTCGCCGCCGACGACCGATAATCCTCACTTCCAAAAGAAAGGTAAATTCGAACCTAAATGGGAGGGTCCGTTTGTAATAGAAGCGGTTTACTCAATAGTGCGTATCGCCTAATTACCCAAAGTGGCGGCCAGACAATTAATCTTAGATAAATGGGAAGTTCTGAAGAAATACTACCCTTAGTATCTTGGGATAACCCGTTCGACGGGAAGTTCCTCGTGGGATATTTCACCCACATTTCTTGAGGATAACCCTAGATTTGTCCTCCATCATAATTTCCCCATGATCAAATTCCTTGGCGGTAGGTCTACAAATTTTACGGTACATTACCAAAATCCCCTCTTGATTAGTCTATGAACAAGAGGCCCAATCAAAATCCCTTTTCTTGGGAGATAGAATATAAAATTCTTCCTCTCAGCATCGGAACCCTTCGTGATAAGCGGAGGGTTCTTTCCATCTTTATCTTAGGTAGCGCCGGTGAAGGTATCTTGTAGGGATTTTCGAACCGGGTTGTCCGTGAAGGTCGCTGAGTCTCTTCGGTTCTCAGTGGAGATCCCACTCTTAGTTCCATCTTCATCTTAGGTAGCGCCGGTGAAGGTATCTTGGGATTTTCGGACGGGTTGTCCGTGAAGGTCGCTGAGTCTCCGGTTCTCAAAGTGGAGATCCCTCTTAGTTCCATCTTCATCTTAGGTGGCCGTGAAGGTATCTTGTAGGGATTTTCGAACCAGGTTGTCCGTGAAGGTCACTGAGTCTTTTCGGTTCTCGGTGGAGATCCCACTCTTAGTTCCATTTTCATCTTAGGTAGCGCCGGTGAAGGTATCTTGCCGGGATTTTCGAACCAGGTTGTCCGTGAAGGTCACGAGTCTTTTCGGTTCTCGGTGGAGATCCCTCTTAGTTCCATCTTCATCTTAGGTAGCGCCGGTGAAGGTATCGTAGGGATTTTCGGACCGGGTTGTCCGTGAAGGTCGCTGAGTCTCCGGTTCTCGGTGGAGATCCCACTCTTAGTTCCATCTTCATCTTAGGTAGCGCCGGTGAAGGTATCGTAGGGATTTTCGAACCAGGTTGTCCGTGAAGGTCACGAGTCTTTTCGGTTCTCGGTGGAGATCCCTCTTAGTTCCATCTTCATCTTAGGTAGCGCCGGTGAAGGTATCGTAGGGATTTTCGGACCGGGTTGTCCGTGAAGGTCGCTGAGTCTCCGGTTCTCGGTGGAGATCCCACTCTTAGTTCCATCTTCATCTTAGGTAGCGCCGGTGAAGGTATCTTGGGATTTTCGGACCGGGTTGTCCGTGAAGGTCGCTGAGTCTCTTCGGTTCGGTGGAGATCCCACTCTTAGTTCCATCTTCATCTTAGGTAGCGCCCGTGAAGGTATCGTAGGGATTTTCAGACCAGGTTGTCCGTGAAGGTCGCTGAGTCTCTTCGGTTCGGAGTGGAGATCCACTCTTAGTTCCATCTTCATCTTAGGTAGCCGTGAAGGTATCTTGGGATTTTCGGACGGGTTGTCCGTGAAGGTCGCTGAGTCTCTTCGGTTCGGAGTGGAGATCCACTCTTAGTTCCATCTTCATCTTAGGTAGCGCCGGTGAAGGTATCTTGTAGGGATTTTCGAACCGGGTTGTCCGTGAAGGTCGCTGAGTCTCTTCGGTTCTCGGTGGAGATCCCACTCTTAGTTCCATCTTCATCTTAGGTAGCGCCCGTGAAGGTATCTTGTAGGGATTTTCAGACCGGGTTGTCGGTGAAGGTCGCTGAGTCTCTTCGGTTCTCGAGTGGAGATCCTCTTAGTTCCATCTTCATCTTAGGTAGCGCCGGTGAAGGTATCTTGTAGGGATTTTCGAACCGGGTTGTCGGTGAAGGTCACTGAGTCTTTTAGGTTCTCGGTGGAGATCCACTCTTAGTTCCATTTTCATCTTAGGTAGCGCCGTGAAGGTATCTTGTAGGGATTTTGAACCGGGTTGTCGGTGAAGGTCACGAGTCTTTTCGGTTCTCGGTGGAGATCCACTCTTAGTTCCATCTTCATCTTAGGTAGCGTGAAGGTATCTTGTAGGGATTTTCGGACCAGGTTGTCCGTGAAGGTCACGAGTCTCTTCGGTTCTCGGTGGAATCCACTCTTAATTCCCCTCTTATCTTAGGTAGCGCCGGTGAAGGTATCTTGTAGGGATTTTCGAACCGGGTTGTCGGTGAAGGTCACGAGTCTTTTCGATTCCTCTGACAAGGAATCTGTTAGCCTCATCAGGAAATAGAACACATTCTTCCTTTCCCACCTCAATCAATCTTAATCGGTTCGGTCATTCTCGGTCAAAGAGGACACCAAGGTTCATCTTGGGGAATTTTATCGAAGCCTAAGAAGGGATAAAGCCAGCGCCTCACCGCAGCGTTGCGGTTTAGTCTTTCTCCGATTGAAGACACGAGTTGATTAAGGGTATTTTATCGAAGCCTAAGAAGGGATAAAGCCAGCCTCCTGCAGCGTTGCGGTTTAGTCTTTCTCGATTGAAGAAGACACGAGTTCGATTAAGGGCATTTTATCCGAAGCCTAAGAAGGGATAAAGCCAGCGCCTCACCGCAGCGTTGCGGGTAGTCTATTCCGTGATAAAGGCGAAGCCTCGTATTCAACATCGTAGCATTAAGTCTAGAAGAGTTTTATTCTTTTAGCACAGCGTTGTGTGTAGAGCGGTTTAGACAATCTACATGCTAGCCCAACTCAAGCGGTAGTTGGTAAAGGCTAATCAAACCCGTTGAAGGTGGGGTTGGCCAATAACCCTAAAGTCGGCGCCTAACAGCGTTGCGGTTTAGTCTTTTAGATTGAAGAAGACACGAGTTCGATTACGGGGTATTTTATCCGAAGCCTAAGAAGGATAAAGCCAGCGCCTCACCGCAGCGTTGCGGTTTAGTCTTTTAGATTGAAGAAGACACGAGTTGATTACGGGGCATTTTATCGAAGCCTAAGAAAGGATAAAGCCAGCCTCCTGCAGCGTTGCGGTTTAGTCTTTTAGATTGAAGAAGACACGAGTTCGATTAAGGGTATTTAGTCGAAGCCTAAGAAGGGATGAGTCGTGTAACCAGCGTTGCTAGGTGGTCTCTTGCGGTAAAAGTCTGAAGCCTATGTATTCAATATCATAGCGAGTCTAGAAGAGTTTCATTCTTTTAGCACAGCGTCCGTCGCGGAGCGGATCACGATAATCCATACGCTAGCCCAACTCAAGCGGTGGTTGGTAAAGGCTAATCAAACCCGTTGAAGGTGGGGTTGGCCAATAACCCTAAAGTCGGCGCTAACAGCGTTGCGGTTTAGTCTTTCTCCGATTGAAGAAGACACGAGTTCGATTACGGGGCATTTTATCCGAAGCCTAAGAAAGGATAAAGCCAGCGCCTCACCGCAGCGTTGCGGTTTAGTCTTTCTCCGATTGAAGAAGACACGAGTTCGATTACGGGGCATTTTATCCGAAGCCTAAGAAAGGATAAAGCCAGCGCCTCACCGCAGCGTTGCGGTTTAGTCTTTCTCCGATTGAAGAAGACACGAGTTCGATTACGGGGCATTTTATCCGAAGCCTAAGAAGGGATGAGTCTACGTGTAACGCAGCGTTGCTAGGTGGTCTCTTGCGGTAAAAGTCTGAAGCCTATGTATTCAATATCATAGCAACGAGTCTAGAAGAGTTTCATTCTTTTAGCACAGCGTCCGTCGCGGAGCGGATCACGATAATCCATACGCTAGCCCAACTCAAGCGGTGGTTGGTAAAGGCTAATCAAACCCGTTGATGGTGAGGGTTTGCCAAAATCCTATAAGTATTATGGTTAATTATTTACGGCCAGTAAAGAATCATAATAAATAGTGAAAGGGATGGATCTTATTCATTTGAAGCAAATATAGAAGGAGCTACAATTGTCGAGACAATTGATTCAAGCAAAGTTATGATAATACATCTAAATAAAAATCATAGCGACACATTTGAACAAAGAAGTCTCATGACACATCGGACTTCATTGGCGCAATCGGTAATGTGAAGGAAGCAAGGTCGACCTTGGCCGGCTAATTTTTCCTCTGGATCGCTCGAACCCGAGCCTTGGCTTCCTTCTCAAGTTCCTCTTGAGTTAGCGGCAATAGCGGTGCGTGTTCAAACGCATCGCCTCGAGGACTTGCTTCTCCGTTGATGACATCACGGACTCACGGTACACTCCGCAGCGTGAAATTCTTCGCGTCTTCTCCCCTTGAGCAGTCACGATTCACATGCGTTCGACATGGGTGTGGTACAAGTTTATCTTCTGGCGCAAGCGGCAATGTCGCTCATATGAGTTCAAAAATGATCTCTTGCTCGATATTTTCCTCTCGCCGGCGCTGCTCACGAAGCCTTGATCAGAGCCGTGGATGAGTCGTATCACCTCATCGCATGATTCAAAAAGGCTAAATCCTCCACACGGCACGCAAGAGTTAGCCGACTAGTGAGCTTTGCTCTAGCGATTAACTAGGCGAGGGCCACCACAGCTGAATTTCCTCCAATATACTCAATATGAATGGAAGACCATAAAATTAAGCCCATCTAACCTCGATAATAGAGACCGCTGTTTCAAACCATTCTCCAACGGTAGAAGGAGACCCATCACGTAACCGAGTCGAACGGCAGATTTTGGCGGGGCAATCTCGGCGATAGGTTGAATTCGTGGAAGTGGTCGTCAAGATTAACACAGGGCCTCCACCCGCCCTATACTCGAAGGGTCGGAAATCGGTTCGGCCAAAGGCGCAAGGGAATGGGCGGATGATGGAAGCGATCCCTCAAACTCGTCATCCGAAATTATGATAGTAGGCTCAGGCTTCGCGGGTTTCTTCATGCGGGTGTTCGCCTCGCTGCGGTTCGCTTCCTCGGTGGAGAAAGGCCTTCTCCCGGATGACCTTAAGAATCGAGACTTGACATTGGGAGCCTTCGAAGTAGACGAATAATCATCGGAGCATCCGCCTACCACAAGAGAACAAAGGATTAACAGATCATTTAGGAGGAATATCTTGAAAAAGGAAACAGTATAAGGCGTAGAACTCTTCTTAGAAACCCATGAGATTGAGTCACGACCTTATAGCAGTGCAGCGATTTCACCGTGCGAATACGGGAGAGCGATAAATATGGTCGCATAAACAAGCGACAATATATATCCGTTCTGAAATAAAGAATGCGGTATGAAATCGCTCCCGTTAAAGACGGGTGAGCTTTGAAGCCTCAATCCTCACGAAGGAGAATCTCGGCTCTTCCCAATCGCCTCACAAAGGAGAACGAAGCGGGGTCGTAACGAATATACACAATCTGAAGCGTCGGTCCCCACAAAGGAGGAATTCGGCTCTTCCCAATCGCCTCACAAAGGAGAACGAAGCGGGGATATAACGTATATACACGAGAGGGTTATAAGTTGGCGCACCACCGAAAGAAGGAGGCGTGCATTCACGCGGCGTGCGAGTCGACCGGCTCCTCGGAGCGCGTGATCTCCCCGACGACATCGGAAGCTGCAAAAATACAACAAAAAGTCAGATACATGGCTAAAAAAATCAGCAAATAAAGTGTCAAAAAGGCTACGATCCGATCGCGAGCAAACCAGCGCCCGGCCCGTATGAACGCCAGCGCGGCATAACCTACCAGCCCAGCCAGTAGCGGTATTGCCCGGCCAACCTTGAGACGCCGAGCGCATAACCTGCACTCCTAACGCCAATGCCCTGGCAAGCGCCAGTAGCGGCGATGGTAAGCGCCTGTGCCGACAGCGGCTGGCATCGCCGCCAGCCGCCCGCCGCCGCCTTCCCGCCATGGACCGCCGCTCCACCTCGCCGTTCGGCCCTTTCCCTCGTGGTCAGCGTTACACTGCGCACAAGAAAAAGAAGAAAAAGAAAAAGAACTTCGTAAGGCTCATTATGCATACCTTGTTGATCGAGGAAGAAAAACGGCGAAGCGAGATGAAAACAAGAAAGGGCGGCCTGGAGTGGGAGGAAGAATAGGAGGATTATGGGTATTTATAACAACCCATATGGACCCAATCCTCTTTAAATAAGGACTCCTATTTGGCAAGAAGTAGGAATTCTAATTGGAGCCCAAATCAATTCTAGTGGGACTCTAATCAACCCCTAATTAGGAGTCCTAGTGGAATCTTATCGGATGTCAAAATAGTGCCAAATCAGTCCGTTGATGGCTCCTACTCCTTCCGCCAAGCTTGGAAAAGTTCTGCGAATGCCATTATCGGCCGGTCAGCGTCGCCTAATCCTACTCAACTAGGATTACAGTATAAGCTGTTTCCTAAATTGTAGAAGTTCGGAAGAATATTCTCACAAGAAATATTCTTAGGGATAACTTCGATCGTGCGGATTGCATCGGCCGATCAGCAGCGTCGCCTAATCCTACTCAACTAGGATTACAGTATAAAGCTGTTTCCTAATTTGTGAGAAGTTCAGGAAGAATATTCTCACAAGAAATATTCTTAGGGATAACTTCGATAGATGCGGATTGCATCGGCGCCGATCAGCGTCGCCTAATCCTACTCAACTAGGATTACGGTATAAAGCTGTTTCCTAAATTGTAGAAGTTCAGGAAGAATATTCTCACGAAATATTCTTAGGGATAACTTCGATCGTCGCGGATGCATCGGCCGATCAGCGTGCGTAATCCTACTCAACTAGGATTCACGGTATAAAGCTGTTTCCTAATTTGTAGAAGTTCGAAGAATATTCTCACAGAAATATTCTTAGGGATAACTTCGATCGTGCGGATTGCATCGGCCGATCAGCAGCGTCGCCTAATCCTACTCAACTAGGATTACGGTATAAGCTGTTTCCTAATTTGTAGAAGTTCGGAAGAATATTCTCACGAAATATTCTTAGGGATAACTTCGATCGTCTTGGATTGCATCGGCGCCGATCAGCGTCGCCAATCCTACTCAACTAGGATTATGGTATAAAGCTGTTTCCTAATTTGTGAGAAGTTCGGAAGAATATTCTCACAAGAAATATTCTTAGGGATAACTTCGATCGTGTGGATTGCATCGGCCGATCAGCGTCGCCAATCCTACTCAACTAGGATTCAGTATAAAGCTGTTTCCTAATTTGTCGAGAAGTTCGGAAGAATATTCTCACAAGAAATATTCTTAGGGATAACTTCGATCGATGCGGATGCATCGGCCGATCAGCGTCGCTAATCCTACTCAACTAGGATTCACAGTATAAGCTGTTTCCTAATTTATTGAAGTTCGGAAGAATATTCTCACAAGAAATATTCTTAGGGATAACTTCGATCGTGCGGATGCATCGGCCGATCAGCAGCGTCGCTAATCCTACTCAACTAGGATTATGGTATAAAGCTGTTTCCTAATTTGTGAGAAGTTCGGAAGAATATTCTCACAAGAAATATTCTTAGGGATAACTTCGATCGTGTGGATTGCATCGGCCGATCAGCGTCGCCAATCCTACTCAACTAGGATTCAGTATAAAGCTGTTTCCTAATTTGTCGAGAAGTTCGGAAGAATATTCTCACAAGAAATATTCTTAGGGATAACTTCGATCGATGCGGATGCATCGGCCGATCAGCGTCGCTAATCCTACTCAACTAGGATTCACAGTATAAGCTGTTTCCTAATTTATTGAAGTTCGGAAGAATATTCTCACAAGAAATATTCTTAGGGATAACTTCGATCGTCGCGGATTGCATCGGCCGATCAGCGTCGCCAATCCTACTCAACTAGGATTCAGTATAAAGCTGTTTCCAAATTTTCAGCGAGGAGTTCTGGAGAATAAATCCATATTTCCCTCCCATCATAATATCCAAGAGAGGAATAATCGGCGTGAAAGTCATGGCGACAGGACAGCGTGTCGATCGAAGAAACTTCTCCCGCGTGGATAATCATATCCCAACAACGGTCAAAGTGCTTTCGCCGATTGAAGGCTAGGGCGATGGTTGAAAGCCAAATGGTCTCTGTTTCAACAAGGTATCCTCGGAGGATGTCTCCATGAAAAGATCAGTCCTCATTGGTTAAACCAACAACACGCGTGATGATGAAGGAAATAACCGGCTGAGGGTTATGGAATTCCATGTACTCGACACAACCAACATGTAAGCCAACAAGGAGTTCGCCGACATACGGATAAGTCAAAAGTCGATGGTTAGTCAAACAACAACCAACCGACACGAGTTACAAGCAAAACTCACCCACCGGCTTGAATCAAGATTTCAACAAGCGGTCGGACAATAAATGCGGCACCGTGATCTTATCGAGAATCCTACAAAGAGCGGGATGATCGAAAGAATCGAAGACTTGAAGCTATCTTTTGGGACCCTCGGTGCGTGAAGGGAACCATCATGTCAAAGCATCGGACTCATCAAAATTGAGGCTGAGGCGGCTTTGGAGGGTATCTGTGGCGTTGAAAAATACTTACAAGATCCCGAAACCAACTTCGTGATAGAAGTCGGCGAATGACAACCCATCGAATAATCACGGACGTCGAATCGTTAAAGCCGAACTTCGGCGAACCCGGCGTCACAACACGGTTTAAGCCGGACTTGAGCGAGCGATCGGATCGGGACCGTTGAACGGAACAAACCAAGAGTTAGTCCGGAACCAAATCTGAGCGGAACCTAAGTCGGAGAAGGCCAAAAGTCCCGAGAATAAGCGGGGCCTAAACGAAGGCAGAAAAGCGAAGCAGTGGAAAAAAAGCGACTTCGGCGACACCTCGGCCAAATGGCCAAGGTGGCTCGGCCACTGGCCGAGCCACCTCGACAACAGCCGAGTGCCTCACCACTGGCCGAGGTGCCTTGGCCACGTGGTAGAACCCTCTCGGCCAACTTGCGGGTGGGCGACAGTGTGGCTCCACTGGCGTATGCATCCCCATTGTATAAATAGGGGGTCTTGAAGTTTGAAGGGGCTTCGGAGAATTTGGGCTTGGAGAGAATTTGGGCTTGGACTTGGGATTTTCGAGGATTTTGAAGAGTTCTCACGAGATCCATAGCCGTCGGCAGCGCCGTTAAGCACCGGCGAGCACAAGTCGATCAGCGTCGATCTACAGCGGAAGGTAGCGGGTGGTCGAACTCTGAGATACCCTCTAGGTTAAGCCGTCTTAACCTCGGGGATAATGTTGTGATTTCTCCTAGTAGATCTCACCGCTCGTGATCCTCTCCTTCGTGAGTGTGATCCCCATGAGGCGATCCTCTCCTTCGTGAGTGTGATCCCCTCGGTAACCGTTTCCTTAGTGAAGCGAGCCTTTATCTGTAGTTCGAACCGGGTCTCTACGGATCGAATTGCGGTGGTCCACGGACACAAAAGTCCGGCACAAGCAAAGAACCCATAGCGAGGACCTCGATATAGAGAGATCCTCGTGTTTGTTCCTAAGGATAAAAGTTGTAATCTTTTTTGATTGTACGCCTTAAAATAAAAGGCATTTCTTTTGAATTTTGTTGTAGGCCAAAGAAGCTGTAAGCAAGTTCAAATCAATGACAATCAAACCGACTTTTACCGCGAACAAACCCTAGCCTCCTATTTCCCGGCCTTCTGAGCTTTTCTTGTCTCTACCTTCATCAAAACCCGAGTTTTTTTCTTGTTTAAGCCAAAAAAACTCAACTTTTATCATGTCTCCCAAGAGATCTCGGGTTCCCAAGGGCAAATCTGTCCCCCAGGCTTCCGAAGTTTAAGAACCAACTGCCTTGTCCTTCGGGGGTGAGCTTTTTTGCTTTTTTTGTTAAAATAAGTTGTGTTTGTGTTGAAAAAATTGAATCTTTGTATAAATATCCCTGATTGTTCTCCTTTACGAGGCATTCGGGAAGAGTCGAGATCCTCCTTCGTGAGGATCTTGGCTTAAACGAGTGTTTTGCATCGTCAAAACACTCGTAAAATCAAAAGTATGAGATTCTGACTGTCTGGTACTTGCGCGGCAGTCGGGGCTATCTCACCACTAGCGAGCGGTTGGTTGTCGCGGTATGAAACGTCGGGGTTGTCGTGGCGTGAACGGTTTGAATTTGTCTTTCGACCTCGGCGGTTCTCTCATTTTGATTTTAACTAAGTGCTCAGCATTGCTCTTTAAGCTTATTCTGACATATCTTTTTGTGTTTTGCAGTTGAGTTTCCCCCTAAAGCATTTCTTTGCTCCGCGAGTCAGTGGACTACATGAATCTTGTTTTCTCCTCCTCTCGTGAAGCGCCGTTGGTGAGTGACATTCCTCACACTTGCGGTCCAAGTGCTCCTCGAGTTATTGGAATTCTTTGGAACATGGGGACCGTCGTGATTTCTGGTGATGGTGATGCTCAGCTTATAAAGTCTTTGGATCCACGAAGTTATGAGGAAGTCCGGTTACTTGTTCGGGGACTCTATTCTGAGACCGAAGTCCTATCCTCCCTTGCGAGTCACAGGTACGTATAAAGCGGCGACACTCATCTACACCTACCTTCTTTCCCTCGCCATTACTCGTTGGTGCACTTGCGCAACTTATCGATCGAGAGGAATATGTCTTGGAGGTTGACCGAGGACCAAGAGCACGTACATTGTGGGTACGTTAGCCAAGGTGCTACCAGGCTCTAGCGATAGGGATTACATTCGTGGGCTTTACCACGGAATCCTTGGTCAAGGCGATCAGCCTCACAATGGTGATGGTCAAAGCGATATAGTGAAGAATCGCTTGGTCCGAATAGGAAGGGAGTTGTCGCCCAAAAAGCCTCACCGATGTTTTGGTTGGGTCCACTCTACTGACGACCGATGGTGGACGCGGATGACTAAGTACGTCCTCGGTCGGTGGAGCCAAGAGCTTCAGGCGAACAGCTTATATATCCCCATCCAAGCGAGCATGTATGGGCTTCCTATCAGCATGAATCACTTCCTCGCACTTCTAGAGATCTACAACCCGGACACCAATATCTTCTTGATAAGGAACGGGGAGTTGGGCCTGTCGCTCCATGAGATGATGAAGGTAACTGGCCTGCCAATGGGTGACGCGCCGTACCAAGAGTATGTCCCCACCAACCGTCAGCTGAAGCAGATGAAGGAGAAGTGCTCTGCAAGTTATGAGATTTTGTGGGATTTGACCTGCCATTACCAGACGGCAATAGCGTCGGTGAAGTGAGGTCGGGGAAAAGTCCATGAGTCAACTTAAGCAGTTCACCGATTATCTGTTTAGGAATCTGGAAGGCGATGATGGCGTGGCGGCTGGATCCTCGACTCCTTACGTCATCAATAAGGCGTCGAGAAGCGAAGGCTCGATCTTTACTACCCCATTTGCTGAGGGTAAAATTCCCAAGGGCACCAAGTTCGAGACTTTCTTGTGGCAAGCGCAGAAGCAGATCAAGCTACAAACTCTTCTAGCGGGCTACCTGGCAATTTGGTTGAAGAAGTGAGTAGTCCCGCATCAAGTCTCAGACGCTATGCCTCTGGAGGTACTTTTTTCTGCCGTCGAGTTAGTCGTCGGTCACCGACTTTCTCTTCTTCCGGCGATGGTGGCAGACATTCATTGTGGGCTTCGACGCTTAGTCGTTGGCTTCATCCAGAAGGGCAAAGGGTCTTCCAACGAGATCCCGGCTGTCGAGGTAGAGCTACCATATACCTATTTGATGGCTTGGCTCGTGCTCCATCGCCCGGACTTAATGACGGCGCCCGAGACAGTTAACCCTGAGCTTCCTCTGCTATAAACTTTGGAGAACTGCAAGTGGGGAGCGAGACAATGGCCAGAGGTAACTCGCCAATTTAAAGTCTCTAAGTGTTGGGAATTTTTCAAGTGTTTCCCACACTTTTCGGGACATTAGGATGAAGTACTCGTGGATGCGGCTGAACCCAATGGATGCAGGACCATATTGGATCTTGGGTGCTTCCGGTGGTTGATAAACATCCAGCCCGGCAACCTCATCTTTCGAGTCAAGAACTCCTGCGACATCGAGCCTTATTTTCCATGCCGATTCTCTCGTCAATTCGGCTACGACCAAATTTATGTCGGGAATCCGAATCGGGGGATGAAGACCCACGGAGGTCTCATTGACGGTGCGCGCGCCTGGTACTAGAGTATCGGCGGTTGCACAATGCCAGATGACCTCCACCTTTCTGAGCCTAAGCTTGGATGACTTTCTTATCTGCAAGTGTCTTATCATGACTAGCGCCCTTCTTCAAGGATCTCGAAGTTGAAGTGGGCGTAGAAAGAACCAGCGGCGACTCATGCCGCCCCTCCACGAGCCAAACCATCGCTGAAAGTCAAAAGGCAAGAAGAAGGCTGCAGAGAGGAAGCGAGGAAGAAGAGTTCGACGACCACAGTCCGGACCGAAGATGAGGAGAAAGGCTGTTAGATCTGAGGGAGGATCACGAGGTGAGGTAGTAGTACCTCCTCCTCGTCGTTCTCAACTTCGGCAGAGGAACACGGGCCTCTGCCGTGTTTCATCTCCTCGGTCTGTGAAATGTCCACGGATGAAAGTCGTTCTCACTCAACCCAACAGAATGACTATCGAGACCGAGGAAGAAGAAGAAGTAGAGGAGGAGGCCTCTGATCTCATTCTCTGGAAGAGAGCCCGCACGTCGGCGACTGATCTTACTCCAACTTCTATTGCCAGGGCATTGATGCGCATGAAGAAGGTCGCACATAGGCATCGGCGTCTAAGATCTCCAACTCCTGAGGTAGCGGGAACTGATTTCCCACTTGGGGAAAAAGGTAAAATTTTGTTAGTTTGAACTTTATGGTTTCACCTGTCATCGATACTTATTACTTCACTTTCTTTTCTCAGAACACTCTGAAGAAGGTGAGATTCCGGCTGACCCTACTCCTCTGTCACCCTTTGGCCATGAGGAGTCTAGCTTTGTAGATCAAGTGCACGCAGCCATGGATGAGGGTGGCCCAGACACTGCCACTGGCGCTGACATTGAGGTCTCTCATGTTTCTGAGACTATTGCTACAGGTACGAATACCTCATCTGGATGGCAACTCAAGGAATTGATAGAGTCAGACTTTGTTCCTCCGCTAATTGCTAATGCGCTTCATGTTCTTTTAGAAAAACTTCAAGAAATGGGCGCAAGTGCCAGTCAAGCAGAGCCAACTTCCGGTATGAAGCCCGATCTTTACTTTGTTGTCTTTTCTTCATATTGAAAATCTAATATGTTATATTTGCAACAATAGAAGAAACGGTGAGGAGCCACTCGGTGGCACGCTTAGGGCATTCACTGAACCCGCGGACTCAGCTCCCGGTATATACATATGTCATCATGATTTTAATATACGTATATATATAAATACGTATACTAACGTCCGGTATGTTTTGCCAATGTCACTGCAGAAGGACAGATGGAGACAGAGCCCGTGCATGAAGAGGGTCTCGGGGAGATTTCTGAACCGAGCCTAGCTCAGATGATTTCTGTTTTTGATTTCGACCATGACCTGATTTCCGATATGTTATCAGAACAGACTCAGAGAGAATCTGTTATAGAGGCCAACCCTTCTTCAGGTACGTGTCTTATTATTCAGATCCTCTCAATTATCTAGCCGATATGCGATACTTAACAATATTATCGGTTGTAGGCCCCGTTACTACTATTGCGGAGCAAGCTGGAGGATCTCGGTTTCCCAATTTGGAGACTCAACCTCTCGTTTCCCAAACCGAGTCCATTATCGTCTCGACTCTTGCTGAAGACCCTCTTGTCCAACCCAGACCACCGGCTACTCAAGCCAAATCTGAATTAAATCTTGTGGTTCCCGAGGCTGGATTGACGAACGTGGGGGAAACAAAGCAAGCTGACCGATCTTCTAGCCGTATCGGTATATCCCTCGATCCTGTCTTTCATAAGAGTTCTAATAAGATCTTTCGAAACTCATGTCTCCTCTTTCACAGCACCTTCTTCTGTATTATATGATTCCATTAAGGCGTTGATGTCGGACGAAGATCCGGAGAAGGCGATCATCGGTGAAGAGCTTGAAGGCTTCATCTCTCTCCTCCATAATGTCATCGAGAGAGTCGTGAATAAGGGTTTCTCTTTCAGCTTTCTCAAGCGACCTCTCGATCGGCGCGTGACGGCTATAAGAGAAGAGGGCTTCTCCGATTTAGCGGATTCCATCACGGAGGACTTAGCTCAATTAGAACAAGAGCTGGAGAAGTTTCTGAAACTACGATCCGAGGGTGCTTCCTCTTATATTTCTTCTCGGATCGAGTCGTCATGAAGGCCAAGGAAGCTAAGCGAAGCTCGTGCATGAACTACAGCAATGCAGGCTCATTCTGATCGTATCGGGTGAGTCTGAATATTAAAAAGCCAAAGGTGACTTGCTTCATTAGTTGGCGGCAAGCTCGAGGTTGCTCGCTAAGGAAAGCCCTTGACGAACAGGAGATCACGAGCCATACGGAGCTTGACTTGGTTGGGGTGGAGAAGTCCTATTCTAGACTATCAGAAATGAAGACTTGACAAGCGATGGAAGGCGGGCGTGAGATAATCGACTTCGGACTCGATGATTTCGAGAATACTTTTGGAGGGGGAGTTAGAACAGGAATACAAGGAGGAGCTTTCAAGCTTGGAAGCACGGATCCGCCTTCGTCAATTGTCTCACTAAGCGCCTTTTATTGTCCCCCTTCTTTTCTTGCTTTTTGTTTAGTCGACACTTATTTTGTATTTCATTATTCATGAAATAAATTTTTAGTTTTATCAACTTTCATTACGTCATCTATTATGTTTTAAACAAATGAGCATAATCTTGATAGGATTTTGGCAAACCCTCAGCCATCAACGGATTTGATAAGTCTTTACTGACTACCGTTTGAGTTGGGCTAGCATATAGATTATCTAAGTCCATTCTATATGTTATGTTGTGCTAAAAGAACGAATTCTCTTAGACTTTGTGCTACGATATTGAATACGTAGGCTTCGTCATCCTTACGGGAGTTGACTACCCCGCAGCATGTGTTAGATGCAGACTTATTCCTGATTTAAGGACAGGAATAATACCTACTACGCATAAATAGGTATAGATTTAACAAATCATTAAGTCAGTAATGAGACTGGCTTTGTATTGAATACATAGTCTTTATTTGCTACGATGCTGAATACGTAGACTTTATTGATTATCACGGGAATTGACTACCCGGCGGCGTGTATTACACACTGACTTATTCCTAATTTAAGGATAGGAATAACACCTACTTTACATAAATAGGCATAGATTTAACAGATCATTAGGTCAGTAATGAGACTGGCTATGTATTGAATACATAGTCTTTATTGTTGTTGTCTTCTCCTGGGACAGAGATGAACCCGTTGTGTCTTCTCTTGGGGCGAAGGCGAACCCATGGTGTTGAAGAAGAAGAAGGTATTTTCTTATCTCCCGCTTCAATTGAGAGCTCCTTGTTCACGTGAACTGAGAGTCAAAATAATTCCTGATGCACGTGCACCAGGGAATCTATAAAGAAACTCAAAGTGGGATCTCCGCTTCGAGAATCAAATTGGAGTCGGGCCATGTGGCTTTGACTCGGAAAAAAAACAAAGGGGGGCCTTTTAACTCACGTGAGTAAAAGGTGAAAGTTGGAGAAACCTAAAAGATTTGGTTGCTCAAGTTTGTCTCCTCTTGGGACAGAGACTAACCCAGTACTGGAGTGGAATTCTTATTCGTGAAAGGAATTGCGAAAGGATATTGTTAGTGGCCTTAACTGTTAAGAGGTTTGGCCAAGTGGGAGTGATGATAAAGAAATTTTGATTTTGGTCCTAACTGTTCAAAGGTTTGACCAATTGGGAGTTTAAAGAGTGTGACTATTCAAAAGTCTGATCATCCAAAATTGGTGAAGGGTATTACTTGGCTATCGGGATATGATAAGCCTGGGTCCTTATCATAAAATGGGTTATCCTGAGTACACTAAGAATAGTATTTCTTCAGGAACTTCCCATTAATTGGCATCATCATCTTATCACTGTCTTGGGTGATCAAGCGATATGCTCTATTTGAGTAAACCGTATCAATCACAAACGGTCCTTCCCATTTGGGTTAGAATTTGCCTTTCTTCTTGGAGTTAAGGATCATTGGTCGCCGGACGGCGAGTACCAAGTCTCCTTCCTTGAAAACCCGATGCCGGACCTTCTTGTTGAAGGCTTTGGAAATTATGGCTTGGTATAACTCGATTTGTTGCTGAGCTTCCAATCGTTTCCCATCCAACATCTCTAGCTCTTCAAGACGCTTCTGATATTGCTCGTCATTTGTCATTCCCGTTACAAGTGCGACGCGAAGTGACGGGATTTGTATCTCCAATGGCAGAACGGCTTCACACCCGTATACCAAGGAATACGGGGTGGCCCCGGTCGGTGTTGGGATTGTGGTACGATAAGCCCAAAGAGCCTCGCTGAGCTTGTCGTCCCAATCTCATTTATTGGTCCTTACTAGCTTCGCCAAGATCTTGATGATGGTCTTATTAAAAGCTTCAGCTAAACCATTCGCAGTGGGATTATAAGCTGTAGATGAGACGTCTTGGATCCTGAACTTGCTGCAGAATTTGACAAAGGCGCTGCTGACGAATTGGGGGCCGTTGTCGTGCACAATTCATCTTGGGACACCATATCGATAGATGATATGGTGTTTGATAAATCTGATGACATTACTTGCCTTAACCTCTTTGAGCGGAATTGCTTCAGCCCATTTGGAGAAGTAATCCGTGATTGCTAAAATAAAGTGATTGCCTTTCACCGACGGGGGGAAGATAGGTCCTACCACGTCCATTCCCCAGGTTTTGAATGGCCAAGAAGTGGCTGACGGATGCAGGTCTTCTGGCAGTTGATGCATGTAGTTAGCATGAATTTGACACGTGTGACACCGTCTCGCGTATTCAACTGCGTCTTTGATCATGGTTGGCCAGTAGTATCCCAACCTTCTCAGTCTATCCCCTAGCTTAGGACCTGGTTGATGTGCGCCGCAAGCACCATCATGCGCTTCTTTGAGGGCTTCCTCTGCTTCCTCGGTTGAAAGGCATCGGAGTAGCAAACCATCATATGTGCGACGATAAAGTGTTTGAGTCGCGGCGTTATAATAAAATCTTGGTGCCCTTCTTCGGACTGATTCCCTTTCTTTTATGTCTTCCGGTAAAATACCGTGCAAGACATAATCTATAATGGGAAAACGCCAATCTCGGGGCTCGAGTTTGGTTAAAGTGGCATGCGCTTCTTTGACGTCTAAAGCGCATTCCGGTATGAAAAGCTAATGCGTCCTCACAGTGATGAACTGTTCTATTTTCGAGGGTTGCGCCAACGAAACAGCTAACACCGCTAGCGCATCTGCATAGGCGTTTTGGAGACGTGGTATATATTCGATGAAGAAACTTTCAAACGATTCCGCCATCTCTATTGCCGCTTCATAATACGGGATCAAATCTGGGTTTCTGACTTTGTAGTCTCCATGGATCTGTCTGACTATGAGTTGGGAATCCCCGAAGACTTTGAGATATTCAACCCCCGGCTCTTTGGCGAAACTGAGTCCAATAAGTAGCGCGTTGTATTCGGCCACATTATTAGAGCACGGTTCGGTTAGCGAATAAGCCCGAGGCAACACATGCTTCTCCGGGGAAACTAAGACCACTCCGACTCTGGCAGAAATCTTCGAACATCCGGGGGCACTTGCCACATTGGTTGCGTGAGAAGCTCCATCAAAGTACAATTGCCATACATGCTCATGAGAAGTATGGTTGACTTTGTAGGTTTCGTTAGGCAAATCTTCATAAAGTTTAGCTTTGTCCTTGCCAGGTCGGACCGCTAAAAGGTCACAAATTGCCTGTCCTTTCACCGACTTCTGTTGTTTGAAGTGGATGTCATATTGCGAGAGGAGTAATGCCCACCTCGCTAATCGCCAATTCATAGAAACCGGTTGCGTCATAAATACTCGGATTGGGTTAACATCCGAAATGACATGTATCGTCTGTCCAACCAGGTAATGACGTATTTTCTGGACTACGAATACCAAGGCCAGGCACTCTTTCTCAATATCAGGATATCGAGATTCAGCACCCACCATTGTCCTACTCAGATAGTAGATTGCCTGTTCGTGACCATTATCATCATCTTGTGCTAGCAAGACACTTAATGAATGGTTAAATTAAACTCGACATAGATCAAGAGCGGCTTCCACGATTTTGGTGCAGCGAGCGGAGGATTTGATAAATATGCCTTGATATCTTCAAAGCCTTTTGACAAGCGTCGTCCCATATGAACGAAACGCCCTTCTTAGTGAGCTTGGAGAACGGTTGGCATTTTCCTGCAAGATTAGAAATGAACCGTCTGACATAAGCCAATCTCCCTTGCAACCCTCTAAGCTCTTTGAGATTTCTGGGCGGTTGTAATTCACTGATCGCCTTCACTTTGTCAGGGTCAATATGAATTCCCTTTGATGTGACGACGAAACCGAGAAATTTACCACTGGCCATTCCTAGAAAAGACTTAGTGGGATTCATCTTCAATTGATGACTTCGCATGAGGTCAAACACCGTCTTGAAGTCTTTGATATGATTGCTTTTATTACGGCTTTTCACCACTAAGTCATCGACGTAACACTCAACAGTCTTTCGGAGATGCTCTTGAAAGATCTTCGTCATTGCTCGTTGATACGTGGCGCCTGCATTCTTCAAACCGAAAGGCATGACAGTGTAGCAAAAGATACCAAGAGGCATCCTAAACGAGGCATGTTTCTCATCATTGGGATGCATCTTGATTTGATTGTATCCGGAGAATCCATTCATAAATGACATTCTTTCAAACCCACAAGTGTTGTCTATAATGACATCTGTAATGGGTAGTGGAAAATCATCCTTTGGGCATGCAAGGTTCAGATCCCTGAAGTCAATGCAGATTCTAATTGTCCCATTCTTTTTTAGAATAGGGACAATATTCACCACCCAATCTGGATGTTGTTCTTCTCTGATAAAACCCTATTGTATGAGTTTCTTTACTTCAGCTACAATTGCTTCCATAATTTGTGGACGAAACCGTCGCTGTTGTTATTTTACGGGTTTGGCTTTCGATTTAATATTAAGGCGGTGCACTACCACATCTGGGTCAAGTCCTAGCATATCTTCATAATTCCAAGCAAAGACGTCGATATATTCCCGGACCAGAGCAACCAATTCCTCTTTCTCCTCCGGAGGAAGACTGCCACTCATGAATATGGATTTCGGATTAGCTTCATCGCGCATATTGATTTGAACCACTATATCTTCGGTCGGAGGTTCTCTCTGTTCAAACTTGTCACCGTATTGAATGTTTAAATGGAAAGTCCAAGGGTCTTCCCAAATCGGTGAGTGATTATCTTCTTCGGGCTCTGCCGGGTTTATTGTGGTCATATTAGATATTAGTCCTTTGAACACTTCACCAAGACTAACATCTGAATCCCACGTTGAAGAATCTGATGAATTGCCGTGATCATCAATTTGCCAACAGCATTCGTCGGAGGATGAAGAGACATAACCCAATCCTCTTTTGTGTTCATAATAGCGGTCGGGTTTTCCTTTCGGGACATACGAAGGTCTAGGTGGAACTCGAACCCCGCGTCCGAAACCAAGGCTTGGTCCTTGTGCGAAGTTGTATCCCCATTTCTTCATGTAATGGCGCGTTTGCGGGCTATACTTGGAGAAATATTTGCAAGGTCCTTCATCACTATCATCAGGTTCCCAGAAGAGGTTTTGTGATGGGGATGTTTTCCCTTTGCCGAAGATCGTTTCCTTTGCGTCTTTTGAAGGGAGGACGAAGGTTAAACCAGTCAAACTTTGAAGGCGTTTCTTCACCTGGTTAGATGATGAGAGTGGTACATGTGCACCATGATCCCTGTACAGTACCTGCATTATAGTATCAACACTAGGTACATACTCTAAATCGTCATTTATTATATGTTCATCGGTAAGCTGCCAATTACAACTTCCTCCTAATGATTCAGATCCGTCAAGATCGATTACAAGAGGTTCAATGTCATTAAGTACAAAGTTTCCATCGTAATCGAGCCGACCTCGGTATCAGCTTCATTTCATTGTCCGTACCACAGGCGATAGTTGATGTCGGTTCAGTACCATCTGAGAGTAAGTAAAATAATTTTCTAACCCCTTGAATGGCTGTTTATCCGCGACCACCGTCTTGACCACATTATCAGTGTCGACATACTTCAAACACTGATGCAATGTAGATGGGACTATGAGATTACTATGGATCCAAGGTCGACCCAATAGTAAATTGTACGAAGTCTCTGCGTCGATGACATAGCACGTGACTTCAGACTTGAGATCTCTAAGTTAGCACTTTATTTGGATTTTACCCAAAGGTTTGGACCCGCTGGTATTGAATTAAGTAAATGGCGGTTACTGTAGAAGCCAATTTGCTAGCCGGAATTCCGAGATGATACATCAATCGGAGTGGCATAATGCTGACTGCAGATCCAGGATCAACTTGGATCCGGTTGACGGCAACTGAGCCAATATATCCGGTAAAGTACAAAGGACTGTCATGCTTTGAGTTTTTCACTTGCATATCATCTCAGGGGAAGGTTATGCAAGGGAATTGCGTCGCTGCCAAGTTGCAGTGTTCGGGCTTATCTGGAACCTGCTTGACTTGCGTGATGAAAGCTTCTGAGTCAGCCAAAGCTTCCTGTAGAGCCTCTATTGTTTCTTTGGAGAGGCGGAGCAACTCGTAAAGAGTTATCCTTGCTGGGATGTTGGCTAACTGGGCCATGACATCGAAGCGGTACGAGGAGCTTGAACTTCCCGGTTTATCCCTTTCAATCGGACGATTGAATCGAGACTGCTTCGGGACTTGAACCTCTTTTTGCTTAGGTTCCTTTTGCCGGTCATCATCAACAGGGAACCGTGAGGATGACTCCTGTGGCTGAGTCTCATTTTCAGGATATTAAAAGCGATACTCATTTCCACTCCTGGTAGCAAGAACTTCCTGCTCATTTTCAGAAGACGAGAGGGTGGAAGTTTTCTAGTCTCCTTCCTCCAGAGCTACTGAGATATGCCCACACGACCTGCCTTTGCTCCTAGACTTCCGTGCTGAGGAAGACCCGGTCCATTGCTCGTCTCGAAGAAGATCTGGATGAACCCAAAGTATCTCGCCATTAGAGGCTATGTGTGATACTAATCCCTTCCGACGTTGCCCATGTGGATCATCGTTGACCATCTTGACTTCTACCACTGGGACAATCTTTTGCTGGTATAGCATGGGTGGCATGGAACCGAAGTTGATAGCCACCATGTTCGAGTTGACTTTCTTCTCTTTCTTCGGTGTGATGATACCGGCATCTATTAAAGCCTAGATCTTATCCTTGAGCACGAAACAGCTCTTGGTTGGATGATGGACCCTCCTGTGATATGCACAATACTTGGGGTCCGAGATCTTATTAGCCTCCTCCTGATTTGTGATTGGAGGTAACTTGATCTTGTTATTATCCAAGAGATATTTGAAGATGACCGGCACCTCGTCTTCCTTGAAAGTGTATGTTCTTTGGAATCTTGCATCCGGAGCCTTCTGTGACTCTTGAGGTTTTTATTGAAACCTCAATTGCGGTTCTGGCACTCACGGTGATTCGGCGTTGTTCTTTGGAGCGTCGATTTGCATCCGCGGCGTGCTGGCACCTTTCCCCTGTCACGGGGCACGAAGCTTGATTTTGATGGAGCCACTGTTGGTTCGCCTCTCTCGTTCTTCTTCCTTTTGAGGAATCTCTCTGCTTGTTCTCCTCGAAGCTTCAATTCTTTCCATTTGGTCGGTGCTACGACCCCCATGGCTTCCAGCAAGCCCAGAGAAAGGTTTTTGTGGCACGTCTATAGAATAAATTCCTCGGTGACTGGATCCCTGCAGTTCATGGCTTTGTTGCGGAAGCGCTTGATGAAGGCGTCGATCGTCTCTCCGTTCTTCTGCTTCTCATCTAGGAGGGTCCCTATTGAAACTTCTGCATCATCATCAAAGAAGTTGTTAAGAAAGGAACTCTCCATGTCATCCCAGCAGTTGATACTCCCAGCCTTGAGTCTTCGATACTAATCGAAGGCAGCCCCGCAAAGGGTGCCGACGAATGACCGAACCATCAAAAGCTTGTTCCCCGAGATCACCCCCAAGTGCGACTTGAAGTAGATCAAGTGTTGCGTGGGCGAGCCTCTCCCGTCGAATGGCGTGAAGTTAATCAGATTGAATTTCGGCGGGTAGGGAATTGAGTCCCATTCTCGGATATGGACCTTTGGATGCGGTCTTCTTGACTTCTGGCCGGACATTAGGCGTTGATTTTGCCTTCAAGCTCTTTCATCTTTACATTGTCATCCTCCCTTGCCCGGATTACTCGGTGGGGTGGGTTAGGCCATCTCCATTTTGAGTGGCGATCACCGTTTTCTTGGTGAGTGCGGCAGAGATGTGTTCATCCACTTTCGTATCGCTATCTTCTATATCGTGGGCGATATGGTGACTGGATCCACCTTGTTACTGGACTCGGGCTGTGCAGCTTTCTGGCTTTACAACTCCCTCATCTGCTGCATGGCTAGCTTCATCTCAGTTTTCATCTCGGCCTTAAGCTCTTCTCTCTGTTTAGCTAAGGCTTCTTGTAACATTTGAGCGAGCGTCTCAGGAGTAATGGTAAAAGCTTCCCTAGCCTGACCCACACTTGACATTGTATCATCGGACGTTAGGGTTGAGCAGGCGTCGGAAGTCTCATCTTCAGATGAATCTTCCTCATGCATTCTCTTATAATTTATGCGTCTCGTAGCATGCAATTATAATCGAGGCATTCTTTGGGAAATCCGGGTACTAATTTTTCCTCCAGGAGTCAAGTCAGGATCTGCGTCCGTCGCCGCCCCTCCTTTTCCTTTGCTTACCATGTTAATGGTAACTTCGGGGAGTTCGTCTTGTTGAATAGCAGATTTTCTTCTTCTTCGAAAGCACCTTGGTCTTGGCTCCGATTCCTCCGTTGCTGGCAGGGAAAGCCTCTCGAATACTGAAGCTCTTTGTGGATGAGCGTTCGACTCAGAGCAAGCACATCCTGATAGCAACATCTTGATTAGTTGCACACACGAGCAAGAACAATTTATTTTATCAATTGTCCTCTTTCGTGTGTTGCCACCCCCAGCCTGATGACGCGGTTGGTGTGGTTTGTCACGGGTTGCACTTCCACCCCCAAGTGTAATGTTGCCTCTAACTGGAGGACACGTCTTCTTTTGGGTGCATCGACCATTCGACCTAGGAGACACTTTGGCTTTGTGATCTGAAGCCACCTCTATTTGTATCACAAGTGTCTGGTCGTCTTTTGTGACTTTGGGAGTCACACGCTTCACTTTGTTCCCTTTAGCAGACTTGCGGACCCCCTATAGGATGCTCAAACGAGACACGATGGGAATTCTTGAGGCTTGGGATGTCCCAGGTTGTTTAGAGTGCTTCCGGACATTAATTGGAGTATGGATTCGACCCCCAGTCTGTTGTTGTGTGTGGACTGGGTGACCCAAACGTTCCGCCACTGGTGCCTTGTCTTTGCTTTCGGGTTGTGGATCGAGGCGACTAAACACCGAAATTGAGGGATCAGCAGGGGAAGTGGACGGATGGTGAGGAGAAGAACCCCTTAGCCGAGATAGTTGGGAGTGTCTCGGTCATGGGGTCTTTGGGCACGACAGTTATTACCGCCTACCGGCGAGACAGCTTTAGATCGCCTCAGAAGCCGCTGCCGCCCGATCGCCTCGCTGCCCATGACATTAATCGCCTCGGCGCCGGAGACAGCCGATCGTAGCATGCAGCTTTTGGGATCCAAACTATTTTGCTTCGATTTGATTCCCCGGTTGATCTTGATTCCTGAGCTTTGCGTATGATGGCACGTGCACGAGCGACACGCTGCGGACGCTTTTGGCGTGTTCTTTCACAAACGGGTCCTCTTGACAAGGACCCATTCTTCCTTGGCGGGAGTGCTGACGGGTTGAGATTGAGGCGCTGTAGTTTGTTGACGCCTCTGATCACGCGGGTTCGTGTGATAGTGAACTCCGGCCCATCAACCTGTGGCCTTGGCAAATTGATCGCCAACTCGACGCTGTCTCTGACAAGCCCTCTTCGTCAGAGCGGTAAAGATCTTGTAGGATGACTCTTTCTTCTAAACAGAGCCACCTTGAGCAGAGCTCCCAGCTTTGAAATTTACCGGGGTGTTGTTGCGAGGGGAAACCACCTCCGTTGCGAGTGAGCGAGATTTGTTGCACACTACGACATAACGGACCTCCCTCCTTGGAGACAAGATCCTCTAATGCTTGCGGGGCCAGGAGGACTTCGATGAAGAGGAGGAGAGATATTCTTCGAACTTGGCTTGATCGAAGACATAATCCAACCCATCCACCATGAGGTCGGCTTGGTCGTTGCTAGGCTGCGACACCATAGCCTCAACGTTGAGACTATTGGCTCCCACTGTGGTCGCCATCGCGTTTACGCTGAGAACGGGGCTCTTTGTTGCTTCCATTACAAAACATTTTGACATTAAAAACAGTGAAAGATTACACGTGTATATCTCTCAATTATAAAGAAAATTTGAATCGCTCTCTTACAAACAAGAACAGGAGACACTACGAGCGCATCTCCCCGCTATGCGGGTTCTTTGCCCGTGTCGAACGCTGTGAATCCGTGGACCACCGAGCAACGATCGTCGGATTGACGGGGTTGAGTTTATGTTTCACAAAGGAAACAAGAACTGAAGTAAATATCTTAGCGAGGTAAGATATCTACTCTTCCCAAGAATTAAGGCTAAGCTTAATCTCGAGGAATATCCACATGGATGACGTTCTTGAACTTTTCTTTGCTGTGTTGAAGTTCAAAATCTCCTTCTCTCTCTCTCTACGCAAAGCTCTAGCTTAAAGTTTTGATCTCCGATGTTTTCTATCTCCCAAAAAAAACTCTGATCCCCCTCCCAGGTGGACGTAGGAGGATATTTATAGCCTTCAGGGGGCAAAACTCCTGAAAAGAACGTAGAAGATAATGAGTGGCCGGTGACAGCTTGTTAGTGTCTCGCCCAAAATCGCATACCGCTGGCTGACAGCTTGGGTCGTTTTGTTAACAGTCACGCTAATGGCGACAGTTTGGACTGTCTTCTCGTTGTTGTAACAGCTTCTCCTTTTTTTAGGCACGTCTCAATGCCCTACTTTCATGCTTAGTGGGCGCTTTTTTAGCATGTAACCGCCCACTAACGTGGTTGAATATCCTCTTATGTTAAAAAAGTCAAGTGGGCCCCACGAGCATCAATAGAACACTCAAGAGCACGATTTCAGATACTCTTGGTGTCTCGCTTTTGGCGAGACACAAGAAAGTGTCTCGCCAATGGCGAGACATAAGAAAGTGTCTCGCTAATGGCGAGACACCACAAAGTGTCTCGCCAGTAGCGAGACACAACAAAGTGTCTCGCCAATGGCGCGACACAACAAAGTGTCTCCCCAATGGCGAGACACAAGGAAGTGTCTCGCCTATGGCGAGACACAAAAAGTGTCTCGGGCATTGGTTTCACCATGTGGTCTACTTCCTTAGATCTTGACGACGTCGTTCTTCGATCTTCTTTTGATTAAGTCATATTTGGGGCTCTTCAGCAATTTTTGATGCCTACAAAGAAGAAAAAGAGGGCTTCGCGAAATCGACCAAGGGGTCGGAAGAATCAAGAATGGGAGCTCACTCCTCATGCAACCGACGATGAACATGATCACAGGTCACCTTCTGGCTACTCCTCCAGATCTTCAGGAAAGGCCTCGCACCGGCAAAGATACTCGATAAAGGCTTGACGAAGTTTCGTAATCAACTCGACGCCTCAAATTCCGTAAGAACATGAACGAAGCCGGGGTGATCTCGCCATATCCAATTGAGGGATACGCTTCCTATCCAAAGAAAGTTCAAGCCTATGGGGTTGACCCAGCTTTGATGGGAAGGGATCTCCTCACAAAGACATCTACTATTTCTTATCCCGCATGTGGTTTCTATCGAATGATCCCATCCTCACGCGGTTGTTCATCGGCACCTTGAAGGGAGTAGCCTTTGAATGGTTCCGCAAGCTTGAACCCAGCTCTATCAAATCATGGGCCGACTTAGAAAAGCTATTCTTGGCCCGCTTCTTCGATGACGATACTGAAGTCTCGATGGCGACCCTACTTGCCGAAAAGTAAAAGAAAACAGAATCGATCAACAAATTCGTAAAGAGGTTCAGGAACCGGTCGCTGCATTGCTGAGACTAGGTCTCTGACACCACGCTGATCGAGATGTGTCGCAATAACCTTTCGATCAGCATCTTGTCCAAGATCGGCGCTGTGGAAACCCGAACATGGAAAGAACTTGTTCACCAAGGTGAATAGGTAGAAAACATGATTAAACACCTGGAAGCTGAAGAACCTCAGCACAAAAAGGGAACTTCTGAACCAACTTTTCCCAGAAACCCTCCTCGGTCGAAAGGGAAGGAGACCATGGCTGTTGATTCTAATCTAGCCCCCAAGACGGCACAACATCAAAAATCCAAGCAGCTTGGGCAGCGCCCTCAAAAGCACTACGACTTCAAAGAAGATTGGGTAGTGCCTACCTTCGACACACTCCTTCAGAGCAATAGGATCAAACTGCCAGAGGTCACGAGGCCTGAAGAAGTGGGCAAAACGGATGACCCAAACTACTACGCATTTCACCGATTTGTTGTTCATCCGACGGCCAAGTGTTATATCCTCAAGGATAAACTCCAAGCTCTCTTTGATGCGGGAGTTTTGAAAAAAGAGAAAGTCCAAAAGAAGGTGACCACGAACATGGTCACCTTAAAATTCGGAATAGGCCTCCCTGAAGTCCACGCACCAGCGGGTATCGTACCTATTCTCAAGGCAGAGCTGAGGATCATTAACACCGATCCTCACAATCAGCGGGAAAAGGGTTTGGTACCACAGACTTTACTATCAGGACAAGTCATGTGGGTTCACCCTGATCTCCTCAAAGACGAGCAGTGGACTTCCAAGCCAACGCAGAAAGGCGAACGGAGGGGTAAACTCTGCAATATCATCTCGGCAATTCCAGATGGAGTTGAACGGGAGGTAATAACCCTCACCGACTCTGACGAAGAAGCAGCGGTACTCGTCACAAGAGCAGGAAAGGACTTCGCTAAGAATTATCTCCCGACAATAGAAAACTCCGCAAAGCCACCTAAGAAGATCGCCACCGCACCCCAGCACGCCGACTAACCGCTCGAACAACCCGCCCTTCCGCTATTGTGTTTCAAGCAGCCTAGCTAACATCCCAGCCAGATCACCTTGTATGAGCTCTGCGCCTATCAAAGTCCACTCCGAGGCTCTCATGAGAGGCTCGGCCGACTAAGCTTTTACCGCACACTTTTTAACCGTCCCTGATGGAGAAGCGGAAAGAGGGTGTCCACGATGCTACCAGACGTCCGGACGGTAGATCCCCTGTATCACCTTCACCCCTGAAGATATGCTCATCAATAGCATGTCTCATGACAGACCCCTCTACTTCACCGGATATGTCGGCTTTTCCAAAGTGGATAGAATCCAAGTGGACCCAGGATCGGCTTTGAGCGTTGTCCCCTTGATGCTCATCAAGTCCTTGGGGATACGTCAGAAACGGTTGTCTACAATGACTACCAAAGATGAAGACGGAAGTAACCTGCTACGTCATTAACGCAGAGCCTTCCTACAACATGCTATTGGGCCGGCCATGGATCCATGGCAACTACATCGTCCCATCCACTTTGCATCAATGCCTAAAGTACATGGACAGTAATGGTCAAGTGAAAATAGTGTTCGCTGATAAGCAGCCCTTCAAAGGGGTGGAGAATTACTTCACCGACTCCTTTCTCTACCAAGACTCTGAATCGGACCATGAGGCACCGGTCGGAGACCTGGATAGCGGTAATGAGGCCGACTATGAGTCCGAGAACAATGAGGGTCTTGTCCTTAATGACATTGAACCCATTGTAATCGGCTATGGAGGCCTTGTTATAACCAACTCGGATGAGCCAAACAAGCTCACCCTAAATGAAGATCTTGGATTCGCTTACTCCTCGTCTAGTTCGGAAGCTAATTGTCAGGAGTTCGGTGACTTGATTTTAGGGTTAACCAGTAACTCTTCCCTTCACTTGCCCGTGTTCGCAGTGTTGCCGATGCATGATGATCGAAGTCATCGCAGCTATCTTCGCCATACCCACCGAGGTGATTATCAATAAGAGATCATCTTTGAAGGGTCGACGCACTCCACGATAACATGTGGGATGACTCAGGGATCTACCTAACCCGCCTAATTCAAATACTACAGCCAGGTCGCAAAGCGCATGATGGAAGGCATGGGTTATAACTTTGTCCACAAAGAAGGCTTGAACTACGGCAAAGGCAGGAGAACTCCAGTCCAGCCCGTTTATGTGCCAAGAGGGAAGCCCGATGATTACTACGGCAGGACCCGAAGAGGTCTGGGTTATGTCTCCTCCTCCTCAGAATTGTACTGCCATTTTGACGAGGTATCCAGCGAGGCTCGCTCAGAGGATCAATCGTCGGCCTCCTCTGCGTGGGATTCGGACGTCAGTATCGGAGACTGGTTCACGAGCCTCACAGTCAACATGACTATGGTTAATACCGTCAAGATCCAAGTGGACGATCAAATCCCGCTTCATGATGAAGCATGGGACCGCCTCGTCAACGCCCAATGGAATGGTCATTTCGAGCAGCGAGAGCCGCCCACCGAGGATAAAATCCTCCAGGTAAATATGGGAGACGAGGCCAACCCCAAACCCATATTTATCAGTGCCAGCTTACCTCCCCAAGAGAAGGAAGACCTCATATCCCTCATCAGGGAATATGTTGACGTCTTCGCATGGAATTATGAGGACATGCCCGGCCTCGATCCTTAGATCGCCATGCACCGCCTTAATATTAGTCCGAACACCAAACCCGTCAAGCAACAGCAAAGACGGTTTTGCCCACAGATTATGAAAGCGATTGTGGTAGAAATAAAAAAGCTCATAGAGGCGGGCTTCATCAGGGAGGAACAGCATCCAGATTGGGTGGTGAACATCGTTCCGGTTCTAAAGAAAAATGGCACAATCAGAATTTGCATCGACTATAGGGACCTCAATGTCGCTTGCCCTAAAGACAAGTTTCCTTTGCCCATCACAGATATCATCATCGACAACACGTGCAGGTTCGAAAGAATGTCATTCATGGACGGGTTTTCAGGGTACAACCAAATCAAAATGCACCCTGAAGACGAAAAACATACTTCGTTCAGAACCCCAATGGGGATATACTGTTACACGGTTATGCCATTCAGACTCAAGAACGCTGGCGCAACCTATCAGCGTGCCATGAGCACCATCTTCCAAGACCATCTAAGAAAGACAGTCGAATGCTACGTGGATGACTTGGTCGTGAAAAGTCATAATAAGGACGATCACCTACGCGATCTGAGAATGGTGTTCGATATCATGCGCAAACATCAACTAAAAATGAACCCTACGAAATCATTCTTAGGGATGTCAAGTGGCAAATTTCTTGGTTTTGTCGTCATGACAAAGGGGGTTTATGTCGATCCCGACAAAGTCCGAGCCATCCAAGAACTCCAACCACCCAGAAGTCTCAAGGAATTGAGAGGACTGCAAGGACATTTGGTATATATCGAAGATTCATCGCAAATCTTTCGGGCAAATGCCAACCCTTCTCTAAACTGATGAAGAAGGGGGTGTCATTTACATGGCACGAATCTTGCCAACAGGCGTTCGAAGAGATCAAGAATTATCTTTTGAACCCACCTGTACTGGCAGCTCCAGTTTCGGGGAAGCCCTTCCTCATATACATACGAGTGACGGAGCACTCCCTAGCCGCTCTCCTAGCACAAAATAATGATGCCGGTCACGAGCAGGGCATATACTATCTGAGTAGGACTTTGCAAGGAGCCGAACGAAGGTACCCCATGGTCGAAAGGGAATTCCTGGCCCTCGTGTTTGCAATTTAGAAAATAAGACACTACCTCGTCGGTCAGACTATTCATGTCATCTCAAAGATGAACCCTATCCGAGTCTTCATGACACAATCCGGGTCCCTAAATTGGCTACCGCAAGGTGTTTTGTCGCCCCAAAGACGACATCCATTTCATGTCGCGGAAATCCGTTAAAGGGCAAGCAATCTGCGATCTCATGGCCAGCCACCCGCTCGGGTCAAACACGGAGTTGTTCGAAGACATACCAGATAAAACCCGTGAGGTCAACACAACCTCACGGGAAGAGATCTGGCGACTATACTTTGATAGCGCATCTAGAGTAGGGACCAGTGGGTCTATCGTTGCAGGAGTGGGGGTGGTCTTGGTCTCTCCACAAAACCATGTATTACCCCAAGCCTTCTCTCTAACAGAGCCATGTTCCAACAATGTTGCTGAGTACAACGCGATACTCATTGGACTCAACCTGGCCAAAGAGCTGGGAGTGAAACACCTCGAGGCTTATGGTGATTCTCAGCTTATCGTCAGGCAAATGACAGGAGAATATGAGGTCAGAAATGACGATTTGATCCCATGTCACCGCCAGGCTATCGAACTAGCCAGGTCATTTGATAGTTTCCACCTCGAACATGTGCTCCGTTCCAAGAACACGCACGCAGATGCCTTAGTTTCGTTGGAAGCTAACTTGGCTCAATCACCAGGGACGAGCCAACACGTCACCGTTGCAAGGTGACGAATCTTTCACCGTAATTCACCTCGGCGAACACACCACCGTGGCACAAGCCAACCGAGCCAAGAGACCGCACTTCCGATCATCGACTACGCCTTATACGGTATACCACCAAGACATTAAGGAGCTTAGATTCTCGTTTCAGACGCAAGCACCAAGATTTTACTTCGATTCGATGACGAAAATGTTATATCGAAGGTCGTATGACGGCATGCTGCTTTGATGTCTCGCACCAACAGAAGCACAGGAGGCCTTACAGGAAGCCCATGATGGTACCTGCGGCGCCCACTAATCGGGACCCAAACTTTGGGACCGCCTCCAGAGAATGGGCTATTATTGGCCCAAGATGATCAGTGACGTTGTTGCTTATGCCAAGCGCTGCCACGCGTGCCAGATCCACGCTAATTACATACGATAGCTCGAGGACCGCACTGAATAGCTTAATTCTCATGGCCATTCAAACATGGGGCATGGATATCGTCGGGCCAATATCTCCGCCATCAGCAAAGGGGCATCGCTTCATCCTAGCGATAACCGACTACTTTTCCAAGTGGGCCGAAGCAGTCCCCTTGCGAGAAGTCACCAGTAGTGTGATAAGGTTCATCAAACACCATATCATATACCGGTATGGCGTCCCAAGGCGCATCATCCATGACAACAGGTCGCAATTTGTTAGTCTCGCGTTCACCCGGTTCTGTGACAAGTTCAGGATACAGAACCTATCAACCACGGCTTACAACCCATTAGCCAACGGGTTAGCCGAAGCCTTCAACAAGACGATCATCAAGATCCTAACCAAACTAACATCCCAAAGCAAGCACGATTGGGATGAAAAGCTCGGTGAAAGCTTGTGGGCGTATCGTACTATAGTCCGTACTCCCACTGGCACCACGCCATATTCGTTAGTATACGGTTGCGAAGCCGTATTACCACTTGAGATTCAGATCCCATCCTTGCGCATCACACTTGCGACAGGGATGTCGAATGAGGAGAATCATCGGCAGCGTCTCGCGGAACTAGAGGCGTTAGACGAGAAGCGGCTTGAGGCTTAACAGTACATCGAGTTTTACCAAGCCCGAATCTCTAAGGCTTTCGACAAGAAGGTCAAACACCGGTCTTTTCAGAAAGGGGAGTTGGTCTTAGCCGTCCGACGGCCAATGATCCTCAACTCCAAGAAGAAAGGGAAGTTCTAGCCCTAATGGGAAGGTCCATTCGTGATAGAAACAGTCTATTCGAACGGAGCCTATCGCCTCGTCAAGCCAAACGGCGACAAGATCATGATGCCCATCAATGGGAAATTCCTGAAGAAGTACTACCCATAGTCTTCCTACAACTCCTAGACTTCGACAAGTGCACGAGTATAAACTGCTCCTTCCTAACCTCCGACTGGTATACGAGGCTAAACTACTCCCTATCCTCCAACTAGTGCATGAGGCTAAACTGTTCCTTACCCTTACTTGGTCAAAATTTCCTACAGTCATAGACCAATGACATAATTCCCCTCTTCAATTCCTTCCACGAATGAGAGGACCACTCTTCAGGAGGAAACACTAAGACTCGGAATGGTCTGTGTTACTCCTGCTCCCACCTGGTCAAACCTTCAAACAGTTAGGACCAAGATCACATTTCTCCCATCAATTCTTTTCAGCAGGACGACAGGTCCACCAAATTGTCATGTTAACAACTACCTTTGACAACCAACTCTCCCACTGTCATGTTAACACTAAACCTCTGACGATCAACCTTCTCATCCTCTTCAATAGTATGGTGGGTCCTCAAAGTTGCCCCGATCGCAACTAATTCTTGTCAGGTTAAACTAATTCTTGTCAGGTTAACAAGCACAAACGGACTGTGCACGTTCATAGGCCAAGTCCAAGAGATTCTTAGAGCGGAGGGCAAGCAATTCCTGGGCATCTCTTTCCGCCGACGCTAGACGCCGTTGGAATGGCAAAGCTGCATCCGTACCCGTCAGAGTACTTAGATTACCCAGATACATCTGTAGCATTGGTTTGAGTTCGCCAAAAGAACAGCCTCCATCCAACACCATTTGGACGCTATCATGGAGAAGGGTCTGAAAGTCCCTAATCGTGGTTTCCACGAGCTTCCTTTTGAGACGAGCAGGGGGAGAGAGAAGAGTATCCTCTGTAGACGGGGCCTGAACCGGGGTGCTGGCCGCAACAACCATTTGAGTCGACACTTCTCCTTGACTCAACGCCTCCTCTGCATGAGCGGACGCCTCTTCACTAACGGACGCCTCTCTTTGAGCTGGTGTCTCACCTTGAGCAGGCACCTCCTCTTCGGAGGGAAGCACTTCGCTTGATCGATCCTTTCTGAAAGCAGCCTCCTCCAACCTCCTCCCCTTGGGACGGACCGCCGGATCCAAAGCGTTTTCTTCTTCATCCCCCGAAGGGACCTGAACGGCGACTCCTGTCGTACCTATGATAAGTAAAATATATATATAGGCCTAAGTTAATCATATTCAGCTTATCAAGTGACAGGAGGGACCTAAGAGCATGTACCTCCCAAGGCGAGCGGCGCGTCGGGCTGAGTCAACACCTGTTGCTCCGGTGTCGCCACCAGAACCCCCGATGTGGTCACAACAAGCCCAACGATGGGAAGGGCCTCTTCATGGCGAAGTTCTTCTTTGGCCACCGCCACAGAATCCTTGCACCTCCTCCCTTTGACGTTTCGGCGAAGGTGAAGGAGTGGGGGTGGAAGTTGGCATATGCATTCGATCGGCGATAACATCCCTAGCCTCCTCCAAGCGCTCTCCAACCCTAACCAATTCCTGAGGGGCCTCGCTCTCTCCACTAAACCAGGGACGAGTTGGGTCATATGGAGGATGAAAGGCCAACATCAGGTCACCACCCAAACCTCCATGAAGCCCCATTTCCCAGCTCGCCTTGGAGAACTCCTCGGTAGGAAATGCTTCAGCCCCCTCGGCCGGAGCTGCCTTAACATCCTCCCTCTGAGATACCTCAGACTCCTCAGCATGGTGACGTTCTCCCCACTGAGGTGTACGAGAGTGACCCTTTGATCGACGTGTGTGCTCGATCAAACAAGACGTGTAAAGGTCAAACCCCTTCGAAGAAGTGCTCACGCCCCGATACCACTTATAGTAAGTGAACGAGTGGTGAAGAGTACGATCCCTCAAAGGCAGCTCGAAGCGCGTGTCGGTACAGCCGGCATGTGTCCAAAACCACCCCCGCGCTTCGTCTACTAAACCCCCATCAAATTTTAGCTGGGGGTTGATATTTCCAACATAGAGCTGGTCATATCCGAACTGGTGCGAGAAGCGGCTAGGAAGGTAGGGTTCTAAGAGGCATGACGAACCCGTACGAAGGAGATGGTAGCCGGGTCGGATGTTAACCAGCCACCTGAAGCTACCAAGAGTCAGGATGGTACACTGGTCCGTGGTTGAACCATCCCTAAGAGACTCGCCGTAGCCCCCGTCGGAGAATAGGGGAAACACCGGAAGAAGTCGTAATTGCCAAAGAAGGACAACGCCCTCCTCATTTCCACAACATCTCGGAACTTCCAGGAACAAGTCTCGAGCCGCTAGACGAATGGGATAGTTCCGCCTTCCTGGCATGCTGCTAGCGCACTCATCAAGCACTCGTAGTGTAACATGAACCATGCCATCAGGTACGTGTATGGCAAGCTGACCCGAGAGTTTGGAGTCTTGGCAATCTCCTCTCCCCCGTCTACCTCGACAAATGCGATGCGACAGAATTGCGTCGACAACTTTCGAAGGCCGCTCTGTATGTAGGCCGTCATTGCCGACACTAGTGCATAGGACCGCCCGTAAGCCAGGCGGATAGCCGGATAGATGACATCCACCGGGATCGCCTCGAACGAGTGCGTGGGAACCACATATCTCTTCAATCACAACATCAAATAACCAGCAAGCAAGGCCTTGGGTGAGATTGGAGCCCCCGCCTGGTGGTGGTAGGATGCGAAAGTAGTTCCCACTGGGAATCCCCCTTCGTCGTGCTCAAGAGTCTCCGACTCGCCGCTCTCAGACATCCGGCTATTTATCGCCGCTACATCACACACACCCAGCGGAAGAATAGGCCTCTTCTTGTCATCATTATGGGGGAACAAATAGTCCGCCCAATTTTTATGGTTGATCCCGACATTCCTCTTCTTGCTACCCTTGTGGTCCACTGACCCAAGGGTGTCCAGGCAAATATGGTAGTGGCAGAGAAGCTCCCATAGAGTCCCCACCACTTGAGAGAAGTGGGTTGAAAGGTGGTTGAGCTCCGGTTGGCCGGGGACGTACTCTTCATATGGAAACTTCCCCATCAGCAGGCTTGATACCTCGTGCATCTCGTGGAGCGCCAACCCTAACTCTCCATTAGGCGTGTAGAAGGTACCGCTATCCGGACAATAGAGCTCCAAGATACTCTGGAACTGAGGGGCGTGGATCTTGACGCCATACTGGGTGGCCCTGATTGCCCTGTACAATTTGGACCCCTGAAGGTCGGAGTTCTCTGCCAATACAAACTCGGTAATCCTATGCCACCAGGAGCTATTGCCGGCGGAAGAGTGAACCCAACCTGGTGCTCGGAAGTCCTTTGGGGGAAACTGCCCCCCTGCCTTGAAGAAGCGATGACGGAAGGTCTCCGCCACCGTTGGTGTTTCGCCCATGGGGAGCTCGTTCTGCAGGAGGCCGGGATGAAGGGCGGTCACGCCTCGATGAGAGCTGTCGACCCCATATCCAGCTTTGGAACCCGTGAAAGCTCCACAAGTAACCCCATCCCGAAGCCTGGAGTCAAATCCCGCCAGCTTCGAACAGAGCGAGCGTAGCTCCACCAGCGAAAATCCCCACATCATGTCGGGAAGAAAGTATCGAAGTCCGTCAACTTCACGCAGCCACTTGCTCTCGCCTAGGAGCATACCAAGGGGTCAGCTATGACATCACCAAATATAAAGTCAGGCTTCCCCATCTCACAATGCTGGTCACTCAACATCGCCAAGATCGCTGGTTAGTTCTCGCAGCCGATAGTGCCCCTCGACACTCAGACCGCAACTCCACGCTTGGTTAGCATGAAAGACTGGTATGGGGTCGAGGAAAGGAAACCTGGGAGGAGCCGAGAAACCCGTACCACCGACAAGGCCAATGGCTGTGCTCTTTGGGAGGACTTCGTCAAAAAAGCAGCTGCAAAATGAAATGAAAGGGAGTTAAAAGGGCTGACTCGGCGATTCAAGAGCCGGAGTCTTTGAAATAGGCGAGCCCCTCCACAGGCGAAGCAACAAAGCTCGTCCGTCATAACGAAGCTCGCCGAATATTCGAGCTCACCTGATAAAAAGTAGAGACTCGCCTGTCATGGTGAACCTCGCTAGACAACCAAACTCGCCTAATGAAGGCAAGAGTTCATTTGTCAAGCGAGCTCGCCAAGATGATCGACTTCACCGAAAGTAGACGAGGCCCATTAAAGGATCTAACGTAAGTCCGCCCATCCCCAGCCCCCAACCATCGCGTAAGCGCGGCGGCAGCCGCCAAATGACAGCTGAGCGAGGAAGAGGCCAACCCCTTTCCCTTTGATGCGGTCTTCTTCGATTTGGGAGCCATTACGACCGAATTGAAAGCTTGGGTTTTCTTTGAAAACTTAGGCGGTGGATTTTGAAAGCACAGTGGCTTCCTAGCAGAGGAGACAAGCACTTTATATAGGCAAATCTCGACGGCTAAGATTCGCTGGCTTAAACAGATCCCGACGGCTGAGATTCGCCAGTTAGCACGAATCTCGGCACGATCCCCCACCGAGCGAACGGACCAGATCGAGGGTGCCGCTAATCTTGCGGCTCAGATTGAGCGCGTGAAGACGAGGCGCACCCGTCAGATCACATTTAATGAGATCTGACACGCCCACGTCGCCCCAGCTGGCGAGTGGACACGTGGCCTGTGTCGTTTCAAGGCACGAGCTCGCCTGCCAAATGGCTTGAGCTCTCCCAAAATTGGACTCGCCTGCCAATGGTTTGAGCTCACCTAAAATTAGGCTCGCCTGCCAAATGACTTGAGCTCTCCCAAAGTTGAGCTCACTTGATGACCTTCACCTGAACTCCATGAAATGCAACATGAAGCTTCATCGCATAACAAGGGTTTGAGACAATACGTTCAAATGAAGTTATGACAACACATGCAAACAAAGGTCGTAACCACATTTTGAACAAAGAAAACAGAAGCGTCTCAAAACCTAAGCAACATCACGGGCCTAACCGGCACATGGGTATTTAGATTCACCTACATAACACCAAGTCGCTATCAGAATCTTCGCTCGTAAAAACCCAGGGGTCTTTCTTCAAGCGCCACTTCAAACGCCGAACGGTCTTGCGAAGAGCGTGGCATTCGAGGCTCCACGCATCCCTGTCACGGTCCAGTTCCCGCTAAGCCATTGATTAGCTGCGGATGACGCCCTCGAGCATCTCATTCTCGGTCAGTAGTAGCTCGGTCAAGCGACGGAGTATGCAAAGGTCCTCCGTGGGATGACCTTGAGCTTGGGCCAGCTCCTGACGAAGTCTCGTGATCCCAGCGCTTCGATCGAGGGGCGCTTCCGGTCCGGGTAGCGTTGGTGCATCCATGAAGTTGCCAAGGAACAAGAAGGAGGTGAAGAGGCAGCAAGAAAGTGGACAAGATAGTCCACCATTTATAGCCCCTTCAAGTTGTTGATGGAACCTGACAAAGAGGCTAAGTCCTAGCCTCAAACCTGGTCAAAGCCTTAATGGAAGGCACGAATCAAGAGGAAAATCAAGCCTCCTCGAAATTCAAGCCCGCTTGACTAGAGACTTGAGCCCGCTTGCCAAACAATGGGGGATCAAAACAAAATTCAAGCTCGCCTACCAACGGCTTGAGCTTGCCTACGGTTGAGCTCGCCTGCCCATGGTTTGAGCTCGCCCAAGTGATTGAGCTCGAAATATGAGCTCGCCGCCCATGGTTTGAGCTCACCTAAAATTAGGCTCGCCGCTAAATGACTTGAGCTCTCCCAAAGTTGAGCTCACTTGATGACCTTCACCAACTCCATGAAATGCAACATGAAGCTTCATCGCATAACAAGGGTTTGAGATAATACGCTCAAATGAAGTTATGACAACACGCTCAAAAGAAACAAAATGTCCTAAAATCGAGGCAGAGCTTCGTGTCTAGTCGCCGCAGCCTAACACCGCGGAATGAGACCGGGCTCAGCCTTGAGATCGCCTAACTCCTTCGCCTCGATTCGCCTCGACTGAGCCCCCGCTCTTCAAGCTTTCCTCGAAGTGCAAGAACGAAGCTTCCTCTTTCGCAATACATGAAGGACTTGCAACGCTTTTGTGAAGGCGCGATGGACGTTGATGCTCTCACACTGAAGGTCCTTCAGGGTATTAGCCCCCATCTCGCGCTGCAAACTGTGTTGTCGCTCACGAAGATCCGCGACAATCGCCTCTTGCTCTAGTATGCGTTTTGCTCGAGCTTCGCGTTCCCGCATTATTTTGACTCGAGCTTTCCCTATGAGGCGCCACACCTCATTGCATGAGTCACCGAAGATGAGCTCCTCCAAACGAGGCTCTCCCAAGCAAGTGCTTCCTACAGCATGGCTAGCTGATTACCGCCAACACGCTGAACCTCCCTTAAGCAGCTTGCCACGGAGGGATAGAAGTCCGTGAAGGTTCTCCACCCGATGCCAATGGCGGAGGTCACCTGTTTTAAAGCATTCTCCAACCGCTGGAGGACACCCCCACAAGCAGCCGAGTCAGGTCACAGACTCGACCCTAACAATCACGGCAAGAGGTTGAATCTGAGGGAGGGGCCCATCATGGTCAACAGGCGGCTTCCATCCGTAACCTCCGATGCTAGCCGGATCAGGGAAACCAGGCCTGCACTGAGGTTGACGAGTGTGCGACCAGGTAGGTGTGGGCTTAGTTCGGTCCTCCCCCTCATCGTCAGAGATTACGATAAGCTCGGGGTTCGAAGGCCTAGCCCTAGAGGAACTTCTCTTATGAGCCAGCGCCTCGTAACGATCCGCCTCTTCCGCAGTGAGAGGTTTCTTCCCAGAGGACCTCAAATTGAGAGACCTACCAAGCGAAACCTCCTTTCGAGCTACAAAAAAAAAGTGTTAGGAATATTGACCCGAAAAGGATAAGCCTTGAAAACAGGCATGGCCATGGGCTACGAGCGAGCCCTATCATATAGGCGAGCCAAAAGAGCTCGCCTGTGTTCGCGGTAAAAGTTGGGATGATTGTCATTGATTTGAACTTGCTTACAGCTTCTTTGGCCTATAACAAAATTCAAACAAAAGAAATGCCTTTTATTTTAAGGCGTACAATGAAAATCAAAAATTACAACTTCTTCCTTTTGTGAACAAACACGAGGATCTCTGTTATATCGGGATCCTCGCTTGCGTGGGTTCTTTGCCCGTGTCGGACTTTTGTGTCCGTGGACCACCGCAATTCCATCCGTAGAGCCCCTGCTCGAACTACAGATAAAGGCTCGCTTCACGAAGGAAACGGTTACCGAGGGAATCACACTCACGGCGAGAGGATCGCCATGATCGTGACTCACGAAGGAGAGGATCACGAGCGGTGAGATCTACAAGGAGAAGTCACTATCCCCGAGATTAAGACGGCTTAACCTAGAGGGTATCTCAGAGTTCGACCCGAAGTTTCTTACCCCGCGATTTGTGGATCCGACGCCGATCGACTTGTGCTCGCCGATGCTCGAACGGCAAGGCCGACGCTCGTGGATCTCGTGGAGAACTCTTCGTAAAATCCCCGAAGTTCCCGAGAGCCAAATCCTCAAAATCCACACCTCCCGTAAAATCCAAGACCCCCAACTGTCAGACCCCCTATTTATACAATAGGGGTGTGCCGCCGCCGACACTTTGTCGAGCCACCGCCAAGTTGGTCGAGGTGGCTCGCCATGGTGGCCGAGGCACCCTGCCAAGTTGGTCGAGGTGGCTCGCCATGGTGGCCGAGGCACCTCGCCAAGTTGGTCGAGGTGGCTCGCCATGGTGGCCGAGCCTCTACCACTTTGCCGAGGCACCGCCAAGTTGGTCGAGGTGGCTCGCCATGGTGGCCGAGGCACCGCCAAGTTGGTCGAGGTGGCTCGGCCATTGTGGTCGAGCCACTTCGCCACGAAGTTGGTTTCGGGATCTTGTAAGTATTTTTCAACGCCACAGATACCCTCCAAAGCCGCCTCGCCTCAATTCTTGATAAGTCCGATGCTTTGGACATGATGGTTCCCGCCTTCACCGGCCGAGGGTCCCAAAAGATAGCTTCAAGTCTTCGATTCTTTCAGATCATCCAGCTTCTTTGTAGGATTCCTCGATAAGATCACGGTGCCGCATTTATTGTCCGACCGCTTGTTGAAATCTTGATTCAAGCCGGTGGGTGAGTTTTGCTTGTAACTCGTGGTCGGTTGGTTGTTGTTTGACTAACCATCGGACTTTTGACTTATCCGTATGTCGGCGAACTCCTTGTTGGCTTACATGTTGGTTGTGTCGAGTACATGGAATTCCATAACCCTCACGGTTATTTCTTCATCATCACGGTGTTGTTGGTTTAACCACGCCGAGGACTGATCTTTTCATGGAGATATCCTCCGAGGATTCCTTTGTTGAAACAGAGACCATTTGGCTTTCAACCATCGCCCTAGCCTTCACCGGCGCTACCTAAGATGAAGATGGAACTAAGAGTGGATCTCCACCGAGAACCGAAGAGACTCAGCGACCTTCACGGACAACCCGGTTCGAAAATCCCTACAAGATACCTTCACCGGCGCTACCTAAGATGAAGATGGAACTAAGAGTGGATCTCCACCGAGAACCGAAGAGACTCAGCGACCTTCACGGACAACCCGGTTCGAAAATCCCTACAAGATACCTTCACCGGCGCTACCTAAGATGAAGATGGAACTAAGAGTGGATCTCCACCGAGAACCGAAGAGACTCAGCGACCTTCACGGACAACCCGGTTCGAAAATCCCTACAAGATACCTTCACCGGCGCTACCTAAGATGAAGATGGAACTAAGAGTGGATCTCCACCGAGAACCGAAGAGACTCAGCGACCTTCACGGACAACCCGGTTCGAAAATCCCTACAAGATACCTTCACCGGCGCTACCTAAGATGAAGATGGAACTAAGAGTGGATCTCCACCGAGAACCGAAGAGACTCAGCGACCTTCACGGACAACCCGGTTCGAAAATCCCTACAAGATACCTTCACCGGCGCTACCTAAGATGAAGATGGAACTAAGAGTGGATCTCCACCGAGAACCGAAGAGACTCAGCGACCTTCACGGACAACCCGGTTCGAAAATCCCTACAAGATACCTTCACCGGCGCTACCTAAGATGAAGATGGAACTAAGAGTGGATCTCCACCGAGAACCGAAGAGACTCAGCGACCTTCACGGACAACCCGGTTCGAAAATCCCTACAAGATACCTTCACCGGCGCTACCTAAGATGAAGATGGAACTAAGAGTGGATCTCCACCGAGAACCGAAGAGACTCAGCGACCTTCACGGACAACCCGGTTCGAAAATCCCTACAAGATACCTTCACCGGCGCTACCTAAGATGAAGATGGAACTAAGAGTGGGATCTCCACCGAGAACCGAAGAGACTCAGCGACCTTCACGGACAACCCGGTTCGAAAATCCCTACAAGATACCTTCACCGGCGCTACCTAAGATGAAGATGGAACTAAGAGTGGGATCTCCACCGAGAACCGAAGAGACTCAGCGACCTTCACGGACAACCCGGTTCGAAAATCCCTACAAGATACCTTCACCGGCGCTACCTAAGATGAAGATGGAACTAAGAGTGGGATCTCCACCGAGAACCGAAGAGACTCAGCGACCTTCACGGACAACCCGGTTCGAAAATCCCTACAAGATACCTTCACCGGCGCTACCTAAGATGAAGATGGAACTAAGAGTGGGATCTCCACCGAGAACCGAAGAGACTCAGCGACCTTCACGGACAACCCGGTTCGAAAATCCCTACAAGATACCTTCACCGGCGCTACCTAAGATGAAGATGGAACTAAGAGTGGGATCTCCACCGAGAACCGAAGAGACTCAGCGACCTTCACGGACAACCCGGTTCGAAAATCCCTACAAGATACCTTCACCGGCGCTACCTAAGATGAAGATGGAACTAAGAGTGGGATCTCCACCGAGAACCGAAGAGACTCAGCGACCTTCACGGACAACCCGGTTCGAAAATCCCTACAAGATACCTTCACCGGCGCTACCTAAGATGAAGATGGAACTAAGAGTGGGATCTCCACCGAGAACCGAAGAGACTCAGCGACCTTCACGGACAACCCGGTTCGAAAATCCCTACAAGATACCTTCACCGGCGCTACCTAAGATGAAGATGGAACTAAGAGTGGGATCTCCACCGAGAACCGAAGAGACTCAGCGACCTTCACGGACAACCCGGTTCGAAAATCCCTACAAGATACCTTCACCGGCGCTACCTAAGATGAAGATGGAACTAAGAGTGGGATCTCCACCGAGAACCGAAGAGACTCAGCGACCTTCACGGACAACCCGGTTCGAAAATCCCTACAAGATACCTTCACCGGCGCTACCTAAGATGAAGATGGAACTAAGAGTGGGATCTCCACCGAGAACCGAAGAGACTCAGCGACCTTCACGGACAACCCGGTTCGAAAATCCCTACAAGATACCTTCACCGGCGCTACCTAAGATGAAGATGGAACTAAGAGTGGGATCTCCACCGAGAACCGAAGAGACTCAGCGACCTTCACGGACAACCCGGTTCGACAAATTAGGAAACAGCTTTATACCGTAATCCTAGTTGAGTAGGATTAGGCGACGCTGATCGGCGCCGATGCAATCCGCGACGATCGAAGTTATCCCTAAGAATATTTCTTGTGAGAATATTCTTCCTGAACTTCTCGACAAATTAGGAAACAGCTTTATACCGTAATCCTAGTTGGAGTAGGATTAGGCGACGCTGATCGGCGCCGATGCAATCCGCGACGATCGAAGTTATCCCTAAGAATATTTCTTGTGAGAATATTCTTCCTGAACTTCTCGACAAATTAGGAAACAGCTTTATACCGTAATCCTAGTTGAGTAGGATTAGGCGACGCTGATCGGCCGATGCAATCCGCGACGATCGAAGTTATCCCTAAGAATATTTCTTGTGAGAATATTCTTCCTGAACTTCTCGACAAATTAGGAAACAGCTTTATACCGTAATCCTAGTTGGAGTAGGATTAGGCGACGCTGATTTGCGCCGATGCAATCCGCGACGATCGAAGTTATCCCTAAGAATATTTCTTGTGAGAATATTCTTCCTGAACTTCTCGACAAATTAGGAAACAGCTTTATACCGTAATCCTAGTTGAGTAGGATTAGGCGACGCTGATCGGCCGATGCAATCCGCGACGATCGAAGTTATCCCTAAGAATATTTCTTGTGAGAATATTCTTCCTGAACTTCTCGACAAATTAGGAAACAGCTTTATACCGTAATCCTAGTTGAGTAGGATTAGGCGACGCTGATCGGCCGATGCAATCCGCGACGATCGAAGTTATCCCTAAGAATATTTCTTGTGAGAATATTCTTCCTGAACTTCTCGACAAATTAGGAAACAGCTTTATACCGTAATCCTAGTTGAGTAGGATTAGGCGACGCTGATTTGCGCCGATGCAATCCGCGACGATCGAAGTTATCCCTAAGAATATTTCTTGTGAGAATATTCTTCCTGAACTTCTCGACAAATTAGGAAACAGCTTTATACCGTAATCCTAGTTGAGTAGGATTAGGCGACGCTGATTTGCGCCGATGCAATCCGCGACGATCGAAGTTATCCCTAAGAATATTTCTTGTGAGAATATTCTTCCTGAACTTCTCGACAAATTAGGAAACAGCTTTATACCGTAATCCTAGTTGAGTAGGATTAGGCGACGCTGATCGGCCGATGCAATCCGCGACGATCGAAGTTATCCCTAAGAATATTTCTTGTGAGAATATTCTTCCTGAACTTCTCGACAAATTAGGAAACAGCTTTATACCGTAATCCTAGTTGGAGTAGGATTAGGCGACGCTGATTTGCGCCGATGCAATCCGCGACGATCGAAGTTATCCCTAAGAATATTTCTTGTGAGAATATTCTTCCTGAACTTCTCGACAAATTAGGAAACAGCTTTATACCGTAATCCTAGTTGAGTAGGATTAGGCGACGCTGATCGGCCGATGCAATCCGCGACGATCGAAGTTATCCCTAAGAATATTTCTTGTGAGAATATTCTTCCTGAACTTCTCGACAAATTAGGAAACAGCTTTATACCGTAATCCTAGTTGAGTAGGATTAGGCGACGCTGATTTGCGCCGATGCAATCCGCGACGATCGAAGTTATCCCTAAGAATATTTCTTGTGAGAATATTCTTCCTGAACTTCTCGACAAATTAGGAAACAGCTTTATACCGTAATCCTAGTTGAGTAGGATTAGGCGACGCTGATTTGCGCCGATGCAATCCGCGACGATCGAAGTTATCCCTAAGAATATTTCTTGTGAGAATATTCTTCCTGAACTTCTCGACAAATTAGGAAACAGCTTTATACCGTAATCCTAGTTGAGTAGGATTAGGCGACGCTGATCGGCCGATGCAATCCGCGACGATCGAAGTTATCCCTAAGAATATTTCTTGTGAGAATATTCTTCCTGAACTTCTCGACAAATTAGGAAACAGCTTTATACCGTAATCCTAGTTGGAGTAGGATTAGGCGACGCTGATCGGCCGATGCAATCCGCGACGATCGAAGTTATCCCTAAGAATATTTCTTGTGAGAATATTCTTCCTGAACTTCTCGACAAATTAGGAAACAGCTTTATACCGTAATCCTAGTTGGAGTAGGATTAGGCGACGCTGATTTGCGCTGGCGGTTACAATCTTCATAATACCGCCATCGGCTGGCTGGCGCAGGTACTGCAATGCTCATACGCTGTTGGCCGCCGGTTCTCTCAGATCGGATCGTAGCCTTTTTGACACTTTATTTGCTAATTTTTAGCCATGGATCTGACTTTTGTTGTATTTTTGCAGCTCGATGTCGCCGGGAGATCACGCTGCCCGAGGAGTCGGCCGACTCTCAAGACGGCGGAATGCACGCCCTTCTTTCGGTGGTGCGCCAACTTATAACCTTCTCGTATATACGCTATATCCCCGCCGTTTCTCCTTTGTGAGGCGATTGGGAAGAGCCGAGATTCTCCTTTGTGGGGACCGACGCTCAGATTGTGTACACTCGCCACGACTCCGCCGTTTTCCTTTTGTGAGGCGATTGGGAAGAGCCGAGATTCTCCTTCGTGGAGGATTGAGGCTTCAAAGCTCTCCGTTTTAACGGAGCGATTTCATACCGCATTCTTTACTTCAGAACGGATATATATTGTTGCTTTGTTCATGCGACTATATTTATCGCTCTCCCGTATTCGCACGGTGAAATCGTTGCATTCGCTATAAGGTCGTGACTCGATCTCATGGGTTTCGAAGAGTTCTACGCCTTATACCGCTTCCTTTTTCAAGATATTCCTCCTAAATGATCTGTTAACCCTTTGTTCTCTTGTGGTAGGCGGATGTCTGGCGATTATTCGCCTACTTCAAGGCTCCTAATGTCAAGTCTCGATTCTCAAGGTCATCCGAGAAGGCCTTTTTCCACCGAGGAAGCGAACCGCAATGAGGCTTAACACTCGCATGAAGAAACCCGCAAGCCTCGAGCCTACTATCATAATTTCGATGACGAAGTTTGAGGGATCGCCTATCATCCGCTTCCACCGCTTCCCCTTTACGCCTTTGGCCGAAACTGTGATTTCCGACCCTTCGAGTATAGGGCGGGTGGAGGCCCTGTGTTAATCTTGACGGACCACTTCCACGGATTCAACCTATTGCCGAGATTGCCCCGCCAAAAATCACTGCCTCGACTCCAGCCTGATGGGTCTCCTTCACCGTTGGAGAATGGTTTGAAACAGCGATCTCTATTATCGAGGTTAGATGGGCTTAATTTTATGGTCTTCGCCCATTCATATTGAGTATCTTGGAGGAAATTCAGCGGTTGGTGGCCCTCGCCTAGTTAATCGCTAGAGCAAAGCTCACTAGCCGGCTAACTCTTGCATCGTGGAGGATTTAGCCTTTTGAATCATGCGATGAGGTGATACGACTCATCGACGGCTCTGATCAAGGCTTCTCGTGAACGCCGCGAGAGGAAAATATCGAGCAAGAGATCATTTTTTCGAACTCATATGAGCGACAATCGCTTGCGCCAGAAGATAAACTTGTACCACACCCATGTCGAACGCATGTGAATCGACTGCTCAAGGGGAGAAGACGCTGAAGAATTTCACGCGGAGTGCACCAGAGTCCGTGATGTCATCAACGCGGAGAAGCAAGTCCTCGAGGCGATGCGCCGGGAACATGCGGCCGCTATTGCCGCTAACTCAAGAGGAACTTGAGAAGGAAGCCAAGGCTCGGTTCGAGCGATCCAGAGGAAAATTAGCCGCCAAGGCCGACCTTGCTTCCTTCACATTACCGATTGCGCCAATGAAGTCCGATGTGCCGCGAGACTTTTCGTTTCTTTGTTCACCGTGTCGCTACGATTTTTATTTAGATGTATTATCATAACTTTGTTTGAATCAATTGTCTCGACAATTGTAGCTCCTTCTATATTTGCTTCAAATGAATAAGATTTATTCCTTTCATTATTTATTATGATTCTTTTATTTCGCCGTAAATAATTAACCATAATACTTATAGGATTTTTGGCAAACCCTCACCATCAACGGGTTTGATTAGCCTTTACCAACTACCGCTTGAGTTGGGCTAGCGTATGGATTATCGTGATCCGCTCCGCGACGCGGACGCTGTGCTAAAAGAATGAAACTCTTCTAGACTTGTTGCTATGATATTGAATACATAGGCTTCGTACTTTTTACCGCAAGAGACCACCCGCAACGCTGCAGGAGGCGCTGGCTTTATCCCTTCTTAGGCTTCGGATAAAATACCCTTAATCAACTCGTGTCTTCTTCAATCGGAGAAAGACTAAACCGCAACGCTGCGGTGAGGCGCTGGCTTTATCCCTTCTTAGGCTTCGGATAAAATACCCTTAATCAACTCGTGTCTTCTTCAATCGGAGAAAGACTAAACCGCAACGCTGCGGTGAGGCGCTGGCTTTATCCCTTCTTAGGCTTCGGATAAAATACCCTTAATCAACTCGTGTCTTCTTCAATCGGAGAAAGACTAAACCGCAACGCTGCGGTGAGGCGCTGGCTTTATCCCTTCTTAGGCTTCGGATAAAATACCCTTAATCAACTCGTGTCTTCTTCAATCGGAGAAAGACTAAACCGCAACGCTGCGGTGAGGCGCTGGCTTTATCCCTTCTTAGGCTTCGGATAAAATACCCTTAATCAACTCGTGTCTTCTTCAATCGGAGAAAGACTAAACCGCAACGCTGCGGTGAGGCGCTGGCTTTATCCCTTCTTAGGCTTCGGATAAAATACCCTTAATCAACTCGTGTCTTCTTCAATCGGAGAAAGACTAAACCGCAACGCTGCGGTGAGGCGCTGGCTTTATCCCTTCTTAGGCTTCGGATAAAATGCCCTTAATCAACTCGTGTCTTCTTCAATCGGAGAAAGACTAAACCGCAACGCTGCGGTGAGGCGCTGGCTTTATCCCTTCTTAGGCTTCGGATAAAATACCCTTAATCAACTCGTGTCTTCTTCAATCGGAGAAAGACTAAACCGCAACGCTGCGGTGAGGCGCTGGCTTTATCCCTTCTTAGGCTTCGGATAAAATACCCTTAATCAACTCGTGTCTTCTTCAATCGGAGAAAGACTAAACCGCAACGCTGCGGTGAGGCGCTGGCTTTATCCCTTCTTAGGCTTCGGATAAAATACCCTTAATCAACTCGTGTCTTCTTCAATCGGAGAAAGACTAAACCGCAACGCTGCGGTGAGGCGCTGGCTTTATCCCTTCTTAGGCTTCGGATAAAATACCCTTAATCAACTCGTGTCTTCTTCAATCGGAGAAAGACTAAACCGCAACGCTGCGGTGAGGCGCTGGCTTTATCCCTTCTTAGGCTTCGGATAAAATACCCTTAATCAACTCGTGTCTTCTTCAATCGGAGAAAGACTAAACCGCAACGCTGCGGTGAGGCGCTGGCTTTATCCCTTCTTAGGCTTCGGATAAAATACCCTTAATCAACTCGTGTCTTCTTCAATCGGAGAAAGACTAAACCGCAACGCTGCGGTGAGGCGCTGGCTTTATCCCTTCTTAGGCTTCGGATAAAATACCCTTAATCAACTCGTGTCTTCTTCAATCGGAGAAAGACTAAACCGCAACGCTGCGGTGAGGCGCTGGCTTTATCCCTTCTTAGGCTTCGGATAAAATACCCTTAATCAACTCGTGTCTTCTTCAATCGGAGAAAGACTAAACCGCAACGCTGCGGTGAGGCGCTGGCTTTATCCCTTCTTAGGCTTCGGATAAAATACCCTTAATCAACTCGTGTCTTCTTCAATCGGAGAAAGACTAAACCGCAACGCTGCGGTGAGGCGCTGGCTTTATCCCTTCTTAGGCTTCGATAAAATGCCCCGTAATCAACTCGTGTCTTCTTCAATCGGAGAAAGACTAAACCGCAACGCTGCGGTGAGGCGCTGGCTTTATCCCTTCTTAGGCTTCGGATAAAATGCCCTTAATCAACTCGTGTCTTCTTCAATCGGAGAAAGACTAAACCGCAACGGTGAGGCGCTGGCTTTATCCCTTCTTAGGCTTCGGATAAAATACCCTTAATCAACTCGTGTCTTCTTCAATCGGAGAAAGACTAAACCGCAACGCTGCGGTGAGGCGCTGGCTTTATCCCTTCTTAGGCTTCGGATAAAATGCCCTTAATCAACTCGTGTCTTCTTCAATCGGAGAAAGACTAAACCGCAACGCTGCGGTGAGGCGCTGGCTTTATCCCTTCTTAGGCTTCGGATAAAATGCCCTTAATCAACTCGTGTCTTCTTCAATCGGAGAAAGACTAAACCGCAACGCTGCGGTGAGGCGCTGGCTTTATCCCTTCTTAGGCTTCGGATAAAATGCCCTTAATCAACTCGTGTCTTCTTCAATCGGAGAAAGACTAAACCGCAACGCTGCGGTGAGGCGCTGGCTTTATCCCTTCTTAGGCTTCGGATAAAATGCCCTTAATCAACTCGTGTCTTCTTCAATCGGAGAAAGACTAAACCGCAACGCTGCGGTGAGGCGCTGGCTTTATCCCTTCTTAGGCTTCGGATAAAATGCCCTTAATCAACTCGTGTCTTCTTCAATCGGAGAAAGACTAAACCGCAACGCTGCGGTGAGGCGCTGGCTTTATCCCTTCTTAGGCTTCGGATAAAATGCCCTTAATCAACTCGTGTCTTCTTCAATCGGAGAAAGACTAAACCGCAACGCTGCGGTGAGGCGCTGGCTTTATCCCTTCTTAGGCTTCGGATAAAATGCCCTTAATCAACTCGTGTCTTCTTCAATCGGAGAAAGACTAAACCGCAACGCTGCGGTGAGGCGCTGGCTTTATCCCTTCTTAGGCTTCGGATAAAATGCCCTTAATCAACTCGTGTCTTCTTCAATCGGAGAAAGACTAAACCGCAACGCTGCGGTGAGGCGCTGGCTTTATCCCTTCTTAGGCTTCGGATAAAATGCCCTTAATCAACTCGTGTCTTCTTCAATCGGAGAAAGACTAAACCGCAACGCTGCGGTGAGGCGCTGGCTTTATCCCTTCTTAGGCTTCGGATAAAATGCCCTTAATCAACTCGTGTCTTCTTCAATCGGAGAAAGACTAAACCGCAACGCTGCGGTGAGGCGCTGGCTTTATCCCTTCTTAGGCTTCGGATAAAATGCCCTTAATCAACTCGTGTCTTCTTCAATCGGAGAAAGACTAAACCGCAACGCTGCGGTGAGGCGCTGGCTTTATCCCTTCTTAGGCTTCGGATAAAATGCCCTTAATCAACTCGTGTCTTCTTCAATCGGAGAAAGACTAAACCGCAACGCTGCGGTGAGGCGCTGGCTTTATCCCTTCTTAGGCTTCGGATAAAATGCCCTTAATCAACTCGTGTCTTCTTCAATCGGAGAAAGACTAAACCGCAACGCTGCGGTGAGGCGCTGGCTTTATCCCTTCTTAGGCTTCGGATAAAATGCCCTTAATCAACTCGTGTCTTCTTCAATCGGAGAAAGACTAAACCGCAACGCTGCGGTGAGGCGCTGGCTTTATCCCTTCTTAGGCTTCGGATAAAATGCCCTTAATCAACTCGTGTCTTCTTCAATCGGAGAAAGACTAAACCGCAACGCTGCGGTGAGGCGCTGGCTTTATCCCTTCTTAGGCTTCGGATAAAATGCCCTTAATCAACTCGTGTCTTCTTCAATCGGAGAAAGACTAAACCGCAACGCTGCGGTGAGGCGCTGGCTTTATCCCTTCTTAGGCTTCGGATAAAATGCCCTTAATCAACTCGTGTCTTCTTCAATCGGAGAAAGACTAAACCGCAACGCTGCGGTGAGGCGCTGGCTTTATCCCTTCTTAGGCTTCGGATAAAATGCCCTTAATCAACTCGTGTCTTCTTCAATCGGAGAAAGACTAAACCGCAACGCTGCGGTGAGGCGCTGGCTTTATCCCTTCTTAGGCTTCGGATAAAATGCCCTTAATCAACTCGTGTCTTCTTCAATCGGAGAAAGACTAAACCGCAACGCTGCGGTGAGGCGCTGGCTTTATCCCTTCTTAGGCTTCGGATAAAATGCCCTTAATCAACTCGTGTCTTCTTCAATCGGAGAAAGACTAAACCGCAACGCTGCGGTGAGGCGCTGGCTTTATCCCTTCTTAGGCTTCGGATAAAATGCCCTTAATCAACTCGTGTCTTCTTCAATCGGAGAAAGACTAAACCGCAACGCTGCGGTGAGGCGCTGGCTTTATCCCTTCTTAGGCTTCGGATAAAATGCCCTTAATCAACTCGTGTCTTCTTCAATCGGAGAAAGACTAAGAGTGGGATCTCCACCGAGAACCGAAGAGACTCAGTGACCTTCACGGACAACCCGGTTCGAAAATCCCTACAAGATACCTTCACCGGCGCTACCTAAGATGAAGATGGAACTAAGAGTGGGATCTCCACCGAGAACCGAAAAGACTCAGTGACCTTCACGGACAACCCGGTTCGAAAATCCCTACAAGATACCTTCACCGGCGCTACCTAAGATGAAGATGGAACTAAGAGTGGGATCTCCACCGAGAACCGAAAAGACTCAGTGACCTTCACGGACAACCCGGTTCGAAAATCCCTACAAGATACCTTCACCGGCGCTACCTAAGATGAAGATGGAACTAAGAGTGGGATCTCCACCGAGAACCGAAGAGACTCAGTGACCTTCACGGACAACCCGGTTCGAAAATCCCTACAAGATACCTTCACCGGCGCTACCTAAGATGAAGATGGAACTAAGAGTGGGATCTCCACCGAGAACCGAAAAGACTCAGTGACCTTCACGGACAACCCGGTTCGAAAATCCCTACAAGATACCTTCACCGGCGCTACCTAAGATGAAGATGGAACTAAGAGTGGGATCTCCACCGAGAACCGAAGAGACTCAGCGACCTTCACGGACAACCCGGTTCGAAAATCCCTACAAGATACCTTCACCGGCGCTACCTAAGATGAAGATGGAACTAAGAGTGGGATCTCCACCGAGAACCGAAGAGACTCAGCGACCTTCACGGACAACCCGGTTCGAAAATCCCTACAAGATACCTTCACCGGCGCTACCTAAGATGAAGATGGAACTAAGAGTGGGATCTCCACCGAGAACCGAAGAGACTCAGCGACCTTCACGGACAACCCGGTTCGAAAATCCCTACAAGATACCTTCACCGGCGCTACCTAAGATGAAGATGGAACTAAGAGTGGGATCTCCACCGAGAACCGAAGAGACTCAGCGACCTTCACGGACAACCCGGTTCGAAAATCCCTACAAGATACCTTCACCGGCGCTACCTAAGATGAAGATGGAACTAAGAGTGGGATCTCCACCGAGAACCGAAGAGACTCAGCGACCTTCACGGACAACCCGGTTCGAAAATCCCTACAAGATACCTTCACCGGCGCTACCTAAGATGAAGATGGAACTAAGAGTGGGATCTCCACCGAGAACCGAAGAGACTCAGTGACCTTCACGGACAACCCGGTTCGAAAATCCCTACAAGATACCTTCACCGGCGCTACCTAAGATGAAGATGGAACTAAGAGTGGGATCTCCACCGAGAACCGAAGAGACTCAGCGACCTTCACGGACAACCCGGTTCGAAAATCCCTACAAGATACCTTCACCGGCGCTACCTAAGATGAAGATGGAACTAAGAGTGGGATCTCCACCGAGAACCGAAGAGACTCAGTGACCTTCACGGACAACCCGGTTCGAAAATCCCTACAAGATACCTTCACCGGCGCTACCTAAGATGAAGATGGAACTAAGAGTGGGATCTCCACCGAGAACCGAAGAGACTCAGTGACCTTCACGGACAACCCGGTTCGAAAATCCCTACAAGATACCTTCACCGGCGCTACCTAAGATGAAGATGGAACTAAGAGTGGGATCTCCACCGAGAACCGAAGAGACTCAGCGACCTTCACGGACAACCCGGTTCGAAAATCCCTACAAGATACCTTCACCGGCGCTACCTAAGATGAAGATGGAACTAAGAGTGGGATCTCCACCGAGAACCGAAGAGACTCAGTGACCTTCACGGACAACCCGGTTCGAAAATCCCTACAAGATACCTTCACCGGCGCTACCTAAGATGAAGATGGAACTAAGAGTGGGATCTCCACCGAGAACCGAAGAGACTCAGCGACCTTCACGGACAACCCGGTTCGAAAATCCCTACAAGATACCTTCACCGGCGCTACCTAAGATGAAGATGGAACTAAGAGTGGGATCTCCACCGAGAACCGAAGAGACTCAGCGACCTTCACGGACAACCCGGTTCGAAAATCCCTACAAGATACCTTCACCGGCGCTACCTAAGATGAAGATGGAACTAAGAGTGGGATCTCCACCGAGAACCGAAGAGACTCAGCGACCTTCACGGACAACCCGGTTCGAAAATCCCTACAAGATACCTTCACCGGCGCTACCTAAGATGAAGATGGAACTAAGAGTGGGATCTCCACCGAGAACCGAAGAGACTCAGCGACCTTCACGTTTCTTGTTGAAAGCCCTCGACATCCTAGCTTGGTAGAACTCAATGCATTGTTGAGCCTCCAGCGCTTCTCATCTAACATCTCAAGCTCTTCGAGACGCTTTTGATGTTGTTCTTCTCGCCATCTCTCGCTGAAAGGGCGGCGCGGCGACGGAATCTGATTTCCAACGGAGAATCGCCGCACCCGTGAAACCGTGGAGTACGGGTCGCCCAGCTTGGCGTATGCATCACAGCGATATGCCCGTGAAAGCCCGAAGTTTATCATCCCAGCCTTGTTATTCTTCACAAGCTTCGGCTTAATTTTGATAATCGCCTTGTTGAATGCCTCGCTAATCCATTTGCCGCCGGATTATAGGTCGCCGACGACATCTTGTATTTTGAACTTTTCGCAAAACCCGATGAAGGAATTGCCGATGAATTGGGGACCGCTGTCATGCACGATCCGCCTTGGAACACCGTGGTAGATGACATGGTGTTTGATAAATTTGACGACGGTATCGCCTTTGACTTCTTTTAGCGGATTGCTTCGCCCACTTGGAGAAGTAATCGGTGATCGCTAGAATAAACCGACGCTTTGACCGACGGAGGAAAATGGGACCTACGACGCCCATTCCCCATGTCTCAATGGCCGTGATGTCAGGATGCAACCGCCAGAGGTCGATGCATATAATTCGCGGAATTTGACACGCTGGCATTTCCGAGCGCATCGACCGCCATTAATCATTGTTGGCGGTAGCCCATTCTCCGATTCGATCAGAGCTTGGGACCAGCCGGTGTGCACCACATTCACCTTCGTGCTTCCCGGCGACCTCTCCGCCTCTTTGTTTGAGAGGCATCGGAGCAAAGACCATCGCACTTCTACCATATAACGCCCGGGTTTGAGTGTCATAAAGAATCTTGAGCTCTTCGCCGATTGACTTCTCCTCACGCCTTCCTAATGCCATGTAAGACGAGTCGATGATAGGAAAGCCAATCTCGGCTCCAACTTGGTTTGGGTTGCATGTACTTTGGTAACTACCCCTTATCTTCTTGTGTCTCATCGTATAATGGTACGAAGAGTTGGTGAGTCCCGACCGTAACTAGTTGCTCGGTCTCTAAGGTTGTGCTAACGACACGCCTAACGCCGCTGCATCCGCATAAGCGCTTTGGAGGCGCTGATATATTCGATGAAAAACTCTTCAATGAGTCCGCCATTTCAACGCTATCCGATGATAGGGATTAGATCCGATTCCTCGACTTCAGAGTCACCACTTAACCCGCTTAACTATCAATTGCGAATCGCCAGACGCTTCGAGATATTCGACCCCCTTGGCGAACTAAGTCCAATAAGTAGCGCATTGTATTCAGCCACGCTATTAGAGCAAGGTTCGAGTGAATAAGCACGGGCATGACATGATTCCTGGGAAACTAAGACAACCCCGACCCGGAAATCTTAGAACATCCGGGCACTTGCCACATTGGTAGCTCGAGAGGCTCACAAAATACAATCGCCATATTTGTTGGTGCGATGTAGTGTTGACTTCTTGAACTTCATCCGAAGATCATCATATAGCTCAACCGCATCCGCTGTCGGCCGGGTACCAAGAGATCACAAATCGCTTGTCCTTTGACCGACTTCGTTGTTTGAAATACAAGTCATATTGGGACAAGAGCAAGGCCCATTTCGCCAAACGCCAACTCATCGAGGCCGGTCATAAATATCCGACCGGATTTACGCTAGAGATAACATAAATCGCCCGTCCGACTAAATAGTGCCGCATTTTCAATCGCGAACACTAATGCAAGGCACCGCTTCACCATTGATATCGAGACTCAAAGACCACTAATGTTCGCTCGTAATACATCGCCGCTCGCGGACCGCCGCCGCCTTGCGCGAGTAAAGCGCTTAACGAGTGATCCGCTGCCTTGACGTAGATCAAAACGGTTTTCCATCGCGTGCAACAAGAACAGAGGTTTAGCGAGATACGATTTGATCTCTTCAATGCCTTCGGCAGCGCCGCCCCAAATAAATGACACGCCTTCTTGTTCAACTTTGAGAACGGTTGGCACTTCCCGATAGGTTCGATATGAACCGCCGGATGTACGCCAATCGCCTCTTGTAACCCCTCGAAGTTCTCTCGATTTCTGAGGTTGCAACTCTTGAATCGCCTTCACTTTGTCGATCGACGTGGATTCCTTTGTCGGTGACGACAAAACCGAGGAACTTGCCACCGACATCCCAAGGAAGGATTTGGTGGTTCATCTTTAGCCGATGAGTCCGCATGAGTTCAATACCGCTCTAAGATCTTTGATGTGATCTCCTTTGTCACGCTTTTCACCAAATCGCCGACGTAGCATTCGACCGCTTTCCCAAGATGATCCCGAAAATCTCCGCCATTGCTCGCCGGTATGTTGCACCAGATTTTGAGGCCGAACGGCATGACCGTAGCAATATATGCCGATGCTGCTCAACGTGTTTGCGCCATCGGGTGCATCTTGATTTGATTGTATCCCGAAACCATCCATGAACGACATTCTTTCAAATCCACACGTATTGTCAACTATGACATCGCTGATTGGAAGAGGAAAGTCATCTTTGGGCAAGCAGCCGCTCAAGTCTCTATAGTCCATACGCATCCTAATCGAACCATTCTTCTTCATGACCGACTATATTCGCCACCCAACCGGATGTTGAATTTCCTCGATGAATCCCGATTCTATGAGTTTCTTCACTTCACAACGATTGCCTCCAATATTTGTGGATCTAAACCGCCTTTGCCGTTGCTTGACAGTTTGACATCCGCTTTGATGTTGAGGCGATGTGTTGCCACATTAGGGTCGAAGTCCCGCATGTCCTCGTAACTCCGTGCTAATACATCGATATACTCGATTAGGGCAATCAACTCTTCCTTTCTTCCGAGGGAGAGTATTGCTGATGTTTATGAGCTTAGGATGCTCTTCATCACCCATATTAACTCGACTACCTCATCCTTAGTGGGGGTTCTCTTTGTTCAACCTATCCCCAAACCGCTCTTGAGTTGATGGATCCATGGGTCTTCCCATGTTGGCATGTCTTCATCACTCTCAACAAGAGTGTGATCGACCGTAGCCATATTTGACATTAAAGCCTTGAAAGCTTCTCCCAGGCCGGTGTCAATCCCAAGCCAAGAGTCGACGAATGTCCGCTCTCACCGGTGGATTATTATCAATCGCCATGAGCATTCATCTTCCGAGGAGGATTCGTATCCCAATCCCTTCTAAATGCATAGTAGTTATCCGCTTCCCTTTGGGACATATGCCGCCTGGAGGGACTCGAGGACCTCGCCCAAAACATAGACCTTCTCCTTGTGTCAAGTTGTACCCCATCTCTTCATGATACCCGTTTCGACTATATCTCAATGTGTGGAGGATAGGTCCATTGTCGCCTTCGCTGCTTAAGAAATGATTCGGCTGAACCGTGATCTCCTTTACCGTGAAACCAAGTCTTTTTCACTACTCGATCTTCGTGGATGACGAAAATGCCCCAAAGGAGTCTCGAACGCTTTTGTGTAAAGCAAGATGACCGAAGTAGGTGCAACTCGATCATTGTATAAACTGTCATCACATCATTCAAAGACAAAGGATACTCTAAATCGCCATTTATTGATTCATCGGCAATTTGCCAATTACAATGTTCATCCGACGATTCTTCATCGCCAAGATTGATTACAAGGTACAATGTCATTTAAAACAAAACCTCCACTATAACCAAGCCCGCTTCGTACGCCTTCTTCACCGCTGTCCGCTTTGGGCCGATGATTCGCCGACTCATTACCGTAGAGGAGAGAATCGAAATAATTCTCCATCCCCTTAAACGGTTGTTTGTCCGCACCACCGCCTTGACTCATTATTCGTGTCTACATATTTGAGACATCGATGAAGAGTAGAGGGACTATAACATTATTGTGGATCCAAGGTCAATCCAACAATAAGTTATAGGAAGTCTCGCCAATCACATAGCAGTGACTTCGACTTTAAGTCCCCATTTGGCACTTTATCCGATCTTACCAAGCGCCGAGACCCGCTGGTGTTAAATCCATAAATCATTGTGCTCGCTGATGCCACCATCGCGTGAATTCCAAGATGATACATGAGGCGCAGGGCATGATGCTCATAATGAACCCGGATCGACTTGGATCCTGCTAACTTCACCGAGCCAATATACCCGTGAAGTATAGCGCCTATCGTGCTTGGAATTCCTCGCCCGCATATCCTCCTTTGTAAAAGTGATGCAGGGAAGTGTTTAGTCGCAAGGTTGCATTGTCGGGCCGACTTTCCGACCCTCAAACCGGGTGAGAAGACTTCGAATCGGCGTAGCTTCTTGAAGAGCTTCTCTCGTCTCTTTTGATAACCGCAACAACTCAGATAGAGTGATCCTTGCGGGAATATTAGCCAATTTGAAGTTCCCGCTTATCTCTTCCAATCGGGCGACCGAATCGAGACCGCCGAGTTGAACTTCCCGTGGTCGCTTATCTTCGCTTTTCAAGCGAGTGAGGGGTGTTGTTGGTACCCCCACCGATACGCTTTGGCATTAGGGTCGGGACTTCGGGTACTTGTACTTGTACTCGTGTCCACCTCGTGGCGGCTTCGTGTTCCCTTCTGACACTGAATGTTACCACTGCTCATCGCCTCCTCCAAAATTGCGGAAGTAGCATGGCATGCCTTTCCCTTCGCTCGTTTTTCTTCAACGAAGAAGAGGCTACCCATTGCTCATCTTCAAGTAGGTTCGGTGGACCCACAAGACTTCGCCATTCGGGTCAGATAATGATACAAGTCCTTTCTCGGCGCTGTTTGTGTGGGTCGCCATTTACCGCCTTCATCGCGACTTTGACCACCGGTTCAGTTCAAACCATGTCAACGGCACCGACCAAGCTTATGGACACCGTGATTCGCCCGACCTTCTTTTCTTTGACGGCTTCATAGTGATGACCCTACATCAATTAAAGCCCGATTTTGTCCTTAAGGTCAAACAGATTTAGTGGGTGATGAACCGCCTATGGTACGCGACAAGATCTTGGGTCATTCGTTTCATTGCCTCCTCTTGATTCTCAATCGAGGGAGCTTGATCTTGTTATTTTCCACAAGATATTTGAAGAGACCAGAATCTCGCCGTCCCTAAAGGAATAGGACTTCGAATCTCGCTCTAAGGCCTTCGCTTTTGTGGCCCAGTTGCCACGCTGATTGTGCCTGCTATGGCGCTGCTGCCGCCGCCGCTGCCGGGTTGAGTTGAACGCTTGTTCGCGAACCGCCGCCTTGGCTTGCTCTTTCCCTTTGCCGCTGGGACAAAATTTCGGAGCTTCCATTGCCGGCCGGCTCTTTCTCGCTTTTTCCTTTTAAGGAATCTTTCGCCTTGTTTCCACGAACCTTCAAGTCCTTCCACGCTATCGATGGTGCCGTACCCATTGCTTCAAGCACATCTATCGATAAGTTATCGTGGCAGGTTTGAGGATGAACTCCTCTCATATCGGATCCCGACAGCTCATTGCCTTGTTCCGAATCGCTTGACAAAGATATCCACGGTTTCTCCGCTTTCGCTTCGCCGAGCAATGTCCCGACGATACCTCGGTATCGCCATCAAAGAAATTGGTAAGGAAGCTAGACTCCATGTCGCCCCACCGTGAATGCTCCCCGCTTGAGACGGCGGTACCATTCGGCGCCCCACGAAGGGTGCCAACGAATGACCGAACCATCGTGGGTTCGCTGTTTAAATAACTCCGAGGTGTGACTTGAAATAAATCAAGTGTCGCCGGGAACCCTTCCCACAAATGGTGTGAAGTTTATTAAGTTAAACTTCGACGGTACGGATTGATTCCCACTCCCTCGGGTATGGGCAAGGAATACCTGTCTTCTTTACTTCTTGAGCAGAAATCAATGAGTTGATTTTGCTCTCCAAGTCTTTGATCTTCTCGCTTCCCGAGCAACAACATCTATGTTTTGCCCAGCGCTATGGGTTCGTGAGGGTTATCATCTTCTTGTGCTTCCTCCCGACCAATCGCTATCATCTTCATCGACGTTGATGCGCTGACTTGATTCACCTTGATGTTTCGTCAAGGCTTGGATCTGTTGGTCATGCATTTCTCTCATCGCCCGCATGGCCAACTCCATTTCTAACTTGAAGTTTTCCGTTGTTTATTCAACGCCGCCTAGCATTTTGGCCACTTGATCTCAGATCGATCATAAGCGCTTTGGGGCTTCCTTCGCTAGATACAAGATGATCGATGCGACAGGAGCCAATATCCGACGATCATCCTCCGCTGGTATTCCTTCGAAGTTTATCGATTCGACCGCCGGATAGTCCCGACCGCAAACGAAGTTAGCCGCTATGATGCGGGAATAGCCCGTGACGATGGTTCTTTGTCGGTCATATTATTAGTGACCTCGCAACTCATCCTCTCGATGTCATCCTTATGAATCGCTTTGACCTAGGTCTTGGCGCTGGTGCTAAGCTCGAAGACCAAACTCTTTCTCGAGTTTCTATGGCAATTGCCCGAGAGCACCGCCTTGATGAGCTTGGAGCACAAGCATGACCGCATCAATTTAGGGGTTCCTTCGAGATTTTCTCGCACTTTGCACGTAGTACGTTCGTCGGTGTGTGTACCGAGCACCGCCTTGATGAGCTTGGAGCACAAGCATGACCGCATCAATTTAGGGGTTCCTTCGAGATTTTCTCGCACTTTGCACGGTAGTACGTACCGCCGGTGTGTGTACCGAGCACCGCCTTGATGAGCTTGGAGCACAAGCATGACCGCATCAATTTAGGGGTTCCTTCGAGATTTTCTCGCACTTTGCACGGTAGTACCGCCGGTGTGTGTACCGAGCACCGCCTTGATGAGCTTGGAGCACAAGCATGACCGCATCAATTTAGGGGTTCCTTCGAGATTTTCTCGCACTTTGCACGGTAGTACCGCCGGTGTGTGTACCGAGCACCGCCTTGATGAGCTTGGAGCACAAGCATGACCGCATCAATTTAGGGGTTCCTTCGAGATTTTCTCGCACTTTGCACGGTAGTACAGCTCGCTTGTGTGTACCGAGCACCGCCTTGATGAGCTTGGAGCACAAGCATGACCGCATCAATTTAGGGGTTCCTTCGAGATTTTCTCGCACTTTGCACGGTAGTACCGCCGGTGTGTGTACCGAGCACCGCCTTGATGAGCTTGGAGCACAAGCATGACCGCATCAATTTAGGGGTTCCTTCGAGATTTTCTCGCACTTTGCACGGTAGTACAGCTCGCTTGTGTGTACCGAGCACCGCCTTGATGAGCTTGGAGCACAAGCATGACCGCATCAATTTAGGGGTTCCTTCGAGATTTTCTCGCACTTTGCACGGTAGTACCGCCGGTGTGTGTACCGAGCACCGCCTTGATGAGCTTGGAGCACAAGCATGACCGCATCAATTTAGGGGTTCCTTCGAGATTTTCTCGCACTTTGCACGGTAGTACCGCCGGTGTGTGTACCGAGCACCGCCTTGATGAGCTTGGAGCACAAGCATGACCGCATCAATTTAGGGGTTCCTTCGAGATTTTCTCGCACTTTGCACGGTAGTACCGCCGGTGTGTGTACCGAGCACCGCCTTGATGAGCTTGGAGCACAAGCATGACCGCATCAATTTAGGGGTTCCTTCGAGATTTTCTTGGAGCGGCGGGGAACTGGATCTAGAGGACGAGGAAAGATACTCCTCGACTGCCGGTCGAACTCGAACTCGACCTCTTCCTCCACCGATAGGAATCTGGCATGTGCACCATCACTCCTCCGACTGGGAGGCCTGGTTCACTGGTCGCCACTTTGTTCAAGGTAAAAGTTGGGATGATTGTCATTGATTTGAACTTGCTTACGCCTTCTTTGGCCTACAACAAAATTCAAACAAAAGAAATGCCTTTTATTTTAAGGCTTACAATGAAAATCAAAATTACAACTTCTTCCTTTTGTGAACAAACACGAGGATCTCTCTATATCGAGGTCCTCGCCATGGGTTCTTTGCCCGTGTCGGGACTTTTGTGTCCGTGGACCACCGCAATTCCAATCCGTAGAGACCCGGTTCGAACTACAGATGTAAAGGCTCGCTTCAAGGAAACGGTTACCGAGGGGATCACACTCACGAAGGAGAGGATCGCCATGGGATCGCGAGACTCACGAAGGAGAGGATCACGAGCGGTGAGATCTACAAGGAGAAATCACAGCTTATCCCCGAGGTTAAGACGGCTTAACCTAGAGGGTATCTCAGAGTTCGACCCGAAGTTTTCTTACCCGCGATTTGTGGATCCGACGCCGATCGACTTGTGCTCGCCGGTTCTAACGCAAGGCCGACGCTCGGATCTCTGCGAATTCTTCTCGAAAATCCCCGGAGTTCCCCGAGAGCCAAATCCTCAAAATCCACACCTCCCGAAAATCCAAGACCCCCTATTTATACAATAGGGGTGTGGCCGTCGTCGGCCACTTGTTCAGCCACTCACTAAGGCCGAGGTGGCTCGCCATGGTGGCCGAGCCACTTCGCCACTTGCCGAGGTAACTCGCCAAGTTGGTCGAGGTGGCTCGCCATTGTGGTCGAGCCACTTCGCCACTTGCCGAGGTAACTCGCCAAGTTGGTCGAGGCCGCTTCGCCGCTTTTTCCGCTGCTTCGCCGCTTTTTCTCGGCCTTCGGTTTAGGCCCCGCTTATTCGACTCTTGGCCTTCTCCGGACTTAGGTTCCGCTCAGATTTGGTTCCGGACTAACTCTTGGTTTGTTCCGTTCAACGGTCCTGATCCGATCGCTCGCTCAAGTCCGGCGAACCGTGTTTGTGACCGGGTTCGCTCGCCGAAGTTCGCTCTTTAACGATTCGACGTCCAGATTATTCGATGGGTTGTCATTCACGACTCGCCACGAAGTTGGTTTCGGGGATCTTGTAAGTATTTTTCAACGCCTACAGCCTGATATGATAAAGCTCGCCAGGTGAGATAGAACCCGCCTGACATAATAGAACTTGCTAGACAAGATAGAGCTCGCCTGCTAAGCAAGCTCGCCTGAAAAGTAAGACTTCGCTTAAATAGATGAAGCCCGCCACAGGTGAACGAAAACTGTTCATCTTCTTGTCTCTTCCTCGAAACCTTACCAGGGGAAGTTTGAGCCGTATTGGCGGTGGCAGCAGCAGTGTCGGCATCACGAGAAGAAGAGGGAGCGGTCCTACTCCCTTTTGACACAGTCTTTTTGAAGGCCATAACAGAGCTGAAGACGAGAGTTTTCTCTTGAAAGCTCGAGCGAAGAAGATCGGGAGTGCAGTAGCCTCCCGACGAGGGAGGTGGTCGACTCTTATAGAGCAATCTCAACGGTCGAGATTCGACAATGGTCCGATTCAACAGTTCATATCGAACGGCTACGAAGAAGGCGAGACGGTTAGCATTCCGCGCGGATGGCCAAGATTTGGTAGTTCAGAGCACGATCTCTCGCCCAAGCAACGGGCGAAATCAGAGCGCCGCTAAATCAACGGCTCAGATTGAGTGCATGAAGACGAAGCATCGCTCGTCAGGTCACATTCAATACACCGACACGCCAAGCACCGCCTTTAGCCGGGCGTAATGCACGCTTATCTCGCCTGTCGATCGTTAGAGCTTGCCCGAAGCACGAGTTCGCCCAAACCTCGCCAAAGCCGCCCGAAAAGCTCAAACCATACGAAGATGGTCAGATGCATCCAGGCCAGTGATTCTCCTCAATCAAAGTGTTCCAGACCACATCCAACTTGATTTAGGTCTGAAAACTTTGAAGGGGGTCTTGTAGGCGGGAAAAATCGCCAACCCCGCCAGTCAAATGGATGAACTCCCCTGCACGAGCTCAACACAGCTTATTGGATGAGCTCGCCTAGAGCTCAACTGCCGCCTGTTTGACGAACTCGCCCACACGAAGTCGTCCCACTCATTGAGCTCGCCTGTAAGAGCTCAACAACCTCCTGTTTGACGAACTTTCCCGCACGAGGTCGTCCCGCTCGTTGAGCTCGCCTGCAAGAGCTCAATAACCTCCTGTTTGACGAACTCTCCCACACGAGGTCATCCCGCTCGTTGAGCTCACCTGCAAGAGCTCAATAATCTCCTGTTTGACAAACTCGCCCGCACGAGGTCGTCCCACTCGTTGAGCTCACCTGCAAGAGCTCAAGAATCGCCTGTTTGACGAACTCGCCCGCACGAGGTCATCCCACTCGTTGAGCTCGCCCGCATGAGCTCAACATCGCCTGAGTTAACCCCGCCTGTGCGCCAAACACACCTGCAAGGGGTTCGCCTGTACAACGAACACCAGCTCATGCGTTGGGGGGCCCGCCAATTAGCCCCGCTTGTTCGGCAAGCTCATCTCGAAGGCGAATAGCTCTTGCCGCCAGCCTGTCTCAACAAGGCAAGTGGCTACTTACTTGCAGAAGTAGGCCCACCCACTTTCCACGTCCTGGGTAATGATTAGGCATGGCTCTCATTACCTCTATAGTGGACAGCTAGAGGGCATGGCGCTCCTCACCCATTAGTGGTCACATCCCACAAGTCAAAGGGGTGGCCTATCCCACCCCTTTGCCTATTTATAAGCCTCCTTGGCAACAAGAGAGGGAGAGCTGAAGGCTGGACGACTGAGAATAGGATTGGCTGAGCTAGGAAAAAGTTAAGCAATCACAAAGTAGAGGTTGCTTACTCTTTGGCTCCACTGGCTCAAGCTTGAGCAAGAGCTTGGATTGTTAAAGTAGACTCCATCTGAATCCTCAGATTTGGAGGCTCTTGAGCTCTTTGCAAACTCTTGCATCGTAGCCCTATCCAAGTAAGCTTGGGTAGAACCGAACTCAATCACGCCGGAGCTTCTACTGCGTACTGAAGCTCGACCGCAATGTCGATCGAATCGTCCAAGGGAAGCAAACTCGACTTGAGCATCGAGAGAGGCATCATAGCCACCGACAAACCCACGTTAAACAAGAAGGGCCTTCCCTTCGCTTCTATTGTAAAAAGCGATTCTTTATTTGTAAATAAATAATTCAACCAATACAAATCCGAGAGGAGATTTTTACACCAAACATATATATATATATATATATATATATATATATATATATATATATATATATATATATATATATATATATATATATATATATATATATATATATATATATATATATATATATATATATATATATATATATATATATATATATATATATATATATATATATATATATATATATATATATATATATATATATATATATATATATATATATATATATATATATATATATATATATATATATATATATATATATATATATATATATATATATATATATATATATATATATATATATATATATATATATATATATATATATATATATATATATATATATATATATATATATATATATATATATATATATATATATATATATATATATATATATATATATATATATATATATATATATATATATATATATATATATATATATATATATATATATATATATATATATATATATATATATATATATATATATATATATATATATATATATATATATATATATATATATATATATATATATATATATATATATATATATATATATATATATATATATATATATATATATATATATATATATATATATATATATATATATATATATATATATATATATATATATATATATATATATATATATATATATATATATATATATATATATATATATATATATATATATATATATATATATATATATATATATATATATATATATATATATATATATATATATATATATATATATATATATATATATATATATATATATATATATATATATATATATATATATATATATATATATATATATATATATATATATATATATATATATATATATATATATATATATATATATATATATATATATATATATATATATATATATATATATATATATATATATATATATATATATATATATATATATATATATATATATATATATATATATATATATATATATATATATATATATATATATATATATATATATATATATATATATATATATATATATATATATATATATATATATATATATATATATATATATATATATATATATATATATATATATATATATATATATATATATATATATATATATATATATATATATATATATATATATATATATATATATATATATATATATATATATATATATATATATATATATATATATATATATATATATATATATATATATATATATATATATATATATATATATATATATATATATATATATATATATATATATATATATATATATATATATATATATATATATATATATATATATATATATATATATATATATATATATATATATATATATATATATATATATATATATATATATATATATATATATATATATATATATATATATATATATATATATATATATATATATATATATATATATATATATATATATATATATATATATATATATATATATATATATATATATATATATATATATATATATATATATATATATATATATATATATATATATATATATATATATATATATATATATATATATATATATATATATATATATATATATATATATATATATATATATATATATATATATATATATATATATATATATATATATATATATATATATATATATATATATATATATATATATATATATATATATATATATATATATATATATATATATATATATATATATATATATATATATATATATATATATATATATATATATATATATATATATATATATATATATATATATATATATATATATATATATATATATATATATATATATATATATATATATATATATATATATATATATATATATATATATATATATATATATATATATATATATATATATATATATATATATATATATATATATATATATATATATATATATATATATATATATATATATATATATATATATATATATATATATATATATATATATATATATATATATATATATATATATATATATATATATATATATATATATATATATATATATATATATATATATATATATATATATATATATATATATATATATATATATATATATATATATATATATATATATATATATATATATATATATATATATATATATATATATATATATATATATATATATATATATATATATATATATATATATATATATATATATATATATATATATATATATATATATATATATATATATATATATATATATATATATATATATATATATATATATATATATATATATATATATATATATATATATATATATATATATATATATATATATATATATATATATATATATATATATATATATATATATATATACTTGAAGATGATTGTAGAGTAAGAAGCTTAGCTTCTTTCATCTTTTTTGTTATAACTTCAACTATCTCTGTAGTGATTTACCATTATAGATGGTGGTCTGAGATTATTATAGAAGAAAAAGTTAAACAAATCAATAAAATAATCAAGAGAAATACCAAAACTCTTGAATCGGCAATTGTTCATGAGGTTCAAAAGGAAAATCCGATGCTAAAAATTACCAAGATGATGAGAAGGAAATATCCTCAAGATTCAGAAGCTGCCATTCAGCAGCGATGTCTCGAATACATGAAGCGTCAATTTTTCAAGATATTTGATACAGGCAACTCAAAGTCTACCAAAAGTATTGAATCCAATGAAGACACTATTCTTCCAGACGCTCAAGATCCTGACGATGATATCGATACCATGTGGGAAGCAGCCATGGAGATACTAGAAAATCTGGATAATATCCCTATCAACTCAAAAGGCAAGGAAAAAGCAGAACCGTAAGTATCACCATCACCTTTATATAATGGCAGACAGAAGGAATCTCTTCGGCGATAACACCCCTTTTGCGCTGGCACCAAATTTGCCACACGAGTCGTTATCACGAACAAAAGAAATCTTAATTATAATTGAGTTTACTGTGTATGTAGAAAGTTTAAAGAGGCACTATTGAAAAATAAAGCTAGTGTCACTTTCAAAGCATAATAAGATGCTTTTGTAATATTATAACGTGTAAAGTTTAAGTCCTTATCAAAACATAGTAAAGTTGCTTTTGTAAGTCTATATATATGCAAGGCAGAGTCTGTAAGAGGATCATCATTGTACAAAAGCTTGAAAATAATAAAGAGTGCTAAGAGTGGAAGATCCTCCAGTTCTAAGTTTTGGAAAGCTTACACTGTAAGATATTTATCTTTGAAAAATTATAATTGCTGCTGGGTTTTGTTTTATTTGTGTTTGGATCCTGCCAGCTTGGTATCAGATCCATGAGTGGCTAAGTTAATTTCTTACTGTCTATTATGTTTGCATATTAGAAGTAGAACATAAAGGTTAGATAGATTCATCCTTTTACTTTGATTAAGAGGTTATGTGGTTAGCTGTGGAACGTCACCCAAATCACGCTGTGTAAAGCCTGTGTTAGCCGGGATGGCCGTAAGGGTTGTGTAAGTCGTTGACAGACATGCAGATATTTACCTAATTTGTTAATTAAAGTAAAAGAATGAAAAATCTAAGCTTTATCTCCTACTTATTAATATGGTAAACAGAATAGACAGTGGAGAAAGTATAACTAAAGCCAGCAACTCATCAAATCTTACCTGTTATACGGGAAAAAGGGTTAAAAATACCCAATTAACAGAATTTCCTACGAAAATTGAATCATTGAATAAATGGTCTATACCCAAGATCCCTAATAGGGATATCTATCAAATTGGGTTTTGGGATTATAAATCCATTATTGCCATAAAAACTCACGAGCGCTTTATTCTTGATATCTGAGCGGACCATAAAATTATTAAGTCTAAAAGACATTGAACCATATATGAAAAAATATAAATACATCCATATAGGCCTAATACAGGTCGCCTTTAAACCCTTGACATTACAAGGGCTAAATACTTTTGTCGACATGTTCAAGCAGACTTGTCAAGCTAAATTGGACCCAATCCCTAATAGGGATAATGGAAACAAGTTTATGTAACGGTCCAGTATACTTTAATGTATACCCAAATTTAAGTCTGTCATTAACAGACCCAAATATTTTGGAATCAATAAATTTGAATATAAGAACTCATGGATATGATTTTTTACCTGAGTCAGAAACTATTGCGATAATATATCGTATTCATTATAAAGTCTTGACTACTTTGACTCCTAAGGCTAAAAATCATACTAAGCCAGGCAAAACTGTTCTAATAGAAACGAATTTATTATCCTCTAATATGGCTACCAATAGACAATTAAATTAGAATGAGGTAAATTTTCCTGAAAGCTGGGTAATACCCCAAGCAATTTTACCAAAACCTATAATAAATAATGAGGTAGATCAAATCATAGAGACTAATGATGGAGAGGTTGAAATATTATTCAACCCATTTAGGACAATTAAATTATCCCAATCAGAAAGATCTTCTTCAAGAAAATCAATATCAAGATCGGATTCTTATAGAATTTTCGAGGTTAGAGGGATAAATATATCCTCTAATAATATTCCCCATGCACAATATAAAGAGGAAGACAAATCTTCCCCTACAAGATCTGAAGTAAGTTTTAGACTTTAATGGATTTGTCCAAAGGAAGTAATTTGAGAAAATTTTTAAATGAAGAATTCCAAAAGGAGCATAACTCCAAATTTAGAAAATGGTTTTTCAAAACCTTTTGAAAAAGACCACCATACCGAGAGATGAATATTATAAAGACCGAGAGAAAAACAAAATTTAGAATATTTTGTCCCGTGGTTTTAAAGAATTATATTCCTCAACGAGAATTACAAATTGGAGTACTAGAAGAATATTTTAAACAATGGAAAACTAGTAATAATGTGATTGTAAGGTCGGTTCATCCACCTACAGATCCTCTAAAGTTATCTGGAGTTTCGACTTATAATCTAGAAACTAACGCTTTTATAAAGCCCAACAATTCTAATAATGAAACTCGCAAAGAGATAAATGATATTATCAAACAGAATAATTATACTAATGTTCATCTTCAAATTATTGGACAACAACTTATTCGTATTGAAGATGCAATTGGAAAATTAACAACAAAATTGAGTGAAGATATCCATTTGGTAGAAAAGCAAAACATACCACTCAATTATATTGAGAAGGCTACAATCAAGCCTCCAATAGAAGTTTCCGGGTTTAAAAGAGACCCTGAAATCACTACAGAGATAGTTAAAGTTATTAAAAAAAGATAAAAGAAGCTAAGCTTCTTACTCTACAATCATCTTCAACCTCTAAAGGTGAAAGTACTTCTGATATAGAAGAAGGAGAAGCAAATTTTTCAGAAGGAGATCTATCTCCTAACCAGCTTTTAGCCTTAGAAGATCAATTTATTAATAAAATAAAGAGTCTGGCTAAAAGACTAGAAAGATACTATTATAAAAGACCTACTCCAGCCGACGTATTATTTGAAGAAAATGATACGTATTTACAAGCTGATTATAACAAGAGAAATACCTACGAATGGAATATAGATGGATTGTCATATACTCAAATAAATTCTACTATACATCGTATGCTTATATACTGCATCGTATGTAGACAGAATGGTAATACCGATAAAATGATAGCAAGTTATATTACTTGTGGATTTACTGGTATCCTCAAAGGATGGTGGGATAATTATTTATCCCCAGAAGCTAGAGGAGAAATTCTCAATGCTACCAAAACAGAATAATTGAAGCTTTACTTTTACAAAAGAGAGTAAAGAAAACCAAATATTGATAATGTTTATAAAATGTCGAGGTTATGAATAGAAGACAATATAATGCTTCTACCTCTCAACCATTATCTTTATCCTTTTAAACCAAGAGATTAAAGGCCTAAAAGAAGAAGTAAAACTTCTAAAGAAAGAAAATAATTACATTCTTTCTAAAATAAATTTAGAAGAAGATGAAAGATCTATATATTCTGAAGAGACAGAAAGTAATAACTTTCTTCAGCTTGTACAGCAAGTAACTTCGCAAAAATGGTATATAAAGATAACCTTAGCCATTGCTTACAAGGGCTAAATACTTCTATGCTGACATGTCTGCGAGACGGACGCTGTTTAAATTGGACCCAATCCCTAATAGGGATAATGGAAACAAGTTTATGTAACGGTCCAGTATACTTTAATGTATACCCAAATTTAAGTCTGTCATTAACAGACCCAAATATTTTGGAATCAATAAATTTGAATATAAGAACTCATGGATATGATTTTTTACCTCAGTCAGAAACTATTGCGATAATATATCGTATTCATTATAAAGTCTTGACTACTTTGGCTCCTAAGGCTAAAGATCATACTAAGCCAGGCAAAACTGTTCTAATAGAAACGAATTTATTATCCTCTAATATAGCTACCAATAGACAATTAAATTAGAATGAGGTAAATTTTCCGAAGTCGGGTAATACCCCAAGTAATTTTATCAAAACCTATAATAAATAATGAGGTAGATCAAATCATAGAGACTAATGATGGAGAGGTTGAAATATTATTCAACCCATTAAGGACAATTAAATTAGAATGAGGTAAATTTTCCGAAGTCGGGTAATACCCCAAGTAATTTTATCAAAACCTATAATAAATAATGAGGTAGATCAAATCATAGAGACTAATGATGGAGAGGTTGAAATATTATTCAACCCATTAAGGACAATTAAATTAGAATGAGGTAAATTTTCTGCAAGTAATTTTATCAAAACCTATAATAAATAATGAGGTAGATCAAATCATAGAGACTAATGATGGAGAGGTTGAAATATTATTCAACCCATTAAGGACAATTAAATTAGAATGAGGTAAATTTTCTGCAAGTAATTTTATCAAAACCTATAATAAATAATGAGGTAGATCAAATCATAGAGACTAATGATGGAGAGGTTGAAATATTATTCAACCCATTAAGGACAATTAAATTAGAATGAGGTAAATTTTCCGAAGTCGGGTAATACCCCAAGTAATTTTATCAAAACCTATAATAAATAATGAGGTAGATCAAATCATAGAGACTAATGATGGAGAGGTTGAAATATTATTCAACCCATTAAGGACAATTAAATTAGAATGAGGTAAATTTTCCGAAGTCGGGTAATACCCCAAGTAATTTTATCAAAACCTATAATAAATAATGAGGTAGATCAAATCATAGAGACTAATGATGGAGAGGTTGAAATATTATTCAACCCATTAAGGACAATTAAATTAGAATGAGGTAAATTTTCCGAAGTGGGTAATACCCCAAGTAATTTTATCAAAACCTATAATAAATAATGAGGTAGATCAAATCATAGAGACTAATGATGGAGAGGTTGAAATATTATTCAACCCATTAAGGACAATTAAATTATCCCAATCGAAAGCTCTTCTTCAAGAAAATCAATATCAAGATCGATTCTTATAGAATTTTCGAGGTTAGAGGGATAAATATATCCTCTAATAATATTCCCCATGCACAATATAAAGAGGAAGACAAATCTTCCCTACAAGATCTGAAGTAAGTTTTAGACTTTAATGGATTTGTCCAAAGGAAGTAATTTGAGAAAAATTTTAAATGAAGAATTCCAAAAGGAGCATAACTCCAAATTTAGAAAATGGTTTTCAAAACCTTTTCAAAAAAGACCAGTCATCTTGGAGAGATGAATATTATAAAGACCGAGAGAAAAACAAAATTTAGAATATTTTGTCCCGTGGTTTTAAAGAATTATATTCCTCAACGAGAATTATAAATTGAGTACTAGAAGAATATTTTAAACAATGAAAAACTAGTACTAATGCGATTGTAAGGTGTGATATATATATATATATATATATATATATATATATATATATATATATATATATATATATATATATATATATATATATATATATATATATATATATATATATATATATATATATATATATATATATATATATATATATATATATATATATATATATATATATATATATATATATATATATATATATATATATATATATATATATATATATATATATATATATATATATATATATATATATATATATATATATATATATATATATATATATATATATATATATATATATATATATATATATATATATATATATATATATATATATATATATATATATATATATATATATATATATATATATATATATATATATATATATATATATATATATATATATATATATATATATATATATATATATATATATATATATATATATATATATATATATATATATATATATATATATATATATATATATATATATATATATATATATATATATATATATATATATATATATATATATATATATATATATATATATATATATATATATATATATATATATATATATATATATATATATATATATATATATATATATATATATATATATATATATATATATATATATATATATATATATATATATATATATATATATATATATATATATATATATATATATATATATATATATATATATATATATATATATATATATATATATATATATATATATATATATATATATATATATATATATATATATATATATATATATATATATATATATATATATATATATATATATATATATATATATATATATATATATATATATATATATATATATATATATATATATATATATATATATATATATATATATATATATATATATATATATATATATATATATATATATATATATATATATATATATATATATATATATATATATATATATATATATATATATATATATATATATATATATATATATATATATATATATATATATATATATATATATATATATATATATATATATATATATATATATATATATATATATATATATATATATATATATATATATATATATATATATATATATATATATATATATATATATATATATATATATATATATATATATATATATATATATATATATATATATATATATATATATATATATATATATATATATATATATATATATATATATATATATATATATATATATATATATATATATATATATATATATATATATATATATATATATATATATATATATATATATATATATATATATATATATATATATATATATATATATATATATATATATATATATATATATATATATATATATATATATATATATATATATATATATATATATATATATATATATATATATATATATATATATATATATATATATATATATATATATATATATATATATATATATATATATATATATATATATATATATATATATATATATATATATATATATATATATATATATATATATATATATATATATATATATATATATATATATATATATATATATATATATATATATATATATATATATATATATATATATATATATATATATATATATATATATATATATATATATATATATATATATATATATATATATATATATATATATATATATATATATATATATATATATATATATATATATATATATATATATATATATATATATATATATATATATATATATATATATATATATATATATATATATATATATATATATATATATATATATATATATATATATATATATATATATATATATATATATATATATATATATATATATATATATATATATATATATATATATATATATATATATATATATATATATATATATATATATATATATATATATATATATATATATATATATATATATATATATATATATATATATATATATATATATATATATATATATATATATATATATATATATATATATATATATATATATATATATATATATATATATATATATATATATATATATATATATATATATATATATATATATATATATATATATATATATATATATATATATATATATATATATATATATATATATATATATATATATATATATATATATATATATATATATATATATATATATATATATATATATATATATATATATATATATATATATATATATATATATATATATATATATATATATATATATATATATATATATATATATATATATATATATATATATATATATATATATATATATATATATATATATATATATATATATATATATATATATATATATATATATATATATATATATATATATATATATATATATATATATATATATATATATATATATATATATATATATATATATATATATATATATATATATATATATATATATATATATATATATATATATATATATATATATATATATATATATATATATATATATATATATATATATATATATATATATATATATATATATATATATATATATATATATATATATATATATATATATATATATATATATATATATATATATATATATATATATATATATATATATATATATATATATATATATATATATATATATATATATATATATATATATATATATATATATATATATATATATATATATATATATATATATATATATATATATATATATATATATATATATATATATATATATATATATATATATATATATATATATATATATATATATATATATATATATATATATATATATATAGACCTCTTTACAACCCCCATAGCCTTTCTTCTTCTCCTCAAGTTCAAACAAAGACCCTCTGGACGTCTCCTGTCCTCCTCCTTCCTCAAGTTCAAATCAAAACTATGTGACCACGACCTCCTCCTCCTCCTTCCTCAAGTTCAAATCAAAACTATGTGACCACGACCTCCTCCTCCTCCTTCCTTCTCAAGCTCAAACAAAAAAAATTACGGTTGCCTTCTCGTCCTCCTCTTGTTAGGACATTGTCCATATAATATCTCTTATTTGAGTAATAGCAAACATTCATTTGAGTCTAATCTATGTTTGAGATGATCTAGTACAAGAATATACATGTGTGAGACAAGAACGAGGTGAAAAGAATCGAAAAGCAGCTCAAAAGTTAATTTCAGATTGTGGCCCATCAATGGTTCACATTGACGATCGATGGTGACCACGAAATCATCGATGGTTTCCTTATATCATTGATCATGCAAAAATCTATAAACATTCAGATCATTGATGGGGTCATTGATCATCGATGGTCGCTTCGACACTATAGATGGTTGAGAGCCTCTATCTATGGTTCTACGGCTGATTCAACTTTTTTAGCTTTTAATCTCAATTGTCCGTTGCATATGTAGACCTAATCCTCTCCTACATTTTGAGGCATTATTTTCCTGACTTAATTGGAAGAGAAAAAGAGAGAGAAAGAGAGAGGAAACATAGGGGGTTGTGTTTGTTGATCAAGAAGAGCTTTTCGATCCCCTGTAGTCTTGTGAGTCGCTCACTCGCTGTGCACAACATCATTTGATCAGTCCACAGCTAGGAGAGCTGCCCTTGGAGTCCATCATCATCCCCGTTCTTCATCAAGCTTTGCTTAGATCATTCGAAGAAAGGTTTGCTAATCAAAAGGGCTGTAAGATCTATTTTGTATTGAGCTTAACTGTTATTTGTTTTCTTTATATTGAACTTCTTTTACGGTGTACTCAAGCCAGTTAAATTGAGTGTTGGGACTAGCTAGGTCTAGGAGTTACTCATTGTGAGAGTTAGGTTAGACGACTAGTTTTGAGTTAAAACTAGGGTGCGGTCTCGTAAGTCTACTAAATCGGGTTTGTGATTCAGGAGAACTTTGTTACAGTGAGGAAGCCCCTTCGCAAGAAGGAAGAGTGAATGTGGGTTTGTTTATCTGGACCACTATAAAATCTCTTGTGTTTCTGGTTAGTTGTTTCTGTGTTTGATATTATTGCTTATTATCTGTTTGTCGTCGTAGTTTGCTCTTTATCGCTGCATTATCTGTGTTTAAGCGAAAAACGATAGGCAATCCTATTCACCTCCCCTCCTCTTACAGGCTTGCATCTTAGATCCAACACCTCTTTCTTCCTCAATGTCAGAACATGAACTCATGCCTCTCACCATCTACTTCCTCTTCTTCAAATCAAATCTCTGATCTCCTTCTCCTCCCTTTACATGCCTCAACCAAAATTTTAAAATAATTGCAACTGTCATTGAGAGTGACACAGTATTTTAAGGCTTCATAAAAAAACTAGTGCTTGGAGAGAGGGGGAAAAACGTAATGCGTGTAAGATAGAATCCAGAAAGTCTAAGCTAATGATTTTCTCACTTGGAGCAGAGAGCATGCTTTCTTTAGATGATAAAGGTAATTTTTCCCTTATTATTTCAATGAGCTTCAATTCTCTAGCTAGATTCTCTATTTTCTTATATTTTTATTTTTATTTGGCTTTTTATTTACTCAAATTAATAAGACATAGAAGAAGGTTATCGGTGGATTTTCCATTTGGAAGATGGAAAAAAAAGTTAACACTAACTACCTATGTTACTCTTTCTAAAAAAAATAAAATTAAATCAATTTTAGGAGTATTGTATTACAGTTTTTCTTCATGCACAAATAAAGATGTTCTATTTATCTATAAATAAACATCATGAATTAAAGATCTAAAACAAGATTTTTATGGGAACGAAGGAAACAAACCAAATGTTTAAGAGGATATCCTATATTCCTATTCATTAGTTTCTTCCTCTTGTGCTCTTCCTTTCAAATTACAGAAAGTGTTTAATGGATTTTTTCATGTAATACCTTATGGATAAGGAGAAGACCAATACCTATAACTTTTCTTTAACACGGTTCGTCCATTGCGTGATCGAAATTTTTTAATGAGTGGACGAGACAGTGTTCTTTAATTAAACTATTAGTTTATTGGAACCTTTACCATGCATGTTAAATCATTTTATCATCCATAATCATTAATTATATAAATTTAGTGTCATTAAAATAACCACAACTTTAATTTAATATAAAAGTGAAAGACAAGGCCAATTAATATAATAAAATAGGTTCATTATCTAACACTCTGGAGCAATGGTGTGCCATGAATTGGAGATTGGAGGGGCACTCTTTTCTTCTTTCTCTTAAAAAAAAGTAAAGAATTATATTAATAATCATAATCTATAATATCAAAATCTTTCCTAGGAAAAAAGAGAACTTGGTCTCAAAGACCTCAACCAAGTTATCTTTTTATTATGACTAGCAGGAGCTAGAGTCTGAAACTTAAGGTTTAAAGAAGAGAATGATGGCGATTCAGTTAGGTTTTAGAAAAATATCAGTTCAGTTTTAAAATAATTAAAATTAGAAACCGAACAGACCGCTCTCAACGTAATTATTAAAAACTCATGTTCTTTCTAGGTGATCAACAGATGATTTATATTTATATTTTTATACATCTTAATTGTTAAAAGTTTGATTTTAATTTATAAATTAATCGATTTTGACGAGTTTGCTCTTCAAATTGGGATATGAGGTGACTGATAAGTTTGAAGATGTAAAAGTGTAGCTAAAGATTCTTTAACTTGATATGTCTAGGCCCAAACCGAACATGTAGAGATCTAGATGCAAGCCTAGAGGGGGGTGAATAGGATTGCTATACTTTTTTGTTTAATTAAAACAATCAAACAATTATGTAGCGGAAAATAAATAAAGTGCAAATAACCACAAATAGAAACAACCACAGAAGAGCACAAGAAATTTTATAGTGGTTTAGAATAAATTCCTATGTCCACTCTTCCTTCTCTCGAAAGTGCTTCCATACTAAGAGATAATGTTCACCTGGATTACAAACTCAATCCAGTAGGGTTTATAAGACCGCTCCCAGACTAACCATACTATAGTCATCTCCATCACGATAACATATCCCTAATGTGCAACCCTAGCACCTGCTAGTCACAGTAAACCTCAATTGCAGCCCAGCTTGAGTACGCCATTAGCCGTCACACAAAACTAATCACATGATCGTAAACAAAGAATTGTGTTACAATTAACTCCAATATCAATTATGTATGGAATTGCAAAGATCTTACAACCCTTTTTAATCAAACAGTTTGATAGGAAATAAATAAAACTAAGTTGCAAGTGCACAACTATCAAGTTATAGTATAAAAGATGTCGATTCCTCGAGAAAGGTGTTGTAGGAAATAATCAAAATTGGTTTCTAAGTTGTGTGTGGATAATTACGAGTGATAAATGTGGTTGTGGAGAGATATAAGGAAAGTGTGATTAAATGCAAATAAAATAAAACTAGATTAAGAGGGGAGAAAGAAAAATGAAGAAATTAGAGAAAAATTAAATCAAGAAACAAATAAAGGGAAATTAAGAATAAAGAGGAAAATCACAACATGTTAAAGATGAAGGAAATCAATTAGAGAAATGAGGAATCTAGAATTGAATCCACTAGTCAATTTCACTTAGAAAATATGAATTATTCTCTGAAAATATGAATTATTCTCTTTTTATTGCATTTTACTTTAGATTTATTAAGCATAGACTGTCAAACCACTTAAGGAAGGCGTAACATATCAAAGTATCATCCAAGTAAAATTAACATTTATGAAAAGAACAACAACTAGATATTAATTCTAGAATTCATAAGCATAACCTATCTAACCACTTAAGATAAACATAGATTATCAAATTCTTCTTCTACCAATTAGTTCTCTAGTTGATTATCCTAAACATGATTATTTTAAGTATATGAGAGCAATCCACAAAATATAAAAGAAATCAAACTAGTTTCATACAACTCTAGAAATCCTACAAGATTTTAGTTCCACATTATTAAAATTAAAAACAAAATAAAATATAAACTAGAGAGTATGAAAGAAAGAAAAAATAAAAACTAATTACAAAAAAAAAATAAGAACAAAGAAATAAAGATCTAAACTATGAACATAAAAATAAATCTAAATTATAAAAATAAAGAACATAAAAGAAAATCTAAACTATGCAAGAAAATAAATCTATACTACAAAATAAAAATGCAAGAAAATAATACAAAAATAAAGACATGAAAGTAAATCTACTCTATAAGGCATCAAAATAAATCTAATCTACTAAAAGAAAAAGAAAATAAAATACTAAAATATGAATATATAAAAGAAAAAGAAAAACTTACATTGCAAGAGGATTCTAGCCCCTTGAAGGCAAATCTTCATTCTTCATTTTATCTTCATCTTCATCTTCATCTTCATCAATAAATAAAGAGAAGAAAAGAAAAATATGAAGAGGTAAAATTTTTTTATTAATTGCAAATAAAATTTATAATTTTGGAAGGTCTTGTCAATTAAGAGTAACCCTCCTCTACAAATGGAGTTTTACAATATTTTTCATACTCAAACCCCTCATAATCTACCCCTATTTATAGCCTACAATAATGAATGAGAACCCTTAGATTTTGCTTAGAGAACAAGGATTAAATCTCAGCCAAAAACTACTTATGTTGCGAACCAATCGGTTGACCGACCAATTGGCTAATCGGTTGGCCGACTGATTGGTTTGCAACAAATTTTCATTTATGTTGATTTCTTGACCGATTTCTTCATAAGTCCTTGATCTTTCTTCGGCCTTCTTTTATCTTCATATTTGGGCTTCAATAAATGGTAGAAAATAGAAAATTTGATTCTTTTGGGCTTTTATTCATTAATTCTTTATTAACCTGTAAATTAAGATAAAACATGTTAATAGTGACATATTTATTTAAATAAGATTGATAATGAGGGTATATAAATTAATAAAAATACGATTATCAAATACCCCCACACCTAAACTTTTGCTAGTCCTCCAGCAAAGAAAAAAATGAAAAGAAAAATCCTAACTCACTTTTCGCAGGAATCGCGGTGTATTTAGCACATACAACAAGCCTTTAAACCCCTAGGTTATCCTAGTGGACGAGTTGTAGTCTCGTGAGGGTTTGCAATGAATATACCCACAAAATTGGATCAACTTGCCAATTTAAAGAAGTCAATGAATAATTAATTCACTTGATACCTTTAAATAATCTAATTATAGCTAGTTTTCACTCAAGAAAATATTTTTATGTATAACTCCAAAGTAAATCTCTTAGAAAATCTTTTCATTATAGTTATACAAAACCAAGTCTAACTTAAAATTTTAATTAAAAGTGTTGAAAAGAACATGCTAACTCTTTGTTTTAAACAATTTTTAAGTCTCTTAATCAATTTATTTTTCAAGAACACACACACACACACACACACACACACACACACACACACACACACACACACATATATATATATATATATATATATATATATATATATATATATATATATATATATATATATATATATATATATATATATATATATATATATATATATATATATATATATATATATATATATATATATATATATATATATATCACTCTTTATTTCTTGGTGATTTTGTTCTACTTTATCGGCTTTCTAAGTGACCATGTAATGAGTTTTGGGCCAATGAATCCCAACCCAATTGGGCTTAGGTCATTAATTATGGAAATACTCCTCGGGCTTAATCACTCACCAACTTAGGCTTAGTAAGATAGAACCACCTTGGAGTTCAAGAGAATTTTTATTGGTGCCTATTTTTCAGACTCTTCTTTTGTTAAAATATATATTATTATTATTATTATTATTATATATATATATATATATATATATATATATATATATATATATATATATATATATATATATATATATATATAAAAATATTTAGATGAAGGGAACTTGAGAAATTTATTTTCCACTCTAAGCTATGCATGCAAAAATTTCATTATTTAAATTAAAAGTCTAATTTGGACTATAGTGAAGTATACTACTTTGAAATTTATTTCTTAAGAAATTTATTTAGAGTAATCATAAAAGGTTAACTTGAGTATAAAACTAACTAATGATTAGAAAATTTAAAATTTATCAAATAGATCAGTTATTAATTAACTCTATTAAGTTGGCAAGTGACAATTTTATGAAAAAGAAAAGAAAAGAAAATATGACATAAAAAGAAGAGAAAAGAATTAAAAATGGTAAAATAAAGAGGAAAAATGACTAGTCCTCACCCCACACCTAAATTTGCATTGTCCTCAATGCAAACTCTATGATGCATAAAGTAAAGCAGATAAGAAATGAAGTACTTATATTTATTCGATTGATCTAGGACAATGATAAAAGTCGCAATTACCTTTGGTATAAGGAGGATGAAGTCAAAATTTTCTCTTTTTTTCAAAATTTTTGTATTATTTTATTTTATTTTTCATATCCTTTTTTGTTTTTTTCATAAGAATAAGAAACTCTCAAATGAGAGAAGAATAAATTCTTTTATTATTCTTATGATTATGAAACAAAAAGTAAAGATGTAGAATGAAATATTAAAAATAAAAAGTCGATAATCTATATCAAATCCTTCCTTATTGTGGAAAATTCTACCCCGGAATTTAAAGAAGTCTAAAATGATAAACTCAAAAATGTGCTTAAATTTTGTATACTCTGAAGTTTTTAAAAATTTCTGCAGCATGTGAAGGTAGGTATGAATGGTGTTATGCATTTTGAATTTCTGATGTTGATCAAGCAAAAAGCAAGTCTCAAATTTGAACTTAGATTCCTCATTAATAAAAATTTGTCCTAACACAACCAGTTTTTCTTTAAAAAATTCCTCAAACCCAAGATTCATAGTTGAGGTATGAAAATTCGGTTGTTGTTTATTTTCTAGGAACCTAAGCTCATCAGAGAAAAGTTCTTCAAAGCTAAGATCAGAGAAACCTGTATCTAACTCAGTTCCTTTGTTTTGAAAGACCTGATCTGATTCTATTTCCTCTAGTATCTTCAGCTCCTCACCAAAGATTTCCTCAAAATTTCGGTCTGACTCATTCTCTTCTTCTAACCCTTCAATTAAATTTTCCTTGATGTAATTTACTTCTAGATGTTGATCAGTTGGTTGGTTCCCTAGATTAAAATGTTGAGACCAACAGCCATATTCCCAAAGGACAGCTTCATGTGACCAGTTCTACAGTTGATTAGAGCATTAGAAGTGGCTAAGAACGATCTTCCTAAAATGACAGGTATCTGATCTTTGGGATTGGAAACGGGCTACGTTTCCAAGTCTATGAAATCTACTTAAAAAATAAACTCCCCAACCTTAATCAGAACATCCTCTATTTCTCCCATGAGGATTTTGATAAATCTATCAGCTAACTGTAAAGTGCATCTGATTGGTTTGAGTTCTCCTACACCAAGTTGCTGGTAGACCGGATAAGGAAGCAAATTGACACTGGCCCCTAAGTCTAAAAGTGCATTATCAATGAATGTATTTCTAATAACGCATGAGATAGTAGGACAATCATGATCCTTATGTTTCAAAGGTATGGGTTTTGAGAGCATGTTACTGATATTGATAGCAAGAAAGACTTTCTTCGGAACATTTATTGTTCTCTTCTTAGTGCACAAATCTTTTAAAAATTTTACATAAGAAGGGATTTGTTCAATTACATCTAAGAGAGAAATATTGACCTTAACCTGTTTGAAAGTTTTTAGGATTTTGTCTAATTGGGGTGAGTTTTTCCTAAGCCTGAGTCTATCTGAAAATGGAGCAACTGGTTTAAACCTATCAAAATTGAGCTCAAGTTCGGGTTCGGGTTCTTGGTCATCGGAAGGGGGTGATTGTTGAATAGAGTTATCAGAAGAAAAGAGAGTTTGTTCAGGTTTAAGAGTTTGACTTGGGGGCATTCTAACTTGATTATCGATTTATTTTCCTGACCGTAGTGAATGGATTGCATTCACTTGAGCTTGGTAGGTTGAACTTGATCCCATGTTCTTAGGGTTGGCCACGGGTTGACTCAAAAATTTTTCCTTCTCTCTCTGACTCATAACACTAGCTAGTTGACCAAGTTGGGTTTCTAACCTAGCTATGGCTTGGGTGTTGGAATTGAGCATTTGTCCGGTTGTTTGCATAAAGGAATTCAAAGTGTTAGATGTCTGAGTCAACAAGTTGGTGGTCAACGTAGAAGCTTTAATCATGGTCTCTAAATCCTTTTCTAAAATATTGAGACGTTTATCATGATCAAAACTCAGAGGATTATGACTTACAGATTGATGGTGAGGAGACTGATTTGGATAAGGCAGATTTGGTTGTTGAAAATTATTTTGTGAATTGAAAGGAACTGTGTTTCCTCTAGGAAATTATTGGGTTGAAGTGGGAGTGAAGTTTTGATTTTCGGAATAGCTTCCTTGATTTCATGCAAAATTTGGGTGATTTCTCTAACTTGGATTGTAGGTTGGAGAAAATGGATCATTCACGGGACGCTGGAATGCAACGTTTACCTGACCTAGTGGTTAATTATTTTCTAAGAGAGGACATTCCTCTAAAACATGAGTTGGAGAAAGACAGTTATGATCACCTGAGGCAGAAACTTGATTGATTTGAGCTGGAGCTTGTTCTTTGATTTCTAAGGCTTCTAACCTACGCAGGATTATAGCCATCTTTGCTTCAGAGGCTATGTTTGTCTCTAAGGAAAGACCACTATATTTAGGTTGGGGAACTGATGAAACTCTTTCATCACATTATTCCCACTGCATGGTTTTCTCGGATAAGCTCTCTAAAAATTTCCAAGCTTCATTGGTATTTTTCGTCATGAAATCCCCTTGACACATCGATTCTAAGAAAATTTTTGAAGAATAATCCAATCCTTCATAGATGATTTGGCATAATCGCCACTTTTCTAGATCGTGGTGAGGATATTGTATAACAAAATCCTTAACCTTATCAAAATACTTCCAGAATGGCTTCCCTAGAACTATCTTAAAATTCTGAATGTCGTTTCTAAGCTTAACCGTTTTGTGTATAGGGAAATTTTTTTTCAGAAAAACAGTAATAAATTCATCCCATGTTGAGATAGAATTTATGGGTAAGCTATACAGCCATTTCTTGGCTTTGTCCTTAAGAGCAAATGGAATAAATCTAAGCTTAATCGCATGCTCAGATAGTTCCCTAATCTTAATCATAAGACAAACTTCCTCAAACTCAGAGATAAAAATGTAAGCATCTTCGGTTTCATTTCCTAAGAATTTTGGAAGCATGTTTATGCAATACGGTCTAAGCTCAAAATTAGTTTCATTGACATCAGGTAGCTTAATGCAAAATGGGATTGCATTCCTAGTTGGATAATACATATCTTGAAGAACGGGTGGATTAGGATTAGCCATTTCTTCAAAAAATGGTTCAACACGGATTAAACGATAGGTATTATCCCTAATCCAAACTTGCATATACCAAAACAAATTTTTTTAGGTTTTTTAACTAAAAGGAAAAAATTCTAAGAAAAACAAAAGTTAGGTTTTATTTTTAAGGGAAAAACTAAATGACCTAAAAGAGAATGAGAAGAAAGAGAATAATAAAAGAAAAATCTAACTAAAATAAATGAAGAGCAATCACTTTGTATCAATCATCCTTAATTCTAGGGTTAAGCCTAGACTCAACTAGACCAGCTACTAACCAAAAACTCCTTTAGTGAAAAGATTAAAGTTTACTCAGTCCGCTAGCCAGGTAAGGATAGTGCTAGAGGGAGGTCAATGACTAATTAAATACCTCGTTCCTTGCGGAATGCTTTACGCAATCCCTAAATCTTACCTTAGACACCAACGGAGTCAAGTAAACTTAAACCAGTTCACTTAAAGATTTCTTGTTCCTTAATGAGCTCGAGTGCTTAGGGGCCAACGTCTAATGAGTTTTAAAAAGGCTTGAATTTGTGTAGTGAGGAATTAGTGATTAGCGGGCTAAGAAAAGGGTGATGAAATCCCTCACCTTATCTTGATTAGTGGGTTTTTGCCCTTAAGAGTATTTCAAGTTAGTGCTCAAATCAAATTGTTCAAATCATTTTGGTGAATTCCTACTATTATATGCAATGCAACCCTAGGAGTTAAAAGCAACTACAAAGGATACAAAAAGAAAATCTTTTCATTTTTTTAATTAGGGTTAACAATCAAACAAATATGAGAGAGAGAGCTCTTGTGTTCAAGTAGAGGGTGGATTTTATTAGGGTTGACAAGAGAAATATTTTTGTTTTTTTATTAGTTTCTAATTGTCTCTAATGTGAAGAGCCTAAACTAGAGTGTGACATTGAAAATACTAGAAAGAGGACTTACCTATTCAAGCAAATCTCAAATCTTCAATCTTCAATCTTCTAGTCAATCCTTCACACTTAAACACACAAATCAAAGAACCAAAATAGAAAAATCCTAATTACAAGCACCTTCCCAGACAACGGCGCCAAAAACTTAATAGAAAATAAATAAAACCTAGTTGCAAGTTCACAACTATCAAGTTATAGTATAAAAGATGTCAATTCCTCGAGGAAGGTGCTGTAGGAGATAATCAAAATTAGTTTTCTAAGTTGTGTGTTGTGTAATTAAGAGTGATAAATGTGGTTGTGGAGAGATATGAGGAAAGTGTGATTATATGCAAATAAAACAAAACTAGATTAAGAGGGGAGAAAGAAAGATGAAGAAATTAGAGAAAAATAAAATCAAGAAACAAATAAAGGGAAATTAAGAATAAAGAGGAAAATCACAACGAGTAAAAGATGGAGGAAATCAATTAGAGAAATGAGAAATCTAGAATTGAATCTACTAGTCAATTTCACTTAGAAAATATAAATTATTCTCTTTTATCACATTTCGCTTTAGATTTATTAAGCATAGACTATCAAACTATTTAAGGAAAGCATAACCTATCAAATTATCATCCAAGTAAAATTAACATTCATGAAAAGAATAACAGCTAGATATTAATTCTTGAATTCATAAACATAACATATCAAACCACTCAAGATAAGCCTGATTATCAAATTATTTTTCTACCAATTAGTTTTCTAGTTGATTATCCTAAACATAATCATTTTAAGCACAAGAGAGCAATCCACAAAATATAAAAGAAATCAAACTAGTTTCATACAACTATAAAAATCCTACAAGATTTTAGTTCCACATTATTAAAATTAAAAACAAAATAAAATATAAACTAGAGAGTATGAAAGAAAGAAAAATAAAAACTAATAACAAAAAGAAAAATAAGAACAAAGAAATAAAGATCTAAACTATGAACATAAAAATAAATCTATATTATAAAAATAAAAGAACATAAAAGAAAATCTAAACTATGCAAGAAAATAAATCTATACTACAAAATAAAAATGCAAGAAAATAATACAAAAATAAAGACATGAAAGTAAATCTACTCTACAAGGCATCAAAATAAATCTAATCTACTAAAAGAAGAAGAAAATAAAATACTAAAACATGAATATATAAAAGAAAAAGGAAAACTTACATTGCAAGAAGGTTCTAACCCCTTGAAGGCAAATCTTCATTCTTCATCTTCACCTTCATCTTCATCTTCATCAACAAATAAAGAGAAGAAAAGAAAAATATGAAGAGGTAAATTTTTTTTTATTAATTGCAAATAAAGTTTACAATTTTGGAAGGTCTTCTCAATTAATAGTAACCCTCCTCTCCAAATAGAGTTTTTATAAAATTTTTCACACTCAAACCCCTCATAATCTACCCCTATTTATAGCCTATAGCAATGAATGAGAACCCTTAGATTTTGCTTGGAGAACAAGGATTAAATCTCAGCCAAAAACTGTTTCTATTGCGAATCAATCGGTTGACCAATCGGTTGGCCGACCGATTGGTTTGCAACATATTTTCATTTTTATTGATTTCTTGACCCGATTTTTTCATGGATCCCTGAGCTTTCTTCGGCCTTCTTTTATCTTCATATATGGGCTTCAATAAATGGTAGAAAATCAAGAAATTTAATTCTTTTGGGCTTTTATTTATTAATTCTTCATTAACCTGTAAATTAAGATAAAACATGTTATTAGTGACATATTTATTTAAATAAGATAGATAATAAGGGTATAAAATTTAATAAAAATGTGATAATCACCATTCTCCAAAGGATTCAATTGGAGATCTAGAAGAACAAGATTGAATTTGCACTCCAATAGCGACACTCCTCAATGATGAGAACATGGAGAACACAATGAGGGTGTGATCTGAGAAGCTCCAGGGAAATTTTGACAAGGTTCCTTCTTTAAAACTTCAAGCTCTAGCCTTCTCACTCTGCCTCTCTCTTTTTCTATCTCTATTAGGTTTGAAAAAATACTAAGAAATGAGATAGGAGAAGATATAACTCAGTTGCAACAAACAACTGAGATTAAAACTTGGAATCTGATTTTCGCTTCAGTTTCATCAATGAACATGAATGTTTGTTGATGAATATACCTCATCGATGAACATCAAAGTCATTGACGTGTTTCTTCATTGAAAAGGTATCTGGACTTTTGATTTAATTGATGAACACTCTTCTAATCAATGAGTCTGTACTTATGCTCATCGATGAGTTGCGATACTCATTGATGTGTATCTTCTTGAAAATACTCTATCGACTTTTGAGTTAATTGATGAACACTTCTGATGATTGATGAGTCTTGGCAGCTAGTAGTAGACTCATCGATGAGCAAAAATACTCATCGTCGAGTATTTTGCTGAAATTCACATTGAGCTGATTTTCACTCCTTTTGGCCTCGATCTCGATTCCAACTTGTTGTAACCTGCATAAAAATATCTCAAACACATATTAGACCCAAATAAAAGTTTGTTATTGTTCAAACTAAGGTATTTGTGTGGATACAGTCCTAACAAAACAACCGCATCGAATCGATTTGATTTAGTTCAGTTCGGTTCGATTCTGTTCGATTTGATAATAAATAGTCAAACTGACCAAACCAATTATTTGCTCACTGCTAAACCAAATATTATACCTAAAATTCTTGTATATAGAAAAAGAGTACACTCAACTCTAAAAAGTATAGTCAAAACTTATATAGCCAACTCCTAAAAAAATAACGACATTATGCATGACAAGGACGTATACAAACTATTCCGGTGATTTGCAATTTTTTGAAATCGTTGCATAATGCATCATTACTACTAGTATCGAAAGCATCATATTTGATACATGTTATTAAAATTAATTAACTTAATTAGAGATATAAAGTGGCATTGTGGTTTACTATTGCTTTACATCTCAAAATAATTTTTAAAATTTCAATTTTTATAGGAAGGATATGTTAATGACTACATGTGAAAGCTTTAGGAAAAAATAGATGATAAATCAAAGAAATCAAATCCACCTATCTGAGTATGAATATAAGGAGGGATTATTAGTTAGTGTAATATGGGGATAATTTGGATAAATTTTAAGACAATATTTTTGCTGTTATGGATTAAGATAATGGGATAGAGACAATAATTTTTGGTGTTATTGGTTTTGGAACACTAGTGGAATAATTGCCCTACATGGGATAAAATTATCTCACTCATATGGAAAAAAGTTTTCCCCAAGCAAAAATTTACCCCAACTTTTAGGACAAGTGGGATAATGTTAGAACATTCATATATTAACTGCTAACATATGTGCTAATCATATTAGATGTGTAGTTAAATATAAAAATAATTAAATATTAAATATTAGCTAAAGAGATTAATAGGTATCATATGTCATATCCTCATATTATAATATATTATGTTGTAATATAATAATATATTTATTATAATAAGATATATTACAATATAATATATTATTATTATTTATAACATCATTTATTATAATACAATATAATATATATTTATTATTTACAATATAATATAATTTTAGTATGTTGTATTAATTAAAATATAATAAATTATAGATATTTGGAATAAATTATAGTAATTATCATATAATATAATATTTCATTATAGTATAATATTGTTTATTATTTATTATAACATATTCATATTATATTGTTTATTAAGGTCTAATATAATATATTATAATAATAAAATATAATTTACTATAATATATTATGACTCAATCTATGACATTATTAGTAACATATATGATAACATAACACAACATAAGTTATTATAATATATATTATATTCATTAATATTATTAAAATTTTAAAGTATATTATGGTAGTATTTTTGTTGTAATATATTAAAATTGTTATATTACTTATATTGTTACTATAATATTAATTATAACTAAATATTATATTAATTAGTTAATAGTATTATATAAATATATTATATAATATTGTCATTTATTAAAATTAAAATAATATATTGTCATATATCATATTATATTATGATGTAATATATTTAGTATTTTATTTAGTTAATAGTATGATGATCAATAAATAGATATTTTAGTAAGGCCATGTCATCAATTGTCCTGCATAAATTGTACCAATCACAATTCAACTCATTAACCAAAATTATCATACTTTATCCCACTCAAGTTGTCTCAATGAATTAAAATTATCCTATTAGAATAATTATTCTACTTAGCTCTAAATTGTCCCAATGAATAACCCCGCTATTGTAAGTTTGAGATCCCTAGTTTTGACTAATGAACTAAATTACCATTGATGAGTTTGTTAAGTGTTTCAGATCTTTAGCTCAATTGTTTGGATGAATGCAAGACTTCAAACATAATTGAAAAAATCTATAGAAGTCAAGACTTCAAGCTCACCGAGGTCATTCAAATCAACATCAAAAGAGAAGTCAAGAACACTGCAGCAACATGCAAATTGACAAGATACAAGAGAAGCTAAGAGGAGAATCAGAAGAACTGTGCAACATTTAGCTAAAAGGTTCAAAACTAGGCTGAGCTAGCAAGAGGTCTGAATCTTAGGCTATTATCAATGTAATTATGCATTACGTCATAATTATACAGTAAGTCTTCTGGAAAATTTGATTCTCTCCATTACCAAAATTCAAATTTCATCTTTGAGGGAATCCCTATGGTTTAAGATCATACCGTTTGAATCTTGTTACCTAATCTATGCTTCATGTTGAGAGTTGGTGAGAAGCCTTTGCTTGAAAACCTCTCTCTTGTCTATCTCAGTAAACCCTATAGCCTATAACACCTAAATCAATAAACAATTCTTTGACTCTGGCTAAAGGAAGCATGTCAAGCACTTTGCATTTAATGCTGATGACTCAGCTTTCCTGAATTGGTAACTGTCATGATATACTAGCAGGAAAGTTCTTACCATATTAGAGCAAACTGATTATGTTGACTCTTATAAGAGAAAGAGAGCCACAATGATAAAAAATGTTGCCGTGTGCTCTTGATCTTTGCTTGCCTATATATTTATCTGCCTTAGATCATTTTTCTTCAAGCAAACTAACATTATCGAGCATTTTAAGTTCTACTGTCTTTCTATAACTTGCTCTCTGAAACTTCCATTGAAAGTTCTACTCACAGATCCAAAGCCTATATTGTTCCTTGAATGAAACTATATTTGAGTGTTATGATTTTTCTGATATTATTCTCAGATTTTATTCTTGGAAATCTGCTTGTTTGCTTCATCTCTTGCCAGAGATTTTACTGTGTTTGTATTTACTTATTACATACAGTTAGAATATCATTTATTCTTGTACATTTGCATTATTTTAAGTGTTGTAAGTTTACATTGTCTCAGTTCTCACCTTTGTTGTAGAGAACATCATATTTCTCGCTTTGTATAAGTGTCCTATCATCTCAAAGTGTGAGAGTGATAGAGGGTTGAAGTCCAATGCACAGGATTATGTGATTGGCAAGTGAAAGTCCTATCTGCTCTAGGATTTGAGTGAGATAAACAATGAAAGTCCAGTACATTTGAGGACTGTATATTGGTGGGATTGTAACCTATTTGACTTTATTTTGGAGTGCTTATAGTGGATTGAAAAATCCTAGTTGGGGTGCTAGGTAGTGGATGTACCCAAGGAGGGGAACCACTATATATCCTTGTGTACTGTGTGTTTGCTGCTTGTTGTCTCTTTACTTACTGCTCTGCTATTTGTGATTTGCTTTGAAGTATTGTGTTGAAGTTTTTGTAGACAGTTTATTATATCTCAATGCATCTGCTTATATCATCTGTTACACACATCTCCCTATTTAATAGATAGTTTATTTATATCCTCCATTATGTTTGTGTTCATCTACATCACATCTGTTGGCGCACACACATGCACATCACAATTTATATGTTCATCTATGTAGTTGACAAATAGGGTGAAAGTTTCATTGAACTTTCTATACATTGCATATTATATTTGCTTGTTTGTGTGTTCATCATTCTGCTTGGAAGTTCTCACTAAACTTTCCATACATTATGTCACAGTATATTGTTTGTATATTGCATACTTGTCTGCTTGTGTATTCATCTGTGTGTTTTATATTGCATTGCTTGAGAGTTCTGCGGAGCTTTCTACATTATAGTTTTATAGAACTGTCATAGTGATATACATCTGTTTTATTATAGCCTTATCACTGCGTTAGTAGTAATAATTTTAATTTATCCTATTCACCCCCCATATCTCTAGGGTGTTACATATACCACTTATATTAGTTGTGTTAAAATACTAAGAGAAGATTGTATTAGGAGCCTTACCTTTGAGAATCTGAACAGAAAAACCCCTCAACCAGTTTGGGCCAACTTAAAAGGCCTTTGACCCAAAAAAAAAAAACCTTTCAAAAGACCCCTTAACCCATGTGATAATTTTAAGTGGTCAAATTCTTCATTCTTTTCCCTCCTGCTTTCCCCTTTTTTCTTTCTCATTTCTCGATAAACCTGTGAACTTCTTTCATCTTTTTCCTTTCATTTCATCTTCAACCTCTCAACTCTCTCCTCCTCTCTCATCTTCAACCTCTCTTAACTCATGTGACCTTTTTAAGTATTCTAAAAATATCCTCTTTTTCTTCATTCTTTTCCCTCCTGCTTTCCCTTTTTTCTTTCTCATTTCTCGATAAACTGTGAACTTCTTTCATCTTTTCCTTTCATTTCATCTTCAACCTCTCAACTCTCTCCTCCTCTCTCATCTTCAACCTCTCAACTCTCTCCTCCTCTTTTATATCTCTTTTTTCTTCTTCGGCATCTATCCCCACTCTCCTTCATCTCCTATTTTTTGTTCTTCATTACATCGCCTCCTCCTCCTCCCACAGCTCACTTCTTCTACTTTTTTGTATATATTGGATACTAAACTTGAATTATTTATCTATGCACAAACAGAAAATTCTAGGAGACTTTTTTCACAGAGTTATACTTTATCAAATTGAAAAGTCTTTTATCTTTAATATATTGAGTCTAGAATCATCTTTGGGGTAGTATAAATACCTATGTAAAGCAACAACTTATGAGCGAGTATAAATATCTATATAATGCAACATCATATCCTCATCCCACTTATGAGCGAATATGAAATTTTATAGCATTAGTCTGTAGGAAATAAAAAGTAACATTTTAATCTATATAGGTAATAATATTATGAACATAAGTAACGGTTTTATGAAAGGGAGTACCATGTTTTATTAACGAGGTGATTTATTTATGAACAAATATAATAATTTATGAATAAAAATAATATTTTAAAATATAGACTTAGACAAATGAAAAAAGTAATATTTAATCAATATTGATAATATTTTTATGAACAAAAGTAACAGCTTAAAAACAGAGGTAACATATTATATACAACAAATAACATTTTATGAATGATGGTAACATGTTATGTATAACAAATAATAGTTTATAAAAAAGGTAAACAATTTGATAGCATAGATTTAAGAGATGTAATATGCAACAATTTAATAAACAAATGCAACAGTTTAAGAACAAAGGTAATATTTTTGAATTTAAAAAAAAGATAACAACTCTCTTTTTCCTCCTTTCTCAACCACTACCTCTCATCCTCATTGTCTATCTCCCTTCCTTTGTCCTCTTGTCACCTCCCCTTATAGTTCTATATTTAAAAATGTCACATCGGTTAAAGGAATCTTTTGAAAATTTCTTAGATTAAAAGCCTTTTCAGTTATACTCTAAAATGGTTGATGTGATTCTTGATTAGATTCTTAAAAGTAAGGTTGCTATTGTAATTTTCCAAGAAATTAATGATAGAAATTTGAGAATAAATTAACTACAACATCTAGATTTGAAGATTAACTTTGCAAATAGAATATTGCTATGTTTAGGAGTTTACTAATGGAGGGAAGAGAAATAAGAGAACGGAAACAATGTAAATGAAAGGAAAGAAAGGGAGAGGAAATCTAATAATCATATTTGGGAGTTTAGTAAAGAGAATGGAGGGAATCATTTCTTAGTCGTTGGATATATTTATATTATGATGGTCCAAAATAATTTACTTCCTCTACACCCCAATTTAGAGGAGAACCAAATTATATAAAATAGAGTTTAAGAAATATAAATTTTGTTACTACTCTTTCTCTCTGCTAGAATTAATATAAAACTATAATCCTCGATCCTCACCATAACTTCAGAGTTTTGGTGTAATGGTTAGATGGACTAAATTTAAGATGGTATCAGAGCAACCCAGGTTCAAATTCTACCAGCCACGAATTTAAAGCGGATTTTCTAAAAAAATTGACACCGCTGCGTGAGTCCAGGTTTTAGCCCATTAAAAAAGGGCGTTCAATAATGGTTAGATAGACTAAATTTAAGACTCTCCATTCTTTTTAAAAAATAGTGTCAAACAAGGTGAATTAGGGGGTGTTTGTTTAAAATCCCAAAATTATAGGATATGGATTTCACCATGGGATTTCAAATCCATAAATTTTTTATGATGTTTTGGGATTCCATAAACTTTGTTTGTTTCATCAATATTTTGGGATCCCAAATACTATAATTTGGAATATTTTGTTTATTTCAAACTCAAATTCTAGCATTTTAATTTTTAGAATTTGAAATCTTGAGTTGTAGCAAACAAAGTTATGGATTACAAAAAGAATGTGAATACCCATTGGTGAGCTTACCTCCCACAAAATGATAAACACAATTCTATTTAATTGGGGTAACCATTCTAAAAACAATGTCATAACAACCATTTCAACCAACTAAAAACAAATAATCACAACCTTAAACTTAAAACCAACTTTCTTTACCCAAATTCTCAAATTTGATGAAAGCTGATGCTCAAGAGATAGCATTAAACCAGAAGCAAGCAGCAAACCCGCAAGCAAGCAGGTCATTTAGCAAACCTCAAGAATGCACGCGGCCTCAAACCATGGCTGCAATCAGCTCAAACCCGCAAGAAGTAACAAAACCAAGCTCATACCCACTAGTAAAAAAGCAACAAAACCAACAGGTTATCAACAACAAACAAAACCAAGCTCAACCCAGGTCAGTTCGGCAACCCCAGCACACACGAAGGGTGCACGCAAATAAGTGCTCAAAATCAGGCCAGTTCAGCAGCAAAAACATCAACAAACCATGGCTAAACCCACCAGCAAACACACAGGTAAATACGGTTGCAACTAAGCTCAAAAAGCCATTAAACTCAGCTCAAATAAGTGCTAAAACCAGGTCAGTTCAGCAACCCCAGCACACACAAAGGGTGCACGCAAATAAGTGCTCAAAATCAGGTCAATTCAGCAGCAACAACATCAACAAACCATGGCTAAACCCACCAGCAAACACACAGTAAATACGGTTGCAACTAAGCTCAAAAAGCCATTAAACTCAGCTCAAATAAGTGCTAAAACCAGGTCAGTTCAGCAACCCCAGCACACACAAAGGGTGCACGCAAATAAGTGCTCAAAATCAGGTCAATTCAGCAGCAACAACATCAACAAACCATGGCTAAACCCACCAGCAAATACACAGGTAAATACGGCTGCAACTAAGCTCAAAAAGCCATTAAACTCAGCTCAAATAAGTGCTAAAACCAGGTCAGTTCAGCAACCCCAGCACACACGAAGGGTGCACATAAATAAGTGCTCAAAATCAGGTCAGTTCAGCTGCAAAAACATCAACAAACCATGACTAAACCCACTAGCAAACACACAGGTAAACACGGCTGCAACTAAGCTCAAAAAGCCATCAAAAACAAGCTGATCAAAGTCTATTTCATACTAGATAATAGATAATAGACAAGAACTGAAATAATGATAACTGAAACTGAAACTGACAACAATCACCCATACTAGATAATAGACAAGAAGGAATTCAAACCAATAACTGATCAAATAAACAAGCAAGGCCACAAATAACTGAAACTGAAACCGAAACTGAAAGTAAACTAAGGCCACAACAAACCAAGCCCTATGAAATTGAAACTGAAACAATCACCCCACTAATAGGCTGACACAACCTCGCAAGCCATCAAAAACAAGCTCAAAAACAAGTCAACAAAACCCACAAGCTCAAATAACACAAACTGAGACTAAAACTGAAGCTCAGACAAGCAACCACAACCCACAAGCTCAAATAACCAAGGCCACAACAAACCAAGGATGTTCAAAATAGGGGCTCAAATATAACACTAAAAATTGAAAACATGGATTGCCTCATCTAACAATGAAATTGTAATATAGATTGCAATCACATGAATGGATTGCCTCACCTAACATTGTAAATACAATGTAGGTTGCATTCTCATCCTGGATTGCCCTACCTAAACATCACAGAGATATTGTAGATTGCATTCTCATAATAAATGAGTATCATCATTGCCCAAAATGAAAAATACAAAATAGCCATACCAATACACAGTGTGCAATGTAGGTTGTGTAGGCGTTGAAAAATACTTACAAGATCCCCGAAACCAACTCGTGACGGGAAGTCGGCGAATGACAACCCATCGAATAATATGGACGTCGAATCGTTGAGACACGAACCCGATGGAAAACCCATAGCGTCACAAGCACGGTCTAAACCGGACTTGAGCAGACAATCGGATTTCAGAACTGTTGAACCGGAACAAACCAAGAGTTAGTCCCGGAACCAAATACAGACGGAATCTAAGTCCGGGGAAGACCAAGAGTCAGAATAGGCAGGACCTAAGCCCGGAAGATCGAGAAAAAACGGCGAAACGGCGAAAACGGCGAACCGAGGCCACATGACCGAGTTACCTCGGCCAAGTGGCCGAGCCACCTAGGCCAACTTGGCCGAGGTGCCTCGGCTAAGTGCCGAGGTGGCTCGGCCATCATGGCCGAGCCACCTCGGCCAACTTGGCCGAGCCACTTGTGGCCGGTTTTACCCCCCCCCCCCAATCCTATAAATAGGGGGGTCTTCCGTAGTCAAAGGGGATTTTTGGAGAATTTGGAAGGGCTTTGGGGTTGGATTTTCTGATTTTTTTGAAGAATTCTCGCGAGATCTACGAGCCGTCGTAACTGCCCGAAAGCACCGGCGATCACAAGTTCGATCTCGTCGGATCTTCAACGGCGAGGTAAGCAAATTGGTCGACTCTGAGAATAGCTGTGATTTCTCCTAGTAGATCTCACCCGCTCCAGCGATCCTCTCCTTCGTGAGTGTGATCCCCGAAGGTGATCCTCTCCTTCGTGAGTGTGATCCCCTTAGACGCTTCGTTTCCTTCATGAAATGAGCCCCTTCACGTCTATAGTTCCAGAACCTGGGTTTCCACCTGGATCGGAATTGCGCGGTCGTCCACAGACAAGATCCCCGGCACAGGCGAAGAACCCACATAAGCGAGGATCCCGTATAATAGAGATCCGAGCGTTTGTTCACTCAGGAAAAAGTTATAATCTTTTGTTTTCATTGTATGCCTTAAATAAAAGGCAATTTTTCTTTTGTTTGAATTTTGTCATAGGCTAAAGAAGCTGTAAGCAAGTTCAACAAAGCAATGAATACAAAACCGACTTTCCCCGCGAACAAGCTGGCGACCACAGTGGGAGCTGACGGATTCAACAAAGAAGCCGACGTGTCGCAACCGCGGATTCAGATCCCGGTCATTGAGGAGGTCGAGTACGAATTCGACCAGCAGAAATTCGAAGGATATCTCTCCTCCTCGTCCAGATCCAACTCCTCCCCCCGCAAGTCCAAGATGGTCTCCACTGCCAGGAAGACCCACTCAGCCTCAGATGCGGAGGCAAGGAAGTCCAACCCCACCGCCGTCAAAACTACAGACAATGGTGACACCCTGGCCCTAACAACGGCCAAATCTTCAGAACCCCCATCTTTGCAGGGGGTCCATTCCGCTAATGGCGTCGTGACTCTCTCCAAGAGAGCCCGTTAGAGGCAACGTCAGCGCCTGGCGAAACAATTAGCCCAGGCAAAAGAATCAATGGACGGGGTCCGCTATGAGGCGGATCTAAGGTTTAAGTTGACTCAGAGACTGAAGTCTGAGATCGTAGCCGATTCCTACAAGCCGGCGATAAATGAATGGGTCCGAGTCAAACGGAACCGTTCTACGCTTCAGGAGCGTATCCGGAAGCGCCACGCACTCCTCGTGCAAGCACGGGCTTTGGTGCGACAAGCCCGCGAGTTGAAGAAGGAGGCGACCAAGAAGTCTTCAACAAGTCGGCTAGTTTGGAAGCCCAAGTCCGTCGACACTTCAACTCCGACGAACCTGGCATCCAAGCCCAGCTCCGCCAGCAGGCCAACTCCTGCTCCTGTGCTCAAATCAGAAATTGTGAGCACCTCAACAAAAGTTGTATCGACGCCGAAATTACCTCCGGTGAAACCAACTCTCGCCACGACCAGCAGGCTTACCATCAAGGATCGCCTGGGTCCGCTAAAAGAATCGCGGGTCACTCCTAATACAGGGGGTCGCACCCACAAAGACAAGAAGATTCCGCATACCGGAATGAAAGTCGAAGCCCGAGAGACCGCCGAGACTTTACGCTCACACCGGCGAAAGTCAAGGCGGGTTACTTTCGGCAGTTTTTAAGAAACAATCCGTCCTCGGACGGAGACGTTTTCATCTGACGATGAGAGCGTTATACCCGAGAGATCGTGCCGACATACGGAAGATCACTCCGGCACTCATGCCGACGAGTTATACTACCGTACTGGGGGTACAAAGAAATCTCGAAGAGGTTCCCCCAAGCCAACACAGTCATGCTTATGCTCCAAGCTTATCAAAACAGTGCTCTCGGAGTGTAATTGTTGTCAAGAAGCTCCATAAAGGGTATCAGTCTTCCAGAGACTCACCACAGAAACGCCAAGACCTAGGTCAAGGTGATTCCGCAGAAGATCAACACCTCGAGCCAATGAGTTGCCAGAGGTCACTAACAATATGACCGGCAAGGAACCGTCGTCGCGGCTTAATCCTAGCGCATCGCAACGGTTAACTCGTTTGCGGTCCGGGACTATTCGACGGTCCAATTATGACAAGCTCTTGAAAGGATTACCTTCAGAGGATGAAGTATCAGACGCTGGGTCGGCAATGGCATCCGACAATACAGTTTCTAGTGAGGGACAACCCTAAGAGGCGTTCATGATTAGTGCGGACCAAATGGCCAAGATGCTAGATGATGCCTTAACCAAGCAAAGGGAGAACTTCAAACTGGAGATGGATATGGCCATGCAACAGATGAAGGAGCTCCATGATCAACAGATCCAAGCCTTGACGAAAAACCAAGGTGAACCGAGTGGTCGCATCGACGTTGATCAAACAGATAGCGACACGGATGAAGGCGAACAGCGTAACGCCAATCACCCCCATAACGTGCAAAATACTGGGGGTGAACCGGAAAATGATAAGGGTAATACTGTCGCCCATGAGAGCGAAAAGATGAGAGACCTCGAGAGCAAAATCAACTCTTTGATTTCCGCTCAAGAGGTGAAGAAAACCGGCATCCCTTGCCCATATCCTAGAGAGTGGGAATCAATCCCATACCCGGCAAAGTTTAACTTAATAAACTTCACGCCGTTTGACGAGAAGGGTTCACCAACTCAACACCTGATATACTTCAAGTCCCACTTGGGGGTAATATCCGGAAATGAGCCCCTAATGGTTCGGTCATTCGTTGGTACCCTTCGCGGGGCTGCCTTCGATTGGTACCGTCGTCTCAAGCCGGGGAGCATTCACAGCTGGGACGACATGGAATCTAGCTTCCTCACCAATTTCTTCGACGACGATACCGAAGTATCGATCGGGACATTGCTCGATGAGAAGCAAAAGGATGGAGAAACAGTAGACGCCTTCGTCAAACGATTCCGTAACAAAGCAATGAATTGTCGGGATCTCATCACGGAGGAATTTATTCTCCAAACCTGCCACAATAATCTATCCTTGGATGTGCTTGAAGCAATGGGGACAGCACCATCTATAACGTGGAAGGACTTGAAGGTTCGTGGAGAGTAAGCTGAAAGGTTCCTTAAGAGGAAGAAAGCAGAAAGAGGCCAGCCGGCAACAAACACGAACAAACAGAATTTTGTGCCACGCGGCAGAGGTAAGGCACCAACAAAGTTTGTAGACGCCAATCAAACGTTCGAACTGCAACCACAATAGCAATCGCAACAGCGTGCACCACAGCAATCGCAGCCTCAATGGCGCTAACAAACTCAAAATCAGAAACCTTCCGGTTCGAGGTTTCCCAAACCTTATTCGTTCAAAGACGAGGAGGTTCCGGGCATCTTCAAATACCTTCTGGAGAACAATAAGATCCAGTTGCCCCCAATTGTGAACCAAGAGGAGGCAAAGAAGGTTACAGATCCTAAAAACTGCGCTTACCACAGGGCGGTACATCACCCTACAAAGTTCTGCTACCATCTCAAGGATAAGATTCAAGCTTGATCGATGTTGGAGTCATTACTCCAAAACCCTCTAAAGAGAAGAAGGTGGGAGCAAATGCAGTCTCTATAAGCTTCGGATCAGTTCCTTTGGATTGGTTTCAACCGACGCCAGTTGTGAAGGTAGGAATAAAGATGGTGAATGAGGATCCTCACGGGCAACGTGAGAAGGGGCTCGTACCGCACACGACAGCAAATGGAGAAATCCTTTAGGTCCACCCTCACTTGCTGGAAGACGATCAGTAGACTACCTCTTCGATCAAAAAGAAGTCCAAGGGAAAAGGCAAAATATGCCATGCTGCTTCAGCAATTCCAGAGAAGGACGATGAAGAAGTGGCGACTTTCCAGTTTTCTAAAGAAGAGCATGAAGTCTTTGCCACAAGGAGTGGACACGAATACAGCTACAAGTATCCGGAGACTCCAAATCCAAACGCGAAGACGCTGTCAGAACTGGGGGTGGCCACGGCTCCTCTCACTCGTGCAGAGAAAGTACAACAGCAGACAGCTGCTAAAGAAAAAGCAGCTGAAGCAAAGGAGAAACAGCCCAGTCGAAGCGGTCGATTCAATCGCCTGACAGAGGGATAGACCGAACGTCGAGCTCTCCATACCGCTTCGATGTCATGGCCCAATTGGCAAACATCCCGGCTAGAATAACTCTCTACGAGTTGCTCCGATTGTCGAAAGAGACCCGGGAAGCTTTACAAGAGGCTCTAGCTGATTCTGAAGTGTTCCTCGCTCAGATTAAGCCGACTCCGGAAGAATCTGCACAACAGTGCAACTTGGCAACCAAGCACTTTCCCTGCATCACCTTTACGAAGGAGGATATGCAGACGAAGAACTCGAAGCATGATAGGCCACTGTACTTCACAGGGTATATCGGCTCCAGTGAAGTTAACCGGATCCAAGTTGATCCGGGTTCCGCTGTGAGTATCATGCCCCTGCGATTAATGTCTGACCTCGGCATTCCTCGCCAAGAATCAAGGCCCACAGCACAATAATTTACGGATTTAACACCAGTGGGACCCGGCCACTTGGTAAAATCCGGATTAAATGCCAGATGGGGGACTTGAAGTCCGAAGTCACTTGCTATGTGATCGCAGAGACTTCCTATAACCTATTGTTGGGTCGGCCTTGGATCCCGATAGCGTTATAGTCCCTCCACTCTTCATCAGTGTCTAAAATATGTAGACACAAATAATGAAGTTAAGACGGTGGTCGCGGATAAGCAGCCGTTTAAAGGAATGGAGAATTATTTCACGGACTCCCTCCTTTACGGCAATGAATCCGACACTGAACCATCGGCCCAAGGCACGGACAGCGGCGAAGAAGCTGATACCGAAGCCGGGCTTGATTATGATGGTGGTTTTGTTATTAATAACATTGTACCCGCTGTAATCAATCTTGACGATGGAAAATCGTCGGATGAAGGTTGTAATTGGCAACTTGCCGACGAGTTAATAAAAAATGATTTAGAGTATCCTTTGTCTTTGACTGATGTGATAACAGGGTTATATGGTGATCACGGCTTACACTTGCCAATTCGGTCATCTTGCATTGCCTGGCGATTCGAGATTCGCCGGGCGACAATCGTCATCGGGGAAGATCAAGTGGTGAAAAATACTTGGTCTACGGAAGAGGTGACGCAGTTCCATCGCACAGTCACTTCTTGGAGGAAGACATAAACGATGACGGACCTATATTCCACAAGTTCAGATATAGTCCGGAAACACTGGATATCATGAAGAAGTGGGGGTACGACTTGGCACAAGGGGAAGGTCTCTGTTTTGGAAGAGGTACTCGAGTCCCGCCTAAAGCCGCCTACGTCCCGAAAGGGAAACCGGATGATTATTACGCATTCAGGAGAGGACTAGGATACACATCCTCTTCGGAAGACGAGTGTTGTTGGCTAGTCAACAATCAATCCCCCAAGTCGGGAGATGGACATACATCTGACTCGACAGCATGGGATTCCGATGTTAGCATCGGTGAAATGTTCAAAGGTTTAATGTCGAATATGACAACTGCCGATCCTGCCACTTTTGAGGATGATGAAGATATGCCAACATGGGAAGACCCATGGGTTCATCAACTCAAAGAGCAGTTCGGGGACAGATTCGAACAAAGAGAACCACCCACTAAGGACGAGGTAGTCCAAGTCAATATGGGTGACGAAGAGCACCCTAAGCTCATAAATATCAGTGCCAGCCTTCCCTCGGAAGAAAAGGAAGAGTTGATCGCCCTTATCAGGGAATATATCGACGTCTTCGCTTGGAGCTACGAAGACATGCCAGGACTTGACCCTAATGTGGCGACACATCGCCTTAACATTAAAGTGGATGTCAAACCTGTCAAGCAACCACAAAGACGGTTTAGTCCACAGATCCTGCAGGCAATTGTTGATGAAGTGAAGAAATTGATAGAATCTGATTGGGTGCAAATATCATCCCAGTCATGAAGAAAAATGGGTCGATAAGGGTCTGTGTCGATTATAGAGACCTAAATGCCGCTTGCCCAAAGGATGATTTTCCTCTTCCGATCACTGACGTCATAGTTGACAACACATGCGGGTTCAAAAGAATGTCTTTCATGGATGGCTTTTCAGGTTACAACCAGATCAAGATGCACCCCGATGACGCCAAACATACAGCATTCAGAACGCCCCTCGGCGTATATTGCTATACGGTCATGCCATTCGGCTTAAAGAACGGCGGCACTACGTACCAGCGAGCAATGACGAGGATCTTCCAGGACCACCTCCGGAAAACAGTCGAGTGCTATGTTGATGACTTGGTCGTGAAAAGCTGTGACAAGCGAGATCACGTCAAAAATCTCAGAACAGTGTTTGAGCTCATGCGAGCCCACCAGTTAAAGATGAACCCTGCCAAATCCTTCCTTGGGATGTCCAGTGGCAAGTTCCTCGGCTTTGTCGTTACCAATAAAGGAATCCATGTCGATCCCGACAAAGTAAAGGCGATTCAAGAACTGCAACCTCCAAGAAATCTGAGGGAACTCAGGGGGTTACAAAGACGGTTAGCTTACATCCGACGGTTCATATCGAACCTATCTGGGAAGTGCCAACCATTTTCTAAGTTGAACAAGAAGGGCGTATCATTCATTTGGGATGACGCTTGCCAAAAGGCATTTGAAGAGATTAAGTCGTATCTCTCTAAACCTCCTGTTCTTGTCGCACCGCAGTCGGGAAAGCCGTTCTTGATTTACATCAAAGCGACTGACCATTCGTTAAGCGCCTTACTTGCGCAAGACGATGGCAATGATCCGCGAGCAGGCGATATATTATCGGCCGGACATTAGTGGTCTTTGAGTCTCGATATCAACGGTTGAAGCGATGCCTTGCATTAGTGTTCGCAATTCAGAAAATGCGGCACTATTTGGTCGGACAAACGATTTATGTTATCTCCAGCGTAAATCCGGTCCGCATATTTATGACCCAACCTACCTCAATGAGCTGGCGTTTGGCAAAATGGGCTTTGCTCTTGTCCCAATACGACCTGCACTTCAAACAACAGAAGTCAGTCAAAGGGCAAGCGATTTGCGATCTCTTGGCTGCCAACCCGACGACAGACGCAGTTGAGCTATATGATGGTCTTCCGGATGAAATCCACGAAACCAATACTACAACACACCAGCAAATATGGCGGTTGTATTTTGACGGAGCTTCTCGAGCTACCAACGTGGCAAGTGCCCCCGGATGTTCTAAGATTTCCGCCGGAGTCGGGGTTGTCTTAGTTTCCCCGGGGAATCATGTCATGCCCCGTGCTTATTCACTCACCGAACCTTGTTCCAATAACGTAGCCGAATACAACGCGTTACTTATCGGACTTAGCTTCGCCAAGGAGCTGGGGGTTGAATATCTCGAAGCATACGGCGATTCACAACTGATAGTCAGGCAGATCCGCGGAGACTACGAAGTCAGAAATCCAGATCTAATTCCTTATCATCAGGTAGCAATCGAAATGGCAAACTCGTTCGAAGAGTTCTTCATCGAATATATCCCGCGCCTCCAAAACGCTTACGCGGATGCACTGGCGGCGTTAGCTGTGTCGTTAGCACAACCTTCCGAGACCGAGCAACTAGTTACGGTCAGGACTCATCAGCTTTTTGTACCGATATATGATGAGGTACAAGAAAATGAAGGGGTAGTTACCAAAGAGGTATATACGACCCAAACCGAATTGGAGCCGAGATTGGCGCTTTCCTATCATCGACTTCGTCTTGCGGTATTACGCGGAAGGCGTGAGGGAGAGAGTCAATCCGGCGAAGAGCTCCAGTTCACGACCTGAGACCCGGATGTTATATCGCCGAGGGTATGATGATCTTCTACTCCGTTGCCTTTCAAACAAAGAGGCAGAAGAGGTCCTTCTGGAAGCGCACGAAGGTGAATGCGGCACACACCAGCCTGGACCCAAACTCTACGATCGTATTAGGAGAATGGGTTACTGCCGGCCAACAATGATCAACGATGCGATCCAAATGCAGCTAAGAAATGCCGCGTGTCAAATTCACGCGAACTATATGCATCAGCCTCCAGAACAGTTGCAACCTTCGGCTACATCTTGGCCATTCGAGACATGGGGAATGGACGTTGTAGGTCCCATTTTCCCCCCGTCAGTTAAAGGAGATCGGTTTATTCTAGCAATCACCGACTACTTCTCCAAGTGGGTTGAAGCAATCCCGCTAAAAGAAGTCAAGGCGAGTACCGTCATCAAATTTATCAAACACCATGTCATTTACCGACACGGTGTTCCAAGACGGATCGTGCATGACAACGGTCCCCAATTCATCAGCAATTCATTCATCAGGTTTTGCGAGAAATTCAAGATACAAGACGTCTCGTCGACAACTTATAATCCAGCTGCAAATGGATTAGCCGAGGCATTCAAAAAGACGATCATCAAAATTTTGTCGAAGCTTGTGAAGAATAACAAGCGAGACTAGGATGATAAACTCGGAGAAGCACTCTGGGCATATCGCACAACCGTACGCACGCCAACTGGAGCGACCCCATACTCCCTGGTTTACGGGTGTGAAGCAGTTCTCCCGTTAGAAATCGATTCGTCGCCGCGCCAGCCCTTTCAGCGAGATGATGACCAAGAACAACATCAAAAACGTCTCGAAGAGCTTGAGATGTTAGATGAGAAGCGCCTGGAGGCTCAACAACGCATTGAGTTCTATCAAGCTAGGATGTCGAGGGCTTTCAGCAAGAAAGTTCGACAGAGAACCTTTAAGGAGGGAGATCTGCGTCCTCGCCGCTAGGCGGCGATAATTCTCAACTCCAAAAGAAAGGTAAATTCGAACCCAAATGGGAAGGACCGTTTATAATAGACCGCAGTCTATTCAAGCGGTGCATATCGCCTTATCACCCGGTCGCTAACAAGAACTAATGCCGATAAGCGGAAGTTCTGAAAAGTACCACCCTAAGTACATTCGGGATAACCTATTTTGGCGGAAGTTCCTGGGAATATTTTACGTTTCTTGAGGATAACCCTAAATAAATTTATTTTTCTCCAAAATTCTCTCACCGATCAAATTCATTGGCGGTGGGCCCACTAAAATCTTCTGGTCGACCACCGGCAAAATCCCTCTCGATTCATTCCACGAGCGAGAGGTCCACATTCAAATTTTGGTTAGCGATCCTATAAAGGTGAAAGCTATCCGCATTCTTTTAAGACTCTCGAGGCGGAGATCCGCTCTTAGTTTCTTTCTCGTGGAAATAGAATACATTCTTCCTTTCCCACATTTCACGGAGATAGAATACATTCTTCCTCTCGGAAGCAAGAGATAGAATACATTCTTCCTCTCTTGTCTTAGATTCTCGGTGGAGATCCCACTCTTAGTTTCATCTTTCAAGATTCTCAAAATGGAGATCCCATTTTTAGTCTCTTTCCTTGGAAGCAGGGACAAAATCCTTCCTTTCCACCTTCGGAAATAGAATACATTCTTCCTCTCGGAAGCAAGAGATAGAATACATTCTTCCTTTCCCACATTTCACGGAGATAGAATACATTCTTCCTCTCTTATTTTAGCTTTGATTTTACCCGGAAATAGGATATAAAATCCTTCCTTTCCACCTTCGGGAAATAGAATACCTTCTTCCTTTCCCACATCAATCATTCCGTTACCGGTTCAATCATTCTCCGGTCAAAAGAAGGCACCAAGATTCATCTTGGGGAATGTTATCCCAAATCCTAAGAAGGGATAAAGCCAGCGCCTAACACGCATCGCCGGGTTAGTCTTCCCGTGAAAAAGACGAAGCCTACGTATTCAACATCGTAGCATTAAGTCTAAGAGAGTTTCATTATTTTAGCACAACGTTGTGTGTAGAACGGATTTAGATAATCTACATGCTAGCCCAACTCAAACGGTAATTGGTAAAGGCTCATCAAACCCGTTGAAGGGCTGGGGGTTGGCCAATAACCCTAAAGCCGACGCCTAACACGCGTCGCCGGTTTAGTCTTTTTCCGATTGAAGAAGACACCAGAGTTTGATTCTGGGGTATTTTATCCCGAAGCCTAAGAAGGGATAAAGCCAACGCCTCACGCACGCGTTGCGGTTTAGTCTTTTTCCGATTGAAGAAGACACGAGTTTGATTACGGGGTATTTTATCCCGAAGCCTAAGAAGGGATGAGTCTACGTGTAACACGCGTTGCCGGGTGGTCTCTTGCCCGTAAAAGAGTACCGAGCCTATTGTTTGGGTCGAAAGTTGATTTCTTTGTCGTTTCCATTACAAAACTTAAGAAAATTACACTTTGATTTTCAGTTACAAAGAAATTTTAGATAACTCTCTCACAAACTCGAACAAAAGACGCTACAAGTGTAGATCTCTTGTTTTTGTGGGACTTTGCCTGTGCCGGGGACGCGTAATCCGTGGACCACCGAGCAGCGATCGTCGAATCGACGGGGTTTAGTTAGTGCTTCGCAAAGGAAACAAGAACTTCAGCAAATATCTTAGCAAGGTAAGATATCTACTCTTCTCAAGAATAAGGCAAGGCTTAAACTTCGAGGAATCTCCGTGGATCGTGTTCTTGAACTCGGAAGCTTGGATTTCGATTTTTCCCTTTCGATGGCCGACCCCGCCCAAGTGGGCGTAGGAGGGTATTTATAGTCTTTGGGAAGCGTGCCTCTTGAAACACAAGTGTCATAAGTGCGAAATTAGAAGCAGGCTGCACCGAAATGCCATGCTAAGCCGCCGCTAATTGGCGTAGGTAGGTGCCGCCTGAAGCGCAGGTAAGATAGGGCCGCTCGCTAGCTACAGGCAGATGGGTCGCCACACAAGCGCAGGCAATATCGCCCCTTCACCACAAGTTTCGCAGGCATGATTAAATGCCTAAATTACGCCTAGTGGTATCTTCAGCGATGTAACCGCCTATTAGCGATGTCGAGCGTTTCTGCGTTGATAAAGTCAAGTGGGCCCCACCGGCATTGATTTAGACCCTTCGAGAGCTCATTTTAAGTATTACGGGTGTCGTATTTGGCGAGACACAAGTAAGTGTCTCGCTAGTCGCGAGACACATCAAGTGTCTCGCTAGTCGCGAGACACATCAAGTGTCTCGCTAGTCGCGAGACACATCAAGTGTCTCGCTAGTCGCGAGACACATCAAGTGTCTCGCTAGTCGCGAGACACATCAAGTGTCTCGCTAGTGGCGAGGCACACATAAGTGTCTGCATAGCGTAGCGAGACACAATCTTCCCCAGTATTGGGCTTCTTGAGATTTCGGCGGCGTTATCCTTCGATCTTCTCATGATTTAGTCATATTTGAGGTTCTTGACAATTTTGATGCCTACGGATACCCCTCCAAAGTTTTCGGACTCCTCGTATTTTGTCGAAGTGCGGAATACTTTGGATAAGATCGCCTTGCTTGTTCAGCGTTGAACTTTGTAGAAGAGGCCCATGTTTTGCTTCAGCTTGAATCCTCGGCTACGCTGTCACGACCATACTTTGGGATCAATAGGCTGTTGCATTTGTATTTGGATTGATTAAAATGTCGAAGTCGATTTTGGACTAATCATCTTCATCTTGAAAGTCACCACTTGGGTTATAATTGAAATGCCTTGAGAATCATTGAGAAAAAGCGTCGTCACGGTTTTGAATATCAGTTCGGAAAGCTTCTATATGTAATATCTGGAATTGTCCCACTTGAAGCGGCGGGGCAATCTGAAGTGTCTCGCTCAAAAGGACCGCCACGTAATCCGTTCGAGCATGCTTGAGCTTTGGGCGATGTAATGGCACATTTGCATTAGCAATGAGTTACAAAGTGCATTAAAACCACGGTAGGAGAAAGTGCTTGACCCGTGGAAGAGTGAACCCGTCTCAAGTTATTGTTTGTATGATAGATATAGGATTTTTGGCAAACCCTCGACCATCAGCAGTTTGATGAGCCTTTACCAACTACCGTTTGAGTTGGGCTAGCATGTAGATTATCGAGTCCGTTCTACATGTTACGTTGTGCTAAAAGAGTGAATTCTCTTAGACTTTATGCTACAATATTGAATCGTAGAATTAGGTCAATTATCACGGGAATTGATTACGGCGGCATGTGTTAGATGCGGACTTATCTCGATAAGGGGCGAGATAATATCCCTATGCATGAAGGCATAGTTTAGGTGTCATTAGGTAATGACATCTATGCTACGATATTGAATCGTGAAGCTTGATCAATTATCACGGAATTGATTACCCGGCGTGTGTTAGACGACTTGTCTCGATAAGGGGCGAGATAACATCCCTATGCATGAAAGCATAGTTTAGGTGTCATTAGGTAATGATATCTATGCTACGATTTTGAATCGTGAAGCGATCAATTATCACGGAATTGATTACCCGGCGTGTGTTAGACGACTTGTCTCGATAAGGGGCGAGATAATATCCCTATGCATGAAAGCATAGTTTAGGTGTCATTAGGTAATGACATCTATGCTACGATTTTGAATCGTAGGCTTGTGGAATTGTGTTTTCTCTTGGGGCAGCGAACCCGTTGTGTCTTCTCTTGGGGCAGCGAACCCGTTGTGTCTTCTCTTGGGGAAAATGAACCACATTCGGATTAGACCTCTCATTCATAAAAGGAATCGAGAGGGATTTTGACCGTGGTCCTAAGCGTAGGAAGGTTTGACCAAGTGGGAGTGAAAATTAAAAATGATCCTAGCTGTAGGAAGGTTTGATCGGGATAGGAGTTTTGAGACAATCCTAAGCGTATGAAGGTTTGATTGCTCAATGTGGAAGTGGACCTCTCGTTCATGGAAAGAATCGAGAGGGATTTTGACCGTGGTCCTAAGCGTAGGAAGGTTTGACCAGGATAGGAATTTTGAGACAATCCTAGCGTAGGAAGGTTTGATTGCTCAATGTGGAAGTGGACCTCGTTCATGGATTATCCACCCCGGCTTTCTTAAAAATTGGGCTGTCGGTGTAGTAAGAAGGAAGAGCGGTTTAACCTCTTATATTCATCGGAGGAAAGGGCGGTTTATACTCATATACATTTGGAGTCTGAGAGGGCGGTTTATACTCGTATACACAATGGAGTCTATTTTGATTGACTTATTTGTTAAGGCGGCTTCAACAAGGCTTGGATGATGGCCTTGAGAGCTAAGCAATCCTTTGTAGGATGGAGGATCCTCTGTGAGTGCATACGGTATTTAGGGTCCAGTTTTGTTAACCTCCTCTTGATTTGTAATTGGAGGCAACTTGATTTTGTTGTTATCAAGGAGGTGTTTGAAGATGATTGGAACTTCTTAGTCCTTGAAAGAGTATGTCTGTGGAATTGATTTAGAAGCTTTTGGTAGCGGCCGTTGTTCGCGACGTTTGACCAACAGTATCCACAGATGCCTTTCCTCTATTGAGAGGAAAAATTTATACGAGGGTCGGTAGTCTTTTAGCCTCTTCGGCTTTCTTCCTTGAGGAAGCGTTAGGCTTGTTCTCCTCGTATTTTTAGGTCTTTCCACGTAGTTGGTGGGGCGACCCCATGACTTCCGGCAATTCTATAGAAAGATTGTTGTGGCAAGTCTTCAATATGAACTTTTCGATAGTGGATCCACGCAATTCATAGCTTTATTATGAATCGCTTAACGAAGGTGTCGATTGTCTCCCCACCTTTTGCTTTTAGTCTAAGAGAGTTCCAATTGAGACTTGTGTCGTCATCGAAGAAGTTCTTTGAAAAGAACTTTCCATGTCCTCAATTAATACTCCGGCCTTGAGTCTTGATACCAATCGAGGCAGCCCTGAAGTTACCGGCCGAATGGCCAGAACCATCGAGGCTCGTTTCGAGATTACCCCAAATGTGATTTGAAGTAAATCGGGTGTTGTGAAGGTGACCCTCTCCGTCAAATGGCGTGAAGTTGATCAAATTGAATTTGGTGGGTAAGGATTGAATCCCATTCTCTCGGATCTGGACCACGGGATACCAGTCCTTTTGACTTCTGCGTGGACATCAAAGCATTGATTTTATCTTCAAGCTCTTTCATCCTTTAGCCATCATCCTCCCTTGTTTTGGATCGCTTCCAATAGGAAGAATTGGACCATTTCCATCTTGAGCATCAAATGGAGCTTTCTTTGGAGGTTGATCGGCATAAATGTGTTCATCAATCTCAGAATCGTGTCTTCGACATTATGAGCATTATGGTGGGTAACTCCACCTTGTTGACTGGATTCAGCCGTTGATCGACCTGTGTTGTGCAACCGTTGGGTTTGTAACTCCCTCATCTGTTGCATGGCTAGCTCCATCTCTGTTCTCATTTGACCTTAAGCTCTTCTCTTTGCTTAGCTAAGGCTTCTTGTAACATTTGAGCGGGACATCGGGAGTAATGGTAAAAGCTTCTGCGGGATGGCTACCAACACTTGACATTGTGTCATCGGAAGCTATCGCCCGAATTCTTGTCGAAGCTTCATCTTGGATGACTCTCCCTCATGCATCCTTCTATAGTCGATCGTTGGGTAGCTTCGTTAACGAGACATCTGGCTGGGAAACTTCGGTCGACTTTTCTGCGGGGTGAAATCGGGATGCATCGTCGTAGGTCCTTTTCCTTTGTTCACCATATTAATGGTCGCCGGAAACTCATCAATTTGGATGGATGATCTCCTTCTTCTTCGATGTCGTCTTGGCTGTGGCTTGATTTTCCGTTCTTGCGGCGGGGAAAGCCGTTCGAATCTTGAAGCTCTTTGTGGGTAAGCGTTGACTGGAAGCGGGCACATCGATAACCCGTCTTAATTAGTTTTGCACATGAGCAAGAACAACCTATTTCATCGATCGTCCTCTGGGTGTGTTGCCACCCGGCTGATGATGTGGTTGGTCCACAAATATTAGCTCCACACTTAGAAAAGGGTAATTCCCTAGAGGGTTCTAGCCTCAAGGTGAATTAAAGAAAAGAAAAATCTATTCTAGAAAGTAAAGACAAGAATTAAATACATTGCATGAAAGTAAATTGCATGAAAGTAAATTGCATGAAATTAAATTGCATGAAAGTAAATCTAAGCTACAAAGTAATAAATGAACAAGAAAGAAAATGAAAAAGAAATAAAATAGAAACCAACAACTCTGATCTTAATCTAATCCTCCTTTTGGTCCTTGGATTAGAAGAAGAAAAGAAATTGAAGGGTGAAACATTTCATTTATTGTGTAACAAAAGTTACAATTTTGGAAGGTCTTCTCAATTATGAGTGACCCTCCTCTCCAAATGGAGTTTTATAAAATATTTCACACTCAAAACCCTCGGCATTCACCCTATTTATAGCCCAACGGAGTTGATGTGAACCATTGGATCAAACCTAGCCAAAAGGAAGAGAAATCCACCATTAATTTGGAATGCATTTGCAAACCGATCGGTTGGCGATCGGTTATTATGATTAGCAACCGGTTGGCAAACCGGTTAGTCAACCGATTGGTTCCCGATTTTGTCTTTCTTGATATTTCTTCACGAATTTCTCTTGGATCAATTTGGTATCTTGGGCCTTTGTTTGTCTTGATTTGGGCTTCAAATATTGGTAGAAATTGAGAGAATTTGAGTCATTTGGGCTTTTATTCATTATTTCTTTATTAGCACGCAAAATAGGATAAAAATGATTATTAGTAATATCGTTATTCATATAACATAGGTAATGAGGGTATAAAAATGTCATTAAAATGTGATAATCAAATACCCCCACACCTAAACTTTTGCTAGTCCTCTAGCAAAAAAATAAAAAGAAAACCTAACTCACTTTCGCGAATCGCGGTTGTATTTAGCACATACAACAAGCCTTTAAACTCTAGGTTACCCTAGTGGGCGAGTTGTAGTCTCGTGAGGGTTTGCAGTGAATATACCAACAAAATTCAGTCAACTTGCCAATTTAAAGAAGTTAATAAAATAATTAATTCATTTGATATCTTCAAACATTCCAATTGAAGTCAAGAAGCGTTTTTATCATAACTCCAATGTAATTTTCTTAAGAAAATCCTTTCATTATAGTTATACAAAACCAAGTTTAACTCAAAATTTTAATTTGAAAGTTTTGAAAAGAACATGCTAACTCTTTGTTTTAAACAAACTTCAAGTCTTTAAATCCATTTAATTTTTCAAGAACATATACAAATATAACCATATATAAAAACATGATTAGTATGACAATTTATTTATTTATTTTTTAACTCTTTATTCCTTGGTGGTTTTGTTCTTTTAATCGGGCTTTCTAAGTGACCATTTAGCGAGTTTTGGGCCAATGAATCCCAACCCAATTGGGCTTAGGTCATTAAGTATAGAAATACTCCTCGGGCTTAATTACTCAGTCAACTTAGGCTTAGTAAAATAGAACCACCAATGATTTTAAGAGAAATTTTTTTTCTTTTTGTTAAGTTAGTATAATATATATATGTGTGTATATGTATATATATTCGAACAATATTTGGATCAAGACAACTTGAAAAATTATTTTCAACTCTAAGTTAGGCATGCAAAAATTCCATTACTTTAATTAAAAATCTAAGTTAAAACTTAAGTAAAGTATACTACTTGAAAATCATTTCTTAAGAAATTTATTTGGAGTTATCATAAAAGGTAAACTTGAGTATAAAACTAACTAAGGATTAGAAGACTTAAATTCTATCAAATAGATCAATTATTAATTAACTCTATTAAGTTGGCAAGTGATTTTCTTTTTTTTATGAAAAGAGGGAAAATGACATAAAAAGAAAAAAATTGGTAAGAAAAAGATAAAAATGACTAAGATAAAGAGCAAAATGACTAATTCCCACCCTCACACCTAAATTTTACATTGTCCTCAATGCAAATTCTATTATGCACAAAGTAAAACATATAAGAATGGAAGCACTTACATTTGTTGATTAGACTTGAACAATGATAAAATTCTGTAATTACCTTTGGTATGAGAAGGTGAAGTCAAAATTTATTTATTTATTTATTTTTTCCATATGTTTATTTTTCCTTTTTTTTTTTGAAAAGAACAAGAAACTCTCACATGAGAGAAGAATAAATTCTTTTATTATTATTGTGGGACAAAAATAAAAATGTAGAATAAAAGATAAAACATGAGAAGCTCACATTCTACATTAAATCCTCCCTTATTGCTGAAAATTCTACCGAAATTTAAAGAATTTTAAGATGATATAATCAATGATGTTCTCAAATTCTGAAAATTCCAAGGTTTGCAATGTGTTTTGCAACAAATTAAGGTAGGTCTTATTGGTGTTATGCATTTTGAACTTAGATTTTTGATTAATGAAAATTTGACATTTTGGTTGCTCTTTCAAAATCTAAGCTCATCGAAAAGAGTTCTTGAATGTTGCATTCAAGAGGCATATATTCAACACAGTTTCCTCATTTTGAAAAATCAAATCTAAATTTTTAAGATTTCAGTTCCTCATGAAAGATTTCCTCAAAACTAAAGTCGATTCATTCTCTACTTACATTAAACTTTCTTGGATGTAATTGATTTGAAAGTGATTATCAATATTATTTCTGGATTGAAAATATTAAGTTCGTGATCGATTCCCAAAGACAACTTCATGTGACCGGTTCTGATTGATGAGAGCATTAGAAGTGGCTAAGAGCGGTCTTCCTAAGATCACGGGTATCGTCCTTTGAGATTGGAAGCGGGTTGTGTTTCGGGACTCTGAAATCAACAGGGAAAATGAAGTCTCCAACCTTTATCAATACATCTGTTATTTCACCCATAGGGACCTTAACGGATCTATCGATAACTGAAGTCGCATCTAGTTGGCTTGAGTTCCCAGACACCTAGTTGTTGGTAGATTGAATATGGAAGCAAGTTGACAGCGGCCCCTAAGTCTAAAAGCCTTATCGATCTGAGTATTACCAATGATACATGAGATGGTAGGACAACCTGGATCCTTATGTTTCAATGGTACAGACTTTGAGAGGACTTCACTGATATTGGCGGCGAGAAAGACTTTCTTTGGAACATTTATTTGCCTCTTTTTGGTACATAATTCCTTTAAAAATTTGGCATAAGAAGGAATTTGTTCAATGACATCTAAAAGAGGAATGTTGACCTTAACCTGCTTGAAAGTCTCTAGAATTTTCTCCTCCTGAGAGGAGTGCTTCCTAGGCCTGAGTCTATCTGGGTAAGGAGCAACTGGTTTAAATTGATTAGACTCTGGTTCTGGTTCAGGTTTTGAGTCATCAGAAGGGTGTGATTTCTGAGTAGAGATATCAGAAGGAGAGAGAATTTATTCTGGTTCAAGGGTTTCACTTAGAGGCATTCTAACGATTATCGACTGTCTACGTGAAGTAGTGAATGGATTGCATTCACTTGACTTGTAGGTTGAACTTGATCCGTGTCCTTCGGGTTGGGCACGGGTTGACTCGGAAAAGTTCCTTTCTCTCTCTCACTCATGGCATTAGCTAGTTGACCAAGTTGGATTTCTAACCTAGCTATGGTTTGAGTGTTGGAAGTGAGGATTTGTCCGGTTGATTGCATGAAGGAATTTAACGTGTTTGATGTTTGAGTCAATAAGTTAAGTGAGTGCGTGTAGAGGTTTTAATCAAAGTTTCTAGACCCTTTTCGAGAACATTAAGGCGTTTATCATGGTCACAATTTGAGGAGTGTGATTTGCAGTTGGTGTTGAGGCCCGATTTTGAAATAGCGATTTGGTTGTTGAAAATTGAGAGGCTGCATTGCCCTAGAAATTGTTGGATTGAAGAGGAGTGAAATTTTGATTTCGGAGTAGTTTCCCTGGTTCCATGCAAAATTAGGATGATTTCTCCAACTGGATTGTAGGTTGGCGAAAATGGATCATTCAGGAATGACTGGAATGCGGCGTTTATCGACCTAGTGGTGACGGATCCTAAAGAGGACATTCCTCTGAAACATGAGATGGAAATGAGCAGTTATGACAACTGAGGTAAAACTTGGTTGATTTGGTGGAGCTCGTTCTTTGACTTCTAAAGCTTCTAACCTACATGATTGTAGCCATCTTTGCTTGAGGCTATGTTAGTTTCTAAGGAAAGACCACGGGTTTTAGGTTGGGAAGCCCGATGAAACACGGTCATCACGGTGTTCCCCTTGCATGGTTTTCTCGGATAAACTCTCTAAAAGTCCCAAGCTTCATCGCATTTTTCTTCATGAAATCCCCTTGACACATTGACTCTAAAGAAGTTTTGAAGAATAATCCAACCCTTCATAAATGATTTGGCATAATCGCCACTTTTGAGACCATGGTGAGGATATTGGATAAGAAGATCTTTGAATTTGTCAAAATACTTCCAAAAGGTTCTCTGGGACAATTTTAAAATTTTGAATGTTGTTTCTAAGATTGACCGTTTTGTGGATGGGAAAGAATTTTTTCGGAAAAACTTTTACAAATTCACCCCAGGTTGAGATGGAATCGTGGGCAAGCTATCTGACCATTTTTGGCTTTGTCCTTAGGGCAAATGGAATAAATCGGAGTTTGATCGCATCTTCGGTTAAGTCCCTCATCTTGATCATGAGGCAAACTTCTTCAAATTCGGAGATGAAAATGTAAGCGTCTTCGGTTTCTACTCCTAGAAATTTGGGAAGCATGTTAATAAAGTGCGGTCTAAGTTCAAAATTTGCTCCATTGACCTCGGGGAGTTTATGCAAGAGGGATTGCATTTCTAGTGGGGTAACAAACATCTTGAAGAACAGGTGGGTTGGTATTGGCCATTTCGTTTGGTTTAAGAGATGGATCAAAACGAATTAAACGATTAGTATTATCCCTAACCCAAGTTTGCATACACCAAAATAAAAAAAAAATTTGTGAAAAAGGACAAGAGAAAAAGTTAAGAAGATAATGAGAAAGAAAAATAAGGAAAAACTAACGAAAAACAAATCAAGGCAATCACTTTTCAATCACCCTAACTCTAGGGTTAAGCCTAAACTTGACTTAGACCAGCTCCTAGCCAAAAATTCCCTTAATGAAAAGATCAAAGTTTACTTGGATAATTAGCCAAGTAAGGATAGTACTAGAGGGAGATCAAAGATAAATTAAGTACCTCTTTCCTTGCGGAGCGCCTTACGCAACCCCTAAACCTTGCCTTAGACACCAATTAATCCAAATAAACTTGGATCGGTTCACTTAAGGATTTCTTGTTACTTAATAAGCTCGAATCCTTAGGGGCCAACGTCTAATCAATTTTAAGAGGTTTAGGTATGTGTAATGAGGAATTAGTGATTTTTGGGCTAAGGAAAGGGTGATGAAATCCCTCACCTTATCTTGATTAATGGGTTTTGCCCTTAAGATATTTTCAAATGTGTGCCAAATCAAGATGCTCAAATCACTTGGTGAATTCCTACTATTATATGAAATGCAACCCTAGAAATTAAAAGCAACTAAAAGGATGCAAAAACAAAATCTTTTTATTTATTTTTATTATGGTCGATAATAAAAAATGAAGTTTATTAGAATTCGACAAGGGTAAAAAATCCTTTTTTTATTTTATTTATTTTATTTTTTTATCCTAATTGTCTCTAATGTATATGAACTATCTAAAGGGTGGAATTGAAAATACTAGATAGAGAAGTTACCCACATAAAAGCAATGCAAAGCCTCGTTGGAGGCAATTCTTCAATCTTGAATCTTCAACTCTTGATCTTCAAGCTCCAAGTTCCTACACAAAAGAAAACACACAAAATAAGGAACCAAACTTAATCAAAATCCTACTTATGCACCGTTCCCCGGCAACGGCGCCAAAAACTTGATGGGTAATAAATGATTACCTCCTAAGGTGCAAGTATACAACCTTCAAGTTATAGTATAAAAGGTTATCGATCCCACGAGGAACGGAAAGTAGGAAGAGTTTTGCTCAAGTTTTGCATAAAAGTAAATTGCATGAAATTAAATTGCATGAAAGTAAATCTAAGCTACAAAGCAATAAAATGAACAAGAAAGAAAATGAAAAAGAAATAAAATAGAAACCAACAACTCTGATCTTAATCTAATCCTCCTTTTGGTCCTTGGATTAGAAGAGAAAGGAAATTGAAGAATTGAAACATTTCATTTATTGTGTAATAAAAGTTACAATTTTGGAAGGTCTTCTCAATTAAGAGTGACTCTCCTCTCCAAATGGAGTTTTACAAAATATTTCACACTCAAAACCCTCGGCATTCACCTATTTATAGCCCAGCGGAGTTGATGTGAACCATTGGATCAAACCTAGCCAAAAGGAAGAGAAATCCACCATTAATTGAATGCATTTGCAAACCCGATCGGTTGGCGTCGGTTAACCGATTAATAACCGGTTGGCAAACCGGATGATCAAGCGATTGGTTCTAACAGAATTTTATCTTTCTTGATATTTCTTCACGAATTTCTCTTGGATCAATTTGGTATCTTGGGCCTTTGTTTATCTTCAGATTTGGGCTTCAAAAATTGGTAGAAATTCAGAGAATTTGAGTCATTTGGGCTTTTATTCATTATTTCTTTATTACCCTGCAAAATAGGATAAAAATAATTATTAGTAATATCGTTATTCATATAACATAGGTAATGAGGGTATAAAAATATCATTAAAATGTGATAATCATGGCGACACATCGCCTTAACATTAAAGTGGATGTCAAACCTGTCAAGCAACCACAAAGACGGTTTCGTCCACAGATCCTGCTGGCCATTGTTGATGAAGTGAAGAATTAATAGAATCTGGTTTCATCAAGGAAATTCAACACCCGGATTGGGTGGCAAATATCGTCCCAGTCATGAAAAAGCGGGTCGATAAAGTGCATGTCGATTCTGAGACCTAAATGCCGCTTGCCCAAAGGATGATTTCCCTCTTAGATCAGCGGCGTCATAGTTGACAACACATGCGGGTTCGAAAGAATGTCTTTCATGGATGACTTTTCAGGTTACAACCAGATCAAGATGCACCCCGATGACGCCAAACATACAGCATTCAGAATGCCTCTTGGCATATATTGCTATACGGTCATGCCGTTCGGTTTAAAGAACGCCGGCGCTACGTACCAGCGAGCAATGACGAGGATCTTCCAGGGCCACCTCCGGAAAACAGTCGAGTGCTATGTTGATGACTTGGTCGTGAAAAGCCGTGACAAGCGAGATCACGTCAAAGATCTCAGAACAGTGTTTGAACTCATGCGAGCCCACCAGTTAAAGATGAACCCTGCCAAATCCTTCCTTGGGATGTCCAGTGGCAAGTTCCTCGGCTTTGTCGTTACGAATAAAGGAATCCATGTCGATCCGACAAAGTAAAGGCGATTCAAGAGCGCAACCTCAAGAAATCGAGAGAACTTCGGGGGTTACAAGGGCGGTTAGCTTACATCCGGCGGTTCATATCGAACCTATCAGGGAAGTGCCAACCATTTTCTAAGTTGAACAAGAAGAGCATTATCATTCATTTGGGATGGCGCTTGCCAAAAGGCATTTGAAGAGATTAAGTCGTATCTCTCTAAACCTCTGTTCTTGTCGCACCGATCGAACCGTTCTTGATTTACATCAAAGCGTGACCATTCGTTAAGCGCCTTACTTGCGCAAGGCGATGGCGGTAACGAGGCGGTGTATTATCTGGCCGGACATTAGTCGGTCTTTGAGTCTCGATATCAATGGTTGAAGCGATTGCCTTGCATTAGTGTTAGCAATTGAGAAAATGCGGCACTATTTGGTCGGACAAGCGATTTATGTTATCTCGGCGTAAATCGGTCGAATATTTATGACAACTTGCCTCAATGGTGGCGTTTGGTAAAATGGGCTTTGCTCTTGTCCCAATCGACACGCACTTCAAACAACGAAGTCGGTCAAAGGGCAAGCGATTTGCGATCTCTTGGTACGCCAACGACGGCGGCGGTTGAGCTATATGATGGTCTTCGGATGAAATCCACGAAACCAATACTACAACACACCGGCAAATATGGCGGTTGTATTTTGTGAACTTCTCGAGCTACCAGCGTGGCAAGTGCCCGGATGTTCTAAGATTTCCGCGGTCGGGGTTGTCTTAGTTTCCAGGGAATCATGTCATGCCCGTGCTTATTCACTCGAACCTTGTTCCAATAATGTAGCCGAATACAACGCGTTACTTATCGGACTTAGCCGCCAAGGAGTTGGGGTTGAATATCTCGAAGCATCTGGCGATTCTGGCGATAGTCGGGCAGATCCGCGGAGACTATGAAGTCAATCGGATCTAATTCCTTATCATCGGTAGCAATCGAAATGGCAAACTTCGTTCGAAGAGTTCTTCGTCGAATATATCCAGCGCCTCAAAAGCGGCTACGGATGCTGCGGCGTTAGGCGTGTTATTAGCACAACCTTCGAGACCGAGCAACTAGTTACGGTCGGGACTCATCGACTTTTGTACCGATATATGATGAGGTACAAGAAAACGAAGGGTAGTTACCAAAGAGGTATATCGACCCAAACCGAGCTGGAGCCGAGATTGGCTTTCCTATCATCGACTCGTCTTGCGGTGATACGCGGAAGGCGTGAGGAGAGAGTCAATTCGGCGAAGAGCTCCCAGATTCTTTTACGACACAGAGACCCAGATGTTATATCGTCGAGGGTATGATGATCTTTTACTCCGTTGCCTTTCAAACAAAGAGGCAGAAGAGGTCCTTCGGGAAGCGAACGAAAGTGAATGCGGCGCACACCAGCCTGATCCCAAACTCTACGATCATTATTAGGAGAATGGCTTATTTCGGCCAACAATGATCAGCAGCCTTGATCAAATGCAGCTAAGAAATGTCACGCGTGTCAAATTCACGCGAACTATATGCATCAGCCTCCAGAACAGTTGCACCCTTCAGCTACATCTTGGCCATTCGAGACATGGGGAATGGACGTTGTAGGTCCCATTTTCCCCCCATCAGTTAAAGGAGATCGGTTTATTCTAGCGATCACCGACTACTTCTCAAGTGGGCTGAAGCAATCCGCTAAAAGAAGTCAAAGCGATACCGTCATCAAATTTATCAAACACCATGTCATTTACCGACCACGGTGTTCCAAGGCGGATCGTGCATGACAGCGGTCCCCAATTCATCGGCAATTCCTTCATCGGGTTTTGCGAGAAATTCAAGATACAAGGCGTCTCGTCGGCGGCTTATATCAGACCAAATGGATTAGCGAGGCATTCAATAAGGCGATCATCAAAATTTTGTGAAGCTTGTGAAGAATAACAAGCGAGGCTGGACGATAAACTTCGGAGAAGCACTCGGGCATATCGCTGGCAAATCACATACGCCAAGCTGGAAGCGGCGCCATACTCCTCCGGTTAATACTAGGACCTTGAGTCTTGATACCAATGGCGACCCATGAAAATGCCGGCGAATGGCCAGAACCATCGAGCTCGTTTCGAGATTACCCCAAATGTGATTTGAAAATGGGTGTTGTGAAGGTGACCCTCTCGTCAAATGGCGTGAAGTTGATCAAATTGAATTTGGTGGGTAGGGATTGAATCCCATTCTCTGTCGGGATACGGTCCTTTTGACTTCTGCGTGGACATCAAAGCATTGATTTTATCTTCAAGCTCTTTCATCCTTTAGCCATCATCCTCCCTTGTTTTGGATCGCTTCCAATAGGAAGAATTGGACCATTTCCACCTTGAGCATCAAATGGAGCTTTCTTTGGAGGTTGATCGGCATAAATGTGTTCATCAATCTCGAATCATTTGTCTTCGACATTATGAGCATTATGGTGGGTAACTCCACCTTGTTGGATTGGTATTGGCCCGTTTAGTGTACACCTTTGGGTTGGTAACTCCCTCATCATTGCATGGCTAGCTCCATCTCTTCTCATTTGACCTTAAGCTCTTCTCTTTGCTTAGCTAAGGCTTCTTGTAACATTTGAGCGGGACATCGGAGTAATGGTAAAAGCTTCTACGGGTTGGCTACCAACACTTGACATTGTGTCATCGGGCTATCGCCGGTGCTTTCGGGAGCTTCATCTTCGGATGACTCTCCCTCATGCATCCTTCTATAGTCGATCGTTGGGTAGCTCGCAATTATAGCAGAGACATCTGGCTGGGAAACTTCGGTCTTGACTTTTCTGCGGGAGTGAAATCGGGATCTGCATCCGTCGCGGTCCTTTTCCTTTGTTCACCATATTAATGGTCGCCGGAAACTCATCAATTTGGATGGATGATCTCCTTCTTCTTCGATGTCGTCTTGACTGTGGCTTCAGATTTTCCGTTGCTGACAGGGAAAGCCGTTCGAATACTGAAGCTCTTTGTGGGTAAGCGTTCGACTCGAGCGGGCACATCGATAACCACGTCTTAATTAGTTTTGCACATGAGCAAGAACAACCTATTTCATCGATCGTCCTCTGTGGTGTGTTGCCACCCCCAGCCTGATGATGTGGTTGGTGTGGTTTATCACTGGTTGTACTTCCACCCCCAAGTGTAACATTGTCCTTAATTGGAGGACACGTCTTCTTTTGGGGACGTCGGCCGTTTGACTTGAGAGACAACTTCCGTCGCTTGGCTTCGTCATCTGAAGTTGCTTCGTATGAATCACGAGTGCGGTTATCTCTCGTGATTTTCGCGAGTCACTTGCCTCAATTTCTTCTTCTCGGCGGACTTCGTGGACCCTTTGTGGGATGCTCAAGCGAGATGCAATTGGAATTCTAGAGACTGAGATATTTTAGCTTGCTCAAGACTCTTAGTGGGTAATCAAGCGTTTCTTCTTTGGAACCTTGCTTTTATTTCTGGTTGTGGACCAAGACACTGAAGTTGCCGGTTCGAACTTAAAGGTTGATACCTCATCGGGAGAAGTGGAAGAAAGGGTGGAATAGCCCATCTTTTATCAATGCATGGAGGGCGCCTGCGCTTTTGGCGAGGCGATTCGGGCTGTCGCTAGCGAGCGGTTTACTTACCTTCTTTGTTGGCGAGCGGCATTTCAGTCTCGGCGGCGATTTCTCTCTTTTGGCGGCGGCTTCAATTTCATCGGCGAGGCGGTTTACTGTCTCGGTGAATGTTGTTGGCGGCGATTCTTGAGCGATTTTGATGTCGACTTGGGATCCATGCTTGGCGATTTTGAGCCGTTCTTTGGGTTGCTTTTGACTCTGCGCCTTGCGAACAACGATGCGTGCTTTCGAGCAAAGCGTGCGGCGTTTTTAGCGCTCCTTCTTTGTCAATCGGGTCCTTTTGGCGAGAACCCATTCTTCCTTGGCGAAGTCTTGTGGGTTGAAGCGGCTGTAGTTTGTTGGCGCTTTGATCATGTGAGTTCATCGATAGTGAATTCCATCCGTTGACTCGGGGCCTTGGCTAATTGACGAGCCATCTTTTGGCGTCGTCTTTGGCGAGCTCTCTTCGTCGAATCGGTTGAGATCTTGTTGAGAGGAAATCGCCTGCATGCATAGCGAGCGAAGATCGTTGCACATCACAACGAGCGAACCTCCCTCTTAGGGGATGAGATCCTCCGATGTTTGGGGTGAGGAGGACTTCGATGTGGAAGAGGAGAGATACTCTTGAATTTGGCTTGATCGAAGAAGTAGTCTAGTCCATCAACCAAGAGGTCGGCCTGATCGCTGCAAGGCTGCGACACAACGATCTCGGGCTCGAGACCGTTGGCTCCACTGTGGTCGCCATCGTGTTTGGGTGAAAGTTGATTTCTTTGTCGTTTCCATTACAAAACTTAAGAAAATTACACTTTGATTTTCGGTTACAAAGAAATTTTAGATAACTCTCTCACAAACTTCGAACAAAAGCGCTACAAGTGTAGATCTCTTGTTTTGTGGGACTTTGCACGTGTAGGGGCGCGTAATCCGTGGACCACCGAAGCGCCGATCGTCGAATCGACGGGTTTAGTTAGTGCTTCGCAAAGGAAACAAGAACTTGGCAAATATCTTAGCAAGGTAAGATATCTACTCTTCTCAAGAATAAGGCAAGGCTTAAACTTCGAGGAATCTCCGTGGATCGTGTTCTTGAACTCCTAAGCTTGATTGATTTTTCCCTTCGATGGCCGCACTTCCCAAGTGGACGAGGAGGGTATTTATAGTCTTTGGGAAGCGTGCCCTCTTGAAACACAAGTGTCATAAGTGCGGAAATTTGCGGTTAAGCGGCGGCTCGGTACCTCATGGCTATACCGCTAATTGGCGGCGGTCGCGGCTACCTAGCTAGCGGCGGCGGTATGAAACTGCCACCGACAAGCGAGGCAATATCGCCCTTCACCGCCAGAACGGTTTCCCCGCTTTTAGGCATGATTAAATGCCTAGAATTACGCCTAGTGGTATCTTCGGCGATGTAACCGCTATGCGTGTCGAGCGTTTCTGCGTTGATAAAGTCAAGTGGGCCCCACCGGCATTGATTTAGACCCTTCGAGAGCTCATTTTAAGTATTACGGGTGTCGTGTTTGGCGAGACACAAGTAAGTGTCTCGCTAGTCGCGAGACACATCAAAGTGTCTCGCTAGTCGCGAGACACATCAAAGTGTCTCGCTAGTCGCGAGACACATCAAAGTGTCTCGCTAGTCGCGAGACACATCAAAGTGTCTCGCTAGTCGCGAGACACATCAAAGTGTCTCGCTAGTGGCGAGGCACACATAAGTGTCTCGCGATCAGAAGCAGACACAATCTTCCCTCAGATTGGGCTTCTTGAGATTTCGACGACGTTATCCTTCGATCTTCTCATGATTTAGTCATATTTGAGGTTCTTCAGCAATTTTTGATGCCTACACCTATGTATTCAATATCATAGCAACAAGTCTAGAAGAGTTTCATTCTTTTAGCACAACGTCACGTGCGGAACGGATCCAGATAATCCGCACGCTTGCCCAACTTAAACGGTAGTTGGTAAAGGCTAATCAAACCCGTTGATGGCTGAGGGTTTGCCAAAAATCTTATAAGTATTATGGTTAATTATTTCTGACGAAGTAAAAGAATCATAATAAACAATGAAAGGAATAGATCTTATTCATTTGAAGTAAATATAGAAGGAGCTACAACTGTATAAACATCAAGTCTATTACAAAGGATTTATTGTTCGAGCTGAGACACTTCATCACTATAAGCCTGGTGGAGTTCTCCCTACAACTCAGCCCTGAAGGACTCCTCATCGGTATTCAGTGTCTTCGTGGCTGCCTCTTCGATCTCAGCCAGTTTTTGCTTCGACAGTTCGAGTTCCCTAGATGCGACGGCGAGAGCTTCTTCCTTGTTGGCCTTAGCCAGCTCCAAAATACTCATCTTGTCTTCCTCTGCATGGAGCTCTCTTGAGCAGTATTATCCTCTCCACACTCGCTACAATACCAGTCTGGATATGGCTTAGGGAAGAATATGTCTCAGCAATAACAGCTCCGAGCTGATCGGCGCGGTCTTCAGATCCGACCTCGAGCCCAAGAAAACACGAGCATCGCGCCATGCCTCTAAACGCTGGGCTTGCCCGAAAGCAGCTATGTATGAGGAAGCTCCAGCCTGCCCGCAGCTTCTTGTAGTCTCAAGCTTTCTCCGTGATGAGCGAGGTCGTCAAGAATGGCTCGAGCTACCAGATAACCCATATCCCGTATCAAGGCCATCCGGATCAAGCAGGGCTGAATCGATGAAGAGAAAGCCGCCATGGAGAACCTTTTCGATCACCGTGTTCACCAAGGAAAAGAACGGCGTGCTTCAAGCGGATAATAAAGCGAGATGGATCTTCATCCAAAGATCACGCCTCGCCAAATCATGGAGTCGAGATGTAGGCTCTACACAAAAGAAAAGAGGACCTTAGAATCTTTAATCAAGAAACCGGCGGTCATATTTAGTTAGAGGACTCTTACCGTCTCCTTGACATAGTTTGAGGGCTGGCGAGTCTATCGAGGAGTAACTATCAACTGGGACCTTGTCAGTGCGGTGACCCTCGGTATGCTCATCTATCTCAACGATCATTGCGATGGTGATTCTAAAAAGCGGCGGGAAGAGGAGTGCTTGCCACTACACAAAGGAAATTTCTCAGGCTCCTTTAATTATAGTAGTATTGGCCAAATGGTGGTCCTATAATGTCGAAGAAAATTCATACATTCTTCGAGGATTGTGGCTTCGGGTAAATCTTCACCAAGAGCATCGCCATCCTGTGACCAAGCGCGCAGCAGGTCATCCATGGAAGTGTTGTCGTATAAATCAGCTTCCACGAAATCTTCCATTGAGAAGTCTGAAAAAGAAGGCATTAGGAAAATGAATGCGGCTAAGAGGTGGCGAGCAATAGGTAAAGCTACTTACTTCCTACAGTGGAGTTAACCCTCTTAGTCTCGGTTCGCACATTTGCCTCCTGCAATTTCGCTAAAAGAGCAAAAAGCGAAGAGGCAATTAGAGGGGGTACGAATTCCGAGTCGTTTAATTCCCGCATTCGCCATTTAGAAGAGGAATTATCGATGTTAGATGTACCTGGATTCGCCGAATCAGGTCCTACATTGGTCTCCTCCGCCATAGCTCCATACATTTGTTGAGTAAAACTTGGCTCAGCATGAGCAGAACTGGGCCTAGCAGAATCGTGGTGAGGAAAATCAAAGCCAGAATCATAATCCCTAAAACCCCCTGCATGCAAACGGAGAAATGTCAGTCTCCAAAAGCCGAAAATTTCAGATTACATCACGGTGAATTGTTACCTCCGTCACTGACTGGATCATCGCTGGTCAAGTCTATATCAAAGGACCGAGGATTCACGCGAGTCTTATGGGCTAACCTCTTTCGTTTAACCCCTCGAGAAGGTTGAAATTCTTCTTCTTCAACAGATTTTCCTAAAAATTCAGTTGAATGAGAAATCCAATAGAGAGGATGAGAAAACGAAGGGGAAAAGGAGAGAGTACCGAGGTTCTTCTCATAAACTGCAGCCTCCGCTTGGTCCTCTCCTAAAGTCGCAGCGTCAGAGTTGTGGAACTCCTCCTCAGTCTCGCCCGGTTGATAAGATTGGCGGGCGCTCGAGCTTGAGCGGATCTGTAACTGAAAGTGTCGCCCAACGATGCTTCACCGCCAATTCGAGATAGCCCTCACAGGACCGACTCATTAGCTACTAATAGCCAAGCGCAATGAAGGAATGTCGATTCGGTGGCGGTCTGAGCTCGGAGCTCGAATCACTGCCGGTACATCCCGGCTCCACAACCATGCTCGAAGGCCCCGGCGCTAGTCAGCGTCGCCTAATCCTACTCAATCGGAATACGGTATAAACTATTTCCTAATTTGTCGAGAAGTTCAGGAAGGATATTTCCATAAAAAATATTCTTAGGGATAACTTCGATCGTCTTGGATAACATCGTATAAAATCAGCGTCGCCTAATCCTACTCAATCGAGAATACAGTATAAAGCTGTTTCCTAATTTGTCGAGTTCCTAGAAGAATATTTCCATAAAAAATATTCTTAGGGATAACTTCGATCGTCGCGGATAGCATCGGCGCAAATCAACGTCGCCTAATCCTACTCAATCGGGAATACGGTATAAACCGCTTCCTAATTTTCAACGAGAAGTTCTGGAGAATAAACCCATATTCTTAAGGATAACTTCGATCGTGCGGATTGCATCGGCCAAATCAACACGCCTAATCCTACTCAATCGGGAATACGGTATAAGCTGTTTCCTAATTTGTCGAGAAGTTCAGGAAGAATATTTACGTAAAAATATTCTTAGGGATAACTCGATCGCGGATAGCATCGACGCAAATCAACGCGTCGCCTAATCCTACTCCAATTAGGAATATGAGTATAAACTATTCCCCAATTTTCAACGAGAAGTTCCTGGAGAATAAACCCATATTCTTAAGGATAACTCGATAACCCTTAATTTCCTCCCACTGTGATACTCCAAAAAGGTATACGAGTCTAAACTGTTTCCTGTTTTGAGGAGGAGTTCCCGGATTCCACAAAAAGTATTCCTGGGGATAACTCGATCATCGCCAATAAAGTTTGAGGGTCATAACGACGCCGGTCAACGCGTCTCGGAAATCCTTCCCACTGCAAAATTCCAGAAATGAGGATTTACAAGGCCAAATTGTCTCCTGTTTCGATAAGGAATCCTCGGAGGATTTTTCCTCCCGCTGTGGTCAAACCAACAACACACGTGATGATGGAAGAATTAGCCGATTGAGGGTTATGAAATTCCACGTATTCGACACTAGTCAACGTGTCGCCAACAAGGAGTTCGCCGATATATGGAGAAGTCCAAAAGTCTGATGGTTAGTCAAACAACAACCAACCAACACGAGTTACAAACAAAACTCACCCACCAGCTTCGAATTAAGATTTCAACAAGCGGTCAGACAATAAATGCAAAGACCGCGGACCTTATCGAAATCCTACAAAGCACCGGATGATCTGAAGAATCGAAGACTTGAAGCTAACTTTGGGACCCTCTCACGATCGAAGCCCGAACCATCATGTCCAAAGTATTCCGTGCTCGCCATAAAAGAACGAGATCAAACACTTTGGAGGGGTATCTGTGGCGTTGAAAAATACTTACAAGATCCCCGAAACCAACTCGTGACTGGAAGTCGGCGAATGACAACCCATCGGATAATACGGACGTCGAATCGTTGAGACACGAACCCGACGGCAAACCCACAGCGTCACAAGCACGGTCTAAACCGGACTTGAGCAGACGATCGGATTTCAGAACTGTTGAATCGAAACAAACCAAGAGTTAGTCCCGGAACCAAATACAGACGGAATCTAAGTCCGGGGAAGACCAAGAGTCAGAATAGGCAGGACCTAAGCCCGGAAGATCGAGAAAAAACGGCGAAACGGCGAAAACGGTGAACCGAGGCCTCATGACCGAGTTACCTCGGCCAAGTGGCCATGGCCGAGCCACCTCGGCCAACCCCGGACCAAGAGTCAGAATAGGCAGGACCTAAGCCCGGAAGATCGAGAAAAAACGGCGAAACGGCGAAAACGGTGAACCGAGGCCTCATGACCGAGTTACCTCGGCCAAGTGGCCATGGCCGAGCCACCTCGGCCAACTTGGCCGAGGTGCCTCGGCCAAGTGCCGAAGTGGCTCGGCCATCTTGTGGCCGGTTTTACCCCCCCCCCCAATCCTATAAATAGGGGGGGTCTTCCGGAGTCAAAGGGAGATTTTTCGGAGAATTTGGAAGGGCTTTGGGGTTGGATTTTCTGATTTTTTAAAGAATTCTCGCGAGATCTACGAGCCGTCGTTGCACCGTTCCGAGCACCGGCGATCACAAGTTCGATCTACGTCAGATCTTCAACATCGAGGTAAGCAAATTCGGCCTGGGCTACGTAATAGCCAGGATTTCTCCTAGTAGATCTCACCCGCTCCGGCGATCCTCTCCTTCGTGAGTGTGATCCTCGAAGGCGATCCTCTCCTTCGTGAGTGTGATCCCCTTAGGCGCTTCGTTTCCTTCGTGAAACGAGCCCCTTCACGTCTGTAGTTCCAGAACCCGGGTTTCCACCTGGATCGGAATTGCCCGGTCGTCCACGGACAAGATCCCCGGCACAGGCGAAGAACCCACACAAGCGAGGATCCCGTATAATAGAGATCCGAGCGTTTGTTCACTCAGGAAAAAGTTATAATCTTTTATTTTCATTGTACGCCTTAAATAAAAGGCAATTTTTCTTTTGTTTGAATTTTGTTATAGGCTAAAGAAGCTGTAAGCAAGTTCAACAAAGCAATGAATACAAAATCGACTTTCCCCGCGAACAGGTTGCTATCAAGTATCATATCCTTCCATAATTATAAGCCTGCAAAAGAACCCAATTTATAATGAGATTGCAATTGGAGTAGTGAAATATGCATAAAGTTACAACACAAGTAACTTCAACTTATAAAATTAGCAACATAATCCTCAAGTGCTCAAATTACATCAATAAGTAGTGAAATATGCATAAATGTTCCTTTTTTTTAGGAAAGAATATTCTAGTAATATCATAGTTTTCAGCAACCCAATTCCATAAAAATGTTGATTGGAATTTTTTTGAAAACCCATTTCGGAAACTCAAAAAACCCTAGAAATCCAATTCGACAGTGAGGAGGTCTAGGGTTTGTGGCAAGGACAAGGAACAAGAAAATTCCCAAACTGCTAATTTGAGTTCATGCTTGCGGGGTTAATCAAGCAAAATACAAATGATTAAAAGCAACCCAATTCGGCAACTCAAAAAACCCTAGAAACCCTAACACTTATCTAAGCATTCGAAATTCAAATTAGAGTAGAGGGGATGCGAGATTTACCTGCGTGGTCTGAAAGAATCACCTCGAACCCTAGAAACACCGAATCAAAAGAAATCCCCAAATCGTCTTGCAAATCAAATCGGCAGTGGAAATGGAGGAGGCTACCCCCAATCCTATAAATGGGGGTCTTCCTGAGTCAAAGGGAGATTTTTCTGAGAATTTGGAAGGGCTTTGGGGTTGGATTTTCTGATTTTTTAAAGAATTCTCGCGAGATCTACGAGCCGTCGTTGCACCGTTCCGAGCACCGGCGATCACAAGTTCGATCTACGTCAGATCTTCAACATCGAGGTAAGCAAATTCGGCCTGGCCTGCAGAAAGCCAGGATTTCTCCTAGTAGATCTCACCCGCCCGGCGATCCTCTCCTTCGTGAGTGTGATCCTCGGCGATCCTCTCCTTCGTGAGTGTGATCCTCGGCGATCCTCTCCTTCGTGAGTGTGATCCTCGGCGATCCTCTCCTTCGTGAGTGTGATCCTCGGCGATCCTCTCCTTCGTGAGTGTGATCCTCGGCGATCCTCTCCTTCGTGAGTGTGATCCTCGGCGATCCTCTCCTTCGTGAGTGTGATCCTCGGCGATCCTCTCCTTCGTGAGTGTGATCCTCGGCGATCCTCTCCTTCGTGAGTGTGATCCTCGGCGATCCTCTCCTTCGTGAGTGTGATCCTCGGCGATCCTCTCCTTCGTGAGTGTGATCCTCGGCGATCCTCTCCTTCGTGAGTGTGATCCTCGGCGATCCTCTCCTTCGTGAGTGTGATCCTCGGCGATCCTCTCCTTCGTGAGTGTGATCCTCGGCGATCCTCTCCTTCGTGAGTGTGATCCTCGGCGATCCTCTCCTTCGTGAGTGTGATCCTCGGCGATCCTCTCCTTCGTGAGTGTGATCCTCGGCGATCCTCTCCTTCGTGAGTGTGATCCTCGGCGATCCTCTCCTTCGTGAGTGTGATCCTCGGCGATCCTCTCCTTCGTGAGTGTGATCCTCGGCGATCCTCTCCTTCGTGAGTGTGATCCTCGGCGATCCTCTCCTTCGTGAGTGTGATCCTCGGCGATCCTCTCCTTCGTGAGTGTGATCCTCGGCGATCCTCTCCTTCGTGAGTGTGATCCTCGGCGATCCTCTCCTTCGTGAGTGTGATCCTCGGCGATCCTCTCCTTCGTGAGTGTGATCCTCGGCGATCCTCTCCTTCGTGAGTGTGATCCTCGGCGATCCTCTCCTTCGTGAGTGTGATCCTCGGCGATCCTCTCCTTCGTGAGTGTGATCCTCGGCGATCCTCTCCTTCGTGAGTGTGATCCTCGGCGATCCTCTCCTTCGTGAGTGTGATCCTCGGCGATCCTCTCCTTCGTGAGTGTGATCCTCGGCGATCCTCTCCTTCGTGAGTGTGATCCTCGGCGATCCTCTCCTTCGTGAGTGTGATCCTCGGCGATCCTCTCCTTCGTGAGTGTGATCCTCGGCGATCCTCTCCTTCGTGAGTGTGATCCTCGGCGATCCTCTCCTTCGTGAGTGTGATCCTCGGCGATCCTCTCCTTCGTGAGTGTGATCCTCGGCGATCCTCTCCTTCGTGAGTGTGATCCTCGGCGATCCTCTCCTTCGTGAGTGTGATCCTCGGCGATCCTCTCCTTCGTGAGTGTGATCCTCGGCGATCCTCTCCTTCGTGAGTGTGATCCTCGGCGATCCTCTCCTTCGTGAGTGTGATCCTCGGCGATCCTCTCCTTCGTGAGTGTGATCCTCGGCGATCCTCTCCTTCGTGAGTGTGATCCTCGGCGATCCTCTCCTTCGTGAGTGTGATCCTCGGCGATCCTCTCCTTCGTGAGTGTGATCCTCGGCGATCCTCTCCTTCGTGAGTGTGATCCTCGGCGATCCTCTCCTTCGTGAGTGTGATCCTCGGCGATCCTCTCCTTCGTGAGTGTGATCCTCGGCGATCCTCTCCTTCGTGAGTGTGATCCTCGGCGATCCTCTCCTTCGTGAGTGTGATCCTCGGCGATCCTCTCCTTCGTGAGTGTGATCCTCGGCGATCCTCTCCTTCGTGAGTGTGATCCTCGGCGATCCTCTCCTTCGTGAGTGTGATCCTCGGCGATCCTCTCCTTCGTGAGTGTGATCCTCGGCGATCCTCTCCTTCGTGAGTGTGATCCTCGGCGATCCTCTCCTTCGTGAGTGTGATCCTCGGCGATCCTCTCCTTCGTGAGTGTGATCCTCGGCGATCCTCTCCTTCGTGAGTGTGATCCTCGGCGATCCTCTCCTTCGTGAGTGTGATCCTCGGCGATCCTCTCCTTCGTGAGTGTGATCCTCGGCGATCCTCTCCTTCGTGAGTGTGATCCTCGGCGATCCTCTCCTTCGTGAGTGTGATCCTCGGCGATCCTCTCCTTCGTGAGTGTGATCCTCGGCGATCCTCTCCTTCGTGAGTGTGATCCTCGGCGATCCTCTCCTTCGTGAGTGTGATCCTCGGCGATCCTCTCCTTCGTGAGTGTGATCCTCGGCGATCCTCTCCTTCGTGAGTGTGATCCTCGGCGATCCTCTCCTTCGTGAGTGTGATCCTCGGCGATCCTCTCCTTCGTGAGTGTGATCCTCGGCGATCCTCTCCTTCGTGAGTGTGATCCTCGGCGATCCTCTCCTTCGTGAGTGTGATCCTCGGCGATCCTCTCCTTCGTGAGTGTGATCCTCGGCGATCCTCTCCTTCGTGAGTGTGATCCTCGGCGATCCTCTCCTTCGTGAGTGTGATCCTCGGCGATCCTCTCCTTCGTGAGTGTGATCCTCGGCGATCCTCTCCTTCGTGAGTGTGATCCTCGGCGATCCTCTCCTTCGTGAGTGTGATCCTCGGCGATCCTCTCCTTCGTGAGTGTGATCCTCGGCGATCCTCTCCTTCGTGAGTGTGATCCTCGGCGATCCTCTCCTTCGTGAGTGTGATCCTCGGCGATCCTCTCCTTCGTGAGTGTGATCCTCGGCGATCCTCTCCTTCGTGAGTGTGATCCTCGGCGATCCTCTCCTTCGTGAGTGTGATCCTCGGCGATCCTCTCCTTCGTGAGTGTGATCCTCGGCGATCCTCTCCTTCGTGAGTGTGATCCTCGGCGATCCTCTCCTTCGTGAGTGTGATCCTCGGCGATCCTCTCCTTCGTGAGTGTGATCCTCGGCGATCCTCTCCTTCGTGAGTGTGATCCTCGGCGATCCTCTCCTTCGTGAGTGTGATCCTCGGCGATCCTCTCCTTCGTGAGTGTGATCCTCGGCGATCCTCTCCTTCGTGAGTGTGATCCTCGGCGATCCTCTCCTTCGTGAGTGTGATCCTCGGCGATCCTCTCCTTCGTGAGTGTGATCCTCGGCGATCCTCTCCTTCGTGAGTGTGATCCTCGGCGATCCTCTCCTTCGTGAGTGTGATCCTCGGCGATCCTCTCCTTCGTGAGTGTGATCCTCGGCGATCCTCTCCTTCGTGAGTGTGATCCTCGGCGATCCTCTCCTTCGTGAGTGTGATCCTCGGCGATCCTCTCCTTCGTGAGTGTGATCCTCGGCGATCCTCTCCTTCGTGAGTGTGATCCCCTTAAACCGTTTCCTTATGGAAATGGAGGAGGCGGCTAAGATTCGGTCGAAGATGACAGCGGGAAATGGAGGTAGCGGGAAATGGAGGAGGCGGGTAAAAGAGGAGGGAAGCGAAAATTGCAGCGGGAAATGGAGGAGGCGGTGAGTCTAGGGTTGGGAAGGCACGGGTGAGGTTTTGGGATTTCAACGAAACGTTGATGAGCTGGCCTCAATTTGTCAGAAATCCAGCCCAAATCCTCTCTCAAAGAGAGGATGTGAGAAATGCCAAAAACAATTAATATTTAATTATTTAGGGATCTCATATACTAATTTTTTTTTTCAAACAAACATGAGTTATAAAATTCTAAAACCCACAAAAACCTACTTTTTCATCCATATCCCACCTATATCCAAAAAAAAAAAAAAAAATTTGAAACAAACGCCCCCTGAACTTCCTTCCTCTTCCCCCCTCGTTCACTCCCATCCAAACAAATACGACAGACACACTTTTCCTGATAAAGATGCACCCACGTCAGTATTCTCACAAACCCATCCCTCTTTCATTCTCTCAAAAAAATCCCGTGAGCAAAGAAAGTCCACTCGGACTCCAAGAATATCTCCACTCAGAATCAATGGGCCTCGCCGGCGGCGGATCTGAACCAATCGAAACCGACCACCACACCGCCCTTCTCCTCGGCCACCCCTCGCCACCGCCGCCGCCGCCGCCGCCGGAGGACTCCTTCCACGCCGCCTACCTCGTCCACTTCATCCTCGGCGCCGGCTTCCTCCTCCCATGGAACGCCTTCATCACCGCCGTCGACTACTTCTCCTACCTCTACCCCTCCGCCTCCGTCGACCGCGCCTTCTCCGTCGCCTACATGCTCTGCTGCCTCCTCCCCCTCCTCCTCATCGTCTCCGTCGGGGCCCACAAGTCCCGCGCCTCCATCCGCATCAACTCCGGCCTCCTCCTCTTCGCCGCCTCCCTCCTCGTCGTCCCCCTCATCGACGGTGTCTACGTTAAGGGACGCCGAGGGCTTTACGCCGGCTACGACGTCACCGTCGCCGCCGTCGCCTCTGCGGGAATCGCTGACGCGTTGGTTCAGGGCGGAGTCATTGGCGCCGCCGGCGAGCTACCCGAGAGGTACATGCAGGCCGTCGTCGCCGGCACCGCCGCCTCCGGTAAAATTTCTTTACTCTACTTTACCCAATTTTGTTTTTAGGGTTTGTTTTAGTTGGTAAAGGTTGCTGCTGATTGGGACGTCCCATTAATAAATTAGAGGGTGGGTACTGATGAGGTACCAAATAGGAGAATGTTGCTTGCAGGCAGATGTTAGGGTTGTTGGATGGATGAACAAGACTGGGGATTTATTATTAAATATTGTATGGCTCGACATGACAATATAATATTATTATGGGGTTGGAGTGTGGTTGGCTATCTCTACATGGCAAAACGAGGAATCAATTGAGAAATGTACTTAATTAATCTGTTTAAGTTAGTACAGAATTGGATGTTAATTTTTTCACTAATAGCTTATCCTAATGAATTAAAAAAAAATTACAATGAATTGGTTTACACTTTTACAGTCATTTTATTCTAGATGTCATGGACTTTTTAGTGGTAGTATATTTTTTTTATATATTCAATGCCACTTGCTCGGTAGCAACCCACTGAACCAAGGTTTGTGAATTGAATGGTTGAAATAGTTCATATGTAATTGCTCTCTATACTCTACTTACATGCTTGAAATATTAAGTGACCAAAAACTACACGTAAACTTTCCATGATAACCAAGTACTTGAACTTTAATTTTCATATCTTAGCTATTTATACCCCCAGTTTACTTGGCTCTACCTGGATTACTAAATCATTAAAAAAGTTGTACTGGCTAAGCAATTTGCGTAGGGAAAAATGAATGTTGGAAGGACAACCAAAGAATTGTTCAAGGTTGACTCTCAAGTCTCAACACTAAGTCTAGCCTTTGTGTACTCGGTACCAAGTTGCTACGGGAAAAAAAAAAGCTAGTTTGTGAGGCCCTGCCTTGCTACGATGGCTGTTAAGTTGTCACCTAATATTTAACTCTTTTGGGGTTTGTTTGGTTCATTTCCTAAAAATACAGAAAATGGAATCTCTTGCAAAAAATCATATTCAATATTTTCCATGCATTTCCTGGAAATGCTAATTTGTGTTTGGTTCAACATGATTATAGGAAAGGAAAAAAAAAAAAAAAGGAAATGCAATATCATGTTTGTTTCAAACCCCAAAAAATAGGAAAGCAAAACTAGGGGAATGTTGAGGTGGCATCAATGTGTAAGCTTTCTAGCTCAAGTCCTCTCCAAAAACAAGGATTTGGCATTTTCTAGAATTTGATCATTTTTCCTACTTTATAGCAAGCAATTCTATATATATATTTTTTCGAAACAAACACGGGCATATGAATCCTATAATGTTCAACAACCCACTTTTTGTTCTTTTTTCCTATAAATTCACGTGTTTTCCTACTTTTTTGGCCCAACCAAGCAGTTAGACATCTCATATTACAGGTATTCATTCGATAATGATTTATGTTTCTTGTCTTTTTGAGTTTACAGATAGGATTAATTGACCTTAAAATTCTTTTCCCTAGGAGGTTAGAGGCATGCCTTGAACATAAGGCCTCTTTGTGGCAAGAAATATGATTTACCAATTCTCCTAAAGTTCCTATTGATTTAGGGCTGTTTGTTTCATTTCCTAAAAATATAGGAAATGGAATCCATTGCAAGAAACCAAATCCAAAATTTTCAAAACAACTTTTGGAAATCCTAATTTTAACGGAAAAATCAAGAAAAAGAAAATTTTACAAAGTAGGGAGATATTATACCTTTGCTTTGTTATGGAGTAAATCTGAAGGCATAGAAGAGGAATTTTGTGGTATGAATTGCTAACCAAGAGATCAAGCCATTAGATCCAAAGAAGAAAGATAGATGAAATGCCGACTACAACCAAATTAGAGAAGAACACTTTGAAGAAGATGAATACATGCATCAAAACCCCAAAAGCCAGATTACTCCTTAAAAACTCCAAAAATCAGAAATTTCATCTTGAGATCAGCAGCTAGGATACCAAGGGGCATCAAGACCTTAGTCAACCATTTAAAAATGATTTATGACTGATTTGAGTAGAGATTAGCTAGGGTTTTACGATGAAGAGGCGCGAAATTGAGGAGGGAAATGAGGAAATGAGGTGGGGATCCTAAATGGGCAACTTTCTGACTTTCTGATTTTTTATGTGATAGATAGATAGATAGATAGAGAGATAGATAGATAGAGCTGATGTGGATTGGGTCGTTAGATTTTATTGCCCAAATCTAGCCCAAGAAAGAGGATTTGGGATATCCATAAAATAGGCTCTTTTCTCTGTTTAATGGAAACCTATTTTTAAATTTGTTAGATCAATGCAGAATCAAGAGGCAAGACGATGTACTATGGGTGCTTCTTTCAATTCATGGCTCACATTTGACTTGTTTGTCACATTCTTTAGCACTTAGAAGAAGTTAATGTCTTAAGAAAGATTTTGTGATGAATAGGAAGAGTGAAATAGCTGCAATCATCTTACCAGGACAGGCAAGGATGTTATAATGACACATCATTATATATGTGCCCAATCTGATGCCACCAGGCTGCAATTGAGAGTTCTCAACCAGCTGAACTTTGTTTCAGAATATAACAGATCACTTGATTATTTGATAGCATAGTGTTTGCAACTTGGTAAGAAACTTAGCCTCCAAATATTCATATGATATCATAACAAGTATTAATATGAGATGCAAATACCATGTATTGATTTTTGTGGGGTGTCCTTGCTTGTGTTTCCAAACAAATATCCTGATTGCTTTTAAATTTATCTTCCTTATATTTGGAACAATGCTATTCAAATCATTGCTAGAAGGCAATAACCGATGTATGTTTCTGTCATTGTAGGGGTACTCGTTTCAGCCATGAGAGTTATCACCAAGTCCATATTCCCGCAAGATGCTTATGGATTGAGAAAGAGCGCAAACCTCTATTTCGGAGTCAGTATTGCAGTAATGGTCATATGTCTCATTTGCTATAACACTGCAGACAGGCTTCCTGTTGTAAAACATTACAAACGAATCAAAATGCAAGCTCTGAAAGAGGAAATCAATGAGAAAGGTTCCTTAAGTGGATCGGCCTGGAGATTGACCTTGTGGAACATAATAGCAAGAACCAAATCATTTGGTTTTGGAGTATTTCTTATTTATGTTGTTACCCTGTCAATATTTCCTGGATATATCACTGAAGATGTGCATTCTGAAGTCTTGAAAGACTGGTACCCAATTTTACTCATCACTGGATACAATGTGTTTGATCTCATAGGGAAGACTCTGCCTGCAGTCTATCTCATTGAGAACGCAAACATTGCGGTTTCTGCCTCTGTTGCAAGACTACTGTTCTATCCTCTATTTTTTGGTTGCTTGCACGGTCCCGAGTTTTTCAGGACAGAAATCCCGGTCACAATATTGACGTGTCTCCTTGGATTGACAAATGGATATTTTACAGCTGTATTGATGATTCTTGCTCCCAAAAGTGTGCCGATACAGCATTCTGAGACTGCAGGGATTGTGATAGTGCTGTTCCTGGTTCTTGGTTTGGTTGGTGGTTCAGTTGTCTCTTGGTTTTGGGTCATTTGATTGAACAAGTTGAACTTGTTCAGAAAATTGTGAAGTTGCATAATGTTCATATAAATGTGTCTTTATGTTTTTTTTTTCCTGGTATAGGAATTTGAATCTTGGATTTGAAAATTATGTCTCCATATATTGAATTATGTATGGTAGTATCTGTGATAAATTGTACTATTAGGACTTTTGACTGTCGTTTGCCAGCTTAATGGGCATCGAGGAGACTGGTCAAGTGCACTTCTAATGTTCCATCAAAATAATAATCGGGATTATGGAAGAAAAAAAAAGAAGAAAAAATTTGCTTGTTTGTGCTAGGCCAAATTAATGCCCTGACATTTCATAAAAATTAAATTTCTTCTCTCACTATCTTTTTACTTCCATCTATACGTCCGGTTGTACAACTGCTGCAATTTTCTTTTCTCCCTCAGTTGCATGCCCGTAAGAAATCAAACATGTCATCGGGAATTATTAACGAGGCATTTTTTTTTTCGATAGTTAATCACAAGCATTAGACTTGGTTTTCCTAGAGTCTTGAGATATAATATGTGGTTGTGTAAGGTGTTTCTTCTGTATTTTATATATTGCTTTTGAAATACCGTGATTATGCATCAATACATCTCATATGACATTTCATGTCAAATCATATGTAGGTTGTATTTGTATATTTCTACTATTGTATCATATGTACTTTGTACCCATCTTGTGTTTTATAGCCTTCTCTAGATCCTAAGTAAATTAGAGGTCAATTTTGTAAATAAATTATCACATTCGATTGCTTCATGATTAATTTCTTTTTTAAAAAAATATATACTAATAAATAATGTAAAATATGTGCAATCTTTTAAGAGACTTTTTGATCCGGCGATGTTCCCACTCGGACTCGCCCAAATTAACCCGTCGGCTGTCTCAGTCCAGATCCAATCTCAAGACAGACCCAACAAACCGAATAACCCAGTCACTCTCTCTTTTCCATTTCGAGGCTCCTTCCCCTTCTCTCCTCGTCCTCTCTCTCTTCGCCAGATCAGAGAGAAAACCACCACTCTCTCTCTCTCTCTCTCTCTCTCAAATAGACAAGATCGCTGTCAGATCAACGAAGGAGAGGGGAAGATGTTCAAGTTTCTAAAGGGAGTGGTTGCCGGATCCGGCGCCGGCATCAAGGATTTCCCTTACAACATCGGCGAGCCCTTCTCCTCCGCCTGGGGATCCTGGACCCACTATCGAGGCACCAACAAGGTTCTCGATCCCCCCCTCTCTCTCTCGATTTTTCTATTTACGTGTTTTTAATCAAAGATCTCAGATCTAGCGCCCGCCCCCTTTTCTCTTTCGATTTGATGCGGTCGTTAGCGATTGTACCAGATTTTGTTCTTGAGTTTTGTTTGATTTCCATTGGGCTGGTACTGTGCTTTGGTGGGGAAATGGAAATGGAGTTTTCCTTTGTTGTTGGGAGAATCGAGACCTCTTCCAGTGACAATATTGGACTAGTAGGAGTTGTTGCATGTAAAATCTCAAATATCCGATCACATTTTATATGAAATTGTAGTGAAGTAACTAGTGACTGGTTTTGAGGTTTTCCTTGGAAGTTTAGGGCCAGTGATGCAATTATAAGTTTTCTTGGTGCCAGATGAGTAGGTTATAACTTATTAGAAACCAATATGCCGATGGAGCTCGGTGCTTGCTGCTTGAGCTTCCATATTGTTTTGTTTATGCATCTGGGGAAGGGACTAAATATGTGATGTTGTACTCAATGTTCTGATTGCTTAAACTAAAGCTTGACTTGAAATTATTTTATATTCACATTTAAAATAAAAGGTTGAATAGTAACCCTTCGCAAATTGGCATTCCGACCATTTTTAAGGTCTGTCGTAATATGACACTTTTTCTCATGTTTAAGCCTTAACTTTGACTCTCTTCCCTTCTTCTTCCGCTTTTAACCACATTCAACCCAATTTCTTCACCTATCTCTCTCTATGCATATCATACAGTTTTCTTGCTACCAAAGAATTTTGACATGCTTTATTCTCTATTTTATTTCATTGAGTCATTTTCAATTGCCACTACCAGTTTTGGAGAAAACATAAGTGTATGCATGATGAGTGTGAGATACATAATGGACAAAGGAGTTGATGATGCATTCTTTCAGTCAAATGACAATGCTGTCGATGCATATTAACTTATTCATTTGCTGAATATTTGACTTAAATGTCAATTTCATTAACTGGACTCTAAAAAATGTGTATGTGCAAGGCTTATAAACAGAACTAAATCATAACTTCTCTTCTATATGCAAGAGCTGATCATTAGGCAAGTAAAAAAGAAACACCGTGTTCAATTTGTTTCCATATTCTATAAATACATTAACAACTCATAATTATCAAGTAGTGAGATGCTTGGAGAAGCTTGTCAAGTGTTTTTAGCGCGACTTTTTAGCAACCCTGAATCAGCTAATAAAGATCTTAGCTTGTCCGTTTATGAGTCTAGTATCCAACCTTTGCCACTAAAACCTCGTACGATGAACTAATAATATGACATATGCTTGCCTTCTTTTAGAAAATGTTGGTTATATAAATTCCACCTTTCTGGTGGTCTAAGTAGTCTTTAGCCTGCATGAGCTCTGTCGATTGCAGTTGTAGTTACGTTGGTGGCTGGTGCTCAAAACTGTTTATAAATTTTTATTTACTTTTTTAGAGGGCAATAGAGTTTCTTCAGTGGCTTCTAAGGAAAAAGGCATTGAGACCCATTTAATATGAGTACTATCAAATTTTTGTCCAATCCTGCCATCAAAGTCAAGCTTTGTGTGCATACACAAAGACTAGTCAATGACACAACAAACGAAAGATCATAATACATTTGAACACAAAGTAGTTCTTTACTAGGAAAAGTAAATGTTCTGACAAGTTTAAAACTACAATACTAGCTGACAAGGTTCTAAAAGTCGTCGTACAAGTCAGCTAGCTTTGGGCCCTAGTACTTGAACCAGTGGTGGAGCTAGGAATTTCGAGGGGGGTCCCTAAAAATATTCAAACAAAATAACATAAAATTTTTAACACAATTGATTAGTATGTCAGCATAATTATATAATAAGACTTTCAAAATCATACTTTCAATTATAATATAGTGTTTATGGTGGCATTTTTCTTTCCTTCATTTCTTGAAATTGTTTCATGACATCTTCCTCATCAATGTACAAAATATAACTTTTTCAATATAAGCCACCAAATGTATATAACTCCAAACAAATGTCAATAAATCAACAATCAACATTTCATGAAATTGACCATAATATTATGCAATTCTTTATTAAACCAAAATTGCATTAGTATTTACTAATATATCAATCAATATATAACAAGTCTAATTGTTAAGTAAACCCATCATAAAAGGTTAAATTAGTTAAATTACCTCTATCCAAAAGAGAAACTAACTGCCAGTGCAATTTTCAACATTCAAATCATCTGCATTAACTATAAATTCCTGTGTTATGGGATTTTAGCGTAGTAATTCATAGGATTAATTCGCACCTCCAACCAAGTTCATAATTACACTAGTAAGTTACATATGGAAAATACCAAACTCATGAAACCATTAATCACACAAATTAGACAAGAATAAACTAGATTGAAAGAAAATAGAGCAAAAGAAACCAGGGCAAAAGAAATAGGGCAAATGAAATTAGGGAAAATCAGACTTAACATGTTTAATCGAGCAATGAAGAAGGATTGAAGAGAAATTCTGATGTTGCTCGGTTGATCCCTTGGAGTCTTGGGCCAAAGGTGAAGAAGAATCACGTGAAGGGCAAAGAGAGGAAAACTTATCAAGCCAAGGGCAGAAGGCCCAAGACAAAGAAGAGCAAAAGATTGAGAACCGAGGGCAAAGAAGAGAGCCGCGAAAGGAGAAGACAAATTTAGGGATTATAGATTTCTATCGCAGACTTGCAATGAAAGTTCATGAGTCACGATTTCAACAGAGAGTGGATCATAAGAATCAAAGTGGTATTATAAAAGATAGCAACTTATGCAACTTAACCCATATATAATAATTATTAGCAAACATACCTACTAGTTTTTTTTATATCCAAGGGGGGCCATGGCCCGTTTGACCCCAATATGGCTCCGCCCCTGAATTGAACCCTATATAAATAACTTTAGTTAGAGAGGCAAGGCTAATGGAGTCGTTGTTGGAGGTGGAGAAGTGAAAGTGAGCCTTGAAAAGTAGTTTTGATAAAGAAATTGAAGAGTATTTGTAGCAGAGGGAATCCGCTTGAGCCTTAGGCAGTTTAAATGTGTGAGCTTTTGCAGGTAATTGAAGACGATTCTTGTCATGTGCCATACTACACATGGTCGCTTCTTTACCTCTATCATGCATCACATATATTACATAAAAGGCTAAGGTCCCGTACGTTCTACTCCTTATTCATTATCTTTGTCCATCACACATTTGGGGAAGCTAGATGTTTTCCTCGTATGTGTTTGATATACTTTTATTTTACGCTCATCATGTGGTATCGTCATCTCTCAGTGTCTGCGCTTTCTTTATTGATTTTTCTAAGGGGTTGGTGATTGCATTATGATATTAGTTTTGTGTAACTTGTACTCATCTTGTTTATCATCTTATGGTTTTCTCCTTTATATTCCCATTTTTGTATTTAATTGGATGGTTGAAAATTATTTTAATTTATCTTTGTGAGATAACCACTTCACCAAGAACTTAAGTGCTTGGGTTGTGTCACTTGTGTGTTAATAATATATGTGGAATTTACTTAGCACTCAACACTGCCCTTTACACGAGCCTTTTAACTACAGGAAGTGGCTTCTTGCATAAACACGACTCACTTGAAAATGTAGAATAAATTATAGATAGTAATTAGTAATATATTTAATTTCAACTTACGAGGTTTGAACATGGATCCTCTTGAAACTGGATGCTCCAATCTGGGTTTTGATGGTGATTGGGAATACATTTTTGTGAGAAGTGTGGGCCCTTTGGGAGGTATTAGACAGTGTCGGGCAACTCCACAAAAACCCAGTCTTGTACTGGTTTTTTTTATCGAGGCCAGGGTTGGTCTGAGGAAGGGGTGGTCCAAAGAAACCTTGCTTAAGACCTAGCATTGAGCTAAAAAAATTTGATCCATTCTGATCCTGCTTTTGCCAAACTAAGAACTAGTTTTCTGGGCCAAGGTTGTCGTCACGAAAACTGGTTTGTTGGAGTAGCCAAACACAGCATTGGCTCAACCCAATGTTGAAAATAACGATAACGCGTAACGTAATGCTCACCTCCCGATAACGTGACACAAAAAAAAAACGTAACGCATAGTGTAGATTATATGTTTTATTATTTATTTAAATATTTAATAAATACAAAATACTAATTATGATTTTTAATAAAGAGAATCATCACCATTTCCAAATATAACATCACAAGTATTACATATCTTCACAATTTCTCAGCAAAAGTTATTATATATGCCTAACAACCATCCCAAAAGCATCAAGACTTCAATTTTTGACAAAACATAAGGAAATTAGTAACATTCTCTAGTCCAAACTTAAGGGTGTGTCTGGCAATTCTAAAATTGGATTGGGTTTAAACTAGTTTTAGCTTAACTAGGCTAGACTTGGTCCATATAGGACGTGGTTCAAAAGAGAACCAGTTTAGAGGCTAAAATTTGAACTAAAGAAAACTAGTTCAATTTTGGCCCAATTATTGCCAAACAAAAAACTAGCTTTTGGACCAATACTATACCAACTAAAACTAGTTAAGTTGCCAAACACACCCTAAGAGTTTTAAATAGTTCGAAGTTCAAATAAAACAAGTAAAATGCACATAAATGCATAACACTAGTCTAACTATCCTATAACAACTAAAATAAAAAAATTGATCTAACACTAAAATCAAACTAAAGTAAAATAATACTTTCACTAATTGATTTATCTACTGAAGTTAAACTAACTACAAAAATATTCTTTAAATCTGCCCCCAAAAAAAAAACATTGAAAAACTTCAACTTTTCCTTACAAAGTAAAAATTTGATAAAAGAAACTTACCTGGACTGTTGCACGGTTGAACATTGAAGTATCACAGAGATCGCATCGTCTTCATCAAGACGTCGTCACCTCGGCATTAAGGAAGTACAGAGACCATTGCCTTCGTCTCCTCATTGACTTCACCCAGTCTATTCCTTGGCTTCGTCAACCTCTCGTCATTGTTGGCTCCCGGTGTTTCTCCCATCGTCTTTGATTCTTTTAGGGCAATGAAATTGGGGATGAGGCTAAAGTGGGGAGACGAGTGGATTAGGGCTGCAAAAGAGAAAATAATAGGGTCTGACTACTTTATTTGGTGAAAAGTGGGATCCACCAACTTATTAGATGTAGTTTTTTATTTTTGTTTTCAATGTACTCTTGCCAGTGCTACAAAAGCGCGTCTCTTTACATGCGCTAAGAAGCAAATAGCGCGTTAAGCTGCATTTGTGAGATCTACGGACATTCCATAGCAGGATGCTAAGCTCCAAAAAACGCTATTTCACATTTCGTGGTGCGTTTTTTTTTTTTCAACTTTGGCTTAACCTTGTTTTCATTAGTGTTGTGTAAGTATGTTACTGCAATAAGTTAGCTGAAATGAACAAGGACAAATTTACATGCTTTCAGTAGGTTCAGACTTTGATGGCCACCTTTCTTTTTATTTGTCAGTATATTACTTGAAATGGATGGTGGTTTTAGTAGGAGATAATTAACCTTAACCACTCAACTGTTTATTTGCAGTTGCCTGTTTGTCCCTTTTCACATTCTATCTTTGCATGCTTTGCATTCTTTCAGTAGGTTCAGATTTTGATGACCGCCCTTTTTTATGAAGTTGTCAGTATATTACTGGAAATGGATTCACATTTTAGTAGGAGATATTAACCTTAACCACTCAACTATTAATCTGCAGTTACCTGTTTGTTCCTTTTCACGTTAGAACTAAGGACATGCAATGTGGTAAATAGTTTTTGAAAAGTTTGTATTGGCTATAATAACCTGTATGCTTCTCTGGGAAGGAGCATGTGGACAAAATTTTTGAACCATATAGTCCATATCTATCTCATGTAGATCAATAGATTGCTTGTGATGCTATGCAGAATTTAGTGGTTTCATTCCATTATCAATCAAGAGATTGTTGCATAAGAATTTGACAATATCTGCATGACTCTAAAATGTTTTAACACACTTCTGGTAAGTTTTAATTTTTATGACCGGTGCGTCTAGACATCAGTTGAGTGTATACCTCAAGTGGTTCATAGTGATTTCTGTTTTGACAACTCATGCTGACACAATATGTTTCTAACCTGCCAATTCGTTTACGTTTCAGTTTCTTGCATGCAATTGAAAATTTTGAGTGTTCTCGGTTTTGGGAAAATGCATGATACTGCTTGATGCATTTACTTTCACTATTCTTGCTTAGATCTCTCAGCGTTTGCCGTCTTTTTTTTACAGGATGATGGGTCATCTGTTTCCATATTTTCCCTTTCAGCCAGTAACAATCAAGATGGACACTTGGCTGCTGGTCGCAACGGTGTTAAGCGCTTACGTACAGTTAAGTGTGATTGTTTTTATTACCTCATCTATTCTTACTGTTTTCTCGCGTTGTCATAAAAACTGGTGTATCTATGCATCTCCTTTTCTTTCTAAGCATTCATATATATGCGTGCAGCCTGCTGGTCCTCTTATTTTGTCTTGTTGTCCAACTATTCATGTTTGTCTTCTGGTATTTCTGAAAATAAGCTGCAGTGTTCTGTTTTCACAACTTCTGTGACTTAATTGTTTTATTTATAACCATGCACTATGCAGAGCATATTACGTTTCTTTCTTTGGAAGTGGGCTATTCACTATTGTTAGTGCCACCACTAAACAGCCCCTAAACTTGGTTCAGGAACTTTACCATGACCCACTGCTGCACCGCATTATAGCATGTAATATCCTAGTTATTATCCGAGGCTTTGAATGATCATGTGGTCATTTGTTTTTTTTCCTTCCAATATCATATTCTTTCTTTATTTGTTCTATGTAGATGTCTGAAATTTAATAATACATTGTGACGATAAAAGCTTGATATCTGGAGCATGGTGGTCTATAAAAATTCTAGTTAGAAAAGCCTTTGGAATTGTGCCTGGTCTCCGTAACTTGGTAGCAGAAGCTACAATAATCCAGGTTCAACCCACCTAATTTCCTTAGGCTTGTGGGTCCATCTATTACTATTACTGTAGTTTTATTGTTCTCCTTATTATTATTAATTTTTTATATTAGATCTTAATATATAACGTAGTTATTTATTTCCCAGATCTATCTTATGATGAGTTTCCCACATAGTGGGGTCCATTTATTATTAATCCCTATAATCAATAACTACCTTTGAGGCTTGTAAATTTCTGCCAACTTTAACATCTATTTGGCTTTGACTACTTTTCCCTCATCTTCAACCTCTTTGCAACTGACAATTGTTATATCTCTTTTTTGGAATCTAACCAGAGCCAGACCACCCTCTCTTTCTTCCCTCACATTTACTTCTCTTTCCAAATCTATCATGTCAGCCCCCTCCTTTCATTTTGTCCAACCATTCCTCCATCGAACATGCTTAACTTTTCTCTTTCATTCTCTTTTCTTTAACCTAATGATGACTTCTGCTTCAATTTGCTCCATGTCTTTTATTTATTGACATCTTGCTTTCACTATCTTATTAATTTGTTGGGGTTCAGTGAGATGAAAGATGCTGTTTGAGAAGAGGAGTGAGAATTGATGAGAGCAAAGACGGAGAGAGACTTAAGGTTTTTGATGGTCCCCTTCCAATTTATACAGGCCTCCGAACCAGCCATCTTGAGGAGTTGAAAATTTTCATACTAAATAATAACACCTATGCACAATTCACACAGAGGTTTGGTTTCAAAGTGATCATGGAAAAAATAAAGAATTTTCAAACTGAGCATGTGGGTGGGAAGATAAATGATTGTAAATAAAAGCTAAGCTAGAACCACCTGAGCACCTCATTTGAACTTGTGCAGTCTAATTTATGTGATTGACTGTCACACATCTTGCATTTCTAAACTTTCTTTGCCCTGAAGTGAGCACTTGATCTTCTGACTTCATCGAATTTCTTTTCGTGTTTGTTGTTAGAAGTTCCTTTCATCTTTTCACACATCTGCCAGCCTCTTTCCTTATGTAGAACAGTTTTGACTCTCAGATGTTTTGTTCAAATTTTTTCAGGTCCGGCATCCAAATATCTTATCTTTTCTTCATAGTACCGAAGCTGAAGTTCTTGATGGTTCCATTTCCAAGCTAACAATTTATATTGTGACTGAGCCAGTTACACCTCTCTCAGAGAAGATCAAGGAACTAGGTCTGGAAGGTACACAGAGGTATATGAATGTTCTTCTTTTAAGTTCGATTGTCTCAATGCATACCCTATGAAACAAAATTATCACTTTCCATGAGGTTATTCCTTGAGTAATAATAAATTGCAGCCACCTATGGGCATAATCTATTCCAGTATTGAAGGTGACAGCCGGAATCATGCTCTGCATTTAAATGGAATACAGACATGTCTCGTTGATTAATATTAGAATCTGATCAATAGTGAATAAATTATGGCTTGGAAAGAATTTAAAAGTGAGAAGGATTCTAACCTTAAACTTATTCTAAAAGAAGTACTAAATAGCAATCAATCTTCAAATTTGACCCCCCTAACCCTATCATTTCAACAAATAGCAACTCAAATCAAATATAATTAAAAATTTAGACAAGCTCAAGTCTCAACCAAATAAAACATTTAAAACCAATCTAATCTCTATAAATTACAAATGAAAATATATGCCAACCTAATCCTTAGAAATACCTAGAAAACTAACTAATTTGAATTACTAACAAAAACTTTGGATATTTTGTTTTCTTATCTTAGTTTTCTCTTTGAATGGGTTATCGGGCCTGGATGGTTCACTTGCAATCTGTATGTGATGAGGAGGAACTTATGGCGTGTCAGCTATATCCCTCCTTTGAAAGTTCGAAACTACTCATTAATATGAGATATTTGGAGGTAGTTTTTCCTTGTTAGTATGTATGAGGGCTTAACTCATGTGATAAGAATACAATTCTTTAAAGAGAGCATAATGGTGGTCTACTCAGATCTTCTGGCACTATCAACATTTTCAGTCTCCCAAGAGTTCCACTTTGTAAAGAACTTCTTTGGAGCTCCAAAAGTTTGGAGCTACCACCCTCATCTTTAACTATGTGGTCTCCTTTCAGACATTGAATAAGCCGTCTGAAGGGAGTCTTCAGCATGAACAAGACCAAGTCAAACCGAACAATAGAGCTGTTGGTCAAAGCTGAAAAGGAAATGGGAGAATATCATTCTCCATACAGCTCATTTCATACAAATTTGTCAACACTTTTCCCGTATTTCTTTTTCTTTTGGTTGTTCCTTCCTTTCTTTCTTTCTTTACAAAATACAAAGACAGAAATGAGACGTGGAACGAAGAAAAATTAGAAAGAGAGGTTGCAGTGAGAAAGAAAAAGATGGGACAAGAACGAAAAATCGCAATGCCTTTAATTTTTTTCTTTTCCCCCTGTTATGAACATGCAATCAAACACTTTATGCTTTGACTGCTTGACTTTCTAAAACAATTGGGTGAGTTTGTGCTTTGTTGCCATCAAATAGAGCATTTGTTAGGAAGAATTTGAAACTCACGTAAACTCTTTTTTAGAAGAAAGAAATCAATGCTTGAAGGATCAGTCAGTACTGAGGCATACTGGCTTACCATGTCAGATTTTTAAGCATACTAGCAAGATCGTACTTTAACCAACCGATGATGGCAATATTGACTAATAACAACTAATGTATATTGATACTGGTCAGAAGTGACCAATACAAAAGGAGATCTCAAGTTTGAAGTACCGAATCTCTTTTGGAATGTATCATATCAAGTAAATAAAAATAAAAATTCACTGTAGAAAGCTTGTGGATCCTGCATTGAAGACCCAAAGCTATTGAAACTCCTGAAACTTTCAAAATTTATAGTATTGATTGTCTCTCTGTGTCAACACTGATATCGAGATTGAAATCTTGAAAGAAACAATAGAAATCAATGTTTTAACTCTGGTCCTACACTCTCACTTCTCCAGTGTATAGCAACTTATTGTTAACTACAAGTTTGCGGGGGCAGAAAAGCTCAACCACATCAAACACCTAGTAACCAATCTAATCTCTCAAAATGTCAAATTGAAATAGCTAAATCCAACCAACATAATATCTAGAAACTAATTTAATAAAATAACTAGTTTAAACCGCTAAATTTTTTGAATAATTCTTTCTTGTCTTTGTTTTCTTTTTTTCCCTGGTTGGTTATTGGGCTGGATGGTCCTCTTGTGATCCACTTGCTGATGAAGAGGAATTTGTGCTGCATCTATGAGCAAAAAGCCCTGCGGCCACCCTTTACATTGTTTGGGTGTGGTTCAAAATTGAATGTGAATCAGAACTATATGCTTCTACATTTTAGATAAATAACAAATTTGTCTGTTGAAAGTTAATGAATACAATAATTCGATCATCAACAAGCAAACTAAGTCTTATTCTGAAGCTATCTTGGTGTCTTGTTGATGCAGGACGATCGTGGGCGGTTGATCAAAAGATTTTAGAATTTACTAGAATCTTTTTTATTTTAATAATATTTGATGTAATATCCATTTTTAGGCAAGATTTCCTTAGGATTTGATTTATGATTTTTAGGATCTCTGAAATTTCATTTTGTTAGAGATTTTATCTTTGTTTCCCTTTTATTAGGATTTGATTAGGACTTGATTTGATGTTTAGATTTAGTTTTTTGAAATTTAATTTTGTTAGAGATTTTATCTTTGTTTCCCTTTTATTAGGATTTGATTAGGACTTGATTGATGTTTAGATTTAGTTTTTTCTATAAATAAAGTTGTAATACTCTATGAGAAATATACTATTATGAAAAAAAAACTCGTGAGTTATGAGAATTCTCTCTTGAGCATACGAGGTGTTCTTTGGCATGTGATTTGCTACTTTGGGGTGTGAAGTCCCCGGTGTGAGGACCCTAGGCGTGAAACCTAGTTATTATATAAACCCTCTTTCTCTTTTCAATTATTCTTCTCTATCAATCTCCCCTCATTCAGGGGGAAAAACCAAATAACCCAAAATGGGTTTACTGTCCACGAATAAGCGGCATCTTTAATGTTCACCTGATCAATTATTGTTCATCATGGTTAACAATATCATTCTGCCAAGCTGTCAGACGATTTCTCGTCTCTAGATCAAAGCCCTCCACCCGCTCCATATTATTGATGAACAATAAAAACAAAGGTAAAAGTGCCTCCCACCCCCCAATGGGATTACTGTTCACTGACAAACACTTTGAGATGTTACCGTTCACTGGTGAACAATAACAGCGCTTACTGTTCCTCATGGTTTGCAAACATCATTCGCCAAGCCACCAATGATTTCTCGCCTCCAAATTAAAGCCCTCCGCCTGCTCCCCATCACTTAGTATCAGAGCCGAATGATCCATAGTTATCAGGGGTAAAATAACGCTACCTCATTCACAAAGAGTATTTTATAATCCACTTAAATTCAATACTCTAGCCTATTTTTATGAATTTGATGGATATAAGGAGCCCTATGATTTTGAAGTTTGGATTTTCAATATAGAAGATATATTTTCTATCTATGATATGTCAAAACTGAAAATGTACTTATATGCCTAGTGTAGGCTAAAGAGAGGCTAAAAAATGGTGGCATAGAAATTATTATCATTCAAAGTTCAAATATCTATTCGTGATCAGCTATAAAAGCGCTCCTGGAGAGGAGATATTCTAGCCTATCATCTAGAAGATATTATTTCTCTTCAATACGTGAAGCAAAGCCTACACAAGTGTCTCAACTCTAGCCAGATGTGGACCTTCAATCAAAACATGAGTTCAATTCAGAGCCAAAGCCTAAACTTGAGTCAGAAGGAAAAGCAGAACAAGATTGAAAAATTGATCCAGAGCCCGAGCTTAAATTCGAGCGAGAAGCGGGACCAAAGCAGAAAATTGATTTAGAGCCCAAGCCTAAACTCAAACATGAAGGAGAGCAAGAATTTGAACTCTAAAAATCGAGTCAAATATTGATCCAAAACTTGAGCTCGAATTAAGCCCAGAGCTTGAAATTTAGTCAAACCTAGAAGTTGAATGTAAGATTGATATGCAGTGGGAACTCCTAGTCTAGGCTAATCTGATTATTGACTTCATTATTCCAAACCCTCCACTGCCAACTTAATATTGGGTCTTACTACTCATCTTGAAGATCTTGCAATCCACAACATGTTTTTCACTGAAAAAGTTAACCATTACACTCCCACTATAAACCTCAAGGTCGAGTTTTCTCTAACAAGGGGAGATTTGATGCAGGACAATCGTGGGCTGTTGATCAAAAGAATTTAGGATTTAATAGAATCTTTTTTATTTTAATAATATTTTATGTAATCTTCATTTTTAAGGCAAGATTTCCTTAGGATTTTATTTATGATTTTTAGGATCTCGGAGATTTTATTTTGTTAGAGATTTTATCTTTGTTTCCCTTTTATTAGAGTTTGATTAGGACTTGATTTGATTTCTAGATTTAGTTTTCTTTATAAATAAAGTTGTAATCCTCTATGAGAAATATACTATTATGAATTAAAAAGATGAGTTGTGAGAATTCTCACTTGAGCATGTGAGATGTTCTTTGGTATGTGATTTCCTATATTGGGATGTGAAGCCCTCGGATGTGAGACCCCTAGATGTGAAGCTTAGTTATCATATAAACCCTCTTTCTCCTTCAATTATTCTTCTCAATCAATCTCTTCAAAAGAACCCCTCATTGAGGGGGAAAAAACATTATACTCCAAAATGGGTTTACTGTTCAAGGGTGAACAGTAACATTAGTATTGTTCAGCATGGATTACAACATTATTCTATCAAGCCGTTGACGATTTCTCGCCTCCAGATCAAAGCGCTCTGCCTGCTCCCCATAACTTGTCTTATTAGGCTACTTGATTAGACCTGACTTTGTATATTCATATTTGTACTTCCTTGTTTAGAGACCTCTATAAGTGTTATATGTATATTTTCTTTGGTATTATGAAAGATAGACTACGTACCTTATGCTTTATTGATAATGAGAAAGATAGAGGAGAAAGAAGAAAAGTGGAAGAAACAAGAACGTCTGCAGCTTACCTAGCTAAGTGAGATACCAAAAGAATGCTATTGATATTTCGGTGTAGGGTTGAAGATTACAGATTTTTGAAGAGGGGAATCTGCATAGGAAGGGAGATATGGAGATTTACAAATGGGGTTCACATGGAACAAAGTGTTGGACTAAAGGAAGGGGAAAATAAGAGAAGATTTTCTCAATCCTGGAGTCCACTGTGTAACTGGATTGTTTGACTTGACATTTTCTTCTTAACCCGTGCGATGCACGGATTAGTGCTCTTTGTTAACACACATATGTACCACTTTGTGTATTACTTGTGCCCTTTTGTATAATGTATAATATTTCATTAATGAACAACTTTACATTATGAATTGAAATTTTCCCAAATAAACAGAATAGATATACTATAATTAATATATATTTAAAAACCTCATGATGCCATGACTAATATTGTCATCACATATTATATATCAAACTAAAATGGAGTATCTATGCTAATAAATATCATGATGATAACACACATTAGATATTAAAAGGTTTTGTACTGGAGTTACTAAAATCAAATTACTGTAATATATCACTAAGTCTCTATGACGTTAGAAAAAATCACATTCTGCTTAAAAATTAATAATCTATATGAGGTCGATATTGTTTTTCATTCACATGTTATGGAAACTAAAATTCTTATATCATTTTTATGTTTCTTTAATCGAGTAGACTATAAATTAAAGATCCGCTTGTTTTTGAACTAGATACCCAAGCAACCCTTTAAAATCATACTTATGAACTAGGTATTGTGCTAAAACGAACATGTCCCGAGTTTAATGAGTTGCATAAATTTGAGGTGAAGTGTGCAATATGTGTTTGAGAAGTGTGTCACGAGTTTTTTGAATTAAAGTGTGTGTTATATAATTGAGTGCACATATGAATAAATGTATGTATACATTCAAGAAGTGTCCAAGGAGTGTCGGACACGGGACACGGATACGGGAGCCTAGATGAAGTGTTCGGGTAACCTAGTTTCAAACCAATCCCTTCAAGAAAGAGTAATAGCAATTAGAGGAGTTAATTTGAAACAACTTATGAATTTTTTTTCTTTTTTTGGGGGGGGGGAGGGGTTTGAGAGACTAATTTAGAAACGACTTAAGAACTTGGGGACTAAATTGAAAATATGAAAGAATTAATGGACTAATATAAAAAAAGCAAAAACTAATGCTTTGAAGAAAAACAACAACAATAATAATTTTCTTGTTAAAAAAATCAAAAAAAGGAAGGCAAGACGATTTGGTTATTTCTGCAAAACCAAGCATAGGCTAAATCCAAATGGATCAGCTCACCAAATAGGCCTTGTTACACGAAAATGAACAGATAATTTTTTATGACTTCCTTTGAGACTAAGCTAATGTCTCTCACCAGAACCTCTCACTGACCTGACCACATCCATGAAACCTCCAAAAAACGGACAGATACCACACAGGCCAACAACTACAACAAATGTAACTATTGAATCCTATCACGTTCTACTCAACAACATTCAATAGATGTCTTAACAAAAGAAAATCAAACTGAAAATAATTAGAATTATCAGAACTAAGATGGTTATAATAATTATTTTTATCAATAGTGTTTCATCATAATTCATATTGCAATATTTCTTGCAACTAAGGAAAAGAAAACGGAAAAAGTAAAATAGGAGAGTAAAGAAATATCAATAATGTGGAATATCAATCATGCTAAAGGCAAAGAAAAGTAAAACAAAGAAGATTTTCTAAATCGACTCCACTGTGTAATTGGATGGTTTGACTTGACATTTTCTTCTTATATAAGTATACATGATGTGGATTCTCAAATCAAAATCAATGTTGATCAGTTACAGATCGATTAATGTTTGATCTGAGATTTTCTTCGAGAACTGACTTAGATTGACAACTGATTATGAAAATTCTACAATCCATCTTAGAATCCTCTGTAACTGGCAGAATCTTAGTTATCGTAACCATCTTTGGAGAATTATAAAGCTGGCACAGAATAAGCTAACTTGTGAAACACTTTATGATTGTTTTGCAGTTATCATCAATTCATTGAAATTTATTAGTTCTTTTGATGATTAATTTCCACATATTGCATATTTTTATTACTAGGTGAACTTTGCATATTTTTATTACTCGACGAACTTTAAGTGATTGATACTTTTCATTCACTTGCACTAGTTTTTGATAGTTGTTTACTTCTAATTTCCACATTTATGTGAGGAACTACTTTTCCAATACAGGGATGAATATTTTGCCTGGGGAATCCACCAGATATCTAAAGCCGTGAGCTTTCTAAACAATGACTGCAAGCTTGTAAGCACTTTTCTCCTTCTGTTAGTTTCATGATTTATGGTTCTATCCAATTGCATGATCGATTTCAGTACTAGTGTAATTTATCTTATAGGTCAGTTCTAACCTGTCAGACAAAAGCTAAATTCTCTCCATGTTTAATTGAAAATCAGTTTTAGCTGTTTAATACTTGTCTTTTTTTTTTGTTGCATTACATTGGTGCCTAAAGAAGCTTTATGCATCTACTTGGAAGCTAAGGAACCTACCTTTTGGAAGCAGTATTTAGAAAAGGACTGTATTCAGATTTGTTTGCTAGAAAAAAAAGAAATGGAGATGTTTATGCATATGACAAACCCCATAATATCATATTGGTCTTCTTTTTATTTTTGTGTTCCTCCTTTTTTTTTTTTGGTTGTGGGGTTTCTTTTCTTCAATACAACACCACAGACCACACAATACTTGCTATGACTGAGATTTCACAACATCATTTAGTGACGAAACTTCCATTGTCTGTTCTGTTGAGTGGATACCCTGAATGCTACATTTTCGTATGCATTTTCTGTCAGGAAGCGTGATATTTTTGGGGTAGTACGCTGAGGCAAAATTTTGTGTTACATATTACTGAAATTTTGTGTCTAACTTCGTATTTCCTTCCCATTGACTTGCAATTTCAGGTTCATGGCAATGTGTGCTTGTCCAGTGTTGTTGTGACTCAAACCTTGGACTGGAAACTTCATGCTTTTGATGTCCTATCAGAATTTAATGCAAATAATGATCCCATGCTGGTAATTTTTTGTCGTTAAGCAAGTAGTTGCATTTTTATCCTTTTATATTGCAGAAAGTAGCATGATGGATCTTTTCTCCTCTTATAGCACAATAATGTAGCAAATAGTAAATAGGGACTGGACTGCTTAAATATAGTTTTTTGTACTTTATTGTTATTATAGTGCTATGTGCTTGAGTATTAGATGTATTGAATACACTACCTGCAAGTCCGCAATCAGGTAACACTGAAAGAGAAATCATATTCTGTACTTTCTGATGCCAAATAACATTTTATTGCATTTTTCACAAGACATTCAACGAGCTTCTGAGCAAGCTGTCCAAGCAATACAGCCTTAGTAGTACACTAATATTTTTAATCCTTAATTTGAATGATGAATCCCAACCACCAGCATGTTGGAACTTGGACAGCGATAATTGTTATTTAGATGTTCGTACTTCATAAATGTGTTCCTGCCAAAGAACTCATTATGTAGGCTGCAGGAGCTTCTCCAGTTATAATGCTTGTATTCTTGACAGACTACCTGTCAATTTTATTTCTAATTTTTGTGTATTTTTTCGTTATTTATTTTCTTCATTGTGATCTTGTTGCAACAAGCTTGCCTGCTTGTACTAGCTGCTCTAGATTATTCCATCGAACATGCTAATCCGACTTTTCAATTTATGTAAGGATGTACCTTATATCCTTTGATTCTTCTCTATACTTTTGTTGTTACCTTTAGCTCCTTTGTTATTCTCACTGCTCATGCTTGTCTTGTTCACCTTGACTGGTAAGGTCAAAGCTTAATTATATGTATGTTAGGTTTATTTGCTCATTCAAGATTTAACCTGAATTGTATTTGCAAAACTCTCTTCCAAAGTCATCAATCATCATGTATAGTTATCATTTTTTTTGCTGATATTAGGAAATGGGATATGAGAAGGAGAAAGAAGAAATGATTAAGAAGTTTATAGTGACAAATTCCTTACAGCCTTACAGTTTATATAATTGAAAGTGTTCTAAATAAAAGAGCATACAAGCCAAATTATTCGATGATATTTGCACTAATCTTCCAGTCTTGTAGGAAAAGTGGAAAACTATATTCATAGTTATATTCAACTCTGTCTTTTTTCAGCTATTTGCTCTCTTGAATATGTCCGGATGATAAGTAAATTCCATTTCTTTTTTCTTAATCTTTTTCATCCCTCCCTCCAACTCTCCATGAAGCCCCTTGCTTATCCTAGTGGTTTTTTGGGCTCTCGCTTGGTTGCATCATCTTGTAGAGCATCACATTGGCCTAAAAATGAGGATACTATCCCTGTTAAAATGCTATCTTCTTGGTTAGAAATTTGCTAGCAGATTCGGATTGATTAACGATCTGCCATACTATTTTGTTCAGATAACATGGAGCCCTCCCAATCTTTGATTATATTCTATATCTCCACATTTTGATCAGAACAGGTTAGTTAATGACTGCTTAGCTCTTACCTCACGTGGATTCTTAGTTGAACCACTTGCAATGTATTGTCCTACTCTAGAAGGCTCACCCTTAAGTTCGATAGCAGAAGTGAATACTCTTCCAACTCTCCGCCTTCTAGAGCAATTTATGAGAAACCCCAGATATAAAACTCTTTTGTTTGTCTGCACTTTCTATGTTGATATCTTCTCTTTTCTCTGTCATTCTATTTGTGTTCAAACAAGTCCTGGAATAATAATTGTATGCATGGAATTCAAATAGGCCTTTTCTTCCTCTCATATTTAGAAAAATCCAAAAATAAATATTGAAGTCAATGCATTTGTTCCATCTCATCCTTAAGAAAGCCCTAGATCTAATCTTAATTTCCTTTCCTTTTCATATTAAGCTTAACTGTTAACTCCTGAATCATTGTTCTTTCTGATGGGAAATAGAAACCTGATAAGAACGTTCAAAATTTCTGACATGGCATGTGAGGAATCTGATCTTTAACATGTGTGAACCTATACTCTCTGTCTTTAATGCTAATGACGAGCTTTCCTAAAAAAGAAGAGTCAGTGCTGGTGGGTTATTAAACTGTGTTATCTGCGGACTCTTAGTTAAGTCCTATTTTCCATGACATTTAAGCTAATAGGAATTTCACACTGTTGTTACCTTACAGTTCTTAATTATCTCAAAAATAATTTTAATAAACTCATTACTTAAATCTGTTAGTAGTGGGAATTCTGCCTTTATTGGTTTCAACCACTGATCAGTAAAAAAGGTTTATTCTGGGTGACATTCTGTGCAATTTGAGATTTTTATTTTAAAATAATTTGATAATTGTTGTTTGTCCTGCATGATGCAGCAATTTGAATGGTTAATTGGTTCACAATACAAGCCAATGGAATTGTCGAAGTCAGACTGGCAAACAATTAAAAAGTCACCTCCTTGGGCAATTGATTCATGGGGCTTGGGTAAGAAGATTTCAGTTTCTTATTTGCTTAAATGTGCTTGGAGTTATTTGATATTGGTGCTGATAATGTAGTTTACCTGTTATATTTTCCGATCATTGGTGAATTGATATTTCAGGGAGGTTCCTTGTAATATAGTTCAAAAATAAATGAATAAAATGGAACAAGATAGTTTAGGAAAATATCGGTGCTAGTGGAGTTTGAATCAAGTGTTCTGCTCTGCTACAATAAAATTTTACTGCTTTTCTACAATGGTTCTGTAAAATCTTGTTGGGGAACATGCAATGTTTTAAAACATGGTTTCATTACACATTTGGTCAAGTAGCACATAATGCATAATTGGATTATGCTCCAGTTAAACGGATTATGTGGAATTACACCGATTTGAATTCTTTGATATGCGTGTGTATTAACTGTTAAAATATTTAGAAAATCAGGAAACATAGAAAATGTATTCCAACATTCTGAAGAAATCTCCATAAGGATACTTTATAAATATTAGTTCAGATCAGAGAACAAAAAATCAGAAAGCTTGTATCCTAGCTAGGAATAAACACAATAACAGTAAACACTAAACAATATTTAGTAAGTTTACCGGTCAGTTCTCTCACAGTGGCATTTTCAAGCCTCTGATGACTTGACGTGGTCGAAGCAGAGAGAAATGTACTGAGAAAGAGACACGAGGGAGAGGGTTTTTTAGTGTTTTTATGCAAACAAGTTTGTGGTGACAGTTTAGGTTTTTGTTGACTTGGGCTTGACCCCCATAATCTTAAATATAAGTGTCTACATAAAAGTATATGTGGGTGCTTTAAAAAAAATTGGGTAACATTATTGCATTTTTTACCGCATAATAGACTGATTAGGCACAATTCACACCGGAATTTTTCAAATATTATTTACATGGTTACATAAGCAGACACATAATCTGATTTTTTTTTAACACTGCAAGTTCATAAACCATAGAAGTGATTATAAAATTCATATGCATAATGGGAGCGCATAATCCTTATTCGATGTGGTTGTCATCCGCATACTGTTACACAGCCTTTTACGTGGCTCCAGAAACCTTGTTTTTAAACACTGGGAACATGTTTAGTAAAATATCGTTATGTCTCTGACACCAACAGGAATATATTGATGGAATCTTATATTGGAAAATACTGGTTGGCTCATAGGAGAAAGAAACTGTATTTTCTATGTTAAATGATGACACATTTCATGGGCTTTGGTCCTGCATACCTTGCCTATATTTCATATTTTAACATAGGGGCTTCATGCATTTTGTACACTAATTTAGATGTTTTTACTTATCAGCATATGAGTTAAGTATTTTCATTCTGCAAGGTTGAGTATGTGCATCTTTATTTATTTACTTGTACACATTAAACCGTGTAAAGCATAAATGCATGCTAAAGGGATGATCTGAACTAGTTATTTAAGTTGCACAGATCAAAGACGTAACACTGACAAGAGGTCTTTCACGTAATACGACATTTTTAATGTGTTACACGAATATGTGTTTATTTCTCTGTGCTGATTGGAAATGTAGTTCGATTAGCAGTATAGCGATAAACAAGGTAACTTGATTACTTTCTTGACAGGATGTTTGATTTATGAACTCTTTTCTGGAATGAGGCTGGCCAAAACAGAGGAGTTGCGCAATACTAGTGCTATCCCAAAGGTTTATACTTGAAACAGAATGACTTATTTTTTTCTTTTGCGGGCATTTTATTTTGGCTTCTGGGTAATTGATACTATCCAATATGAGGTTTCCTATTCTATATTACCACCGGAAAAAAATATTTTTTTCATCCTTAGTAACCTTTTCCTGTCAAAATGGTATGGCTTTTCAGCATGATTCAAAGTGGAAAAAAGTTGAACAAGAACAAACCAATATTATCTTGTCCGCTGTCAACCTGATGCAACACTAATGTATTGGTAACTGATTCGTGGACAAGGAATATATGAGCTATAGGCCCAGCAATCAAACTTTCGAACCACTTTGTGGATTGTGGTTTACTTTGCTTTCTTAGTACTGCAGCTTAAGCTCATGCGGCAGTCCGCGTAATCCTTTGAACTGGAAAGAATCTTGATGATAGCTTCATGATAAGGCTCTTTCAATCACATGTTAATCTCCTAGTCATAAAACGAATAGAAATTTTATTTCACCTTCATCCATTTTCCAGAAAAAATAAAAATAAAAAAGTGTGCTGATTGTTGAAAACAGAATATTGCTTCTCTTATTTGACATTTTTTGTTTAATGTATACATATTTGCATTACCTAATAACTTGTGTATTTGCTATTTTTTTGTTTAAAGTCTCTAGTTCCAGATTATCAGAGACTCTTGAGTTCGACACCCTCCCGCAGATTGAATCCTTCAAAGCTCAGTGATAACAGCGGTAAGTTCGTATTCTTTACATGTATTAAATTATCAAAGTGCTTTTTTTTAGCTTTATAGAATGGTCTGACTTGCATCTTTCTCAAGACATAACTCCTTGCATCGTGGCACCTAATCCATCATCCACCTCTTTGCTTGATTCTTCCGGGTCATTTCATATTTGTTGTACTCAAATTAACATGTACCGATTGTCAATTATTGAAGATATAAGTGGGGTTTGCATAGGACCGTGAATTAATGTGTAGAATCCGTTTGGTGAATGCTAATATATCCATAGATAAAGTGATCTTCCAGCTGCTTACTTCTGATGGGTTTATCAAATAAAGCAATCTTGCTATCAAGAAGATTTGAGCATTGCTTTGGGCAGAGAAATATATATCGGCCTCTTGGTCCTAAATAATATTATAACTTTTTTAGTTTCCTTATCCACACACTAGCATGAAGTCATAACAATGAGGAATAAATTGTTTACCCCTACAAATTGTGTAGATTTGGCCTTTGGTTATATACTGGTGAAGTTTATAGATTTTGATCATAATCTACTTATCTGAATGCATATTTCGCCAGAAGACTTAGTAACAATCTTGTTATTAACCATAATCAAACAACCTAGTCACAGAACCAATCTTGTTATCAAGCATATTGGGGCCTGACTTCTGTTTGGTGTGCTTTACTCAATCCTTAGGATAGAAAAGTGTGGTTTTCCCTGACCAATTCCTGTCTGAAGAAATCAGCAAGGGCACTTTTATGCGACTGAAGTTGTTATTTGAACCCTAGGTGAATAGCTTGCTAACATATAGAAATAAAAGAAATGAAGTTCCTCTCTTTTCTGTCATATTATATTCATGTGTGGAAACACAAGGCTGCTCTTTGCTCTCTAAGTTTTAGATGCATACAGTTTGGAAGAATTTGACATTGTTAAATACTGAAGCTTAACAAATGTTTTCTGTGACACTTCCTTTTCTTTATTCGTTAGAAGATCGAAAAATGACATTCTTAGTTATGATCAAATCATTATCCTTTTCATCTCCTAAAAGTGTTCTGTGGTTTCTTCAAAATTTTCCCTACAAAGTCAAGTGTAAGATGATTCTGGGAAGTGCTTTCTTGTAAAAGGATGACTCCTAAAGGTGCTGTTATTGTTATTCTGCATTCTAGTAATTGTTTCTGTATAAAAACTATAAAAGAGTAACGCAGTTAGTAGGTATTATTACTGCAGTTATGCTTATAAATTCATAAACATAAAATCAAGCAGTTTACTTATATGTATTGATCTGTTATACTTTCTGTAGCCAATTAAACTGTCTCCCTTCCGGTGGCTCTTACACTTTTTGTTGAAATGTCTTTGAGACTTCGATTTTGTTTTAAGACTACTTTCAATTTTGTATTTCCATACCATGCTGATTGATTCTAATTTGCAGAATATTTTCACAACAAATTGGTGGAGACTATACAGTTTATGGAAATTCTGAATTTAAAAGACAGTGTTGAGAAAGACACCTTCTTCAGGAAGCTCCCGAACTTAGCTGAACAACTCCCCCGTCAGATTGTGCTGAAAAAGGTTTGCAAATTTTGATAGGGTTTTTTTAAAAATAGTTTCCAACTTATGTTTTGAACAGGCAATGTTGGATAATTCTTGCATGTTTTACTATTGCAGTTGCTTCCGCTGTTATCAGCAGCTTTAGAATTTGGTTCAGCTGCTGCCCCGGCATTGACTGCATTACTGAAAATGGGATCTTGGCTTTCAACAGAGGAATTCAGTATCAAGGTCACCCTGTGTTCATTTTTATTTCCTTAGTCAGCGCGGCTATTTTATCCTTAAGTTTTACTCTGCTGGCTTGTGTTCCTCCAAATCTCTCAGGAATTGATGTAGCGGAGATGATATTGATAGTTTTCCCCTTTTTTTTAGGTATTGCCAACTATAGTTAAACTTTTTGCCTCTAATGATCGAGCTATTCGAGTGGGTCTTCTGCAACACATAGACCAGTTTGGAGAATCATTATCAGCTCAAATAGTTGATGAACAGGTGAGTCATAAGCGTGGACCTTGTTCATGTCCGGTATCCACTCATTAGATAACTTGAGATTTGAATAGTATTGTTTATCTGAAATTTCTGTCTTTACTATAGCTCCTTATTTCCGTGTACGCGTTTCTGTAGGTTTTTCCTCATGTTGCCACTGGATTTTCAGATACCTCTGCTTTTCTCCGTGAGCTGACACTGAAGTCCATGTTAATTTTGGCCCCGAAGGTACGAGATTCCATCAAATCTAGATTGGCAAGGCCCGTCGCAGTTTTAGTGATTTATAATTTCCATGGTAAACTTCCCCTGTTGCTAGTGCAATTGTTAGTATCAATTCACATGCTAAACTTCCCCTGTTGCTGGTCTGCAATTGTTAGTATCAATTCACATCTAACCTAAGTTGACATGTTCCCTTGATGCTTAAGTTTAAGATTCTAGAAAAATTTTGTTCCCTAAATAAGTGAGAATTGTTGTCACATAGACTTCTATATATGCACCTTTTGGTTTGCAGTTTTAATAATCTGGATATTTTTTTACTGTGATGGTGTTTCATTTTATTTGTGTTGACTCTACGGCCGAGGATCATGCCGTCATATTCTCTCATTATGCAGTACTTGCTTTTGCGTGAAAGATATTAGTACTGTATTGCATCAGATAACATTTAAGATTATCTTGTTGAGCTCTGACCTAACTTTTTGTGTTGATTGATTATTCATTGAATCACTGCATACTTCAGGTGCATGAATATCTACAAAATAGTCATGCTCCCTATCAGATTCTTGGAAGGTTCCCATTTCGGACACTTAAAGACACCCATGGCTTGACACTCATGCCCTCTATCTACGTTAGAACCATTTTCCATGCCAAAACTCTACAGAATAAAAGATGCTTATTCCCAGAAAAGAGATGGGCAAAATCATGTGCAAGATTGCAACTGGTACTGTGGTATTTTCATAGTCATGTTGCGTTTAGTGTTAAAGAAGTGTCCTCGAGTGTCCAAGTGTTCGCCATAGCTTTGGAATGTCTGGGTAATACTACAAAGTTCTGACCAGTTGATCAAAAGAATTATATCATTTCAAACTCTTCAACCATTTAAATATAACTCTCTCATCCACAGACCACACCACTCTGTAAGCATTTGCGTCTATCATATGGTGGTAGGGGTGGACAGGCGTGCTTCATTTGTGTATCTATGCTCGTACGCGATGGTGCATTCTTAGGCTTATGCTTGCAAGCGAACCTCTGATTATATATGTTGGTACATATTTGTTCTTGTGCGATTGTTCAGGGTGAATGCTAAATTCAGGAGAATTTAATCCCATTGCATGACATAATCTGCAACTAATTCTAGTGCCAAGGATTAGCTCTATTTGTAATATGAGCTTGTGGAGATAATCGGATGGGCTTCGTGTTGGACAAGCACTCTTGTAGTGAGAAATATTTGGAGTTGGATGAGTTATACCAAAATTCTGATAAAATAGATCTGTGGTACTTGTGGTACTTGACATATAGCGTTGACATATACTAGAGGTCTACAGCGGTAGACTGCCAACAGACTCTTGAACCAGAATAATTTGTTGAATCCAAATCCACAAATTTCGTGGTAGGGTCTTGAAACTCACTTCAAACCGTCCTACCTGGTTGTGAAGTGGCTCTGATAACGTGTTTAGTATCTCTTATAAAAAAAAACTGTTTATCTGTATTACAAGTTTTAAAATAAAGAACATGCTTTTAATGTTTTGGTGAGACTACAGTGTTTTAAATGTCTACTTATGTAGATTTCTATTTTATATGCTTGAAAAGGGGAAAACCCTGCATGTCACACATGCACAGGTATGTTTTGATATCTATAAAGGTAGCCTTGAGGCAAACTTCTAGAGCTAGAATCTTAGCTGGCTCAAGCTGCTTTGTATTCTCCTTGGTCGGGCTTCAGGCAAATCGCCATAAGCATGGTTATATATTGTAGGTTCGGTATATGATCAGATTAGTCAGAGTATATAGGGTCAATCTATGATAGGTGTCCGTGGGTAACACTCGTTGAATTAATGAGTTTGACTTATAAAACCTCTAAATTAACTTCTATTGGAGATTGTATCAACAAAATTATAGGCCTGCTGTGAGAGTACGAGAAAGGTATATTACTCTGACTAATCAGTGAAGCAATCGCGAGTAGACAAGAGGAGATGATCCTCAACTCCTCCACCCTTCCCCTCTCTTTCCCTACTCTTTCCATTGCGATTATTTGACGCTTTCCATTATTCCCTTGTTTTAAGGAAAGCAGAAAATGAAGTTGTTTTGCGTGAAGTTTATTACTCTTTCAGCATATTCCTTGTGTGTTTTTTCATCCAACTTCTAAATTATGGATCGGGAGAAGTAACTGCATCCCAGTGATAATTCCAGCCTGGCTATTTCCAGCCTGGAAGGTGCCAACTGCTAAGTGATTTTTTGGAAACTTTAGCTAGTTTTCTGCGATATACCATGCGAGAATATACCATGAAAGAATTGTCAAATGTGAAAGAACTGCTGTTGAAGGTTCTAACTGACAACTGCTAAGATATGACCCTCATAGAGGTATGCTTAGTAATAAGATCATTGCATCGACATGATATACTTGTGTACTACTGTGACATTGAATAATCAATTATCTGGAACAAATTCAAACATATTTGTAAGCTTGTCCTTTTCTTTTGGAAGGTCAAAGTTCAATGCGGAATATGAAATATACATGTGAGATTGTTCTTGAGGAACTCTCCTAATGTTTTAAGAAAGATTGGAAAAACATATAATTAGCATGGCATTTTTCTGAAAGCTCGGAATAACTAAGCGGACATAGCATATGTAGGTTAAAAACAAATAGAAACCACAAACAATGGTTAAGACATATAAATTGATTTGGTTTATCTTGCTTTATGAGACTTAGATGATAACTGATAAGGTTACTGAGATGGATGCACATGAGTCCTTGAACATGGACTAATATGAGAGTGACTGAAATATGAGAATGCCTCGGGAATCATGGATGCATTTGGAAAGACACTTTTAAACAAGTCTGTATCAAGTATTTTGCTCCCCAAGGATCTGTGGACTTAAAAGGGTCTGCTTAATACAACTTTAAATTTGTGCTACATGACGTTTTCTTACAGTGATCTAACAGACATAAAGTGTCCCTATTGAAAAAGATCATTTGCAGCTGGTTTTCCCCCCTCTATTTGTTGATGTATTCCTATTCTATTTTAAATTACTTTTTTGTTATGATATTAGAGTTCATGACAGGACCTCTATTTTCCCGTATGCTGCCATCAGAGAGGATTATTTTTCATTTACTTGATATTCATTCTACAGTTAAGACAATCAATAATAACCTAGTAATTTCATTAGGTTGTTTAGTCAAAGTTAGTATCTTCAAAGAAGTTTAGTGAACTGTCATCATCATGTTTCTTTATGTATGGTGGTTCCATGTCAAGGTTTACGTACATGAGCATGTTTTTTACAAAGACATACATAGCTTTGTGATGTATTTCTTATCAGGTTCATTCTAAACAATCAGATTTTCTGAATTTGGAGTGCAGTTGTCTCAGCGTACTATTTCAGGATCACTATTGAAGTATCTCTCAAAGTTACAGGTACATCAGGATTCTTATTATTGTCTTGGACTAAATTACTATCTACTCTCACAGCTTAAGTCTTTCCATTTGAATCAGTTACTTTATTTTACATTTGTTCAAGGGTCCCACATCAGCAAGTTCTCATGTGACAAGATAAACAAACTCTTTGGTTGCTTTGAGATGTTTCATTTATATTTGAGGCCTCTACAGGTGGATGAAGAACCCGCTATTAGAACAAATACTACAATTCTTCTTGGGAATATTGCCAGTTACCTCAACGAAGGGGTTTGTCCTAAAACTCATCATATAAATTTTGTTTCCTTCCCATATATTTGTATATGCTTTCTGTTGGTACTACTTACTAGAATTAAAGCCATTGTGCTAGCTGTTTTATACCAGAAGGTAAAATGATTTTATTGAAAACTTATGTCAAAACTAAAATTAGTATAGATTTCAATGGAGTCCTTCACTGTGAAAGGAAACACTGATGGGTTTGAATGCATTTATGCAGACAAGGAAAAGAGTTTTGATTAATGCGTTTACTGTCCGTGCCTTACGTGATACCTTCTCTCCAGCCCGTGCAGCAGGCAAGTGCTTATTAGAAATCAATATTCTTCATATCCATGTTTTTTCATTTTTGGTTTATGGCTATTTTATGCTCTTTATTGTTAAAAAGTTTCATGCTTCAGTTTTTTTCAATTCTTCTCTTACAAAATTTTGTCTGCTTTAGTGCAGTCAGTCATGGGAGGAATTTCTAGTCCATTATAGTCATTACTGGGAGTAATCCTGTAATTTGCTTGTGGCAGGTGTTATGGCTTTAAGCGCCACTAGTTCATATTATGATATGACAGAGATTGCAACGCGCATCTTGCCTAATGTTGTCGTGCTCGCTATTGATCCTGATGGGTATTTATAGTTTTCTATCTACTTTTTTTAGTTCTTCATTGGTTTCATTCAAATTTTGCTGCATTGGATACTGTTTCCCTTCCAAAATTGGGGATATAAGGAGTATGCTACTTAAGATATGTTTTTACACAAGATGCTTTGACAGTAGGTCCTTCAGCTCTAAAATGTTTTTTTTTAGCCCCCTTTACCCCACTTTACATGTTCAGGTTTCTTTTGCCTATATACATAGTGCTTTGGATCCCAAAACGCTTTTATTTAGCCCCATGTACCCCGCTTCATATCTTCAGATTTCTTTTATGTATTTGCATAATGCAGTTAAACATAGATCTTTTGTGTTCAATGTTACAGAAGGCGCTAGGCGGACTAGGTGTTCGAGCCGGGGCCTAGCGCCTAGGTGCCTAGGCGTTTGCCTATTTTTAAATTTATTTAATTATAATAATTCACAAAAAAATGTATAAGTTCATATAAAATTGCAAAAAAACATAAATAACAAGCTTAGATCCATAATCAACTATGCATAAATACTAAATAGCCAAAATAATAACCAAATACTAAGAAACATCACCATGTTTTGTGATTTTGTTAATTAAATTAGAATCAGTCAGAATAACCAAGTACAGGCACCAAGATTTATTCCAACAACCAGCACTCATATATTCTGTAAACACGAAGATTTATGCAAAATGGAAAAGAAAAGGCAATTCAACTTGCAAAATTGCAACTGAAGTGTAAGAACAAGAATTCACACACCTCAGTTACCCATGAGCCTGAGCCTTCAGTAAAGATTTCTCAAAGATGAAAATTTTACCTTGAAAAGAGAAGAGGGCTGGGCCAGCTGGCGATGAAAAGGAAGAGGCAGCGAAGAGGAGGTGCGAGAGGGACGGTGACGGTGACGGCGAGGAGGAAGAGCCGAACTGCCGAAGAGGGACCATGAGTTCTTGAGAAAACCCTAAATTATTTCTGTCAGGACTTGGGAGCAGCAGTCGAGGGAGGAGGACTTCGTCGGGACTCGGGAGCAGCGGCGAGGAAGTAGCGGGAGAGGAGGAGGTGGCGGGAGAGGAGGCGGCGGCGGGAGAGGGGCGACGGGAGCAGAGGAGGAGGCGGGGGGAGATTGAGGAGCTCTGGAGGCAGCGGGAGCAGAGGCGGGGCGACGGGAGCAGAGGAGCTCAGGAGGCGGCAGGATTTTTTATTTCTGGAGTGGGAGAGGGAGTCAGAGAAAGATAGGGTTAGGTTTGGGTTATGGGTTTGGGTTATGGGTTCGGGTTTGGGCTGGGTTTTAAGGTTTTGTCTTTTTTTTTCCTTTTAAAAGCTAGGCGGCCCGCTTAACCTAGGCGGAGCGGCCGCCTAGACTGGCCGCTCAGGCTGAATCTAGGCGGCCAAGGCTCCGCCTAGGCCTAGGCGGACACCTAGGCCGCTTTTTACAACACTGTTTGTGTTCCCATGTTTTTACTCATAGAGGAATGACAGTTTCACTTTAGGGCTAAGCCTCTTCAACTCCTTCCCTCTCTTCGTCCAGTTTTGCTTTAGGGATAAGCCCCTCCAACTCCCTCTCTCGCTCCTATAAAGTATCTGTTAACGGGTTACAAGTTCTTGAATTTGTAGAACTTTTATTCCCTGAGATGTTTCTCACATGTATTTTTATCATATAAAATAACAAATGATTACTTATATATCTCTTAACATGTCTTTTAAAAGGTTTGCTCTTTCTGTCTGTAGAGATGTGAGAGCAAAAGCATTTCAGGCGATAGATCACTTTTTGCTTATGGCAAAACAACATCATGACAAGGTATGACATGTTTAAATTGTGTTTATTTTTAATTTAGAATATTCGGGTAGCATGCTGATGTTCATGCCAGATAGTACTGAATATTGTACTCTGAAAAAATTACACTCAATATGTTTTTTGTATTATCATGCTGATGTTCATGCCAGGTAACATGCTGATGTTCATGCCAGATAGTATTGAATATTGTACTCTGAAAAAATTACACTCAAGATGTTTTTGTATTAATGATAATCTTTTACTATTGCACTCCAGGTTTTAGTGAATTTCTTTAATCATATAGGTATATGATTTTGCATGTTCGTATATCATAGAAGTATATACTCTTACTTTGTGAAGCAAGTAGGTTACTGGAGAACAGGATAAATACTTGTACTTGTTGCATAGTTGTGAATCTTGAATTTTATCATGTTGATAATAGCTAACAGTTTATTTCTTTTCTTTTGTGTATTTGATTAACTGTTATAGTTCTCATGGGAGTCATCGCATTGTGTTTTACCTGGCTTCTTGCAGCTAAATGCAGGAGAGGGTGCTGATAGTGCAAGTGGCGGAACACCCTTATTACCTGGAAATGCTAGTTTGCTTGGGTGAGTTCTTGTAGCATGCTTGTCCCATGAACACATGAAGTCAGTTTTCTCATCATGAATGAAAGTCTTGCATAATGTGCAAGATAGATCTCAAGTTATAGTTATCTCCTCGGATATATCTCATTATACTGTTACTATATAAAGAATTTGTTTTTGTGATTGGTCATCAAATACTGAACACATGTTCAAAAGGTTATCCACTTATACAACTGTATTCACCATTCGGTTTAAGAAGTTCTGTAAACAATTGCTATATATATATATCTTGTTGTCAGTGAAGTGCCATGATTTTTTTATTCTTGTCCATGTCGCTTCCCTTTTTTTTTAATTAAATGACCTTTCCAAGTCACGTACTTTACCAGATTCAAATGGTGATCGCTGACTTGAACTATCACTCCCTTCCTGCATGAGACTATGCTTATTTGACATGAAATTTGCTCCCTTTCTGCATGTGGCCAATACGTACTTGACATGAAACACAGACATATCTGCATATGCATACACATCTATAAAATGCCACCAGACCTTCCCTTGTTGCTACTGACACTTATCTTAATGAATAGCATGCATGTACCCTCGCTCTTCTCTTTATATAAATATGAAGGAAAATACTCCCTCTGTGTGTCTGTGGACTTCTATATGATTATTTTCTGCCTTTATGTGTTTCCCCCCTTTTTATGGGATCAATGATGCATTTCATTCGAATATCATCTTGGAGTAGGCAGAGGAAAGTTTTCTACTTAGTATTTATTTGTTAACTTCATCTCAGTAAGGTTCAACATGTTTGAATTTGTATACTTTCTCTTTCAAAGAGAATGAGGCTCACTACCATTGAAAACTCCACAGGTGGGCAATGAGTTCTTTGACACTGAAAGGGAAACCTTCTGAACATGCTCCACTTGCTTCTGGAAATTCTAGTATGCCATTGACCTCGGCAACCTCAAATGCTAGCTCAGGTATGTATTTCAATTGCTTGAATGATAATAGTCAATTTTGACTTTTAAGATAGTAATGATCAATTGGAGCTTTATTTACTCTTTCTTGGTCACAGGTTGACCAGTCTTTTAACCGGACATATTAATATAAGTTAAAAAAATGAGGTCCAGAAATAGGGTGAACTCCCTTTTCAAGAAAACATGCGATGTTGCGAGAGATAGCTTCTATTTTAAAATTCAAGCAACAAGATAACTTCGATCATACATTTATTCAAGTATGTCGTGAAACAAGAACTGTTTGGACATGCTAACACGTTGCACTAGTGTTATGCATAGAGAGAGTGTTGTGAAAATATTAGTATCATATAATCCCATACAAGGAATATAGGTGATGCTGACACCATTCTGTAGTCAGTTTTCCATGATGCTGAAAGTACATATGTCTGTGATATAAATGAGTTGCTTGCTTGCTCTTTGTTTCCTATTTCTTACTCGTCAAGTTCATGCATCTGCTTCTATCAGTTAAAAAAGGAAAGGTGTGGGTTGAAGAAAATGAAGAAGAAAAAAGAAAATCAAAAAGGATTATGCATCTACAAAGACATAGTATGTAGGAAGCTTCTGCCCTCCAAACTTCGATGTATCCTTCAGTAACATGTCATGCATGTCCATCGGTTTCAAACACTTCAGTTACCAACATTCTTTTACATTCTTCTTTGTTTCCCCAAAATTATGTTCAGTTAAAAACATAGATAGAGCCATAATAAATAAAGGGTCAACATATAGATATATTCAGGAATAAATCGGTTTGTATTTGTGTCCTTGTTGGTGAATGGCTCTATCTGATACGCCTTGTGTCCATCATGGCTATGTCAAATAATCATTGCGGAAAAGGATGTATGCCATGGTTTTCCTGTTGATGAATCTTTTAGTATTATCCTAAGTTTGTCGGAAAAAAACAAAGTTATGAGTGAGGATTCAACATAAAGAAATTGCTTTTCAGTTCCGCAGGCTGGGTAGATGGCGTCAGCTGGGCTAAAATTTTCAGTTTTTGGCAAAGCTGTCCATTTTAGTTGTGAAGATGTTTACAAATGGTGTTTGAGAGTTCAAACAACCTAAATTAATAATTTGCTCAGGCTAAGTTTTGTGGGTGTCATACATGTAACTAGCTTCGATATGTTTGTATCATAAGGATTAATGTCTGTTGTACAGCTATGTATACTCAGAGAAATGACTGGATTTCTACTTATCAATTACTATTTTAATAATTGAAACCAAGGACTCTGACAGGAGTCTAGTATGGATTACCTTTCCTGAGGGTTTGACATCTCTTTCTCTGTGACCCATTTGGTTGCCCTCTTTCTACATTGAGTTTGCTTCAAATTTTTGGAGGCATGCTCATGGATGGTACAGTTAGAACCTAGGATGCTGTTTTTGACTGTTTTCATAGTATTACAGAAATAACAGATCTGGCATAGGATGAACAACACGGATTTCATTTATAATTTACATTGCTCTTTTACCACTTGCTTGTTTCTTTTCTCTGTTGAGCTTGCATCAATTTTGTTGAAACATGCTCATATTGGTGGTGGTGTTTCATTTGACTGTTCCATAGACTTTAAGGAAACAGACTATGTAAATGTATATCATGCGGCTTCTGTATGTTTTAACAAATGGATAAAAGCCTTTCGACGCTAAAGTAATATATGCAGACTTTAGTTTCAAGTCTTCAGAGGACAATCAATGGAATTTTTTTAGCTGTCACACCATTTCTTTATTTTTAGTAGTGTTGTTAATGGCAACATGTAGTTACTTGGCAGTTGGAATTAAAGTTTTTTTTTTTTTTTTTTTTTGTCTTTTGGAAGTAGAAAAAGAAAGTTATGAACTTATCATATGACCAGATTACAGAAAAGCTTCTCAGAGGAAATTTTTAACTTTTACATAAAAAAAATGAGGAAATTTAACTTTATTCACGTAACCTCTTCTTTTTAGTTTTACTTAAGCGGGAAATATCCACATATGAATTCAATATTTCTTGCAGTTATAGACACCTCAGATGTTATAGCGGCCCATTCAAGTCCAAGCATGAGCGCACCAGATCAACCACAACCTTCATCCCCAACATCAACCGATGGTTGGGGTGAACCAGAAAACGGTCTTTTCCCTGGCGATCATGACAGTGACAAAGAAGGCTGGGATGACCTTGACCCACTTGAGGAGCAGAAACCAACTCCACTTTCCAACATACAGGCTGCTCAAAAAAGGCCAATAGTGCAACCACAATCTCAAGGTTTGTCCTATTTCCATCTCCACTTTTATAATTGCTGAGATGAAAAGGTATCATGCCTTTGTTTCATTGTTTGGGTGATGTTTTGATTAGGGTTAATTGCAGATCGACCCCCTGTTCTATCGGTCAAATGCAGATAGACCCCCTGTAGTTTTATTGTTGCAGGTAGACCCTTTGAGTGAACTTTTCCGACTCTTTTACCCTCAGAGAAAGAGAATTAGTTTTTGACAAATAGACCTTCTGAGGATAAAAGAATTAAAACATGTTTCCATCCGGGGGTCTGTCCGCAATTGGGCGATAGTACAGGGATCTAACCGCAACAAGGGGTATATCCGCAAATGGGTGATAGTACAGGGGCTCTATCTGCAATTAACCCTTTTTATTTGGAGCCACCTTGCATATCTAAATCAGTTGCATATCTTAAATCCTACGGATGTAAAAGAGAGATCAAACCTAGTGTGCCAGCCCCTGAGAGCCTTTCTTTTTTTTTTTTTTTTTTTTTTGGGTGAAAAAAAAATGATATGATTCTATCATTCCTTCTCAGTTACAACAAGTTCTTCACGGCAAAAACCAGCATTGAAGGCGCCAAAAGAAGAGGATGATTTATGGGGTGCTATCGCCGCTCCGGCTCCTAAAACTGCTGCAAAATCTCTCAATGTGAAGCCTGCATCAACCAGCAGTGATGATGATCTCTGGGGCTCGATTGCTGCTCCACCACCGAGGTCAGTTTCGAAGCCTCTGAAGAAAACAGTGGTGGATGATGACAGTGACCCATGGGCAGCCATTGCCGCACCTCCACCAACTACCAGAGCAAAGCCCTTGACATTGGGCAGAGGCCGAGGAACAAAAACGGCTCCAAAGTTGGGAGCTCAGCGGATGGATCGGACGTCTTCTTCATGAAAACTGTAGAAAAAAGAAATTGTAGAGAAATGGTGAAATGGTTCTTTTTTTTTTTTTTTTCTTTTCTTGGCTGGCTCTCTCATTACGGTTTTCTTTCTCATATCAATTTTTGTAGTATTCCTCGTAAGCTTCAATTTCTATATGATTCATCCAGTGTATTCTATTGTATGCTCATGTTTTAGACGCAAGTGTGTATTTGTTGCTCTGTTGATATTATAGTATCGAGTATTTTTGTATGTTTGACATTTTCAATTTGTAACCTTGAAGAAGCGGTTATCCGAAAGAAATAGTTCACATTGATAACGGCTGTACTATTATGTGTTGATATCGTTAACAGAGGTTCAATTTTATTAATGAAGTGGTACCGATAGTCTCTTGGTGTATATTGGAATTTGTAGTTAAGCTGTTTCTATGTACAATGGCAGTACGCTTGTAAATCTAAGACTTCTTGAGAAATCACGTAACTCACGCTAATCGTGTTTGAATGCTTATGACGATTTTTCGTAAATTATATTGTAGCCTTTTATTGCAATGGCAATATCCAGTCTGCACAATTGTTTTTAAACCATGTTGTAAAATGATTATGGGAAAACAAATACTTTTATGGGTTCTTGTTCGTATCTCAATATTTGGTATAAATTGCCATATTGGGTTCTACAGAGCACAATGTACGCAAACTCGTGTGCAAATAACAAACATAACATTGAACGAGTCATCTTAATAGAATATCATAACACAATTGTAAAGTTAATCATTATGTACTAAGATTTTTAACAATTACAAATTAAAACATTATAATATTACTAAAAAGCTTGGTTATTTTATTGTAAAACATAGGCTAAATTACACTTAAATGCCCTAGAGTTTTATTAACATTGCACTTAAGTAATTCCTATTTTAAAACCGTGCACTTAATGTTCCAAAGTATTTAAGTGTTGCAAATAAATACCCCAAAGTTGTTGGTGCCCTCATGTTTACGCAATATTGCACGTTGGTGCTCTTTTATTTACCCAATGTTGTATATAAATACCCTCAATTTGTAAATAGCCTCACTTAGATACCCTAAAATTTCTAAAATTATCACTTTAGTACCCTCTATTATGTGATATTCTTAGATATGTAGAGAAAGTTAACGCCGTCTGGATTTTTTTTTAACTATAGGGCATTCATTTGCAACATTGAAAATTTTTGCAACATTTTTTTGCTCAATTTTAAAATAAAGATTACTTCAGTGTAAGATTAGTGAAACTCAAGGCATTTACATGCAATTTCACCTAAAGGGCATGTTTGGTTGGTTTATTTTTGCTTGAAAGTACTGTAGCTGCTATGCTACAGTGTTTTCACGTGTTTATGCTGATTGATTGTGCAAATAAAGTGCTGATGTGATAGTAAAAAAATCCCACTTGACAGCATCTAACCAATTCCCCAAAAAAAGTGTTTCGGGCTGAAACTACTGTAGCTCTCAGGTCCAATTTTCTAAGGGTTCGTAGCTACAGTAGCTTTAGCTACGGTAACTTGCACTTGCACGTGAATTACATAAAAGAATCAAACAGCCCTAAACAAAACTGTAAACTTCCCACGCACATCGTAATGGTAATTATTGACACGTGCCTTTGTCTCATTGGTTTTCCACGTCAATTTCGCGTCCGCGTTCTAGAGCCGGATTGTGACGATATATACCCCCGATGTTTCATTGGCCTTCTTAGGATTCTTCTGGCCGCTTACTTCTCAACTCGAAAAGGGCAGAAAACTCCTCCACTCTCTTCTAATCTCTCCTCTCCTCGATTCCTCCCTCTATGGCCAAATCCGCTCACCGCCCCTTCCTAATAATAATAGCCCTAGCCTCGCTTCTCTTCTCTCCGGCGCCGCCTCTGGCCGCCGCGGCGGCGGAGGAGAAAGCGAACGTGAGTTCCCTGGGTGGGATCTTTTGGGCCACCGGCAAAGACGAGAGCGATTTCGTTGCGGCATTGGAAGCGGAAGATCCTTCGGCCGTCGATAGGGACTCCGATGAGCTCGCCGGCGGGTTCTCGTCCCTCGATAGCATGCTCCAGTGGGCGATAGGTAATTTTAGTTCCCTATCCCCTTTTTTGTCAAATCTTTGTAATTGGTAATCTTCTTTCATGTTATTTTGTCTTCTTTGTGATTATTACGCCTAATTGAGCTATTGTGTTCGCTTTAGAATGTTTATTTCTCCTCTTTATATATAGGACAGTAAAGAATTTCAAGTAGGGCACAATTAGTATATGATTTTCTTTTATCATGATATAAAAGAGAACCCCATATTTAAAATTATTAATCCAAGAATAGTCTCAACGTATGAAATTGTATTAATCTATACAAAGCATAGGAATATGGTATCTCTAGTCAAAGAGGACATGAAGGGTTTAAGAAATAATGTATTTTCTAGATGGCTAATTAGCACTTAGAAACCTTATAGTTTCACCTATTTTGCACTTATGTGCCCTCACCTGCATATCCTAAAGTTTCTAAAAATTTGCACTTTTAACACCTTCTCTAACGCAAACGTGAGAATTTTCCTCCAAATTTTGACATGTGATACCCACAAGCTAATTTTAGAGCTTTAGCCCTTAATGTTTGTTGAATATTCTGTTAAACCCGTCATAATTCTATTTTAGAATATAATTAGGGTAGGTTCAAGTTAGAATTATAGTTGCTTTTGTTTTGCTGTTTGTGATGCGTGAGCAAAGTAGAAGAAAGTATTTTAAGTGACAGTTTTCTTTTCTAGATATGAGGTAGGGCAAATGACCTACCTAAAATGAATGTGGCTATGGACCTACGGTTATGGAAAGTTAGGATGTCATGGGCTGACAAAAAAACTGGGTTGCGTCCCCAGAGCATATTCTACTACAGAGGATGCTAGGTTAGCGAGAGTGGGGACTGGTCCAATCTAAACCTCTCTGTCGGAAGTTTAATTGAAGAACGAAGTGTCGTAAAAAAAATATTTGATGACTGATTAGAGTGTAACTGGTTTAGGTGTCACTTTGCCATTCAGTCTCATAGTGGGGACATTTTTATTCATTCCTCCTCCAGCATTGATGTGTAAAAGACCTTACTTTCATTACGGCTACAGTTATGTCATAGATGATCTTATGGTTCATTGGAGACTTATTCCCATTGGGAGGTGTTAGTTGGGTTCTCATAGCTTATGCATTTTTGTGACACTATTGATCCGGGTTTGTCTCCTCTTGGATTTGAAGATATTTGGATTGGTTCTTATTTATGGTACAAAAGGGTTACTTCTTTCCTTTATGAACATAATGTATAGATTACTTTCCTTTGGAATCGCAAGACCGCACTAGGGTGTTTTCTACTCGGAAAAATCACGTTGACATATTCATTTTATAGGAAAGAAAGGAAGTTAACTGGTGATTTGAGAATTAAAATCTCCCAAAAAAAAAAAAAACTCAATTAGCAAGGTGAAATGTATCACACTATCCTATATCGGTTTAGAGCTTCCTTCTAACAGACAGATTCAGAAAGACATTAGGATTTACATGTGGTGGAGCGTGAACACTATCTTAATATTTCTCTACAGCATTACTAGTCCCATAAAAAATTTCCTCCTACATGCAACTTATGATCTCCCATCTAATGAACCCTGTTTCTTTTGAGGCTTTAAAGAAACATGCCTTTCTATTGTGGACCATGAAGGAGTTGTATATTAATATGATGTCTTATCCACCATTATTACACTTAAAGTGAAAATTTTCCATGAGCTATGGTGACACTATCCATTTGCTTATCTCATTGTTAAACTAGAAGCACATTTTCTTGCAATTTTCTTCTCCATTATGAATGTAAGTCATCTGGTGTCAACATGTTACATCTCGCTAGCTATATTCCATCTAACTATATCTTGATTATTGTTATGCTTCAGTTTACTGACTTATGTAGCCCGCTGCTACTCATTTGTTTTTATTGAAGTACACCCATGCTCTCTCTTATCTAAAAGATAATAAACCTATTCAAACCAAAAACATTTGCTTACTGTAGATATTAATACCCAAACAAAGTGTTTCATGTCTTTTCTTGTATATATGCATTGTATGATAAAAGTTTGATATAAATGTTTAAATACCTTCTGTACTAACATCATATTGTGTGGCTATTTATTTAGAACTGAATCTTTTGTGTCTTGTAGTACAATATATGAGAAGCTCGTTTACATATTGTTTCTTCATTAGTCAATGAAATTTCTATCTCATTAGGTCATTCTGATCCTGAGAAGTTGAAGGAAAAAGCAAACGACGTTCAAAGACTATCAACAAATGAACTGAAAAAACGCCAATTGGAAATAAAGGTGAGAACCTAGTTTCGTTTGTATTTATCTTATGGTAATTTGAGTTTTCCACCTATATTTCATCTTGCCTGGCTACAAGAGAAGGAAGGTGTTGGGAGGGGAGTATGAGGAGCAGTGTAGACACATAAGGCTTGGGACAGGAGCAGTGTAGACACATAAAGCTTGAGACAGAGCAGGAAGGTTGATGGGATTGATGACCTGGGTTTCTATAATTAAGAAACTTTGGATATAAAAAATAAACTTTTTATCCTAGCCTTCTAAGCATAGTATTAATTGAATAAAGTTACAAGTATAACGTTGATTTTTAAGTAAAGAGAAAGAGAACTACAACTAATATAACATATTATTCCAAATAATACAAATCAATAGTTTTGATAATAATCATTCTTCATTGAAAACTTGGATTAATTGCTATAGATGCACCTATCAACCAAGTCATTGTCAAACTACCATTTGTGCATTAAATTTTAACTTCTTAGTGTAGGATTCATGGATAATACACGTGATAAATAATCCATTGCTATAACAATTAATTTGTTGATGAACACTTTTAGAACTTTTATTTGAAATATTTGTTTAGAAAATTACCTATATGTTCATGAAATCAAACCGTCAAGCTGGTTTTTTTAATTTAATATATTTTAAAAGGTATTATAAATTAAACCTGAATCTTTTGAGTTCAGGGTCCACTTTTGTTGGGTTTGTTTTGATAGTCTTGACTTGTGAACATATGTTTATAAACTAAATTTTAACATAAATTATAAGGTTGTTCAATTCATTTGGGACCAATATTTATTTGATCCAGATGTTGGTCCTATGAAGTTTCTAATATAACTAGTTTCAGAGCTGCATGATGCACGGATTTGTATTAAAAATATTATTTAAAGTTTGAACAATATAACATATAATTATTAACAAATCACTCATAAAACTAAAGTTAATTTTAAAAATTTCGCTTTTAGTTGTTTTGTCAAAGTTTGAGCTTCTCAAAAGAAGAAGATGATGATGGTGAATGGATCTAAATGAAGAGAAACAAAGCTTTTCACATCAATTTAGATATGCAAAAGTATATTCAGAGAAATTCAAGCTAACAATTTTTCAAATCAAATCTTAATTTTTTAAAAATAATTTTTGAGAGAATGTTAAAATAAAATTTCAAATCAAATATCATTGACTTAGAACCTCAAAAATTCAACCAGGTTGTTTAACATAGAATTACCAAACAAACCATACATAACTAAAAATCAATTTCACAAATTTTATATTTTTAGGTGTTTTGTCAAAGTGGTGTTTTGTCAAAATAAGAGTTATTTTCAAGAACATGACTAACAATATATCAACATGAATGGTAACCATAAATTTTCACATTAAAAATAGCCCAAAATAAGAATTAGTTATGGCAAGTACATATGAACAGATGAATAGCATACTTTAATTTTGTTAAAATAAGATTTTAAACCAAATGCAATTGATCCGAACTTCAAAGTTTTCAACCAAGTTGTTTAACATTTTATTATGTTAAAATAAAATTTCAAATCTAAATTTAGTCTTATATAACAAAATGACAATGAAATAATCAAATTTGGTTGTCACAATTGATAATGATGAAAGATCTAAAATGTGGTCATCACAAATGATGATGACGAAAATTGATATATTTTAACTAAAATTTCTTAAACTACGACATTACTTTGACAAAATCATAGGTTTGCGTAAATCAACCAAAATAATCCATTTTAAATGCAAAAGAAACCGATAACAAACTTCATTCAAATCAATATCCATTTTAAAGGATTATGAAGCTTATATATACCAAGTGTCCTAAATTTTGTGTAACTGACCTACTAAATGAAAAATCTTACTTAAAGAAAGTAGAATAATTTAAATAATTTCCATCCAAGCTTTCTTCAATTGGAGTAGCTCGAACAAAGATGCATTATTCCCTAAATTTTCAATTCAAAACAATAAAATTCATCTTAAATTTTGAGAACAAACAAAAGAAAATTAAGAACCCTACTTACTCAAGGCAAAAAAAAGAGATTGCATACTTACTTTATCTCTGACTAAGTTCAAATTCTAGAAAACAAAAGAGAAAAATAGGAAAATTAAATTGAAAATAGTAGAGAAAGAGCATACTTCAAACATACTATTAAAAATCAACACACAAAAATAAATCAATTTTTCTCCAAAATAAAAATTACCCATATGAAAATAGTCAAAATACGCTTCAAACAATACGGACTCTCTCCATTCATAGTAAAAGCTACAAGAAGGGAAAAAAAGAAACCAAAAGGGAATAATGGTTAGTCAGAGAAAATATTTTGAAATACAACATCACTTATAACTCTAATAGATAAAACAACATAGAATGAGCCAAGGGCATTTCACTTCAACTCAACACATCTAACCATTTTTCCTAAATTTCTTGAAATAACAAAATAAATAAATATATATCCAATTAATACATGCCAACTTCAAACTCTTCACAAAGACAAAAACAAGAAAAAGAAAAATAAACAATAGTCGACGTTAATCAAATTAAGAGCTTCATACTTTCATCCTCATGACAAAAACAAAGTAATAAAGTTTATAGATTATCAATCTTGGTATATGGAGCCTACATTCTAAGAAAAGTTAGGAAAAAGAATTTTTTATTCGCTTTAATATTAGATCAATGCGACAAAGAATGTAATGCTTTTAACTAATTAAAATATGTTTCGATCAATAAGTTTGACAATTAAATTGAATGAAAGATATATTTGTTCGAGGGACTAAAAGTTATCGCATTTGATTTATTCAACTATTAAAATTTCATATCAATCGGTATCATGCTTTATAGATTACCTTAGATACATGAAAATGCATAGCCAATTTCTTTTATGAGTTATAGAAAGTTCCTTAAGGAAAAGGTGTAGCGTTTTATTAGGTCTCTGCAGGAGGGGAGTAGGAGAGGAGTATGTGGAGGCCGTTATCAAGATCGCCGGAACAAAGTAGGCCTTTTATGCATTCAATAGTCGGGCGTATTGGCGGTGTTGAGGCGGAGGACATGGAGTCTAAGGGTGGGAGGGTAATGGAGGGGGCAAAGTGAGGTTGAAGTATGGGATTATAATGGCTTGGAGGCAAAAGAAAGGGGATTTGAATCGTGCAGTTGGAGGAGAAGGGAGATTTGGTCAGGGAGGAGGTTTTTCTAGGGTTTTCAGGCGGTGCCGATGATAGACCAATAATAAGGGTTTGTGAAGGTGGGTTTTGTCCAACCGTTGGAATATGATAAGGAGGTGTTGAGGTTCGAGAGGCAAGAGTCATCTGTAATGGTCTAAGAGAACAACAGAGATGAGGATGAAGATGAGTTGAGAGGGGGAGTTGATTGGGTAAGAATTGGGGGTGGGGGGGTGGGGGGTGGGGGAGGAGTTGTAAAAGACAAAATCTGATCACATAGAGATCCAAGAGTTTCATTATGAAGATGAAACGGTGCTGGTTTTAAATTTATTCCAAATCTTCAGAGATATAAAGGGTAAATAGAAATTAAAATACTTAAAGGCTACTTGCTTGACATTTGGTTGTTGTAGGGGTTTAGTAATAGATATAGATTTTAGACTAATACCTAACAAACTGGTACTCATCCAAATCTAACCTATTTGCACCTCATGTTCATAGTTGACATGTTCAATTAGTGGATTGGCACCCAATTTCTTTGAGCGTGGGTTGATATTCTTGAAAAGTAAAGAGCGTATTTCTAAACTATTTAACAAATATTTTGGGTTTTTGGAATTTTTATCATTCTGGACCTACACTTATTAGATCAAGATGTTATTCCTTCAGAGTTTCAAGTTTAAATGTTGGACCCATACACAACCTACATTGATCTAGACCAAATTGGATAGTGTTTTATCTCATTTGTAGTCTATTATTAGATTTATTACAAAGATATAACATTTGAAATATAATTATCAACTTTAATAAAAATAAGGGTTATTTGGATATATACCCCAAATCTTCCATAATTGCATATATACCCCAAATCTTCATAATTTCCTATACACCCCCAAATCTTATATTTTGGTTTAGTATACCCCCAATTTGTTATCTTAAGGAATATTCTCTCAATATTCTTTAATTATATATTATCTCATTAGTTTGAATTAAACTATGACTAAAATACCCTTTATCAATTTTAATATAATTAATCATGTTGATTAACAAATAAACTCAGAACGGCTCTTTCCTCTCCATAAATTCACCTCCCCTTTGAAGATCTTCATCTTTCTTTCTTTCTTTTTTTTAGTTTCTTTCTCTGTTATTCTTCTCTTCCAAATCAGTGGTGCTTCTTTCCATCATCACCTTTTGCAATTTGTAGTGCTTCTTCTTCTCTCTTACCCTTTCGAAGTCATTAAAATGTCATCCTCCTCTACAAGTGGGTTGCAGTGCTTTTGTGGGTTAGACGCTAAGATATTCATGTGTTATAGAGGAGATAACAGAGACAAAAGATTCTTCGGTTGTCCAAGATACAAATCCAAAGAACTTCCCGGATGTAAATTCTTCCGATGGTTGGTCGAAGAAGATGGAGCCATGAAGACGGGGTTGTCTACTTCCATGGGTTATGATGAAGAAGCATGTAAGTTTGAGAGAATTGAATCCTTAATTGATGTTATCATGAAAAAACTTTGTAAAATTGAGCGATTATTTGATGAATTGGTAAGAGTGATGAAGATAGGTGGATGTTGTTTTGTTTTCTTCTTGTTGGTGTTGTACTTTGAAAAGTTTACTATGTAGTTTGCAAGTTTATCAATGAAAAAATGATGTTGGATTGATGACTATATGATATGTATTGCATGAATATGTTAGAATACAAGATGTTTGTGATAATGCCTGAATGAGGTTGGGTGTGTTTGTAATTGTAGGACAATGAAAAGTTTGTTTACAATATGATTTAGATACTCCTATATGAGATTAATGTATATGAAATAATTAGAAGCAAACCCATTATTTATTGCTACAAAGTAGAAATATTTGCTGCTACAAATGCTAAGGCAATCGAGAAGCAATTGCAGCTACAAATGCTTCTCAATTTTAGCAGCATTTGTAGTAGCAACTAAGCTCATTTTGGTCTTTGCTGCATGAGCACTTCTGCGCCTCTGGGACCACTTCTGCGCCTCTGGGACCATTCTTCTTTTCGCCATGTCATTTGTTGCCGCTATTGCCAGAGGTGTTGTTGCTCTAAATGGGACTCAAGATCTTAGTAAATCCTGATGAGGAACATGGTAAACAATCTAATATATAAACTACCCGCACACAACCAATCTAATAAGCAGTGAGAAATCATAACAGAATACATGATAACAAGAAGTACAAAGTTATAACAAGTACATTTCCCCAAATTTAGAGTTAATACATAGTGAACTTTTAGTTCTTAACAAAAGATGCAAAATCCTAACTTGGAATACACAGCATTACATGTGCTTCATGGTCTCCAAAAGCGTTGAGTTGGAGTCCTCCCCCTAAGTGGTACCCCTCGCCTCGGAGCTCCAGAATTTGGAATTGCAGTAACACTTGGAAGAGGATCTGGAGGTATTGTAAAATCATCTTCCCCCCTCAATTGAGTCGCACTATCTTGACTTCGTTGATAATTTTCATATCCAAATGGCACACCCCTCTGGCTCACTCTTCCTCCTCGTCTTGAACCCCTTCTCTCCATTCTGTTTATGAAAAATATATTACATTTGAGAACTGGTTTAACATTGCAATGATGTTTATGCAGAAAAAAGTTAGCTAACTGAACTTGTATCTAATTGTGATTGATGTCGAGCTTCCAGTTAGGATTGGTTGAATTGGTTGCCGAGGTTCGATATGTGTTTCTTCCCCACCTTCACTCGATTGAATTGGATTGATGGGCATCTTGCAAGTGATCTTATGATGTCCCATTCCGCCGCATCTACTACAATGGTGTCTTCTCTTTGACACCTATAAGAGAGAATATGGAACATGAATATGCATAATATACATCTATAAAACTAACAGTAGAATCCATTACCTTCCTCCTTCCTTCTTCTATTTCATCTTTACTTATTCTTTGTTTCTTAGGTCTGCCCCTAGGTCGTGTAGCATGTGGAGGGCCAACTTTATAGTCAAGTGGAATTTTTTGCCATTCTTCCTTTGCCGGCATAGCTTTAATCGCAGTTTGATATGCTAACTTGTAATTGAAATGCCAAACAAGAGAAAAATATCTGAAATTTAATCTTAAGTAGAGGAAACAAATGGAAAAAAAATATAAAATAAAGAGTTATACTTGCTTATATAGTAACAAGGGTCTACATAATCTGACCATCTTGCATTTCTCATTTCACCAATTACTTCTGCGGCATGTCTGCAAGGCAGTCCTATCAATTGCTACCTTCTGCATGTGCAAGTCCTATTCTCCATATTTAACACTTCCCTCTTCTCCATAAGTTCCACTTCTGCAATTTTATCATTAGACCTTCTCACATGCCACCCACCAAGGTTCTTGCTAATCTCCCTCACGTACCTTACAGCCATCGGTACTAACATTCCCTTCCATCTAGATGTAAGCCTTCTTCTTTTATTCATTTTTTCCATTAGCTTTATTCTAATTTTGTCCACCAAATCAACTGCAGGAAGAGATCTTGCTTCTAGTATCCAAGCATTGAAACTTTCACTTACATTGTTCACAATATAATGATTCTTTGACGTCGCTGAGAACATGCATCTACTCCATTTACATCCCTTGTTGGTGAAAGTAGCATCCAAATCTTCTGCACATTCAAGAGATATAGCTCTCAATTCAGTCATCACCTTTTCGTATTCGATCATTTTATATGATCGTGCTGCATCCCAAATAAGTCTCTCAAATACTTCTCCTGAATACTTCTTTTTCAAATTTTTCCATAGATGCCTCATACATACTCTATGCTCGGCATGAGGAAAGATTTCTAAAACTGCTTCTTGCAAGCCTTTCTCTTGATCACTAATAATTGTAATGTGATCCATCTCCGTCTCTAGTGCTTGTCGTAAATGTTGAAGAAACCAAAGCCAAGTACTCTCCTTCTCTCCTTCAACAATTGTAAAGGCTATGGGATATAATCCGCTATTACCATCAAGAGCAGTTGCAGCAAGCAATGTCCCCAAATATTTATTTTTCAAGTGGCATCCATCAACACCTATGAAAGGTCTACATGCAACTTTGAACCCCTCCACCATGCCTTTGAAAGACACAAACATACGCTGGAAAGCCCTGTCATGCTCTAATTCATACTCCACGTGACTTCCAGGATTCCGCATTATAAGTTCTGCCTTTAAAGAGGGTATAAAACTGTAGCTCTCTTCAACATTCCCAAAAATTATCTCCCGTGCTAATTCTCTCCCTCTCCAACATCTATGGTACGGAACTCTCAACTTATATTTTGCATACACATCCTTTACAACCTCCTTCGGGCTTATATTCGGGTCATCTTTCACATCTTGCAACATAAGTCGTGCAAGCCACTTCACTGATGCAGCATTATTTCCTGCTTTGTTCACTCCATAACAATTATGGTTAGGGTTTACTGTTCTAATCTCAAAAGACACACCATCTGACATCCTGGTAGCCCTTACTTTCCAAGGACAAGCTTTCTTGTAGCACTTAAACACTAAACGTTTCGTGTCACTTTTTTCAATTTTCAGTTCAAAGTTTGCAATAATGCTATGTTGTCTAACACAAAGTTTTATATCATCTGCGTCTCTAAATTTGGCACCGACTACCAACATAGGATTTTCAACATTTGGATCAAAAATTACATCCCCATCATCTTCCTCCACTTCATCAACTTCATCAAGGTCGTCACTCTCATCTTCTGAAGAATGAAAATCATGAAATTCATTCTCTGAATAACAATCCTCTGCTACTTCCTCGTTATCAATGTCAATCCTGTCTTTATGTTGAAAATTAATTGACCCAACCAAGTTTGTGGAAGTCTCCTGTGAATGTGAAATAATAGGTTCTTCATGTTGACCATTGTTGTCCACTTCAAGTCTTGCACTTCCATCAACCAAGTCAGCAGAGAAAGTTGCATGCTCATCTACTCCAACATTAAAATTATCTTCAAGATTATCATCATCACTAGAGCCCTCATTTCCTGCTTCATGACCATCATCATCTGAAATTGCAATAGACCTCAAATGTCTTCTCCTTCTCCTAAAGATGCTTAAGGGTCGTGTCAAGTCTTCATCATGTCTAGATGAATCCACTTGTTGTACTGCCAAGGATCTGCATCTTCCTAAGTTATTGGTAGAGAACCCGACATGAACATTTGGAGGAAGATCTCTTGTTATCATAAAAATTTCTAACTTCTTCTTCTCTTGCCAGTGTTTCTGGAGTAATTGTTTCAACTTCTCATTGCTATTCACTACTTGAAACAATTTGGGATTGGAACCAAGAACAAATGCAGACAATTTTGGAATACTCCCAATGGTCCATGGTGCTATCCCTTCATGAATATCAAAAACATCTTCTAATGAAGTTCCATCCACTTTCAGTCTAAGTGTTTTTTGTCTTCCAGATTCATACTTTTTCCTATTTGTCAAAGGAATTCTCCTCCAATATCCATCGTATTTCAAGACTGCCAAAATAATTTTTTCACACCTAAATCCAAAAAAAATAAAAATTGATTAGGAAATAATACAAGAAATATTTTCAAGATAATTAAATAATTGAACACTCACAATACAAAATGTTCCAGTAACATAACATCACATATATATATCATGTTCAAATTCGGTAACAATATCCCAACAATGAGTGAGAAAAAAGTTCAAAAATGTCACAATGCCCTTAAAATTTCATAGAAATATGTATCAAAATAGAGATTGTTTCAACTAGTTTAATCTACACTTATAAACTAGTTGTAAAATGAAAAACCCAAACTTTCAATTGGAAAACTTGTAACTGTTCTCAAAATCACCAATTTTGAACTCAAACTAGTGAAATCCATATAACTAAACATAGTTACGCAGAAGGAAGAACCATTACCGAGATCCATTTGAAGTATTGTTCCAAGCCGCAGAATTACGAACACCTTCAACATCCAACGCCGGTTCTCCATCCTCCGCCATGCTAGAATATCTTCAGAAAAAGGCTTTGGCTAGGAGGAGAAAGGGTTCATGTTGAGGGATTTTTTGTTTCAACGAGGTAGAGAGAGGTGGAACGTCCAAACTCGCCGCTAGGGCTTTGATGATTTGGGGAAAAAAAGCAACAAGTTAGATGTTTGAGCGGATGAATCGAACAATAAGCGAAGGGTCATTTTAGTCATTTAAGCAATACACCGTTAGCACACTAACAGAGTTAAGCATGAAGGGTATACTAACCCAAAATATAAGATTTGAGGGGTATATAGGCAATTATGAAGATTTCGGGGTTATATATGCAATTATGGAAGATTTGGGGGGTATATATCCAAATAATAAATTAATTATAAAGTTTTTGGAGAGATAAGGTGTCAATATTTCATAGAACATGTCTAAGTAATATTATAATATTTTGGACTTCATTTCAAGGATTCTCATATAAAACATTAATTTTATAAAATTATATTTCTCGGTTAGACTGTCTGTTGAGAGGGGGTTTTGGTTTTGGTTTTTTTTTTTGGGTTTGGGGAGGTTGGTGTGTGCTGGGGAGCGTTTGTTGCGGACTTTGATCAAAGAATTGACCACAAAAGTATCAAGATTACCAAACTTTCTCTCAATTCATAATTGGTGAAAAAAAAGCGTCCACTTTCCTTCAAACTTTTAGTACCCTCACTTTTTTCTTTATAAAGAATAATAAATTTGGAAAGTAATTGTGTACTTATTTCTGTTTCCTTTCATTTTTTTTTTTTTTATCTTTTAGAATATCTACATGTCTAAGGTTTCACCATCTCACCATTGACTATAGCTAGCATTAATCAATCCAACACTTCAATCCATATATCTGAAAAGTTTTATAATTCTAGTCACAACTAGTAAGTTGAGGAGATGAATATTCCATTTTATATAAATGTTTACTGAAATGAACCATTTTTAGATGGTAGGATACATTGCATCGAGAGTGCAACCTCTTCATTAGGAGACCAATGATGAAAAACTAAAAGACTGTACTTAGTTTCTTTTCTTTTTATTCTGAAAAAAACACAAGTTAAACATTGTGCGAGTTGTGTGAGCTCATCATATTTTTCCAGTTAAGGAATGCATTTCTTTAAAGTTAAAGAGTAAAAATGATGGCTGTATGAGTTATACATTTAAGTTGGAAAGTAATATTCTGAAAGTGATGTTTATTCTATGTTTTTTATTCAAAATTTTTGGTCATTTTTTTCCATGTTTGTCGTGGATCTTCAATTTTAGGAACCTTCCTTGTAACGGTGTAGTGTTTTTAAGATGAAAAGTTACATGTACTTACATTTCCTGAACATGTATATACTGAATGATATATTGGCACTGACCAAGAGGGATTTAATAAGGTAAATCTAGTTGAATAAAGCTGTGATTAATATTACAAATAATCATTTCTGTTTCTTCACATGAAGAGTTATATGTTACATCTTGAGATTTAGCATTAGAAACTCACTCTCTCACAGGAAGAGTTTTGTGTTGTACAAATAGTTCCTGAAATTCTTCTTCACATTATGTGGACTCAACCAGTTTAGGGAACTTCTCAGTTCTTGATATATTGTTTTCTCAGTGTATGTGCAGGTGGTCTCTGTTATCTGTTTGACTGTTTGTGTGATGTTCTTAATCATATTACAATTGAATGATATTTTCATTATTGTACTTCTAATAATTTTTCTCAGTCACTTATGCTTTAAGAAACTATTTATTTAATACAAATGCAGGAGTTGATGGAAAGATTAAAAATGCCATCAGATGCCGAGTTGATGAAAATAGCTATATCTGATTTGAATAATTCTTCATCTTCTGTGGAAGATCGGCAGCGTGCACTAGATGAGCTTCTGATTCTTGTCGAGCCTATTGATAATGCAAATGGTAACTTCAAGATTCTCCTCATCTCACAAAGTGTCCCTTCTTGACGTCAATTTTCGTGTGTAAAAGGAATATTTATGGGAAAGTATTCAGTTTTTGAAATATGTTTCTTAGGTGGTTACATCTATTTTATTATATTTCCTATACACAATGAGCAATTGACATCATGATTTGCTACCCGTGCTTGCTTCAAAGAAGCAACATCTAGACATATGGTGTAAGATTTTCTAGTATCTTATTGATCAAGCTTCTTTCTCAACTGATTTGATTTGTTCAGAACAATTTGTGTTCTTTATTCCATGGAGTTCAAGTAACTGAACCTTAGTTGCTATCGCATGCTTTCTATTCAGAAAGCTTAATGATTTCGAACAAAATTGAATTGGTTTTTCAGTTTGATTTCTTTAGAATATTATATGGATTAGTTTCTCTGCATATGGATTAGTTTCTCAGGATATGCAGAAGTTTGCTATATGCTAATCATTTAGGTGTGGGCTAACAGCTATGGATGGAAAGTTGAGAACTGATTTGCATCAAAAAGTTGGCTGTCTAGGTTTACAGTAGGCAGAAATTAGAACGGTGATAGCAAGAATGGAGATCAAGTATTAACAAGAGGTTAGGAAATAAATGGTTGACTTTAGAACATTGATTTTCTCTCATTTGATATTCTTGCATCGTACTTATATAGGTTGTGTTACCTGGTTCCACAAACGTGTATTAAAGACAATAAAAGGATAATTGCACTCTGGGCTGTTGCAGCTTCCCTGGCTATGGAACTATCTTGTAAAGCTCCTTGATTGACCCATGCATCTAACCTATATAAAATTGCCTCTTATCATGCCCCCAAACTATATGTTTTTAGGCCGTAAGAGACTTGTTTTTTCAAGTTATGATCTTCTAATTTCCCTCGAAAGAAAAAAGTTAAAGATCTTCTAAAGCTTTGTATGTTATTATGTCTTAAGCCTCCTACCTTGGGGTCCTTTTTCTTTTCTCTTTCAATCTGGCTAATGTAATTGCTCATTCTGACTCAGTCATTGACAGACTTTGAAAGGACCCTGAAATTAGTTATAATTTCCTACATTAACAATTACTCTGGCTGCAGCATCATTACTTTGAACAAAGTCTTGCTAATAACTTTTATTTTTTATCCTTCAGCAACCTCTGGGTCGCTTTAACATTTTATTCTGAAAGCTTTTAGCAGCATGAGGTCATTGAGGGCTCGGAGTTTGGTTAAGCCATTCATCTTGATGGATTGTTAACTTCCAAATAGATATAATGGAATTTTCTAGCTTTTCTTGTAAAGTACAAAAATAGCTTTTCGACATAGTAGGTTGAGAAGCAATGCAGTAATGTGCATAAAAGTCATATTATGAAGCTTGTGGTAGTTTTGACGCAGGCTTGATATTTTCCTTCTTGAATCATTGTTTGCTAATTGGTTCTTTACCGTAAAATTACCAGATCTTGATAAACTTGGAGGCCTCGTTGCTGTCATTCGAGAACTTCATAATGCTGAGCCAGAGATACGGAAAACATCTGCATGGATTCTTGGCAAAGCCAGTCAGAATAATGCCCTTGTGCAAAATCAGGTAACTACTAATATTTTCTCAACTACTAATATTTTCTCAGCACTACGATATGGAGTTATTTCTTTCCGATTAAGTGATTAGTAATGTGGTTTACATTTGCACAGCTAACTGTTTACTTTTTACTGAAGTCTTGCCTAAATCATGCAAAATTACACATTTTCTTCCTTTTGCATTTCTTGTGTTCTATTGTTTGCAGTTAATATGTTGCAGTTAGCTGTTTACTCGAAAACATGCTGCATGCACCCCTTCAGCATGTTCTACTCCATACTGCATGCATAATTTATTATCAAATGTTTTACTTGGTACATATGATGACAACTCTCTGGGTATTTGAGAAGATGATGTGATCAACCTTTTGATTTGCATTGTGTTTTAGCAGTTTATTTGATTCTGTAGGGTCATCTATTGTCCATATCCACTGGACTTCTTCCTGAAACCAGAGAATTTGGCTATTTGCTCCTAGTTTTTATGAAATGGGATTACCAGAAACTTAAGAGCTTTACCTTTTACCTTCCTCACTTTCTTTATTGTTAGGTTATTTGCTTGCGGCTAACCGCTTGGAATTAGCATTCACTCACTTACAGATGTTGTCAAGTTAACAGTTAGTCATGAATTCGTCATTTTCTTTATCTACAACTTTGCAGTTCCCTCTATAGTAACCCTATCGAGGGATAGCTTGTGCCTTGTAGTAACCAGCGAGTTACTTTGTTTTTAAATTGAGTGTTTGAGGGCAAACCAACCCACCCATCAAAAAGTAAAAGCAACTACTGCTTTTGACAATCAAGTAAACTGTGCAACCAACATCCTATGAGTGCACACAATACATAACTAGAGTATTACCATCAGATGATAGCATGAACATGCAAGTGAGATATACCATGCTGGAGAAGTTGATGCGCACTTACTCTAGCATATTCATACACCATCAGGGTGCACAACTGGTCTAGTTGACTGGTACTTGTGAGCCTGTTACTTTTTCATCGATAGTTAGAAAGATTTAGTAGCTTCAGCATACAAAATATTTTATAAGGACTGACCTAGTTGTTCTGTTTATCCATACTTAAAATAATAAGAGACTAATTAGGAGAAGAGAAAATTCTGGAAATTTTTAAAAGAAAAGAAAATTAGAATATCATAGCCTCAACAGAACTATATGACGGAGAAAGGAATCATGCTCTTGGAAAAAACGAAAAAGTTACAGCCTGAGAAAAGACAAGGAATCACTCCCTGAATAAAATAATTCATTAGTTTTCAATCAACAATTTTCCTAACTTTAAGTACACCAAATTCTTTTGTCAGAAACTCAAATCTGCAATCTAGACACCCGGCAAGTTCTAATAATTTGAATTTGAACTAACTAATAAGACAAACAAAATAAAATCTTTAATCTATTCTCTTCTTTGCTTATAGGCAGTAAATGTCAAACTATACACACTACCTTACCCTGTACTAAAACTTCCTTTATGAAGCATTGGTATAGCCATGTCAATGATGTCACTGTAGATATGAAATTCACAAATTTTCTGACATAATAAATGCTGGAAAACAGTGCATTACTTTAGAAGGATATATTGTAAAAGCTCTTTTTTTAAAAATGTTTCTGCATATTGATTTTTAACTTTTCTGGGGTGCAATTGATGAATATTTGGCTTGCTATGTGATGATTCTGATTTTATATTATATATTTCTAATATTTCGACTTTGGATCTTTGTTCTTCTTTGACTCCTTTAACTATCAGCTTTTTGTGTTTTAATTATGGACGTTTATGCCTCATTCATCTCCTAATTACATTATTTTCTGTGACCTTGTCTCAGATCCTTGAGTTTGGGGTGCTACAGATCTTAATTAAGATGGTAGGATCCAGTTCTACAGAAGAAGCCATAAAAGCGTTGTATGCCATTTCAGCGTTAATTAGAAATAATGAGCATGGTCAAGAATTGTTCTATATATCAAAGGGAAACTTAATGTTACAGGTAGATTTTAAACTCTTTGGAACAATATGCATTGTAATCGTTGTTTATGTTAGTAATAAGTACCAATCACCTCTGCAGGACATAATGAGCAACTCTAGCCTTGATGTGAGGCTCCAAAAGAAGGCTGCTCTTCTAGTTGCAGATTTAGCAGATCATCAGCTGCACAATGCAGAGAATATGAAACAGTCTTTTCTTAGCAATCATATCTTCTTGAAATCTGTTGTTCATTTGTTGTTCTCTGCTGATCTCGATCTTCAGGAAAAGGTACTTTCCACTTGCTTTTGTAGAGTTGTATGAGAAAAGGCTGCAACAAAGTCATGATAAACTGTTAAATATGATTAACTTGATTTTCTGTTCTTTCATTATTAATTTTGCTTGTAATCTACAAGCTGGTCAGTAAAGATATGGGAAAACATTAGTAGATTGTGTGTCATCACATAACTTAGATTTTTACACCCCATGATGGCGTGATCATTATTACCGTGTGAAAAATCTTGTTATGTTTATGATTTTTCTATGATTTTTCCATGATTATAGGAAATATCAGCAATTTGATTATGAAGTGGAGAGTAATAACTAAATTGTACCTATGGAGATAATGTTGCATTAGAATTTGAAATATTCTTTGACTAACAACTGGGAAGAAATGATGAAATTACCATCATCTTAGATGTTTTAGAGAATTCCAAGGTTGAGGGAAATTTTGAAGGATAAGATTCACCTGTTCTAGGTTTTTTGTGCATCCACAGCGTAAACCTATAGTTACCAATGCACAGTAGGAAACTCTTGGTTTTGTAGCATTAGTGTTCAAATAGAGGCCTCTGACAGCTAACATGCTAGTGTATGCTAACTTTATTTATATGACTGTACTTCTAAGGCAGAGGGTTCTTCTGGTAGTTTGTCCAAACTTTTGTATTGTCTAGGAACTCAGTTTGATTGTACCTTATTCTGAAACATGTTTCTTGCATGGTTAATAATTGGGACTCCACATTTTTTGTAATTTTTCTTCATGATGACATTGATCTGAGCTCGTAATCTGAGGTCTGTTTGATACTTAAGAAAGCTTGGTGAAAAGAATTGATTACAAACAAACAACTAGGAAGCTATTATTGTCATTTAAAAGCGGTCTTCTTGATGTATGAAACATTTTATCTTTGCCATCTTTTCATGCAGGCGCTATTGGCAATTAGAAGTCTGCTCCAGCTTAGCTACACAGATGCCTCAGATTTCAAGGATTTTTGTGGCCTGGATAGGTTGTTGAATAGAATGAAGGAGCAATTAGAGAAGTTAAGGACACTGGAAGAACATAAAGATTATGTTAGAGAATTGGAAGGCCTTCGAGAAGAAGTGTACACAATATTCCATCAGAAATTGGAGAAGGTGCGTTCTGGATTTATTTGATGGTAATTTGTGGGACTAATCCGATACTGAATTGATGTACTATCACATGGCAGAGATCGTGGGTGCCAACATAACGTTAGTGCTGGGTTGTACACTTGGTTTTTACCAATACATGGTTTCATGTGTTTCCTGCAATTATCTCTTCGATGTAAATCCCGGATCAGGATAGTGTGGGATTTAGCCTATGTATAATACCGCATTGATCATGAAGGCAGGAGGAGGAAATTTGAAGTTATGACTACTTCTAGATAGCTAACTTTATTTGCATGACGATGTAATTATTTGTTCCATATGTATCTGCTTTTGTTTTTCTTTTTTCCTTTTGGATATTACATTATGGCTGAACTAGGTTTGGCAAGGACTGTATCATGCTCCATTTTGAATTTTTGAAACAGATTTCTTTTATTTTCACCCCATTTCATATTTCTCGATGTGAATGTGGGACGTGAGACAATGCTGTGGAAGCAATTTATTCTCGCAATAAAAGTCAGGAAATCGGTGCAGGTTCATACTGTGTTCTAAGTAGGGAGGTACTACAATCTAGCAGCTCTTTGCGAGGCTATTTATGTTCTTGTATGTAGGAAATTTTGGTTTATCTACCTGCGTGCCCTCTACTGGAATTCATGTGATTGGGTGCAAATTTGTCCATTGTAATGTTTTGTTATTCCAAACTCTTGATAGTCAATTCTTGATTCATCAATGGTCTTCTTATTTCTGTTTCCGCAGTTGGAGAGGTGGTTAAAATGTTTTGAGTGATTTTTCTTTCGGCGCCTCCCCATTCTTCTTTGAATTTACATCTGTCAAAAAAGTTGCATGTTCGATCCTGAACCCAAGTCCTGCTATTCAACGTTAGAGAACTAATACAGTGTTTGTATTTCGGTGTAAAATGTTTGGGAAGGGATTTTACATCTCATAATAAATATCCCGAACATGGGGAATCTGAAATCTAGTGACATTCTTCAAAATAATTGCTTTGTTTACTTATGATCTCCTCTTCCTATGTGTTGATGTTTTTCTAAAACTTGTATCTTAGTTTTTCGGGCATGTGCTCAATTTATTTAACTTGTGTGCTTGCCCATACTTGCCAATTAGAAGAGTGAACCGAAAGTTGTGAAATGACTTTACTTTCTTTCTTTTTTTTTTCTTGTTCGGTACTTGAATAGGAAAGGAATGAAACGTGATGAGTGTCACATAAGTTTTTTTTTTTTTTTTCTTCTTTCCCAACTCTTTTCACTTTACAAAAAAATTAAGAAAAGAATCGAAAGTGAAGGGAGTAGACTGAGAAGTTGGCACTCTTTTATATTATCATTTCAGTTGTAATTTTCCACTTTCTACTGCATATTTTCAATTCCAAAATAACATGTCAAGTCCACTAATTGTCCATTTAGAATCATGTGACTTCAAGGATAAATAACTTGAGAAAATTTTGACAAAAAATAGTGCAATGTGCTACATTCTAAAATTATGTTTGGTCATATGTTTATACTAATAAATCAAATGTATCATACTATAAAGAGATTAGAACTTTTTCTCATGATAAAATAGAATGCAATTTACTTTCTTCAAATAATTTATTGAATTGTCAAAAGATTCGTGCTAAATATTCAAATTTTATAATTCTCCACATAAATCTCGTTCACAGAATAAAAAATAAAAAATAAAAACAGAAAAAGAAAGAAAGAAAGGGAGAAAAACACTTTCTAGTTAGTTTTCTTCACATACGTGAAACATTTTTATTTTCTGATCCCATTCTGTCTCTGCGGCGATCCTAGGGTTTCGTTTCATCCATGTCGCCATCACGATTGGAGGACGAAGAAGAAGTCGAGGAAGAGGTTGAAGAGGAGGTAGAAGAAGTCGAGGAGGAAGAAGAAATTGAATACGTCGAAGTCTCTGAAGAAGAGGAAGAAGAAGACCAAAACCCTAACCCTAATCAGAAACCGAAACCCTCGGTCCCCGAATCCATCACCCACCTCCAATCCCTCCACGGCGCTCTCTCCGACTTCCTCCTCCACTACAACTCCCTCCACCAAACCCTAGACTCCATCAATTCCTCCCTCGATGTCGTCTCCACCATCAAAACCCCCATCAATTCCTCCCTCAATGCCGTCAAAACCCCCGAACCCGAAGCATCTTTACCGGTTGACGATAGGCAGGACTCCGAGGTCGAAAACCTTTGCCGTTCCAACGCCGCCAAGGCCCTCCGCAAGTACATCATTACCCACTTATCCGAGATTGATCGCCTCCGTCGAGAGATCCCCGAGGCCCTCAAGCTCGCCTTCGTCCCTGAAAAATTAGTTCTTGAAGCAATGGGCAAGTTCTATTTGCAGGGATGCAAGGCCTACCAACATGGAGATTCTAATGCCATTAATTGCCGTCGTGCTGGGATTCTACTGCTGGAATTCTATTTGATTGCGGGGTGTCCTGTGGCTTCGGCATCGTCACAGTCAGTTAAGAGAGGCGCTATGGATGCTGCAATTTCATGGAGGAAAAGGATTATTAGTGAGGGAGGGATTGAGTCTGCAAGCGCTGTGGATGCTTTCGGGCTTGTTCTTCTGGTTGCGGCTTTCGGGGTGCCTGTAGAGTTTAAAGCAAAGGAACTGTACACACTTCTGAGATTGTGTAATTTGACAAAGAAAGGGGATGTTCTGCGCCGCTCAACCATTCTTGTTCAGAAGGTTCAAGGTGATGCCTGTGACTTTTTTCTCTTGGGGACTTGATTCTTCATTCTTTCTTTAATATAGCTATTCCAGCATAGTTCATATCCAACAATAACAACAACAATCACCAAGCGTTTATCCCAAACTTTTAGGGTGGGTTACTTTAATCATAGTATTCAAGTTTTATTTTGGGCAATCTCTTCCGTTAAGTTAAATGTTACCATATCCTTATTAATGGCTTTCAACTAAGTTCTTTTAGGTCTAGTTCTAGATCACTTTGCCCCATTAACTATAAGATTACACTTTTCTCAACCATGACAAAACCATGTCAATTGATTCTCCCTCATTTTTATATGCAATAGAAGTAACACCTAATCTTCTATGGATGTACATTTCTTATATATCTCCACAAGACCATCTTAACATTCTTATTTCTGCTACAATCTTTTTTGTAAAGTTTGTCTTAATTGTCCCGCTTTTTCATCCATAAAGCATTGTTGGTCTTATAACTTGTCTTATAGAATTTTTCTTTCAGTCTCATTTGTCATTCAATCCTCGCTTTTGAACAAAAGATACAAAAGTGCAAGCGAAAATGAGTTTGTTATTACCGTTTCATATCAAAGTTACAGAAAGCGCTAGGCATCCTAGGCGTTGGACCCGATGCCTAGAGCCTAGACACCTAGGCGGTTTTCCTTTTTTATTTTTTAATTACAATAATTAATAGTCAATACTAATGTTATAGAAAGCTTAGTTGTCGGACTAGCGCCTAGGTGGATTTCCTTTTCCGTTTAGTGGTGATGGCAGAGGTTTTTCTAAAGGTCAGAGGAGGTGTTCATAGTTGGAGGTTGGAGGACGTGGAGGTTGTAACGGAGGAAATCACAATCAACACCTAAAGGGTTCAGTCCAGTAGGCAGACTACGCTCTCCTAGGAAGTCCCAAAACCTAAGCGGACAGCTTAGGTACCACCTAGGCGTTAGGTGGGCGGCCTAAGTACCGCCTAGGCCTAGGTGTACACGTAGACGGGCTAGGCGGAGACTTTTTAAAATATTGCTTCATATCCCAATGTTACGCAAATATAAGAATGAGAATAAGTATTCCTTATCATATTTATTCCATTCCATACCTTGTTTCACTCAATTCTCACTTCACTATATTATAAAAAAAGGTGCTCGTCCCTTAACTCTTCTTTGTGAATGTTTATTCTGCAAAATGTGAGAATGAGGATTCTTTACAGTAGGGCATTCTAACTTAAGAAAATGCTTGTGTTTGGTACGCAATAATGGAAACTTGGGATAGGCGTTTCATTCCAGCCCGTGTACCAAACAAAATGTAGGTAGTAGAGATGTTAGAATTGTTGTAAGGAATCACATCCGACTCTTGCTCCGCAGATAAGCCAAATAGCAAAAAAATAAACCTCATTCCAAACTTTCAAATAAAGTAATAATTATTGCAAAAAAGGACAAAACTATGTGAGAAAAGTGAATGTTCTATTTATTGATCTTCATAATAGCATACATGTCATATCCTATATATATATACATATGAGTTGTTATACAGATAAACACGAGTGGTTACATAGAATAAGGATAAGTGATTAGAAGATTAATAACAATAATATCTAATAGTATCATCTAATACCTAATAATATCATCTAATAATATCTTATACTATTCCTCAAGCTGGAGCGTATATACTATATATGCACATCTTGTTACTCATAGCAATAAAATAACTAGATGAATGAACTTTGACGAAACAACCAGAGAAGCATAACATCAAGAAAAAATATATTCTCAACCAGAGATAACTCGAGCACAAGATGAGCCATAGTAAAACCGTATCGAGATTAGAAGAAAAATCATTACTTTTGTGATCAACAATAAACATCCAAGCAGTAGTAAATATTTATCTCAGTAGTAAGAGATTCTTGACATAGGAATTAAGTTTTATAAACCCATGTCAAGTTTAAAAGAAATCCTAGGCGAATCAGCCACTAAGAACTCTAGGCAGGTTGGCCTGAAAAGATCCTAGGCAAGTCAACTAGAAGAAATGTTAGGCGGGTCAGCCAGAAGAAATGTTAGGCGAATCAGCAAAAGAAACCCATAGTATGTCAAGTAGTAGAAATTCTATGCTAGTCAGCTAGTAGAAACCCTAGGCGGGTTTCTAGAAACTTCCTAGTTTTTTTTAGTGGGAAGATTTCTCTTGGCTAAAAGTTTCATCATCTTACTATGATATCAGCTTTTACATTAAGCACAAAAAATTTTATCAAGTCTTTTTCAGCTATATAAGCATGAATTCTAGCAATTGGATCTCCAAGAGAAAGTCGTGTCGAAAGTCGAACACGACACAATTCAAAAATGAAATCCTCACCCAGCTAGAGTATAATTGTTACAACTCTAACCATGCATTTAGACCTCTTTAGTGGCTTATCATGAAGGTTTCCATCAAGGTCGCAAATGAAACAATCTCGTAGTCATAGTCGGTCATAATAATTTAAGTAGTCTAAAGTAATCAAGTCAAAGACGCTCATACTAAGTTTGAAGTAATCTGTTTCTTATGCATCCTTTCGTAATGTTTAACATTTTTATTTTCATCAAATAAAAAATAAAAAAATTTATTCTTTTTGGGATCCATAACACCTATCAGAATATTTGATTATAATTAACAAGTGACATTACAAAATTTTACCCACGATTCGCCTTATAAATTAAATATATGGTCAAAATGATTCGATGCAGTTACTCTAAACATGGTACCAATACGTGAAAATACGCTTATACTTTCTCTTAACAAAAGTGATGACTTAAGGATGTAATGAAGCCGGATTATCCTTCTTCATATTTAAGTTTGACTTAAAATTTATAGGAGGGGTGTCAGTGTCGTCCCATAAAAAGTGAATCCATCACCACCAGAAATTTTACAAACATGGACAACCTTGCAGAGGATATTACAAACTTTCTAGTCTTCTAGATCCTTGAAAAGTAATAAGCTAATAACTGCATCCTGTTGACGATTTTCATTTGTTGGTAATTTTCGAGTGATAATGTACGAAATAGATGTAAATATTCCCTCATATAATTAGTAGTTCAAAAAATTTCAGAAGTTTCACAAGGAATAACACTCATACTACCTCCTCGGTCAAACAACGGATATGAGAAGTGCTTGCTAAAGCACAATAAGTCTCTCCAATATGGAACTACGTCTTTACATTATGAAGATAACTTATGTCTCCCATAGACCAATAAAGCTGCAACTTTCAAAGTAAAAATATTGACAGACTTGAAATTAACAAGAACAGATGGTAAGCCTCAAGATGATGTAATAATCAGTGCATCTGCTCATTCTCGGAACCTTAATCATTGCTATAGTCGTAAACACATTAGTTCTAGTGCTTAAGTTATCTCTCAATCGCGAAATTAGAGTATATGCGTTCAATTTTTGTTCTCCTCATCCTGTAGTAGTAACCCTTAAACCTTCCTATACACCAACAAAAACCTACATATATTCAAATAGTAAAACACAACTATGTTCAATCAGATATTCTGATAGGTGTCATGGATCCCAAAAAAATTTATAATGTCACTTGTTAATTATGATCAAAGATTCTGATAGGTGCTATGGATCCCAAAAAATTAAAGTTTTTTTGATGAAAATGAAAATGTTAAACATTACAAAAGGACGTATAAGAAACAGATGACTTCAAACTTAGGACAAGTGCCTTTGACTTGCTTACTTTAGACTCCTCAAATTACTGTGACCAACTACGACTACAAGACTATGTCATTTGTTGGTGTGTAGGGAGGTTTAAGGTTACTACTACAGGATGAGGGAGAACAAAAACCAAAACTTTGCGAAATGGCCCTCTAAAAGGTTGAAAAAAAAAGTCAATAAGAATGATGAACGCATATACTTTAATTTCACGACTGAGAGATAACTTAAGCACTAGAACTAATGTGTTTATGACGATATCAGGGATTAAGATTCCGAGAATGAGCAGAGACTGATTATTACATCATCTTGAGGCTCACCATCTGTTCTTGTCAATTTTCAGTGTTTGTCAATATTTTTGCTTTGACTGTTGCATCTTTACTGGTCTGTGGGAGACATAAGTTGTCTTCATAACGTAAAGGCGTAGTTTCATATTGGAGAGACTATTGTGCTTTAATAAGCGCTTCTTATATGCGTTGTTTGACGAGGAGATAGTATGGGTGTTATTCCTAATGAAACCTCTAAAAATTTTCGAGCTACTATTTATACGAGAGAATATTTACATCTACTTAGTACATTATCACTCGAAAATTACCAACAAATGGAAATCGTCAACAGTATGTAGTTGTTAGCTTATTACTTTTCAAGGATCTGGAAGACTGGAAAGCTTGTAATATCCTCTGCAAAGTTGTCCTTGTTTGCAGAATTTCTGGTGGTGATGGATTCACTTTTTATGGGACGACACTGACACCCCTCCTTTAAATTTTAAGTCAAACGTAAATACAAAGAAGGATAACCCGGCTACATTACATCCTTAGCCATCACTTTTGTTAAGAGAAAGTATAAGTTTATTTTCACGTATTGGCATCATGTTTGGAGTAACTGCATCGAATCATTTTGAACATATATTTAATTTATAAGGTGAATCGTGGGTAAAATTTTGTAATGTCACTTATTAATTATGGTCAAATATTCTGATAGGTGTCATGGATCCCAAAAAAAGCAAAGTTTTTATTTTTTTCTGATGAAAATGTTAAACATCACGAAAAATCGTATAAGAAATTGATTACTTCAAACTTAGTACGAGTGTCTTTGACTTGCTTACTTTAGACTCCTTAAATTATTGTGACCGACTACGACTACAAGATTGTTTCATTTGCTATCTTGATAGAAACCATTCATGATAAGCCACTAAGGAGGTCTAAATGCATGGTTAGCGTTATAGCAGTAGTCTATTGGCTGGGTGAAGATCTTCATTCTTTGGATTGTGTCGTATTCGACTTCTTCTTGGAGATGCAACTGCTAGAATTCATGTTTATATTGCTAAAAAGGACTAGGTAAAATTTTTTGAGCTTAATGTAGAAGTTGCTATTATAGAAAGATGATAAAACAACCTTCCCATTGAAGATAATGAGGGAGTCTTTAGAAATCCGCCTAGGGTTTATACTAGCTAACCTGACTAGGGTTTCTACTAGCTGATCCGCCTAGGATTTTTTTTCTGTTGACTCGTTTAGCATTTCTTCTTGCTAAACAGCCTAAGATTTCTTCTAGTTGACCTGCCTAGGATATCTTCTAGCTAACCGGTTTCTACAGGCTGACATGCCTAGGGTTTCTTCTGGATTTGATATAGGGTTATTAAACTTTATCCTTATGTCAATGATCTCTTACTACTGATATAGTTGTTTACTACTGCTTCGATTGTCTACTGCTGATCGCAAAAGTGAGGATTTTTCTTGTGATCTCGATACAGCTTTAGTATGACTCATCTTGTGCTCGAGTTATCTCTGGTTGAGTTTGCTTTACTTGATGTTATGCCTTTCTGGCTGCTTCTTGAAAGTTCATTCATCTAGTTATTTGATTCTTATGTGTAACAATTTATGTATATATAATATATATGCTCCAGCTTGAGGGGGAGTGTTAGATATTCTTAGATAATATTATTAGGTATTTGATGATATTATCAGATATTATTGTTATTAATCTTGTGATCACTTATCCTAACTCTATGTAACCACTAGTGCTTCTCTTGTATAACAACTCATTTGTATATATAGGATATCACAGGTATGCTATTATGAAGATCAATAAACTTTACCTTTTTCTCTACAATTCATGTAGCTTTGTCCTTCTTTTTTACAATAATTGTTAATTTATTTGAAAGTTTGGATCACTGTTTCTTTTTTTTACTGTTTGGTTTATTTGCAGAGCAAGAGTCGGATGTGATTCCTTATAACGATCCTAACATCTCTATTACCTACATCTCGTTTAGTACACGGGCTGGAATGAAATGCTTATTCCTAGTTTTCATTCTTGCGTAGCAAACATGAGCAGTTTTTAAGTCAGAATGCCCAATTCCTAAGAATGTTCATTCTCACATTTTGTGAGAATAAACATTCACAAAGAAAAGTTAAGGATTGAGCACATTTTTTTGTCAAGCAGGAACAAAGTTAAGTTAGAATTGATTAAAACAAGGAATGGAATGAAATAGATGCTATAAGGAATTCTCATTCTCATATTTGCATGACATTAGGATATGAAGGGAATAACAAACTCATTTTCATTTCCACTTTTGTATCCTTTATACAAAAGTGAGAATAGATTTTCATAATATTGTTTTACAACATCATAAACATTCAAATGTTATACAAAACATTATTAATAATAGCTACATAATTTGAGAAATTAAATAGTTAATAAATAATAATATACTTTAATGGTATGTTTTATAGAATTATATTAAGACTAGTTATTAGCTTGAATATACTTAAAACTCTAATATAAAATTGCACTAGCATCTTGTAGGAAATCAAAATAGAAATGAATTTCTGAATGCTTACTAATATTTAAGATTTGACAAGGTTTCCTGTTAAATATAAATGTTTGTGATTCCATGTTTACAAAAGAAATCAAGGAAGAAAGAAAGAGAAAGTGTGTTACATAGTCCACATGTCCAAAACTAGTATAAACCAAAATATCCAAACATAGATAACATCACAGATCGAGATGCATAAATTGATTCGATTACATATAAATTATCAAAACACTACAAATTCCCGTCAGTATATTCATAAAACACTATCAACTAATTAAGGAAATCATGAGAGTACCAGAACATTGAGTTTCACTGTAGAAAAATACTCTAAACTAGCTCATAAGTCTGACTGGACAGCCTAAGATTGCAAAATCAATCCCCTCACCCACGCCTCCTTCAGATAATTCCTCATTGTGAAGAACACAGCCAACAAATTGCGGTCATAACACTATTTCTAATAATATACAAAAAACAAAATTTTTGAAATATTAGTTTTAATAGAACGAAAGAAACAACCCCATTTCCTAAGATGAAAGATTCGATATAGAAAAGCACATTCATCATCCAGGAATTATATGTAAACCAAATAGCCAGAGGGAACCAATAATCATGCATATAATGCATGTTTGAATTGGATTTGATATAAAATTTAACACTTTGGTACTCATTGAATTGCTTCAGGATTCATGCATATTCCTTAATAGTTTTGTATACTTCCCATGAGCATATAAACCTTGAGTATTGGCATGTGAATATAAGCAAATGAAACAACCCCTCTCAGTAGAGCTGAGATGTATAATTTGACATAGAAAAGCACATTCATCATCCAAGGACTATAGGTTAACCAAATAGCCAAATGAACCAAATAATCATGCACATGTGAGTTAGTGTAAAATTGAACACTTTCGTAGTCATTGAATTGTGTCAGAATTCGCCGCATACTCATTAATGGTTTTGTATACTGTATGGGCATATAAACCATGGGTGTTGGCATGTGAATATAAGCAGAAAAACAGTTCATTCTTGAATCTCTTGGGAACTGATCATTTGCCTTCTATCTACTATTATTTTTCCTTTTATCTATTCAATTATAGATCACATCTTAGTATCTTACCTTATATATTGCAGATATCATTAAACATCTGATAGCAAAGAGAATGCTAGTTGAAGCTGTTGACCTTGTCTGTACATTTGGACTGGAAGAAATTTTTCCACCTCTTCCTTTGTTAGTATTGCTTGTGAAAAGTACCTGTGAAGTTGGAGTAGAAGAAAGAATAGAAACTCAAAGTCAATCTTCATTAAAGTCACTGGTAAGTGCTCCTTTCTTTTAGATTAACTGATAATAGAATGCTCGTCCAAGTAGTATGCTATATTACCTCTTAAAATCTGACTACATGTTTATCAAATATTGGTAGTTTTCTTACAATGTAACTAGCTTGGTTATGCCCACCTTCAAAACTACATTATATGCAATCAATTTACTCGATTCACTTCTTTCATTTCGATCTATATGTTTTAGATGGTATGTAAACAAAAATTAGGCTTATTGGATTATAGTTACTTATGCATCAAATGATTGTAAACTTAACGGTTTTACGACGATACAACTAAAGAGACAATATTAAATGTGTTAGAGGTATTAAAACATCATGATTTTTTGTTTATAGATGTTTTGAGACATTTAGATTATGATGAATGGAGCGGATCATCCATTGGAATGGTCCATCAAGAGGTATATGTTGTTGGTTTGTTAGGGAACCGTTAATTTTTTTTACCAATTGATGCATGTGTAATATATATTCAACATACATGATTTTTTATTTGTAGACCTTTTAAGACGTGTAGATCAAGATGAATGGTGTTGATCTCCAATTTCATTGCATAATACACGTTTTTACAAGTGGGCATAATTAAGCTAGTTATGTCCTAGGAACAAATAGGCCTTCCCTATATAATATATGTGTGTGTGTGCGCGCGCGCCTGTGTGTGTGTACATGCATATATACATATATATCTATACATTAGGATGCATTAAGTCTGATTTCATCCCCACACACACACACACACACGTGTACATGCATATATGCATATATATCTATACATTAGGATGCCTTAAGTCTGATTTCATCCAAACTGGATCCTTATAAGGCAATGAATGGGACCTGAAACTGTGGTTAGTGGACTGTCCAACCTTATCTTCGTATGCCTTTCTACCATCTGCAAGAGATATTCCAGTGCATGAGAACGTATATATCTGTAGTAATGTCGTTAATAAGTTGGATATGGGTTATGTCAGGTTTATATTATTAATCACTAACAAACAATGTTTAGCATGTATCTCATGCAAGGTTTCGTGTCAAAGCTTCTTACTTGGAACTTCCTATAGGCTATGCTCCACTTTTTCATCTTGCAAGCATCTCTCAAGAAGCACATATTGTTTCCTCGTATTTTTTTATAGTAAAACCATAGTTGATAATTCATTCTGTATAATAATAAATAAATAAAAACTCCTCTCTTTGAATGCTCTGTAGGGGTTCACGTCTAAATATATTATTGCCTGTTTCCTTTTATCTAACCATGTTGGGATGAAACTGGTCTTCTCTGTATGTCCTCGGCACATGTTTTAGAAGATAGACCTACTTATAGAACTATCTCATAAAGGAAAGGCCTCTTCCAATTTATTTCCTTTGAACTTTCCAATGTACCCCAGGAGTTGTTTACTTGTCCTGGAAGACATTATAAGTATGTGTATACCTTTACCTCTTAGAATGGACTGGGAGCAGATGAGAATATCAATAGTTGTTACAAGCTGAAACTGATGTAGGAAGTACTGTGTTATATATCACAACACTAAATCAGTTTCTTTGGTTGGATGGTCTACTTAGGCATCAGATATCAAGGAAAATGCTTTCTGGAAAAGTGATATTGAATGTGTGATATTGGTAAAATAATTTTATACTACCTTTGGGAAGTTATTCCAATGACAAATTCTAATCCGTTTTTATATAGAAAGAAGCCAATGAAAAACAAGTAGCTGTACTAAGGTCGGTTGTCAAATGCCTTGAATATCACAAGCTTGAGTCTACTCAGTTTGCTGGTCTCAAGATAGATGAAAAGATCGCTAAGTGCGAACAACAGATTTTGAAATGCCAGCAGAAATTGCAGGACATGAATAACAAGAGAAAGTTTGATAAGGGGCCATTGAGAAAACAAGATAATCAAGTTAAACAGCTCAAGCCTTCTTCAGCTGAGGCATCACATGGTCCTCTTCTGCCATCAGTTAGACTAACCCAAGAACAAGGAATCTCTTCTGTTCCGGGTTCCAAATATGACTACAATGGCTCTGTTGCAACTGTCAAGTCTGTTTCTGCCGAAGCATCTCATGGTATATTCTCTCGCTCAATTAGACGAATTCTAGAAGCCGGAAGAATTTTTCTGAATGATTCAGATGCATCTCCAATGATTTTAAAGCTGCTAACTGCTAACGTGACTGATTGTTGATTTTTTCCAGGGCTTCAAGCAAGAAATCTGTTTGGATCAGCAGGTGTATGGCACGGAACTGCAGTTTATCAAAGCCCAGTTGGGCAAAGTTTGGGGGGATCACCTTATTCATCAGGGCATGATTATGCCAGGTACTCTACAGCTGCAGGGAAAAATTATCAATCTACTTTATCTGTGCAAAATCTTCATCAACCAACTGCATCGAGACAAAATTATCAGCCTCCCGCGTCATCAGGGCAGAACCTTCATCAATCAACTACATCAGGCCAAAATTATCAACCTCCTGTGTCAGGTCAAAATCTGACTTCAGGGCAAAATCTTCATCAGCCGACTGCATCAGGTCAAAATATTCATCAGCCAACTGCATTAGGGCAAAATCTTCAGCCTCCTGCATCAGCGCAAAATCTTACTTCTGGGACAAATCTTCACCAACCAACTGCATCAGGGAAAAATCTTACTCAGTCACTTACATCAGGCAAAGATCATCATTCAGGACAAAATCTTCATCGGCCAACTGCATCAGGGCAATATGTTCATCAGCCAACCACATCAGTGCAAAACCTTCATCAGCAAACTGCACCAGGGCAAAATCTTCATCAGCCAACTGCATCAGTGCAAAATCTTCATCAGCCAACTGTATCAGGGCAAAACTATTATCAGCCAATTGCAGAAAACTATGAAAACTATTATCAGCCATCGGCAGAAAACTATCATCAGAAAACTACAGAGAATTATTATCAGCCAAATGCGCAATATTATTATCAGCCAACTGTGGCAGGGCAAAATTATTATCAGCCAACTGCTTCAGGGCAACTTGCACCTTCTCTTGTAACTGATGATGGGAAGCTCCATCAGCTTGTCAATGCTGTTCAGGGAAGTGAATTATCTAATTATTATACAAATGGAAATACTGCACCAGATTATTCCGTTGGTTGCAATGCTGTCTCTACTACCAACACTGTTTCCAATCCCATCCATCAGTATACGGGTTGAAAATGGTAAGCAACTGATAGATTTTCCTTTTTTAATAGGTATATTTAAATGGGATACCTAGAAAATCTTCAGACGTAATTCTCTCTATCCTCCTGAGATTTCATATGTGGATTTCTGTAGGTATCCTTGAAATATATCCACGAAGATGGAGTTTGAATGGATCCCAATGATTCTTATTTGCAGTTAGGGGACCATCGCATTTACTGCCATGGAAACTATTTTTGGATGTAACATGAAAACAAGGCCAGCTGAAGTCAAACTCCATAAAAGTTTTTAGCTGATTTTACTTGGACAGAGTTTGTATATAATACAGATGTCAGACCTCATAATTGACGAATTGCCAACTGAGACAGAAATTTTTTTTATTTTTATTTTTTAACACCCAGGCAGTAGTTATTTTTTTAACACCCGGGCAGTAGAAGTTAAAAAAGCATCTGTTTGATATTTTTGACAGTGTGCATTTGTTTGAACTTGCCGGTGATTAGTACTGTACTTGCATTGGAAGTGGCTGTTAGAAAATCTTTGAAAATGCAATGGGAGTTTTGATGGAATTAAGAAAGATGCAACTACATAGAGATGGTGTATTTCGACAGGCAGCAACTCCAGTCTCAAGCTTGGAGAGATGTATTCTTCCCTCACTTGTATAGCTTATGGAATGCGCTGTATTTTATGCCCATGCTTGGTCTTCTTTGTCTAGTTTAGTTATGCTAGTACCTGTACGCACTCAGATTTATCTAGATAGAAGTAGGTACTCTCTCCCTCTTACTTATCTTAGACTCGTTCTAGCTTAACTTTAAGGTATAACCTCCTGATGTTTTTACCTTTGTCGTCACTGAGCAAAAGGCATAACAAGAGGCAGACTGCATACGGAATTCTTCTTGTCTTGATATTTATCTTGGATTCTTAAGTTTTGATATAATTTATTTCAAAATTCAACCATTGCCACTAGATATTCTCATGAAGTATTTCATCTAGTTTTTAGTGCAGTATCTTTCCTTATCAGATTTTATTTTGCTTTCCCTTCACTTCTAGTACATAATATTTTAGATGCTTGTGCTGTGAGCAGGATACAGGCACACGCTTATGTTCGTTCATTTAAACAAAAAAAAAAAATCATTAGAAAGAACGATCTAAATGGAACACATAGCGAAAGGTAGACTAGGATAGGAGTTGTCTATAAAATGAATAAGAAACTCCTGTTATACCAAAAGGGAGGGGGGAACGGTCTTTTTAGATCTTCGTCCCTTAGATCTTTAATATTTTAAAATCAGTTCCTCAAATCATTCTCGCAATTCTTACATTTGCTGCCACTACTATCAGCTCAGGCCCGTAAAAGCAATTTCACTAATGTGAGGGACTAATTCCGAATTAAGATGGACTAGTATGGGGAAAAAAAACTAACAAAAGAAATCTAAGCAGTAGTAGGTGGGTTGTTGATGGACTGGTGTAAAGTCAGAAGGGAGGTTGGCGGAGATGCAATGGGCGGGTAGGTGGGTGAGTGGGTAGGTAAAGCCAATAGCATGCGTCCACGACAAACTAACGAGAACAACAACCAAAAATACCTTCAAACAAAGCGAAAAAAAACCAGGGAAAAAAAATAATAAAAGAAAACTCATCTTGATTTCATAGATTTTACTATTTTCCTCAACTCTTTCCATTTCCCAATACAATTTCCTCAGCTATGTCCACCAACACCGGCGCATTCGCAGTCACCTCTGTTGTGTCCAAACCAGCCTTGCCGGCGACCAAGACCCTGCATCCGAGTCGCCGTCAGTCTTCACGGATCTCGATGGTGGTCAGAGCTGCAGCATCAGCAGAAAAGAGCAGCAATAATGGAGGGAAGAAGGAGGTTCCTAATAATTCAAAGTATGTGGTTCCTTTGGACAAGAAGGCCACCTCTGGCCTCACTCGCCCCCTGGCTGAGATTCTCAGGGATCTCAACAAGAGAGTCCCTGATAACATCATCAATCACCAGGACAACTCCATCCCTTGGTACTCATTAATCTTATAATTTCCTTTTTTCTTTTTTCTTTTTTTAAAAGTTTGTTTGGTAATCGGACTAAGTTAAAGGGTGCTGGTTTTTGTGTAGGTACCATGCTAACAGAATGCTGAGCTTCTACGCCCCCGGTAAACTTCTGTACCTGTAAATTTATACAAAGTAGGTATTCCTTTGATCAAATTTGGATATCCCTCGGAACTAGAAGGGAACTTTTAGAACCACGAGAAATGTTGGGTTGTTGCTTTCCTCATCGTTTTCGCAACACTACAATCAGTGAAACTGCAGATGCAGTTTGGCTTAGTATACGACCCGAAACCTGCGTATTGATTGCTGTTCTGTCTGAGTAATTGGGATGTATGAATGTGTGACCTTTCAAAGGTTTTAATTTGGACTTTAACACGTTATGATACGATCTAGCATGTACCCTTATTAAGTGATTACGATATCTTCTGGATTTTAGAACTGTCTTTCTAAAATATATGAAGAGGGTGTTTGCTGTGCCTTCTGCAGAATAGCTCAGGTAGTTGCCCTTTTTCTGCTTGCGGTTGTAAAGGAGTTACATCTTTAATCAATTGCTCTTTCTATTAGGATATCTGTGGTTTCCAGTTTCATGAAGATAGCTCTATGTGATAGTCCTTATATGAGAATGGGTATACATAAAACCCACATGAGTGAAGAGAAGAAACCTCCATTCTAATCAAGAAAATTTATTATCCTACCCAAGCTTTAATCACTAGAGTATCTAAGAGAAAAACGACAGCAGACCCCTTGCACGCCGCTAGTATTGGCAAGACATGAGAGCTAGCAAAAGTATATTGTGGGTAAAACATGGAATGGGTAAAACAAGTGTTGCTCTTTCGAGTCTTGGATCTAAACATATTTGACCAACCACCATATTTCTTTCTAATTTAAGTGCGACAAAAACCATCTTGTAGCACCAAATTTTCACTCAATTGGATGAGAGACACCTAATCTCAATTGTTATTGATTCAATTTTACCGTGGGTGCTCTCCAGAATGCTCCATGTAAAATGTCACATTTGTGTTGAACTTTACTTTATATGCGAAGGCTAATGATGTTTTCACCTTTTACGCCTATCATTTGCATGACCAAGACTTACAGTTTTTGCAACATACACTATTTAAATTCATTAGGGTTAGCAAATTCCATCATAACCTTTTACTAACAATATCTCTGAGTATTGCTATCTTTGCTCTTGAATGGAGAACTTTTCTCCCTTAACGTATATGAGATGCCAATTTACATGCCAACGCCAGTTATGGAAGTACTTTAAAATTTCTTTTCCTAATGGTTGTATTCTCCAGGTTGGTGTGGGGAGATAAGGGATGTTATGTACACAGACAATGGCAGTGTGACAGTGCTTTATCGTCTTACAATACGAGGATCTGATGGAGAGGTACCTACTGCAAACTCATTCCTGTTGATGTATATGACTTTAGATTTTATTATTTGTACATAGAGGTCATAACTGTGTTAGGACAATCTATTTCCAGACCTGCGTATTGGCTGGATGCCTGGATCGACTATCAATTATGGAAAATTTCTATCAACTGCCACAAACGTTATATACTATGCATAGTCTCCTTCTGCAACAGAAAGATATCATTGCTTTATTGAAAACATCTTTTTCAATAAGCTATTAATCTTAGTTTCTAAAATTCAATCTAGAGTAAAATTCATAGATGTGAAAAGTATCATTTACCTCAAATCCCTTATCACATACACAAACCAACATAATTAAACTTACTACAGATTAAGAATTCCATTATCATGATCTTACATATGTCATGGTTCTAGTTAGTATTTTTATTTTTCTCTCAATTTAATGCAGTCTCATTTCATCTTGATAATACTCTCATTAGCAACCTTCATTGTCAGCAAACTATGTCAAATGCTTGGTTTTTGTTACTTTCATGAGGACATGCTTTTCTCACAGTTTTCAAGTTTCAATATTATTTTCATTTGCAGCTTTTGTTCATTGACTTCATTCATGTAGCTATCTTCATATCCACACAAAAGCTATGCACTATTCTTGATAGAAGTTGCCTCGTCATTATCCAATGATACCTAGGATTGACTAGGTGTTGCAACAAGAATCTTGCCTTGTCTGAGTCCACATAAAGGATGATTTTCTCTGGAAAAATCCGGCGTAAAGCGATTCTGAGGCAACTTTTTGGCCACTATAGTTAGTATACAAGCCAAGAAGAGTATTGACTTGTACATTTACTTTTAGGTCCGATGCTTGCAAATGAAATATGATGAAAAAGTGAAGTGGTATGTATTAGGTAGCTGACAACCATCGTAATCGGATCTCTATGAATATGATGCGGACCCCAAAAATTTGGGATAAAGGCTTTGTTTGTCGTCATCGTTGTTGTTGTTGTTGTTGTTGTTTTACCTAAGCAAATTTGTCTAGAATCTAGATCAACTTTTCAAATTTTTTCTACCTTATTATTCTTACATCTGCTTCCCTGGTGCAGGCACACAGAGAGTCTACAGGTACGGTGTCTTTAAATGATATTCGGTTCGAGGATCCCGTTGCCGCAGCAGAAGAACTAGCCTTTTGTCGAGTCTGTGCTCGCTTTGGTTTTGGCTTGTATCTTCGTCATGAAGATGAGTCCCCGTAATTGTCAGTGATTCTTCCTCCGAGTTCTCACGAAATAATCAGCAAGTGCTCTCCTTGTGTTCAATGAAAGAGCTGACCATATAAATTTTTTTTTTCCCTTAAATACTATACTTCTGTTCACTCCTCTCCGTTAAGTGGATGCATATTGATGTTATGTTGTTGTATTCTTCTGCAAGGTCCGCACGGTAGCTTCAAGTAACATTTTGCTTTAGTTTGAGAGATAGAAATGTACCACTTAAGCACGGAGTCAGTCATATGGATACAGGGATAGCTATGTATGACAATTTCTGGTGATTTATTATCTGAAAGATAAATAAAAGGTCTCCATGCTTGGTTGCTTGTTAAATGAAACTTTCAGATTTTTGAGTTTTTCTCGAAGACCGGTGAGCTCGAACAGGCCTATGTTTTCTTGTAAATATAAGATCTTTTGTTTACTTTCTCCCTTAGGAACTGTGAATGAACTAGTGCAAGAGAATTCTTGTGCACTGGTCCAGAAACTAATCATCTCAACCAAGTTTTCGTTGGAAGTAATTTAAAAATAAATAACATTAAGTCTGGTAAGTTATAAATTAATTGATCACGCTTGTACCTATTACATAGAGTACATAATTTTATTATACCAAATTATATTGTTCATGCAAAATTCCCCAATTGGATGGTTAGAAAGAACATGCAAGACTTACAAGTGCAAATGCTTCAAATCGGTCCTTACTAGTAAAGATAAAAGGGTCAATTGCACATAGAGCCCCTGTAGTATTCCTGTTTTGAACTTACTACCCTTGTAGTTTCATTGTTGCAAATAGACCCTCTGGGTTAAATTTTTTAAACTCTTTTTACCGTCAGGTAGACTCACTTAATTTTCACCGGGGGCAATATCTGTCATAATTTCACCAAGGATAAAAGAGTAAGACAAAAAACTTAACCCAGGGGGTCTATCTGCAACAATGAAAATATATGGTTGGCGCAAAAACAGTGACACTGCAGGAGTCTTTTAAGTAACCCAAGATAACAAAAAGTAACTGGCATACAATGGAAATGGCTGCAATATTACAGTCCCTGCTAATGAAGATAAAAAAAGTGGCATACAATGCTTTATCTGAAAATTATTCTCTTCTTTGTTTGCACAAACTTCAGAAAGGTTGTATACAAGATAAATGTTCACATGAGCATCAATTGTTCAATTACATAAACAAGATACATTTTTACACAGTTTACTTACAAACATGTTCTTTTCTTGATCTTTACTTTCCTGTACAAATTGGACAAAATCTACATCAAATTATCTTGGTATCTAAACATACTTTCCGATCTATAATTTCTTTTGTGCTTCTGAACTATCCTTTTTCCCTTTCCAAAACATGCTAATTGTCAGTTTTTCGGATTGGAATTTGAGAATATCCATGTCGCAATCACATTAGCCAGCATATCAACAAGTTTAGAATTCTGTGCTCGAATGATTCCAGAATCTGCACTGAAGGTGCTACTTACTTCTTTGGCTACTGTTTCCAATGGAGTCCCAGCAGTGAGATTAGCCAGAAGCTCACCTCCTTGGTTTACAGCATTTGCCATTGCAGGAGGAACATCAGGTAAAACCTACAAAAAGAAGAAGATATGTAATGTCATTAGGCAGAAAAAGATGATATATGAAGGGGAAGAAAGCCCATAGAGGGCCCTCTATAGAAAATCATACAAGGAGGAAGGAGATCACGACAGAATCCATCACATATTTTAAGCTTGGTGATTGTGATTGCCCTGATGTAGTATTGGTAATTACATCAGTACAATATCCTGATTGCTATGATATTGTAGTAGTGGGATACATGTCGAGATCCTTTTCCTCCCTATATGATTTTCTATAGAGAGCCCTTTATCGAATTTTGTTTCCTATATGACTTTCGGATGTAGTAACTATCTTTCCAAATTGAGTAGAAATTATGAAGGACAGACTCACCTGTTGCAAAGGGAGTCCATGATCTCCAGGAATTGATCGAACTGACATATCCAGTGAGGAACTTATGGCAGATTCAGCACTCAACACTCGAGCTAAAGTTGGAGTCTCATCTATCATATCATCCTTAAATTTAATCAGGAGGTTCCTTGAGACACCATAATAAGATTTTACCTGCAGAAGAGAGAGAAACCAAGAGACATCAATATTTTGTTGAGATAAATAACAACCGTTCCAATTTCAAATTTCTGTCCGATATAAATTACAATATGTTGTTAGTTCTTACAAGAGAAAGAAATTAAATATTTAAATTCACTAATTCTGGAGACATATAACATTAGATTTCCCATAGTTCTTATCTACATTCTCCCTCTCTGACCGTACAGAACAACTTCCCAACTAAAGCAACGTAACTGTAACTTAAGGATTGAAATGTCTAAACAAAAAGCATACATTCTTATCTTTGATTATGTGAACAAGCAATTCTCAAGAAGGTCCGGTTTGTCTTTAAAGGAAAAAAAGTGTATTCTTTCAATAACAGAAAATGACCTTTTTAGATAATAGTAACATCATGAATTGTGGTTAACCTCTATCACAAGTGCTTCCCTCAATGTGCTATGTTATTACCACAAAGGCAGCAACCTGATGATGGAACTAAGATCCATTCAGTTCAGAAATAGCAATACAAGATCAGGACATGTACCAATGATTATAAGATAGAAGCCTAGGCAGGTCAACAACCCTAACTGCAACAGAACGATTACGTGGTTTACAGGTGGTGAAGGCATTGACAGTTCCTCTCTGTGATTATAAGGACTATGATGATATTTCTGTGTGATATTTCCGTGTGATTATGATGCTTAGAAGCCTTGGCATGTCAACAACTCCATTTATTAACTGGAAAATATTTAATTGATCCTGATGATGATAATGATGATATTTCTGTGTACATAGATCTAGCTGAGGTCGAATTTCACATGATGAATAGAACAATGTAGCTCTTTAAGCTTTCACAAAAGTGGTAGATAGGGATGCTACATACCAGTCGACGAGTCTCCTCTGGTTTAGGAATGAACTCTTCCCTTCCATTGACCAAATCCGAATATAATGGAGGAAGTTGCTCAACTAAAGGGAGAACTTGTTTCATAATTGGAGGACTAAGATTCTCTAATTGCTTTATAGCCATTTCTGCCTAGAATAAATCATCATCAGCTTTCAAAAGTAAGAGACTGCAGAAATAACTATAGAAAATAAAAAGAAATCATCATATGATTTTTGTACGAAAACAAGCACGAGCATTTTTTTAACTATTGAGTTCTGTTTTTTAACCCAGTTAAGATACCATTCTAATTGACAAGAAAATGTTTCTGATGAAGTTATATTACGGAAGAGGATCATATAATTACAAGATCCATCTGCCAAGAATACTGGTCATATGACACTTGATTGCAACTGAGAATTTGTATGTGGAAAGCAACAAAGTAAGTATCATTTCCATGCTCAAGTACATTTAATACAAAACAAATGATACATTTTTTTCTGTACTCCATCAAGCACCTAGGTTAAGAAAACAAAATTGATTAGTCCACAGCAAACTAAAAGCAAGTGTGCTGCCAAAACTTTACAATCTAGCAAAGAAAGAGTATCCATGTCTACAAACTTCTTAACTGAGTCAATAATCAGCCGGTGTCATTTTATTTTTTAAAAGAGAAAAATGTAGGAACTTGGTACCAAGCACAAATTTTATGCTTGGTAGTAGGGTGTCTCATTCACATCCACTCTCCAATCCATGTGAATGTGGTTCCCATTTGACTGAGTGGATGGGAATGTGCCACCTCACTACCAAGCACAAAAACTTGTGCTTGGTACCAAGTTCCTCCATATTGCTCTTTTTAAAAAAGATTAATACTATGTGAAACCATCTATAATATCTGTGCACCAAATAACATGCAACTGAGCTATACCTATGGGTTTTGCTAGGCATCAAACGAATTATAACTTGTTCAGATCGATATAATTGATATGCATCAATTACAACTGAGTTATCAAGATGTGAACCATAAAGGTGAAGACAGACTGAAATGTTATCTTGAAGACTATAACCATCGTAAAATCAGATTTGAAACCATACCAAACATACAAAGTACCTACAGTCCAATTAAGTATCTATCCAGGTATAACCTTCCTCTGTGGTCCACCATACAAAGCACCAGCATGACCAACCAGTATCTATTCATGCCTTATACTTAATTACCTTTCTGACAACTTAAAGAATTGCTTGTCTTTATTAATTTAAAATTCTAGACACATATACTATAGGAATGATATTTTGTGCTTATCTTCTTTCAATAATGGTTTCAAATAAAGATAAAGTACTAGTCAGGTAGGGTGTTCAAATTCTAAAATTTAGAAGCTAACTTCACTTCCAATTAGTTCAGATGGTTCCAGAAAGTTGTTATTCCTAAAATAGTAAAAATCAATATAAAAATGAGGATATTATCTGGAAAGCATGGTGTCAATTCTATAATTGTCTCAACAGCTCCTATACATATCTTTAACATTAAAATAGAAGCACATAAATCACAAGTTGATCCTAAAAAAGAATTATAAGTACCTAATTGCTGAGAAGTCATTGCAGGAAGCTGGTTAGAGCAACATAATGCTTAGCGATCAAGGAAGTTGAATAATTCAATTAGGAGATTCATGTACTCACCCCACGGATAATTGTTGGAGATGATGTGAGCTGGGATAAAAGCGGACCGAAACTTTGAGCCACTGGTACAATAACAGGAGAAAACAATGGAATTGCTAGGCTTGCCTCCTGCAAAAAATTATAATACTTAAAAGCTAAGAATTTATTCTTAAAAAATATTTTGAACAGAAACTCTAGCAGAATAAGCTGAGTTTCTCTGCAGCTCCAACTCAATCAAACAAACATTATGCACACATTTGATTTCCTGCGTTGGGGTTACATAGTACCTCAGACTTCATCAAATCATTCAGTCCCATATATGAAAGTTGTTACAGTCTTCTGGAGATTCTTCTATTAGCTAATTAGCCCATGAGGCAACTAGTAGCAATGGCAACTAGGAAACAAATTCAAACATGCAGACCAAGAATCCAAGATAAGCCATAAACTCATGCTTATACTGAAGAAACGTCCAGAAGATCAAACACAGACATGGATCTACCATTTTCTTAAAAGTTAAGACATACTTAAAAAGAAGGCACGTCCGGTCTAGAGAAACTTTCCAGTGTTACATGACAGTTATCTCTTTTTCACCATATTAGTTATTGGCTAGTAGAAGGGAACATTTATAGGAACAATACTTCTCTAGTAATGCGTTAGAAGAAGCTGAAGTGAGACAAGGGATCAAATACCTTATTGTTGAACGCCATTAATACATTACCATTTCTGTCTATAGCATACCTTGACCCTGGAATATTATAAGAAAATTATATCACTCGGAGCTACTTGTAGAAGTATAAGAATTTGCAGCATGATAGTTAATACCAATAAGAAGGTGGATCACAGATCCTAGGGAATGGCCAACACCAAACACTGGAAGATTATTTACCTGTAAAATAAAAGAAATATGCTCGGAATTTTGACGAAATGCCAATAAGAAACAGGGAACATAATATAACACACTCACGGTATCATGTAAGGACCTGATGCACCTATCAAATTTAAATTGTACTTCATCTGCAATAGCAAAGTGATCAAAGCCGCTTGCAAAAGGTGTTGCAACAATCAAAATACCCCTGAATAATAAAACATGGTCACCATATTTACATGATCATCATATTTCTTACAATATTGCTGCAAGAAAAAATTATATATCACATAAGTTGATAATGTTTAATTCATTTTCTTAGTGAATAGCTGCAAAAAAGAACGTGAATCTAACAGAAAGGGGTAAAGAAGCAGATAATCCTGCTCAAGCATAGAAATCCCGCCCTCTGAAGAAGTAAAGAACCAATAACAATAATGATAATAGTAATAATCATCCATTAAGGAAACAAGTTGTTAATCATGTGCATCAAGTTGCTTTAACCATGGATTATCACGGCCGAATCATAACACTTATAGTTTATGAGGATTGTGATATTTGTAAACATAACCCTTCAAAATTCTATCAACTATGTTGCTTTATATGTATAAAATCTGCAAATAAAACTCCTTACTTCTCAGAGAGTCGTTCCAGAAGAAAGCGATATGTAAGTTGAGGCGCAGCTCCAACAAAAATACCACCAATAAAATGAATAACTGATGTTGGCTTGATGTTTCTTGGTTTGAGCACCCATGCACCCTAAAATAGCCAAAACCGTAATACATAAGTTGTTTGTAATTACTCACTAAAGCTTTAAATGGTAAAAAAGGATATAAGGATTGGGTATTGTGTCAAAACTAGGATCCAGCTTAACCATACTAAGCATCAGTAAGGTGTTTTAGCTCATGTTTTATAGATAGGTCTAGATTAAAATAGATTAATATCAAGAATTATTAGGTAAGTCTTTCAAGAATAATTTTCTCCCATCATCACATTTATCTATATACTAAAACAAAAGGGAGTTCCACTGTGGATTAGAACAGTTCATATCTACAGTGGAACTCCAATTAACTCTCAAAACAAATAAAAAACCTTAACCCTAATCTCTCTCCAAAAATATCCAATCTCCACCGGTCACCTCCTCTCTCCTTCCCACCGACATTCCCAAACCCTTCTCTCCTGCTACACTGCCGCCACCTCAAAGATGATCATGCAACCTTGCCAACAGCTCGCGCGATCTTCGACGGCTGCTTCCGCTGCTAAGAAGCCTCCTCCATCTTCGACCAAACCACTCTCCCTGGCAACGTCGTCGTCTGCAACAATTGCACCAATAACGATCCTAATTTTCAAAACCCTAGCTGAGGTTTTGATGAGGGATTTCAGTCTTGTGACGAGCGAAGTTGAGGGCTTTTTTCGCAGTGGTAAGGAGGGGGAGTTTTTCAGGTAGTGCAGTGTGGGAGGACGGTGAGAGTGTGTGAAGGGTTGCCTGCTGGATCCGGAGGGGCGGGCTGTTGATGCTGGGTGTTTATGAGGTATTCGAGTTAGGATTTTTTTTTGGGAAGCATCAGACTGTGGATCTTCAAGCTCTCTTGGCATCACAATGTAGAATGAAACACAAGTTTAAAATTATGAATTGTCTTCTGACCATGGTTTAGTGAAAAATTCTCAGTTATGTGACCCTGCAACTCTAAATTATTGGATAAGCAAATTGAAAGAAGTAGTATGAGAAAAAAGATTTCTCCACAATTTCAATACTGCTTCTTCTTTTGGGGGGAGATCTATGTCAAGTAATATGTGGCAAATTTACATAGTATTTGTAATTGTATTTTCTTTTTGTTGGCGCACATTGTATTTGTATTTTCTTTTAGATCATATTTACGCCTGATATGGATGCATTTGTGGCTGATAGTCGACAAGAAGGCATATAATTGATACAATACAATGTAATAGTACTAATTTACGGGTTATAATCTAGGTTAAATTCTGAACTACTGGGGTAAAGAACCTTATTAGTGTGCAAGCGGCTAGCAGTGTTGTAATTGAGGTGAAGACAAACCTTAGTGTGCAAGGTGCTAACTGTGATTTTATAAGAATAGCGCATGAACTGTTCCATAGTGAAATTGCACCACACAAAATTAGAGGCAGAATGACCTTTACCATGCAAATCAAGTTATCAAATTAGAAGCAAGTGAAAATTCAATGAACTACTACCATTTCAGTCCAGCGCTTAGTTTTCCTTTTTTTCCGGTTTTTTTTTTTTTTGGTACCCCTTTTCGAAAATTATTTAATCTTTTTCGTCATGTTGAAACTACCATTCAATTATAGCAGTTCATCCATAAAAAATTTTGAGGAGTTAGAGCCTCATGTACAATGCGTAGAATTTATCACACGCATAAGCATGCAATTTTTTCTGAGTTACTTTAGCTACAAATTTCCCCAGAATTGTATTTCATTAGTTGAACATCACATGTTTATAGCCCCTTTTGTTTTTATTATTTCTTGATGCTGTTCTTGCCTTTTTTCTATCATAATATTTTGGTCCCAGTGGTCACATATATGAAATGTAAACTCAAGAGTATAACCATGAGAAATAAGTATTACTGTTGGATGACGCGATACATTTAGTCTTTTGATCTCATGTCTTTTTTATAAGCGAGGTATTATTAGATTAAATTGTAAGTGATTATTCATGGATGAATCCGTCAAACGTCACTTTTCGAGATGGAAAATTGGACAGAAAATGGGGCAAAACTTTTTTCCATGCTTATTGAAATTACCGTTGCATTATGTAAACTTTTTGCCATGATTTTATTATTTCTTGACTCGATTCCCGTGTACCAAACAAGGCGTAAGGGTTGCATGTGTAAGCATCTTATATAAATAATTGATTCTATAAGCTGCTGAAAATAACTATTTGATAATTATACATCATAAATGGTTTCTGAAATAAGCCAAAGTGTTTAGTACAACTGTGTGTAAAGATCATTATAAGTGAAAATGACCAAAATGAAAACAACTTTAGCTACTTGTAAATAACTACATCAAATGCAGTCCCTTTCTTCAGGCAAGAATGTGAGTGTCAAAAGTTAATGCAAATGTGAGTATTAGCATTCACATTTTTAACAACTGAATAATTGGATAACCGGTTGATTTGATCTGTGACTTAAAAATACGAGAACTGATGAGCAGGAATTTTAAGATGTGCAGATCATAAACAGTGGTTTGGTTTGTAAATTACCTATCCAAATACAATATATCTGATAACGTAGAATAAGCAACACATACATCAATGATTAAAATGAATGTAACCAGTAACAGAAACAAGACTTTGTTCAGTAGCATAATGATTAACAAGAAGCTCTATCTCCATGGTCATAACTTTACATTCAGAACTCTTGCATTATTTATTTAACCAACAGACATGTTACTATGTTAGATGATTTAAATCGATAAAATAATTTTAATTAATAGTGAGGTATAACTAATATGAAAAATCTACTTAGCTAATATGATTATATGTTCACACGGTCTTGCAATAAACATACTAGACATGGTTGGAATCGCAAGAATAATACAACACCAGAATTATATTGTATAAAATAATTTCAACCAGAGAATGTACACGCTGGACATGTATAAAATCTGAAGACATGACATTTTTCTCAGAACACTTCCATGCAAGATAGGAATGGGTAGAGATGCTGATAGGGATCAAATCTTAAACATGTATTCAAGGAGTAGCAGATTATATTATTCTTTAAGATCCCCGATGGTTTAAAGACTAAAGTTCAAGTGTTTTCTTTTGTTTTCTTATTTTAAATTCAGATTTGATTAGACTTCTAGCTTATTTTAGGACTCGTGATCAGTTTGGATACGTTTCAAATAAGTATATACTGTTAGGACTTTTTTTTCTCTTAACTTAGTTTCTTAGGTGTTAAGCAAAACTCTCATGTAAAAGGTTCTCTTCTTTGTAAAAAGGTACTTAATGCATGGTAATTAAAGTTTGTCTTCTGTGAAGTAAGAATGTATGGTAATTAAAGTTTGTCTTCTGTGAAGTAAGAACATTAGATGCTTCCTATATTTTTTGCAACCTGTGATTAGTTGATCTAGAAGTGAAACCCACAAATAGGGGTGTGAAATCATAGCATGACTGATGGTGCATTAGCTTACATTTAAAAGATTAGATTTCCATACAAGGTTACACAAAGCGCTAAGCGGCCTAGGCAATGGACCCAACGCCTAGGCAGGAGCCTAGGCGCCCAGGCAGGAGCCTGGGTGGTTTTCCTATTTTTTATTTTTTAATTATTATAATTGGTAACCAGTGTTATAGAAAGCTTAGGCGCCAGGCTGGCGCCCAGGCGGATTTCTTTCTTCGTTTAAGTAGTGGTGGAGGAGGTTTTGCTGAAGGTCAGAGGAGGTAGAGGAAGTGTTCATGGTTGGAGGCTGGAGGAGGTTTGAGGATGTGGAGGCTGCAATAGAGGAAATCACGATCAATGTCTAAAGGGTGCAGTCCACGTAAGCAGAGGCTTTTTAAAACATTATTTCCATGATATTTTAGGAAGATGATATTGAAAATCGTAAACATGTTAGATAAATATACACTTGAAAAGGCTTCAGCATGTTAGAGAGGAGGAATAATGTGAGAACAAAAATGTCGATTTGCATATATCAATTTGCTCATACTCCTAGATCCACATAACGTTAAAAGTGAAGAAAAGCTACTTCTAAAGAGATGGAATTAGTTGGATCTTCAAACTCTCACGTCTTTTCTTCTCAACCTTCCAAAATTCCATTTATTTTTCTCTTACTCATCTAGTTATCAGATGTTATGTTGTGTTTGGGACTTACCATAGTTTACCTATTAGAAATGGCCAGTAAAGTATCATCCATAAAATAAGCAACACACTATTTTTTTTTCCCTTACTCATATAGTTGGCAGAGTCTATTTTTGTGGGAATTAACATAAGTTACCCATTAGAAATAGCCAGTACAAGATCATCCATAAATAAGGACACAATAAATGTTAAAAAAACATACGTCGATTTCACTCCAATCTCCTGAAGTTCCCCAGCTAACTTGAGACTGCTTTGCTGTTTCAGTAATTACCCTGTTGTGGTGAAGATAAAGTAAAGTTGCTTGATCAGTACAGGAGGAGGACGCCAGATAACAAGTCAATATATTTTATCCAGAGAACCAAAGAAATTAACAAAAACAACAGGGTACATACTACCAAAGGACTTCTAAAACACTTAGCCGATTTTCCAATCATAAGAAACACAAAAAAGAAAGAAGGGCATAATTGAAAATTGTGGAGATGTATATTCTGATAACTTTTATGGTTTTTTCCAATTACTTCTTCTCCCCTTTCATGATTCGTCAATTTGAGTCCAGCATTACATGGTCACCACTATTGTCCTCAACTATGAGCAGCCAGCCAGCAACATAAATGTACCGGACAATGAAATGATATGGATATATCAACATAAAAGCAAAATGAAAATCCCATACAACACACTTCAGTAACACGAATTAAAACCGTGAAAAATAATCATGGGTTATTCGTCACGGTATGTCGTAGATGATTCGTGCAGAGTCGGAACGTATTAGAGTTTGGCATGTGTTAAGCTCCAGCTTCTTATTCTTCTTAGCTCAAGACACTTGTCGAATCTCACACGTCTAAAGATGACTTATATTACATGTCAAAGGCTACCACTGCAGCGCATTTCAGGGGTGTTTGTTTTGGTCTGATGTAATATTGGCACTCCCCGCCATACGAGTGTCAACAGTTGGCTGCCCAAGAAAAATAGGGACCGAATATGCTAATTCAGTATTCAGCTTCACTAATTCTCCCTACTGTTAAGCCTAGGATTCAAGGGTCTATCAGTAGAGACATTAAGTTGTGAAGTGCAAGCGAATTGCTTGAGCTCACTAGCATCCCTGATCAAAGGGATTTGAAGAGCATACATAAAATCCTTAAACTTCAAGGCACAAGATTCGATTTAGCATGTAATTTGATCCTAACAATTTTTTTTAAGAAATAAGCACATAAAGTTTGGAAATTCAGCGATTAAGAGTGTGGCTGAGCTGGTACCTCTCGATCTGAGAGTAAATCTGCAGTCCGGATTCGGATCGGTCGCCCGAATTCGTCTTTTCAGAGTCATCGGAGGCGTAGCTGCAGATGATCGCTCTCCTCCTCAGCTGCAGGTCCCGCTTGCAGAAGAAATTGGGAATTCTAGGGTTGAGGGAGACCCTGCTTCGATTTGCGGAGGGGAGACGAGGAGACAAGAGCAAGTTGCTGCTGCTGACGATGCTCATCGTGATTCTTGAATACTGGGCGATTCTGAGTTAAGTGGGAACAATATCGAAGAGATTATGTCATTTTTGTGACGTGGCGTGAGCCGTGTCGGACCTGATTTTGCTGTGTCCACTCACCCCCGGCTACACAAGCCACGGCGGTGGAAATGAACCAAATAATTAATAAACAGTTGGATTATTATTCGTCCTGATATTCTGGTCATATTTAATTCGGTAGTTTATTTAATAGTAAATAAATATTTTTCAGTATTCGGTGTATAAATGAATAGAATTTGACCAGATATATATTTGATTCGTTTATATTTTTCTACTTCTAGATGATTATATTGTATTATATTTTATGTGCATAATTGCATAAATATTGCTATTATAAGTATTATATTAATAATTTATAAATGTACACCGTAATAATTCTTATGTTAAAAATCATAATAACAATTAAGTAAAATATTATAGAAAATAAATAAGAAAAACTTTAAACATAGAGTTTGAAGTCAATACCTTATGGTTGAGGATCTTATGACTTAACAAGTGTACTATTGAGATATTCATGAACATTTAACAAATTTTCATCCAATTAACGAACAAAATTTGAACACTCTTTCCTATTCAACACGAATTCGAGTTCGACTTCGAATTCGTGAAAATTAACCAAATACGAATATGAATATCATGGTATTCGATTCGATTCGGTTCGTTTCCACCCCTACAAGGCCAAGGGTGTGTCATGACAAGATTAATACTTTGAGTAGTAATGACTATGACTACACTTTTACAAACTATGCAAACACTGCTACACCCAAAGATTGTGGGCTTCTTTATTACTCGTCAAATCTAATGGCTATACAAGTGAAGGACCTTTTTGTCACATGGTGTAGAAATAGTTTCGAAATTATAGTTTAATTTGAATTATTTTAATAAGTTTGGTCAAATGCTGTTGCAAATATCTAAAGTTTGCTGCAAATCCAAGTAGACCAAAGATACAGGAGTGCGACTGCGTGCAATTCGGAGAGTAAAGTAAATAGATTCGCATTTTCTAGAAAATTTTGCAACAAAAGTAACAGCAAATCTAATGGGAAGAAAAACTACAAGCTTCAAAAAAAAATTAGAAAATAAAAATAATAATTCCACATCATCAAAACAAACTTTTAAATCCGAATAGAAAATCATCTACATCCAAGCTTACTTTTCACTTATTGTTTTCAACCAAACACTTGATATTACAAAATAAATCCTCAAAACCAATGGAATACCTAAAGTTAGTCTCGCTAGTTTAACTCTTGTTACTTTAACCCTAATGAAGCTACAAACGTTTTTGTCTGTTGTCCTATTATATCCTTATCTTTAACTCTCCACTCCTACTGGTCAGAAAGTCAATGACTCCTAATCCCATTAAACTCACCATATATCATGTCCTCATAAGTGCAAATTTTATGCTCAATGGTAAATTTTAATCGGCTTGGATACAATTGTTGCCTTCATAATCGTTAGAAATATATGGTTTTACGATGTGGGTATAGTAGAAAAACAAAATTACTAATTGCTATTACATTTATTTGCAGTTAAACTAACAAGATTTAGACCAGATGGTCCAAGTTGGAGTAAATTTTAGGCATTTATGTCAAAAATAGATGAGATTTGGAAACTAATATCTGAAAAACCCTTCCATCTAATACTATTCCCATTTTATGGGTAAATTTTATGAAATCCCTTGAGTTTAGCCGTTTTTGAGATAAACTCCCAAAACTTTAGTAAACCCTAATGGTTATGTCAAATAACCCCTAAAGTTATACCATTAGATCTGAGCATGCATGTAAAATTCACGCGTGTCCGAATGATCAAAATGATGTTATGGGAAGAGGGGAAAACTCCCTTTCATGTCCTTTTTAATAATTAGGTAATTTTCACATGTTTCCTTTAAATTTGGTCATATTTAGGGATTTAATTAATGATTAATTAATTTAATTAAATGGTAGATTGTTAATTTGAAAAATGGCATTTTGATCTTTTTATCAGTTCATCTAACACATTTTAATTTTGAAAATTCTCAAACTTAAGGAAGTTAAGCGACATTTTCAAAATTTAGAGCGCTTATATCATAACTGACTAAATTAAATGGGATTTGTGAAATTTACCCAACCTCCATATTCTTTCGTCGTCAACATTATAAGCTATAAGTCTAATTACTAGCAAATCAAAGAAAACCCCAAGAATCTGATCGATTTTATCTTTGATCTCGAATTTGAATTTATCTGAATAAGAGAAGCTGGCCGGAAAAGAATAGGATCGAGAGAGAAACAAAAAATGGCACTAAATCCTCAGCTATGCAAACGGCATTTTTTATTCTTATAGTGTGCATTGAGTATAGGCATGGGGTTTAGAGGCTTACTTCTAATTGTTTTTTGAGTTATGTCCTCAAGTTGCAGTCTTATAAGTAACCTCCTCTCAAATAGTGTTAATAAGATAACAATTATTTAAGGTCAGGTGAAGAACTGGCTTATTAGTGGACGTAACCTCTCATTGGTATATTCTATTATTGAGCATTTACTGTCGAAAAACTTTCATCATTTTATTATTTTGTATGCTTTTTTATAATCATCGAGAAGTTATGCATGCGTCAGACTGAAAAGGCTCTTAAATGCTCAAAAATGCTACCAATTTGGCAGTCCTATAAGAAACTAGAATTAGTATAAAATAAAAATAAAAAGTCATACAGAGCTCAAATGCGAGGAGAGAGACAGAGTTGATTAGTTTTATTTTAATATGTGATATGAGAGGAACTGGGTTATAATAAAAGAAAAGATCGGTTTATTGGTATAAATTAATTTCTTTGATTTTTTTTTTTTTTTGGTTCTCTTTCTACTTGTTATGCTGTCAAAATATCAAGCCTATGATTCATTCGTCTCTTCTCGTTCTTCACTGAAGACCTCATTTTTAATAAGAAAATCATTAGTTTGAACCTAAATGACTGGCATCAAAATAGCTGACGCCAACTGGAAAATGTCATTCATGTGCAGTAGTTACTATAACTACTAGATTGTGTTTCATAATGACCTTTTTAGTTGAAATCAGCTTGCTTTCCGTAATCACGACACTAGCAAGTATCAGAAGTTGATAGCTTAAGGATTTTGTATCATTTTTGTTTGTTATGGTTATTTGCTATATTTTTTATATCTAATGAAATGGTAACAGTTTGGTTCCCTATTTTTATCACAGCTCACTGTGGTCATGGAATCCTTTGCCTATCAAATATAGGCATGGTGTTTGTTGCACACAAACCCGCTAGAAATTTTTTGTGCCTTTTGATACGCCAATGGTACGTAATGCTGAACATAGCATGTCACTTTGAGTTCTTTATAAATAGCATGTCACTTTGAGTTCTTTATAAAGGCAATGCTAGTGTTACTAATGGTTTACCTTATGTTTTTCTGCGAATTGTGTGATAATTAAAATTTTAACAAGGGAATGCACACATACACCCACATAGGTACATATTATGTATGTTTATGTACATGGAAACGCTATATTTTCCATGTGTTGTTCGTATGTATGTGGAGCTCAAATGGAAGGGAAGCATTGTTCACATTAATAATTTTTCTTAGAATTCTTTCCGTGCTGTTTTTCCCACTCTCAGTTGGGAGTAAGATTTACGGAGGATAGAAGAGGCGCGCTGCAGAGAGATGCTAGTGTTGCATTCAGATTCTAATACCTAAGGCTAGTGATAATTCTTGTCAGCAGCACTGAGGTATATATCGCTATATAAAACAACTTTTATGTGCATATGGATTGCCTCTGGGGAATATGATGATATATTAGAAAAATATGACTGTTTGAGGTTTTATTCATCAGAATTGGGGAGAGAATTTGGGTTTTTGGGGATCCGGTGCAGGGGGTATTGTTTCTCATTTTGCTGTGTCCTTTCACAAAGAATGACACTCTATACATAGCCTATTCTCCCCCATCATCTTTAACCCCCCAAAATCAGCCTAGAGATTTTTTCCATTAACTAAAAATTAAGGCTATTTACTGTCCTAATTTAAATTCTCATAATGGCCCCATTAATTCTCCACTAATGGCCCACTATCACCCATTATACACTTATTTTCCACATGGGTTATTTGGTTGATTTGGTCAACCATTACTAACATTATTATGGGTTAATTGTGAAACATCCCCTATTTTATGGAAGGTTATCCACCTATTACCCTTGAAGGCTTGGTTTGATAGGATGTATAAGAAGGGAAGGTAAGGTAATGTAAAGTTCAATGATGTGCAAAGAGGGATATACCATTTGTGGTTCTTGGTTGGTTGAAGAGGGAATAAGAGGAGGTACATGACTTTTTAGTTCATTTTACATCTTCTCTCTCCTCGTGTCTCTCCAAACTAGAGGGATTCTCTCTCTCTTCACTTTCTTGTTCATTTTGTATTTTCTCTCTCCTCACCACACTTTACACTACTTCATCTTACCCTCTAAATACCCCCTATCAAAGAGGATTTTACATTTTTAGATTTTAAATTTTATCTCTTACCTTACTCTACTTCACTTTCTAGTTCATTTTGCATTTTCTCTCTCCTCACCTCTCTTTACTCTACTTCACCTTACCCTCTAAACCCCCCCTACTAAAGAGGATTTTAAATTTCATCTCTTGCTTTACTCTACCTTCCCTCCTACCAAACCAAGCCGAAATATTTTATTAGACATAGATCCCTGATTGGGTTTTTGATTTTTTTTTATGCTCAGAGAGTCTATTTGCAAAAGAAAATAATTATCTACTATTCTACCACCACCCCACCCCACCCCCATCCTCCCTTTCATCTAATCACCCACCCTCTCCGTCCATCCACCCTCTCACCCACCATATGAGTAAAAGAGGCAAGAAAGAAAAGAACAACAAGTGCAAGCATGTAAGCGAGGGAGCGAGAAAAAATAAGAAGTGATAGAAAGGCAGCAAGGGGGCAAAATGAAGGCATTTTGGTGGGATACAGCATAGTGAAATACAACACGAACACTATTGTATTTTGTTGTTGGCATCGTATTACATAGATGTTAATAAGGGTGGATGGAGTGTGGTATGGGTCAACTCCTATTCTCATTAGCTAGATATGTCCAAACCTCTAAGACCAAACCTTCTTTTTATTTCTTTCTGCGCTCTGTTAGATATAGTACTATTAGGATATATGCTTTCCTTTATTTTAGTCCCACATCAATTAGAATTCTAGGACCTCTCCTCTTACTCTTGTATTTAAGCAGTTCAATACAATGAATAAAATAAGTCTCTTTTCTTTCAAAAGTCTCTTCTCTTTCCTAAAGCTCTATTCTTAACATGGTATCTAAGCTATCCTCTTAATCCCAGAGAGACCACTGTCTTTTCCTCTACATCGAGCCGCCGAGGGGGTTTTGTCGAAAACTCTGTGCTTCCCCTCGGCAGCCTTGACACCGGATTCAACCTTGACACACCGCCCCATCGCTCACAACCTCTCACCATCCTTTGCTCACTGCAAAACCCTAGCCTTAACCTTTGCCGAACGACACTGTTCATCCTGGGGGTTACTGTTCACCCTCGGACCGAGTTACTGTTCATCCTGAACCTCACTGTTTCGATACTAACTTCGACAGCAACCTCTTCTTGGCCGCCACTATTACCAAGGATAACCCTCATCGTCGTCAATCAACTCCGACCAAGTCTGACAACTCGAACCCGCTGGTCATCATCGTTCTTGCGGCTTCAACCCTCATCCAAACCCTACCGCTGCAAACTCTCGCCTTGGGAAACTCTAGCAGTTCCTCCACCGCAAACCTCTGCCTGCCAATACCACCACTGCTCCGATTGGTGTAATTGCATAAATTATTCATCGTATGCACACAAGGTGTTTGACGAATTGCCTTAGCGAGATTTCTCGCTCATTGGCCAGCCTATGGCCAAGCTTTCTCCAGCCAAGCGTTTCCACTCATCGATGCTTGCAAGATCCGGTCACCATGCCTCCTCTCGCGATCGCAAGTCCGCCCTCTCGCGACCACCGCGCGTGACTGTCGATCACTGCTGCAACATCATACCTCACCGCTTGCAAGATCCAGTCACCGCACATTCTCCATTGCTTGAGTCCGCCCTCTACGCCCAGGTGCATGGATCACCCTTTGTAATAACATAATCTCGCCGCTTGCAATTCCAGCCACCGATGTGCTCCAATTCAACCACCTCTCGCCAAGCCATGCCAACAACCATCTCTGCAAAATTTTACTCATCTTATCCAAACTCACGGTTCTCTACCAACCGCGAGTTTGACGGGGGGTGTTAGATATAATACTATTAGAATTCTAGGACCTCTCCTCTTACCCTTGTATTTAAGCAGTTCAATATAATGAATAAAATAAATCTCTTTTCTCTTAAAAGTCTCTTCTCTTCCCTAAAGCTCTATTCTTAACACGTTCTAAAAGAAACAAGTATCAATGATGATAAAGATGGAGCTAGAGTCTATAGGAAGGGAGGGAGAAGTAGAACATGAATATTAAAAGGGTTTATTTTAATATTCATGTTCTTAGAGAGATTAAAAATTTTTGCCGATTAAAACACACAACATCTCACACAAAATTTTATTATTTTTGCTCACGTTTTTGCAATTATTTTCTTTCTCTCATAATGCCACCATTAAAAGATTTGCCCTCTGTGTTGACTCCTTCTCCCAGTTTTCTCATACCATAGCTTGTTTATCTCCTCAACTTTACATTCAGCATAGAGAGAATTTCTCTGACCAGTTTATTCGATATGGAGTTTCCCTCGATGTTGCCGAAGCAGGTTGCTAGCTTCTTGGAAAGGGAACCATTGGAATAAAGTTTTCTTTGGTGAGAAAGAGACTAATGGGATAGGAGACGTGTGAGGTAGGGTGATAGATTATCTGGAGGAGTTGAAGCACGCACAGATTGCTCGTGTGCCTAACTCGCAAGTAGATATGATATATAATAGGAAATCGAGATGGTCTTCCCTCTGAATCAAAACAAATTAAATGTGGATGGAGGGTTCAAAAGCAGCTTTGGGGTTTCAAGTATCAGAGTTATTTGAAGGATGTGTTGGGGGCTTTTGTGATGTCAGATGTACGAGGGGTGTTTGCTAAGCACACTGAAGTTACTGCTATCATAAAGGGAATTTTGTTAGTGAAAGATGCGGAGATTCCTATTTTTTGTGGAATCAGATTGCAAGGGAATTGTTCTATTATTGCAAAATAATAATTTTTATCTTCATTCTTTGGGTCTGATTCTAAAAGAAGTAAAGGAAAACTGGGTGAGTTGTTGTTTTCCTCCAATTATTCATGTGCCTCACTAAGCAAACAGAGTGGTGTACCAGCTAACTAGGTTTGGGCGAAGATTAAATGCAAGAGTTTATCTTGAAAAGTTACCATCGCTGAAAAGTTACCATAGATGTTCTCCAGTTTTTCTGAATGTTGATTTAACTCATATAGTGGTTTCCTCCCATCTTTGGAGGATCCTCATTTCAAAAAACAAAAAAAATAAAAAATCCACCTTCCAAGTAATTTTGTATCTAATTTTTTCAGTTTAATGAGTAGAAGAACAGTGCCGGAGCCACATTCAAGCAAGTGTGGGGAAATGACCCCACTAAAAATTTTGCTATATACCCCTCCTATGTAATAAATCTAATATTAAGACACTAGCTAAGTATTTGCTCCCACTTGGTCTCTTAAACACATAACTATTATGATATTTACAATTTAATTTTATTATAGCCCACTTGTAAGTTTAAATAAATTATACTTTTAATTATAATGACATGTACTTTAAATAGAGGCCCATATTGTTAAATATAATGGATTTTTAACTAAACGCAATTAGTTTGATAAGGCATATTTAGTTAAATCCAAATACCCATTAATTTATCCTAATTATCTCTAATCGATCCCTCTTACTTTGCCATCATTAAGAGAAAATCAAAACGGAAGGTGCGACTACTAGAGAGATAGAATGATTTTGGATTTGGGGATAGGTACAATCTTTAAGCTTTATATGCTCTAAATACTTTGCAAAAGATTTTATTAGAATTAATTTTGCATAAGAGCAGAACTTGTGAATTATGATATAGTGGGTAAAGCTTAGTTGCGTACTAGAAAAAAAATATGGCCTGACGATGGCCAGAATCGATCAAAACACTTTTTTAAGTGGAAAATTTTTATTTTCTATGTTATCATTATTGATCTCAATTTATAGTAGTAGTTTATTATTTCTAATTATACAAAAAATTATTTAGTTGTATATTTTTAAATAGGTCGTAGATAAATTTTAAAAAGATCATAACTACCAAGATAATGTCGAGAGAGTTATGTGAAGCAATGACGTCTGATATTATATTTTATTTATAATTTTTTGCCCCCACTACCTAGTGGGTCTTGACTTCGCCACTGTAGAAGAATATGTCACTTCTTCATAACGGGCATGAGGTGGATGGTCCAATAGCACACATATCCATTTTGGTGAAGAGTGTTATTAAGTTATAATCTCTAATTGAATCTGAGACCAATACCCAACAATCTTGTCCTATACACAACAACCCAATACAAAAGTTATCTTATAAAAATGGATCGCCATCTTAAAATTATCACTAATACAACTATATGTATCACAATGGAATCAAATCTCGAGCCAATCTAAATCTTTTTATTACATACATCAGAATGTTGGAATTTGGCAACCTCAACAAAAAATAGTTTGAGGCAATGATATTACTCTTATTAATTTCACATTTCCATCGGTTTATCTCTTTAATGAAATACGTTCATATATTCCACATTGCCATTCAAATAGAAACGCGCACAAAAGAAAAACCCATTCTTTTTTATGTTTTTACAAGCAATATTCATCATTCTTTTCTTGCGAGCGAAGCGACAACAAATGTTATATCATGTCTCCCGCTCTTCGTCAAATGATAATCCAACTTCTCAAACAAATTATCCATGATTTCTTGACCAAAGTGATTTTGTAGCAATGGTTCAACCGTGGCCCTCAAAACCTTTGCTCCAAAGTTTGGATCTATCGTCTTCCTCAATGTTTTATCATAGAAATTAGCTGCGGTAGACCACAATATTTCTTCGCATCGGATGATTCTAAAGGACCCTTCAGCTTTGATAACTTCCTTGAATTCATCTATGTGAGGTGCATAGTATGGCATCCAGAAGGAATTCATCTTCTCTTCTTCCATGATACCCTACACAAAATTTGAATGCATTTATATAAGTTTTTCATTCAGAGATAAGAAAGAAATTTCATTATATCGCCCAAGTTTAAAAATGATCAGTGAAACATTGTAAATTTGTAATGACATATATCTCATGAGGCCAAAAAAAAATATACATGTTGAGATTATGAATTTAGTTGTTTACCTCTTCAACTAAGTCCCTCATAGCAAGAGCTAAATCGTCATAATGGTAATAGCTTTCATTTGCATAAGGATCTAAGGTTTTCCTCCCCGGTAGCTCAAGAACCATGCACCCTCCAGCAATTATCTCCTCAGATCTTGATTTGAGAAACTGTGTCAAATCTCTTTGAAATTGCAACAGATACGCCTCAAATACAAAATACGGACTGTTTTTCCCGTAACATATATTGCCCTTGTTAATATCTGTCATTTCACTAAACATTGGAGGGACCTGTTCAAATCAGTAGTTTTGTCACTAATATATTTTAGCGGTAAATATAAAACTTCTCAAATCTTTTAAAGAGGTTTTGGTGCTGAGAGCACATAACGTAAAGACATAACTGTTGGAGAAAGAAACTGAAAATGACTGCTTACTAATAAAAATTCTTGCTGTATGTAACCAGATGAATATTAAATGGTTAGTGATAGGATTTAATTAGGAAATAACAGCACGCGTGTCGGTAGTTTGGTAAGGAATAAGGATAGTTTGTAAGCTTTCACAATTTTCTATCATATTCTATGAAAATCTATCATAACTTTGATTTTACTTATCATTGAACCTGCACATTAATTCTAGTTTTGAGAATTTCCTCAAAAATGTTCTCTTTTGGGGTAAAGAGGGACATGAAGAATTTTTTATTATGTCAAATATATTGAAGAAATTTCTCATGTTCGTTTTCCTTTCTGGGTTAATTGTGTATAGACCCACCCCCTGTAGTATTGCCAAATGGTAACTTACTGCCCTGTAGTTCTATTGTTGCCAATAGATCCCCTGAGTGAAAATTTATTGTTGCTGATAGACAGCCTGAAAAGGATAAATAAGTTTTCACTTGGGAGTCTATCTGCGATAAAAAAGCTACAAGCATAATTAGTTTAATTTGGCAATAGCACAGACGGTCTATCCACACAATCAACTTTCTCTTTTTCTTTTTCTTTTTTTCTTTGCTGCAGAGAAGAGTACTTGAACAACCACAATCAAATGTCAATTAGTATTAGTTGCGGCCGTATTTGATTTCCTTTTTCCTTATATGAAATGACTTCTTTCAAATATAAATCTTTTTGTTATGACTTACTACTCAAGAATACATTGAAAAAAGTACCTGAGAGATCTAAAGTAGGCTATTAGCACAGTAAACAAAGTGCAAGCTCTCACTCCGGAAGAGCCTCCGATAGAACGATCCAGGAACTGCTGATATGAAGCATAATCCAGAAAACCCGTCTGCTTTCTCTTCTTCAATCTTCTTATAGAACAAAGGAATGCTCTTGAAGATTGTGTTGAAGTCGTTACTCGGGAGATCATTCAAGAGTACTTGGAGCTCTGGGCAAGGGCATCCAAATCTTTGTGAGCAGTCGCGCACAACATCCAGGATAATCTTCACGGGCACAAGGGAGTTGGGTCCCGTACCGCATCCCAAGTTTGCGACGCTGAGCTTTTTTGGCTTCACGTTGCAAGAAGAGAAGAACTCTTGAATCGATTTGTGTATGTATGGTTTCGTCTTCAACATCAGTGATCTCTAAATTCATCCAAATGGTACAAAATCAAACATTAAAGAGATGTTATTTTCTGATAAGAAAAATTTTAAATACCTGAGGTGATGAGTTATTCGCATAGCTGGTTTCACCTTCTCCTTCATTCATTCGAAGTACTTGGTGGATTTCCATGGGCACAGTAGACTTTTTTTTCGGAGCTAATTTGACAATGCAACAATTGTGACAAACACAAACAAACCTGTAGACAAAATTTTCTTATATTCTGTTCTTCAGGATGAAGTAGTTGATTGAGTTTGGCTTGTACCAAAGACCAAGCATGTGCTTAGAAGAATCTCACAAAAAAATAATAATGATTTGAGCTGTTGCTGTGCTGGATAAGTTTTCAGATAACATTCTTTAAGCTAAATTTCAATAAACTATGATCAACTTTCACCAAGACTGTCGTGGACTTTTTAGCTTGAAACGATCATTAACTTTTTCATGAGTTTTTTGATAGAATGCTTTAGCTTATTATCTACAAGTATTTCACATGTTCATTTGATAGAATCTGATTGAAACTGCCCTCACCATAAGAGGAATATACAGGGAAATAAAAAAAGGCTGGTGAAATATTCAAACATAAGATACAGAAATGTAATCAAAAGCCAAGGATTGCATAAAAATTGCAACGGAAGGAAACACATTTACAGAAAACAAAAGATTTGGGGGACATTTCTGCAAATGAAAGATAATAAAAAATGGTATTACAAGCTAGTAGGTAGTATGTCATGATCACAGGTAGTATGTCATGATCACAGACATCCTTTTGAGGGACCTTTTCTTATTTTTACAAGCTAAATAATATTAAATTTAATATCATTATTCTTTTCTTTGATCCAGATGTCACGCCCGGCCCATGACATTGGAGCGTGCAAAGTCGTCAACCCAGCGGATGTAACGTGTTGTTTGGTACCATCCATGCCGAAAATCGGTAGTCGATGTTCTGACTTGAGTCTAGAACTACACTATTTAAAATACCTTGATTTATTTTAAATTAAGGTGGGACTAAAGTTGGGGTCTCACACCAGCTCTCTATTTGGTAACAAATAGGAAGGCTAATAATACCAGACTCTGCAGTAATATCATAACTGGAGAGAATTTGGTTCTCATTTTCTTGCTAGGAAAACATCATGAAACACCATATAATATCAGAAAAATAAGTATTTACATACCCTGATATCGCATGATATTGGATGACTTCAAATGATTCTTCTGCTCCAATTCCTCCACATTTCATTATAAACATTTTATGGAAATAAAAGTACAAAAATTTGAAAGTTTACCTCTTATGACTAATTAAGATCACTTGTATACCAAAGAGTTTAAGACGTTTTAAGAACTTAATTTGAAATATCACATTAAACTTTCAGAGCTTCAAGGTTTGACATATCTCTGAAAAATAAGAAATGCATAAAGCTCGAATGATTCAAGAAATTATGTACACCTTGTCAACTTCATGAATTGAATGAGATAAATGGATTCAATTGGATTCAGATTATATAATTTGCTGGATTCAAATTCAGACTGTATAATTCATTGTAATCAGATTCCAAAAGGTCTATATCTAATAACAATACTCCTCACCAAAATGGATAAGTACTTGAACATTAGGCAACTCTACGTGCATCATAGATTGTTAAACAGATGTTATGAAGTTCCTTTTGGGGGTTAATGAAGAAATTTCATAATTTTGAAGTTAATTGGCCTAATTAATCAGCTTAAATAAACTGTCAGTAGTCAAATATATATACACTACTCTTAATCATCCAGAAAAAGAGAAGCATTACATCCTTAGTCCACTGAGTAGGAGACAGTTTGACCTATAGCATTAAACATGGTGAGATTTTAAAGGAGAAAAGGTAAGAAGAAGCTTCCAAACATGATTATTCAAGAATTTAAACCACATCTCCTATAAAATTCTAGTCGAATTTGGATTAGATGTAAGAAATTTGGTCATTTTAATGGATAATTTTCTTAGTATCATCATAATATTCATATCCTATATACAGAAATACATAATATGGGACAATGACAATGCCCTCATGTATAGAATATAAGAATATAATCTTCAACTCTCATCATAACTTTGGAGTTTAACTTCAGAGTTTTGGTGCAATGGCAGGGACTTTAAAATGGTATCGGAGCAACTGAGGTAATTTCACTGACCACTACTAAGTGGCTAAGCTACGGACTTGCGGTAGGTGTGAGCATCAATCAGTTCAAATTGATTAAATTGATCGAATTTTGGAGATTCGGTTCAATTGTGTTAAGATCTAGATGCAAGCCTTGAAAGGGGGATGAAGAGGGTCGCTCAACTTTTCAATGAATAAAAAATATATAACTAAATGTAGCGAAAAAATCAAGCAACCATAAACACGAGGAATTTTATAATGGTTTCGATAAATCCTCGTCCACTCTTCCTCCCAGTGAGAAGGGCTCTGCATTATGTGAGAGTTCTCTAAATTACAAACCCTAATTTAGTTCATGATATAAGACTGACACCCTAGTCTACCAACTCGTCGTCTACACCTCTCAGTCTCACACAGATGTAATCCTAGCTCCCAGCTAGTAGTCTAACCCTCAATTAATCCTAACTTGAGTATGCCATACACACTGATCATATGATCGTAAAATGAGTTTTTAAAGAAAAAATAATTATTAGTTAAGCACGAATTGAAAAGATCTTACAACCACTTCTATTACGAAATCGTTCTCCTTGATGATCTAAGCATAGCTCTGGAAGAACAAAGATCTGAACAAGTCCCAAGGGCGGCATTTCTCGATGGTGATTGATCTGAGGATAAAGAACATAGCAAAGGAGAGCAAATAGCTTCTGGATGAATCTGGTGTGATCCTAATTCAAAACTTCAAACCCCTAATCCTTCTCTCTTCCTTTCTTTCTCTTTTTCTCAATTAGGTCAGAAAGTCTTTTAAACGAGACATGAGAGGAGGTATCTCACTACATCGAGCAGTGAGATTGAATCTCAAAACACGAGATTTCGATCTAGTCTCATTGATGATCGGGTTTTCCGAGAGAACCCTCGCAGCGATCTACGAGCCGTCGACACGCCCGAAGCACGGCGAGCACGAAGTTCGCCGTCGACAAGGAGGTAAGCTTAACTCGGTCGGCTCTGATCGGCACATGTGATTTCTCCTAGTAGATCTCACCCGCCTCCGATCCCTCCTCGTGAGGTGTGATCCCCGGCGATCCTCTCCTTGGAGTGTGATCCTCAGCGCTTCGTTTCCTTCGTGAAACGAGCCCCTTCACGCCTCAGAGTTCCAACCGGGTTTCCACGGATCGAATTGCGGTGGTCCACGGACGAATAAAAGTCCCCGACAAAGCGAAGAACCCACACGAGGATCCCGTGATAATAGAGATCCGAAGCGTTTGTTCAAAAGTTGTAATTTTCGTTTTCATTGTGCTTTAAAATAAAAGGCATTTCTTTTGAATTTTGTTGTAGGCCAACGGCGTAAACGAATTCAAAGAACAATGAATAACAAACCGACTTTCCCCGCGAACAACATTCCTTAGGCTAAATTTTAATGAACTATGATCAATTTTCACCAAGACTGCTGTGGACTTTTTCGCTTGAAATGGTCATTAACTTTATCATGATTTTTTTGATAGAATGTTGTAGCCTGTAGGTTATTATCTGCAAGTATTTCACATATTCATTTGATAGAATCTGATTGAAACTGCCCTCACCATAAGAGGAATATACAGGGAAACAAAAAGGCTGGTGAAATATTCAAACATAAGATACAGAAATGTAATCAAAAGCCAAGGATTGCATAAAATTGCAACGGAAGGAAACACATTTATAGAAAAAAAAAAGATTTGGGGACATTTCTGCAAATGAAAGATACTGAAAAATGGTGTTACACGCTAGTAGGTAGTATGTCATGATCACAAACATCCTTTTGGGGACCTTTTTCTTATTTTTACAAGCTAAATAATATTAAATTTAATATCATTATTCTTTTCTTTGATCCAGCTATCATGCCCCGGGCCTGCGGGCTGTTGGCGCGTCTGAAACCGTGGGACACGAGTGTAACGTGTTATTTGGCAATCATCGCCAAAATCGGTAGTCGATGTTCACACGAGTCTTGAAACTTTATTTAAGCCACACAATTTCATTGTAAATTCCCGGTGGGACTAAAGTTGGGGTCTGCAATCACCCGCTACAATCGACGTCGCCACATGACAAGATTGGCACATCCCAATGTCGTCGGTGAGATAGCCTCACGGGCTCAAAGGTTACTTCATGGCGCTACGCTTGATTGCAGCTAAGACTCCACACACTTAATTGTAGCGGCTCACGATACCATTTGCGTGTCGTGGCGAGAGGCGTCATATTTGTAAGGTGGGGGTGTTTGTAAGTTGGGGTCTCACACCAGCTCTCTATTTGGTAACAAATAGGAAGGCTAATAATACCAGACTCTGCAGTAATATCATAACTAGAGAGAATTTGTTTCCCATTTTCTTGCTAGGAAAACATCATGAAACACCATATAATATCAAAAACAAGTATTTGCATACCATGAAATTGGATGACTTCAAATGACTCTTCTGCTCCAATTCCTCCACATTTCAGTATAAACATTTTATGGAAATAAAAGTACAAAAATTTGAAAGTGTACCTCGTATGACTAATTAAGATCACTTGTATACCAAAGAGTTTAAGACGTTTTAAGAACTTAATTTGAAATATCACATTAAACTTTCAGAGCTTCAAGGTTTGACATATCTCTGAAAAATAAGAAATGCATAAAGCTCGAAGGATTCAAGAAATTAAGTACACCTAGTCAACTTCATGAATTGAATGAGATAAATGGATTCAATTGGATTCAGATTATATAATTTGCTGGATTCAGATTTAGACTGTATAATTCATTGTAATCAGATTCCAAAAGGTCTATATCTAATAACAGTACTCCTCACCAAAATGGATAAGAAGTACTTGAACATTAGACAACTCTACGTGCATCATAGATTGCTAAAATAGATGTTATGAAGTTCCTTTTCTTTGGGCTAATGAAGAAATTTCATAATTATGAAGTTAATTGGCCTAATTAATCAGTTTAAATAAACTGTCAGTTGTCAAATATATATACACTACTCTTAATAATCCAGAAAACCCGTCTGCTTTCTCTTCTTCAATCTTCTTATAGAACAAAGGAATGCTCTTGAAGATTGTGTTGAAGTCGTTACTCGGGAGATCATTCAAGAGTACTTGGAGCTCTGGGCAAGGGCATCCAAATCTTTGTGAGCAGTCGCGCACAACATCAGGATAATCTTCACGGGCACAAGGGAGTTGGGTCCCGTACCGCATCCCAAGTTTGCGACGCTGAGCTTTTTGGCTTCACGTTGCAAGAAGAACTCTTGAATCGATTTGTGTATGTATGGTTTCGTCTTCAACATCAGTGATCTCTAAATTCATCCAAATGGTACAAAATCAAACATTAAAGAGATGTTATTTTCTGATAAGAAAAATTTTAAATACCTGAGGTGATGAGTTATTCGCATAGCTGGTTTCACCTTCTCCTTCATTCATTCGAAGTACTTGGTGGATTTCCATGGGCACAGTAGACTTTTTTCGGAGCTAATTTGACAATGCAACAATTGTGACAAACACAAACAAACCTGTAGACAAAATTTTCTTATATTCTGTTCTTCAGGATGAAGTAGTTGATTGAGTTTGGCTTGTACCAAAGACCAAGCATGTGCTTAGAAGAATCTCACAAAAATAATAATGATTTGAGCTGTTGCTGTGCTGGATAAGTTTTCAGATAACATTCTTTAAGCTAAATTTCAATAAACTATGATCAACTTTCACCAAGACTGTCGTGGACTTTTTAGCTTGAAACGATCATTAACTTTTTCATGAGTTTTTGATAGAATGCTTTAGCTTATTATCTACAAGTATTTCACATGTTCATTTGATAGAATCTGATTGAAACTGCCCTCACCATAAGAGGAATATACAGGGAAATAAAAAAGGCTGGTGAAATATTCAAACATAAGATACAGAAATGTAATCAAAAGCCAAGGATTGCATAAAAATTGCAACGGAAGGAAACACATTTACAGAAAACAAAAGATTTGGGGGACATTTCTGCAAATGAAAGATAATAAAAAAATGGTATTACAAGCTAGTAGGTAGTATGTCATGATCACAGGTAGTATGTCATGATCACAGACATCCTTTTGAGGGACCTTTTTCTTATTTTTACAAGCTAAATAATATTAAATTTAATATCATTATTCTTTTCTTTGATCCAGATGTCACGCCCCGGGCCCGCGGGCCTATTGGAGCGTGCAAGTCGTGGGACCCACCGGATGTAACGTGTTGTTTGGCTCAATCCACTGCCAAAATCGACTAGTCGATGTTACACTTGAGTCTTGAGCTTACCTATTTAAGCCACACAATTTCACGTAAATTAAAATTGGGACTAAAGTTGGGGTCTCACACCAGCTCTCTATTTGGTAACAAATAGGAAGGCTAATAATACCAGACTCTGCAGTAATATCATAACTGGAGAGAATTTGGTTCTCATTTTCTTGCTAGGAAAACATCATGAAACACCATATAATATCAGAAAAATAAGTATTTACATACCCTGATATCGCATGATATTGGATGACTTCAAATGATTCTTCTGCTCCAATTCCTCCACATTTCATTATAAACATTTTATGGAAATAAAAGTACAAAAATTTGAAAGTTTACCTCTTATGACTAATTAAGATCGCTTGTATACCAAAGAGTTTAAGACGTTTTAAGAACTTAATTTGAAATATCACATTAAACTTTCAGAGCTTCAAGGTTTGACATATCTCTGAAAAATAAGAAATGCATAAAGCTCGAATGATTCAAGAAATTATGTACACCTTGTCAACTTCATGAATTGAATGAGATAAATGGATTCAATTGATTCAGATTATATAATTTGCTGGATTCAAATTCAGACTGTATAATTCATTGTAATCAGATTCCAAAAGGTCTATATCTAATAACAATACTCCTCACCAAAATGGATAAGTACTTGAACATTAGGCAACTCTACGTGCATCATAGATTGTTAAACAGATGTTATGAAGTTCCTTTTGGGGGTTAATGAAAAATTTCATAATTTTGAAGTTAATTGGCCTAATTAATCAGCTTAAATAAACTGTCAGTAGTCAAATATATATACACTACTCTTAATCATCCAGAAAAAGAAGCATTACATCCTTAGTCCACTGAGTAGGAGACAGTTTGACCTATAGCATTAAACATGGTGAGATTTTAAAGGAGAAGAGGTAAGAAGAGAAGCTTCCAAACATGATTATTCAAGAATTTAAACCACATCTCCTATAAAATTCTAGTCGAATTAGGATTAGATGTAAGAAATTTGGTCATTTTAATGGATAATTTTCTTAGTATCATCATAATATTCATATCCTATATACAGAAATACATAATATGGGACAATGACAATGCCCTCATGTGTAGAATATAAGAATATAATCTTCAACTCTCATCATAACTTTGGAGTTTAACTTCAGAGTTTTGGTGCAATGGCAGGGACTTTAAAATGGTATCGGAGCAACTGAGGTAATTTCACTGACCACTACTAAGTGGCTAAGCTGTGGACCTACAGATAGGGGGTGAGCCTCCTAAGTGGCTAAGCTACGGACTTGCGGTAGGTGTGAGCATCAATCAGTTCAAATTGATTAAATTGATCGAATTTTGGAGATTCGGTTCAATTGTGTTAAGATCTAGATGCAAGCCTTGAAAGGGGGATGAAGAGGGTCGCTCAACTTTTTCAATGAATAAAAATATATATAACTAAATGTAGCGAAAAAAATCAAGCAACCATAAACACAGAGGAATTTTATAATGGTTTCGATAAATCCTACGTCCACTCTTCCTCCACAGCAGGAAGGGCTCCTGCATTATGTGAGAGTTCTCTAAATTACAAACCCTAATTTAGTTCATGATATAAGACAGCACCCTAGTCTACCAACTCGTCGTCTACACCTCTCAGTCTCACACAGCTGTAACCCTAGCTCCCAGCTAGTAGTCTAACCCTCAATTAATCCTAACTTGAGTATGCCATACACACTGATCATATGATCGTAAAATGAGTTTTTAAAGAAAAAATAATTATTAGTTAAGCACGAATTGAAAAGATCTTACAACCACTTCTATTACGAAATCGTTCTCCTTGATGATCTAAGCATAGCTCTGGAAGAACAAAGATCTGAACAAGTCCCAAGGGCGGCATTTCTCGATGGTGATCGATCTGAGGATAAAGAACATAGCAAAGGAGAGATCAAATAGCTTCTGGATGAATCTGGTGTGATCCTAATTCAAAACTTCAAACCCCTAATCCTTCTCTCTTCCTTTCTTTCTCTTTTTCTCAATTAGGTCAGAAAGTCTTTTTAAACGAGACATGAGAGGAGGTATCTCAGCTACATCGAACGGCTGAGATTGAATCTCAAAACCTGAGATTTCGATCTAGTCTCATTGATGATCGGGTTTCCTCATCGATGGCATTGACTCATCAACGAGTCACCTGCTTATTGATGAACAGATGCTTTCTGCCTAATTTCTCTTTCTGCCTAATTTCTACATCGATAGAGTACTTTGAAATCGATGACCATGAAGTTTCTCATCAATGAGTGAATGCTCTCTGTAATATTTTGCCATCGGTAGAAGGTTAGAAATTGATGAATCAGCTCCAGGTTCATCGATGAGAACCTATGCTTATCAATAATCAACTGCTCATCGATGGGCAATTGGCTCATCGATGGCCAAAGAGCTGAAAATATCCTATTGAGCTTAAAACATTTTCCGTTTGTTCTCAATATCGATTCTAACCTGTAAAATGCTACACAAATCATCTCAAACACAAATTAGACTCAAATATACATTTGTTATAACTCAAACAAGAGAAATTACATGGACACGGTCCTAACAAATTGTAGATATATTTCGATTGGTTCAGTTTAAGAAAATCTGAACCCTAACAAATCGAATCAACTGCTCTCTCAATTGTCTAAATAATATTCTTCTTTCTTTTCATTAGTCAACAATTATTACTCTTTTTTCCCTAAATTGCTTATTATTTCAATTAATTTGCATCATACTTATATCAATCCCCTAATTCGCATTTCACAAGTTTCTTGATATGCATATTTCTTTTAGATTAAAATATACCATTTTTAATTTAATTAGGTCCAAGTCCAAACTGAATAGACCGAACATAACTGATCGAACTAAATTTGATTGGTTCAATTCACTTTCACATATAGAACAGTTTAGTCTTGTTTTGTTAAAAAATTTCAAAATTAACCGAACCGACCTTATGCTCACTCCTACCTATGGATGGGAAAAACTAAGTGGCCCAATTAACAAACTAGTTAATCTAATATTTAACACATGCCTAATTAAACAATATCCTTCTTTTTCCTTTCTTCTTTTTAGACTCGATTTGAAGGGTTTGAAGTTTGTGTGAGTGTATGTGTGTGTGTGTGTGAAAGTGAATTGAACTGATCAAATTTAGTTCGATCAGTTATGTTCGGTCTATTCAGTTTGAACTTAGACCTAATTAAATTAAAAATGGTATATTTTGATCTAAAAGAAATATATGTATGTGTTGTGTGTGTGTGTATATATATAAAACAAAATTCTATATATATATATATATATATATATATATATATATATATATATATAGAGAGAGAGAGAGAGAGAGAATAGCCCTATAAACTTAAGTTGATAGAGATAGTATCCACCAATTTTATATCCATTGATGTTGCCTTGGGATAGGTGAAATCAAGATGCACACAAATCTCAAAGATAGGCTTTATATCTTTCACGGATCCCAAGGCAACATCAAAGGTTAGAAAAGTTTGTGGATGACTATTCTATTAACTTAAGTTTATAGATTATATATATATATATATATATATATATATATATATATATATATATATATATATATATATATATATATATATATATATATGGAAAAGTGTGTATAAGGTGACACCTTAGATTCAATCTAAGGTAGCGGTTTCAAAACTATATTATATGCTATCAAATTACTCGGTCCACTCCGTTCATTTTGATTTATATGTTTTAGATTGTATACAAATAAAAAATTAGCCATATTGGGTTGTAGTTACTCATGCATCAAGTGATTATAAAATTAACGGTTTCACAACAATATAACTAAAGAGACAATGAAAAATATGTGTTAGAAATATTTAATCATCATGATTTTTATTTTATAGATGTTTTGAGATATTTAGATCAAGATGAATGGAGCGGATCATCAATTAGAATAGTTTAATTCATGAATCAAGAGGCTACCTTAGATTGAATCTAAGGTGCCACCTTATACACACTTTTCCCATATATATATATATATATATATATATATATATATATATATATATATATATATATATATATATATATATATATATATATATATATATATATATATATATATATATATATATATATATATATGAGAAAAATGGGTATACTTGGTACTTGGTACTTGCTAGTTGAGGTGTATCAATCACATCCACTCCTCAAATGGGGGACCACAAGCACATGGGTTGAGGAGTGGATGTGATTGATGTGGTCCCCCATTTGAGGAGTGGATGTGATTGATACACCTCACTACCAAGCACCAAAAATGGTGCTTGGTACCAAGCATACCCATATTTCTCTCTCTCTCTCTCTCTTATATATATATATATATATATATATATATATATATATATATATATATATATATATATATATATATATAACAAAACCAAATCACCTCAAACACACTAGAGATGCCACATAGGATTTCTAAACACACAAAAATGATACGGCATCCTCATCTAACCGCTAACCAAATCTAAACAAAACAAAAAATTATACATGTCATCACTTATTTATAGAGTTTTAAATTAAGAATGATTTAAAATTTATTAATATATATGGAGAAAACTCATAATAAATTTTAGTTAGAATTCTCCCTACAATTTTGAGATATTGAATCACCCTAAATAATAACTATATATAATTTAATAAATCAAATTTGGAATTGTTCTTGTTAATATAAAATTGTTTACAAATTCTTATTTTCCTAAATTATAGATAACCATTTCTGAAAAATTTTGAATTTTAAAATCAAGAGGAAATTTTATCCTCTTCGTATAACACTTTCATTGCATACGAGAGACACCAAACTCAGATTTCCAACTTCAAGACTCGACAATTATCCTCCACGAGATTGAGGTATATTCAAGGCAAATTGGTCTCATATTACATTTGGAAGCTTTCCCGGAAGGCCGACAACGAACAACTTATGTTCCAAGTGTTTAATAAGCCGAACAACGCTTCTTCTCTAAATTCTCGTTGCTGAAGAAGAATCATACACCGTCCCCTACTGTAATGGTTCTCGAGGTACTCAATTACGACCCAAGTGGTGACTTTCAAGATGAAGATAATCAGTTCAAATTCGACTTCGTCATTTCAACCAATCCAAATACAAATGCAACAGCTATTGATCCCAAAGTACGGTCACGACGCCACAGAGCTGTGGTTCAAAACTGAAGCAAGATAGAGGCCCCTTCTATAAAGTTCAACATTGAACAGAAGTAAGGCATATCTTATCCAAAGTATTCGGACCCTCGACAAAATCTGAGAGAGTCACGAAAACTTTGGAGGGGGTATCTGTAGACATCAAAATTGCTGAAGAACCCCAAATATGACTTAATCATGAGAAGATCGAAGAACGACGTCGTCAAGATCTAAGGAAATCAACCACAGGGTGAAACCAATGCCCGAGACACTTTCTTGTGTCGCTCCATTGGCGCGACACCTTATTGTGTCTCGCCAATGGCGAGACACTTTCTTGTGTCGCGCCATTGGCGTGACACCTTGTTGTGTCTCGCTATTGGCGAGACACTTTCTAGTGTCGCGCCAAAGGCGAGACACCAAAAGGCGTCTGAAGTGTGCTCTTGAAGTGTTCCATTGATGCTCGTGGGGCCCACTTGACTTTTCAGCATAAAGAGGCGTTGACCCGTTAGTGGCGGTTACCTGCGAAAATCGCCCGGCGAGCATGAAATTAGGGTATTTAATCGTGCCTAAAATGGAGGAAATCCGTTACAACAACGGGAGACATCTCCTCTTTGGGCGCGGCAGTCAACACTGTCACGCCAGCATGCGCGACAGTTCTGTGCGCGGTAGTCAACACTGTCGCGCCCACTACGGATTTTGGACACTTGACGACTTGTGTTCTTTTCAGATGTGACGCCTCTCAAAGGCTATAAATACCCCCCTACGTCCACTTGGGTGGGGGATCGATCGAAGATCAGATTTTTGGAGATTGAGAGAGCATCAGAAATCGGAGAATAGAGCTTTTACACATCCCAAATCTTGAGTTAGAGATTTGAGGAGGAGATTTTAAGCTTCAAGAGTTCAAGAACATCATCCACGTGGAGAGCCCTCGAGTTTAAGCTTAGACTTATTCTTGGGAAGAGTAGATATCTTACCTTGCTAAGATATTTGCTTAAGTTCTTATTTCCTTTGCGAAGCATCAACTCAACCCCGTCAATCCGACGATCGTTGATCGGTGGTCCACGGACGACGCGTCCCCGGCACAGGCAAAAAATCCACGCAAGCAGGAGATCTATACGTGTAGTGTCTTCTGTTCGTGTTTGTGAGAAAGCAACCCAAATTCATTTGTAATAGAGAGTTACACGTGTAATTTTCTCTTGTTTTCATTGTCAAAACGTTTTGTAATGGAAATAACAAAGAAACCTTCTTTCGACCGAAACACGATGGCGACCACAGTGGGAGCCAATAGTCTCAACATTGAGACTATCGTGTCGCAACCTAGCAGCGATCAAGCCGACCTCATGGTCGATGGGTTGGACTACATCTTCGATCAAGCCAAGTTCAAAGAGTATCTCTCCTCCTCTTCATCGAAATCCTCCTCTTCCCGCAAGCATCGGAGGATCTCATCTCCAAAGAGGGAGGTCCGTTACGTCATTGTCTTAGCGAGTCACCGCACACTTTCGCGGAGGTTTCCCCTTGCGACAACACCTCGGCAAACTGCAAAGCCTGGAGCTCGGCTCATGGTGGCTCTATTCAGAAGGAGTCATCTCTCAAAGTCTCCACCACTCTGACGAAGAGGGCTCGTCAGAGACAGCGTCAGAAGTTGGCCCGTCAGTTCGCCAAGGCTCTGGAGTCGACGGACGGAGTTCACTATCATACGAACTCACGTAATCAGAGGCGTCAACAAACTACAGCGCTTCAACCTGTCAGCACTCCTGCCAAGGAAGAATGGGTCCTCATCAAAAGGATCCGTTTGACGAAGAAAGAGCGCGCTCAAAAGCATCGCGCGCGTGTCGCTCGAGCACGTGCCATCATACGCAAGGCACAAGAGTCGAAATCAATCAAGGGGTCGACTCAAAATTGTCAAGTCACGGGCGAAATCGCATGCGGCGGTGCAAATTGTCGTGGCGTAGCGGCGATCGGTACGCGAGCTGAGCGATCTAAGCTGTCGCGCCCGATCCGCGGTAGTAAGGCTGTCCACGCCAAAAGACCCCAGGACCGAGACACTCCCAACTGTCTCGGCCAAAGGGGCTCTTCTCCGCCTACTCCATCCACTTCTCCTGTTGATGTACCAACGGCGAATCCTCCAACTTCGGTGTTCAGTCGCCTTGGTCCAAAGCCGGGAACCAAAGATAAGGCACCAGTGATGAAATGTTTGGGCCATCCAATCTGCACACAACGGTGTCCCGAGCAAACTGGGACATCTCAAGATTCAAGAGTTTCTATTGCTTCTCGTTTGATCTTCCCTCAGGGGGTCCACGAGTCTGCTGAGAAGAAGAAGTTGAGGCATGTGACTCGTAAAGTCACGAGAGATGACCAAACCCTAGTGATTCATGCAGAGGCAACTTCAGATGACGAAGCCAAGCGACGGAAGTTGTCTCCCAAGTCAAATGGCCGACATCCCCAAAAGAAGACGTGCCCTCCGGTTAAGGACAATGTTACACTTGGGGGTGGAAGTGCAATCTTTGACAAACCACACCAACCACACCATCAGGCTGGGGGTGGCAACACACGAAAAAGGGCAATCGATGAAATAGGTTGTTCTTGCTCGTGCGCGCAGCTGATTAAGACGTTGCTATCAGGATGTGCCTGCTCTGAATAGAATGCTCAGTCGCAAAGAGCTTCAGTATTGAAAAGGCTTTCCCTGCCAGCGATGGAAGATTCAAAACCGAATTCAAGATGCTTTCGGAGAAGAAGATCCGCCATTCGGCAGGATGAATTCCCCAAAGTCACCATTAATATGGTGAACAAAGAAAAAGGCCAAGAACGACGCGACCCGACTTCACTCTGCGAGGAAAAGTCGGTACCGGGTTTCGAAGATGTCTCATTGCAATTGCGAGCTCTGGCTTAGCGTAGATTATAGAAGGATGCATGAAGGAGACTCATCGAAGGCGAGACCTCCGGCGCTTGCTTTCGGCGGTGGCGTCCAATGACACAATATCAAGCGTGGGTCATCATTTTAGAAGCGTTTACCATTACTCGAGACCACGGCCCAAATCTTTGCAAGAAGCCTTAGCTAAGCAGAGAGAAGAGCTTAAGGCTGAGATGAAAATGGAGATGGAGCTAGCCATGCAGCAGATGAGGGAGTTACAAACCCAGAAAGCTGCACCACCCGAATCCAGTCAACAAGGTGGATCCAATCACCATATCGCACATGCTATAGAAGACAGCGATACGGAAGTAGATGAACACATCCTCGCTGATCAACCTCCTAAGAAAACTATATCCGGTGTTCAAAGTGGAGATGGCCCAGCCCCTCCTACTGGGAGTAATTCAAAGCAAGGGGAGGACGACGGTGAAAAAATAAAGGAGCTTGAAGGCAAGATCAATGCTCTGATATCCGTACATGAAGTTAAGAAAACCGGCATCCCGTGTCCATACCCGAGAGAGTGGGACTCAATTCCCTACCCGCCAAAATTCAATTTGATTAACTTCACGCCATTCGATGGAAGAGGCTCACCCACACAACACTTGATCTACTTCAAGTCGCACTTAGGGGTGATCTCGGGGAACGAGCCTTTGATGGTTCGGTCATTCATCGGCACCCTTCGCGGGGCTGCCTTCGATTGGTATCGAAGACTCAAGGCTGGGAGTATTAACTGCTAGGATGACATGGAGAGTTTCTTTCTCAACAACTTTTTCGATGATGATCTGAGAGGTTTGATAAGAACCCTCTTAGGCAACGAAGAGCGGAGAGGCGGTGGGCGCCGTTAAAGCGCTTAAGTAGTAAAGCGTGAATGCGGGGATCGATCCTTTGAAGAATTCATATTGCAGACATGCCACAACAATCTTTCTCTGAACTTGCTGGAAGCCATGGGGGTTGTAGCCCTAACTACATGGAAGGATTTGAAGCTCCATGGAGAACAAGCTGAGCGGTTCCTCAAGAGGAAGAAGAGCTAGAGAGGCGAGCCAACGGCGGCTCCTGTAAAGTCAAATTTTATGCCCCGTGGCAAAGGAAGGCCCGACCAACTGATTATCTGAATCGGATATTCAGCGGCAACACCGGCAATCGCCATGGCGGCAACCGCAATTGAGGTTTCAATAAAAATCTCAAGAATCGCAGAAGGCTCCGGATGCTAGGTTCATGAGAACATACGCCTTCAAGGAAGACGAAGTTCCGATTCTCTTTAAATACCTCTTGGATAGTAACAAGATCAAGTTACCTCCAATCACAAATAAGGAGGAGGCTAACAAGACTTCGAACCCCAAGTATTGTGCATATCACAGGAGGGTCCATCATCCTACCAAGAACTGCTTTGTACTTAAGGATAAAATTCAGGCTTTGATCGATGCCGGCATCATCACAGCGAAGAAAGAGAAGAAAGTCGGCTCGAACATGGTGGCTATCAACTTCGGATCCATGCCACCCATGTCATACCAGCAGAAGATTGTTCCAGAGGTTGAAGTCAAGACAGTCAACGATGATCCACATGGACAATTCCAGAAGGGGTTAATATCATATACAACCCCTAATGGCGAAGTACTTTGGGTTCATCCAGACCTTCTTCAAGACGAGCAGTGGATCGGGTCATCCTCAGCATGAAGATCCAGGCACAAAGGCAAGTCATGCGATCACATTTCAACAATTTAGGAGGAAGGTGACGGAAAAATCCCAACTCTTTTGTTGTCTGAAAATGAACATGAAGTTCTTGTGACGGAAGAAAATCTAGCTTATGCCACTAGGAGCGGGCACGAGTTCAGTTATAAGTATCCTGAAGCCTCCGATCCGAACGCCAAAATGCTAACAGTAGGGTGTGATGACTCCTGTGACGAAAAGTCACGGCGGCGGAAGTAGCCAAAGAGGATATGACCAAGCAAAAGGACAAGCAACCCCAAGAGGTTCAACCCCCGAGGCAGTCCTGATTCAATTGTCCGATTGCAAAGGATAAACCGAGAAGTTCAGGCTCCTCGTACCGCTTCGATGTCATGGCTCAGCTGGCCAACATCCCTGCGAGAATAACTCTTTACGAGTTGCTACATCTCTCTAAGGAAACCAGAGAGGCTCTACAGGAAGCTTTGGCTGACTCGGAAGCTTTCATCACATAAGTCAAGCAGGTTCCAGAGAAGCCCCAACACTATAACTTGGCAGCCACGCAATTCCCGTGCATAACCTTCACCCGAGATGATATGCAAGTGAGAAATTCAAAGCATGACAGGCCCTTGTATTTTACTGGGTATATTGGCTCGGTTGCTGTCAACCGAATTTAAGTTGATCCTAGGTCTGCAGTCACATCATGCCACTCCGATTGATGTATCATCTTAGAATTCCGGCAAGCAAATTGGCTTCTACAGGCACTATCATTTACGGGTTCAATACCAGTGGATCCAGACCTTTGGGTAAAATCGAATAAAGTGCCAGCTCGGAGATCTCAAGTCCAAAGTCCGTGTTATGTCATCGGCGAGACACAATCTACTATTGGATTGACCTTGGATCCATGGCGACCTTATAGTCCCATCCACGTTACATCGATTAATGCGAAGTATGTCGAGCGATAATGTGGTCAAGGCGGTGGTCGCGGATAGCGACCATTCAAGGAGTTAGAAAATTATTTCTTGACTCTCTTTTGTGCGGCGAATCGATCTTGAACCATCGGCCCGAGTGCGGACGTGAGCGAATCGTCTGACAGGGCTCGATTACGATGGAAACTTTATACTTAATGACATTGAACCCCTTATGTCGATCTTGTGGTCTGAATCGTCGGGGAGGAAGTTGTAATTGGCGGCTTAGATGAACATATAATAAATAGCAATTTAGAGTATGTACCTAGTATTGATACTATAATGCAGGTACTGTATAGGGACCATGGTGCCCACGTACCACTCCTATCATCAAGCCAAGTGAAGAAATGCCTTCAAAGTTCGATTGGGTCAACTTTCATTCTCCCTTCAAAAGGCATAAAGCAAATAATTTTTGGGAAAGGGAGAGTATCCCCACCGAGACCCTTGTTGGGAATCTGATGATAGCAATGAAGGCCCTTGCAAATATTTTTCCAACTATAGTCCGCAAGTACACTATTACATGGAGAAATGGGGATACGATGTCGCGCACGGACCAGGTCTTTATTTCGGACGCGGGGTTCGGGTTCCACCTAGACCTTCTCCGTCGAAGGAAAACCCGATCGCTATTATGAACACAAGAGAGTGCGGGTTCACGCCTCTTCATCTTCGGCGAGTCTTTGTTGGCAAATCGATGATCATGACGATTCATCAGATTCTTCAACATAGGATTCGGACGTTAGTCTCGGTGAATTATTCAAAGGGCTAATGTCTAATATGACCACAATAAGCCTGGTAGAACCCGAAGAGGATGATCACTCACCAACTTGGGATGACCCTTGGACTTCCCATTTGAACATCCAATACGGTGACAAGTTTGAACAGAGAGAACCACCGACTGAAGATGTAGTGGTCCAAGTCAATATGGGCGACGAAGCTAATTCGAAGCCCATATTCATGAGTGGTAGTCTTCCTCCAGGAGGAGAAAGAGGAATTGGTTGCTCTGGTCCGGGAATATATCGATGTTTTCGCTTAGAATTACGAAGATATGCTAGGACTCGACCCAGATGTGGCAGTACACCGTCTTAATATTAAATCGGAAGCCAAACCCGTAAAACAACAGCAGCGACGGTTTCGTCCACAAATTATGGAAGCAATTGTAACTGAAGTAAAGAAACTTATACAATCGGGCTTCATCAGAGAAGAACAACATCCAAATTGGGTGGCAAATATTATCCCTATTCTAAAAAAAGAATGGGATAATTAGAATCTGCATTGACTTCAGAGATCTGAACCTTGCATGCCCAAAGGATGATTTTCCACTACCCATCACAGATGTCATTATAGACAACACTTGTGGGTTTGAAAGAATGTCGTTTATGGATGGATTCTCTGGATACAATCAAATCAAGATGCATCAGATGATGAGAAGCACACCTCATTTGGACGCCTCTGGGCATCTTTTGCTACTTGTCATGCCCTTCGGCGAAGAGCGGCTCACGTTATCAACGGCGATGATGAAGATCTTCCAAGAGCATCTCAGAAAGACCGTCGAGTGTTATGTCGATGACTTAGTAGTAAAAGCCACAACAAAGTGATCACATCAAAGATCTCAAAGCGATGTTGACCTCATGCGGAGTCATCAATTGAAGATGAATCAACTAAATCCTTCTAGGAATGGCGGTGGTAAATTCCTTAGTTTCGTCATCACATCAAAGGGAATCCGTATTGATCCTGACAAAGGGTGTCTCGTTCGTATGGGACAATGCTTGCCAAAAGGCTTTTGATGATATCAAAGTATATTTATCAAATCCTCCTGTTCTCGTTGCACCGAAATCAGGGAAGCCGTTGTTGATTTACGTCAGGGCGACCAACCATTCATTAAGTGCATTGTTGTACGGGATGATGATACGGTCCGCGAGCAGTGTCGATTATCGAGTTGGGCGATGGTGGGTGCGAGTCCCGATATCCAGATATTGAAAAGGAATGCCTGGCCTTGGTGTTCGCGGTTCAGAAAATGCGCCATTACCTGGTTGGACAAACGATACATGTCATCTCGGATGTTAACCCAATTCGAGTATTTATGACGCAACCGGCCTCTTTGAACTGGCGATTAGCAAGATGGGCATTACTCCTTTCACAATACGACATTCACTTTAAGCATCAGAAGTCGGTGAAGGGCCAGGCAATATATGATCTTCTAGCAGTCCGACCCAGCAAGGACAAAGCTACACTGCATGAAGATTTACCTGACGAAACCTACGAGGTCAACCACACTTCCCACGAGCGCGTGTGGCAATTATATTTTGATGGCGCTTCTCGCGCAACCAATGTGGCAAGTGCTCCTGGATGTTCTAAGATTTCTGCCGGAGCCGGAGTAGTCTTAGTTTCCCTAGAAAAGCATGTGATGCCTCGGGTTTATTCGCTGACCGAACCGTGCTCTAATAATGTGGCCGAATACAACACGCTACTTATTGGGCTCAGTTTTACCAAAGAGCTGGTGGTCGAATATCTCAAAGTCTTCGGAGACTCCCAACTCATAGTCAGACAGATCCGCGGAGACTACGAAGTCAGAAATCTGGATTTGGTCCCATATCATGAAGCGGCAATAGAGATGGCGAAATCATTTGAAAGTTTCTTCATCGAATATATACCGCGTCTCCAGAACGCCTATCACGAATCTTGTTGGCGTTAAATTTGTTCGTTGGCGCAACCCGGAAGCGGGCGGTTCATCAATGTGAGGATGCATCAGCTCTTTATACCGGAATGCGTTGTGGACATCAAGGAAGCGCATGCCACTCTAACTAGACTCGAGCCCCGAGATTGGCGCTTTCCCATCATAGATTATGTCTTACACGGTATTTTACCGGAAGATGTGAAAGAAAGAGAATCAGTCCGAAGAAGGGCACCGAGATTTTACTATAACGCTGCGTCCCAAACGCTCTATCGTCGTACGTACGATGGGTTGCTACTCCGATGACTTTCAACTGAGGAAGTAGAGGAAGCCCTCAAAGAGGCGCATGATGGTACTTGCGGTGCTCATCAGCCAGGTCCTAAACTAGGAGATAAGATGAGAAGATTGGGCTATTACTGGCCAACCATGATCAAAGATGCAGTTGAATACGCGAGACGGTGTCACGCGTGCCAAATATATGCTAACTACAGACATCAGTCGCCAGAAGATCTGCATCCGTCAGCTACTTCTTGACCTTTTGAAACCTAGGGAATGGATGTGGTAGGACCCATCTTCTCCCCGTCGACAAAAGGTGACCGCTTTATTTTAGCAATCACCGATTACTTCTCCAAATGGGCTGAAGCAATTCCGCTTAAAGAAGTCAAGGCAAGTAATGTCATCAGGTTCATTAAACACCACATCATCTATCGATACAGTGTCCCGAGACAAATTGTGCATGACAATGGCCCTCAATTTATCGATAGCGCTTTGTCAGGTCTGCAGCAAGTTCAGAATCCAAGACGTTTCATCTACAGCGTATAATCCCACTGTAAATGGTTTAGCCGAAGCCTTTAACAAGACCATCACCAAGATCTTGGCGAAGCTAGTGAGGACCAATAAGCCAGATTGGGATGACAAGCTCGGTGACGCTCTTTGGGCTTATCGCACCACGATCCGAACACCAACTGGGGCCACCCCGTATTCCTTGGTATCACGGATGTGAAGCCGTCTGCCGTTGGAAATAAAAATCCGTCCTTCGTTATGCGCTTGTGGCGAGAATGGCGGATGATGAACAACATCGAAGCGTCTCGAAGAGCTTGAGATGTTAGGCAGCAGCTTGGAAGCTCAACGGCAAATTGAGTTATACCGGGCAAGAATTTCCAAAGCCTTTAATAAGAAAGTCTGGCATCGGGTTTTCAAGGAGGGAGACCTGGTGCTCGCCGTCCGGCGACCAATGATCCTTAATTCCAAGAAGAAAGGCAAATTTCAGCCCAAATGGGAAGGACCGTTAAATGTCGACCACGGTCTACTCAAATGGAGCATATCGCTGATCACTCAAGACGGCGACAAGTTAATGATGCCAATCAACGGGAAGTTCCTGAAGAAATATTACCCCTAATATACTCAGGATAACTCGTTCTTACAGTTTTAGATGATCAGACTTTTGAATAGTCACATTCACTAAACTCCCATTTGGTCAAACCTTCGAACAGTTCGGACCAAAATCAAAATGTCTTTATCATTACTCCCACTTGACCAAACTTTTGAACAGTTAGGGTTATTTCAAATCTCCACTCCCACTTGGCCAAAATTCTTAACAGTTGAGACCACCAATAAAATCAAAATCTATTCTCGATTTCCTTTATGAATGAGAACTCCACTCCAGTAACGGGTTCGTCTTTGCCCCAAGAGAAGACACAACGGGTTCATCTTTGCCTCAAGAGAAGACACAACGGGTTCGTCTTTGCCCCAAGAGAAGACAACAAAAACGACAAATAAAGTCTATGTATTCAATACGTGGCCAGTCTCATTACTGACTTAGTGATTTATTAAAACTATGCCTATTTATGCGTAGTAGGTGTTATTCCTGTCCTTTAATCAGGAATAAGTCTACATCTAACACATCTTCTGGGTAGTCAATTCCCGTAAAGATGATAAAGCCTACGTATTCAATATCGTAGCACAAAGTCTAAGAGAATTCATTCTTTTAGCACAACGTAACATGTAGAACGGACTTAGACAATCTACATGCTAGCCCAACTCAAATGGTAGTTGGTAAAGGTATATTAAATCCGTTGATGGCTGAGGGTTTGCCAAAAATCCTATCAAGGTTATGATCATGTGTTCAAGGATAAAACAAATGACATAATAAAAGTCGATCAAAGGAAAACTAAATTTTATTTCAGGGATGACGAAGTACAAAATATCGACTAAATAAACAAAAATTACAGAAGTATTCTAGAGTGAGAATTGACGGCGGCGGACCCGTTCTTCTAGGCTTGAGAGCTCCTCTTCGTACTTTCGTGTTAATTCCTCTTCGTACCTTTCGATCTAATTCAGCGGACCTTTCCTCAGACGCCTTCAATTGCTCAGCTAGTTTAGAGCCAGTCCTCTCTGAGCTGGTCAGATCAATCTTCGAGAAAGCACGCGCCTCTTCAGCGTCCTCAAGAGCTTTTTTCAAACGAGCAATCTCAAGATCGTGCATCTCAACTGAGCGGAGCAAGTCGGTATTGGTTGCATCCGTGCATTCAGACTTGTCATTATCGCTTCGGATTGAGCTTGCACTTCTTGTAGTTCCTCTTGGCGGCTCTGCCCTTGGCTTCCCTAGCTTGCATGATGGATTCGACTCGAGAGGAGATGTAAAGGAAGCACCCCCGGACCGTAGTCTCTGAAGCTCTCCTAGCTCTTGCTCCAATTGAACTAGGTCTTCTGTAATAGAGTCCGCCAGGTCGGGAAAGCCCTCTTCTCTTATAATACTCACATCTTGCGTCGGCCGTTTTGTAGAGCTGAAGGAAGAGCCTTTACTCACGACCTTTTCAATCAACTTACTGAGAAGGAATGTGAAACCCTCAAGCTCTGCACTGATGACCATTTTCTCCGGGTCTTCATCCGCCATCAAAGCTCTAATCGTGTCGTACAATACGGAGGGAGCCGCTAAAAAAAGAGAAGTGTAAGTTTCTGAACACCTTAAATGCTAAAATTCTCATAAGAAATAAGGTTGGGAGATATATCTATGTGGCTAGAAGATCCTCCAGCTGGCGTTATCTCTCCCACGCTCGTCGGTACAGCCTCGAGAACCACCGGAGTTGATTCAGGTTCAACTTGAGTAGCCGATGGTCCAGGTTGAACAAGAGAACTCTCAGCTAAGGTCGAGACAATAATGGACTCCGTTGCAGGGCGAGAGGTTGAGTCTCAGAGTCTTGGAACCGCGAGCTTGCTCTACAATAGTAATGCCGGGGCTGCGGGTAAAAATACCATCAAATATCAACTATCGGCTAGAAGATTAAGAAGATTTGAATGATAAGACCGCGTCTGCGTGAAGAGCTAGCCTCTCGATAGATTCCCTTTGAGTATGTTCGATAACATCTCGAGAAATTAAATTTTGGTCGAACTTCGAGAGAAAGAGATCATCGGCGAGGCTTTGTTCGAATGACTCCTCGAAACCCTCTTCGTAATGCGGGCTCCGTTTGCATCGACCTTCCATTGTGATATCGACAATACACTCACGGGTGTTAGTTTGCATATATTCTGAATGTTAGAATCGTAATAATATATGTACATCTGAAACGGTTCAGTGGATTGACAAACTTATCAAGTGCCACAGCTTGAAGCTGCCTCTCCCTCAGCCTGCTCCTCCATCACTGCAGCTACAACATGTTAACTCTTCAACACAACGAAGGGAGAACAAAGTAAAGTTCAGACTTCATACCGAGACTCGGCTCCACTTGGCTAACACTTGTGCCCATTTCTTGAAGTTTTTCTAAAAGAATATGAAGCACATTAGCGATTAGCGGGGAACAAAGTCGACTCTTCGGTGCCGAAGTCACCATCGGAGGAGGTATTAGTACTGCGGCGATAGTTTCTGGAACATGAGGCATGTCAACATCTGCGTCAGCAGCAGTATCTGGAACACCCTCATCCATAGTTTCAGGTACTTGCGTCGTGAAGCCCGAATCTTCATAAACAAACACTGGCGGAGGAGAAGGTTCAGCCCGAATCTCACCTTCTTCAGAGGAGCTAAGAAGAGAGTGAAGTAATAAATATCGATTATAAGCGAAATGATGAAGTTTAAGTTAACAAAATTTTACCTTCTCCTCCAAGTGGAAAATCAGTACCCGCCGCCTCAGGAGTTGGAGAGATTGGACGCCGAGGCCTATGTGCGAGCTTCTTTGTCCGCAACAACGCTCTGACAATGGACGTCGGGGAAGGAACAGTCGTCAACATGCGGACCCTCTTCCTGAGAATGAGATCGGAAGCCTCCTCTTCCTCTTCTTCCTCTTCTTCCTCTTCTCCTGTCTCAACAGTCATCTTGTTGGGATAGGTGAGGACGACCTTCTTTCGAGGCCGTTTTAAAGAACGTGTGGGAGGAGATGGGTCCGCGAGGAGAAGCCACGGCCGGTGCATCCGTTGAGTTGGAGAACGGCATGAAGGAGGAACTACCACTGCACTCCGTATCCGGACACCCGTGGGATGGACCGTTTCTTCTTCACTCTGTATTCGGACACCCATAGGACGAACAATCTCTTCCTCTTCGGAAGTTTGAATTGTATCGTCGAACTCTTCTTCCTCACTCTCCTCTCTGTTGACCTTCTTCTTACCTTTTGATGTTCGCGACGGTTGAGCTCGCGGAGGAGAAGCACGAGTTGGCGTAGGCTCTCTTTTGTGCCCCACTTTAGTGGGAGCGTTAGCTACAATGAGCCACTTGCAATACAAAAACGTCATTTGAAGCTTAGGCTTAGCAGCAGGGAGACTGAATTTGGCATTGGTGCAGCCGCTGATACTCCAAAACCAGGCGCGCGCACCGTCAATAAGGCCTCCGTGGGTCTTCATCCCCCGATTCGGATTCCCGACATAGATCTGATCATAGCCGATGATCATAGCCGAATTGACGTGAAAATCGGCATGGAAGATAAGGCTCAATGTCATACGAGTTCTTAACTCGGAAGATGAGGTAGCCGGGCCGAATGTTTATCAGCCACCGGAAGCTGCCGAGGTCTAGGATAGTACGGCTTCCGTTAGGCTCAGCAGCATCAATGAGAACGTCATCGTAATGACCCGAGAAGTGTGGGAAACACTTAAAGAATTCCCAACTCTTGGCGATCTTGAATTGGCGAGACGCCTCAGAGAACTATCTTGCTCCCCACTTGCAGTTCTCCAAATTTTGCAACAATGAAACTTCAGGGTTGATTGCCTCGGGTGCCGTCATCAAGTCCGGACGATGGAGTATGAGCCAAGCCATCAAATAAGTATAAGGTAGTTCTACTTTGATGGCCGGGATCTCGTCGGAGGACCCTTTGCCCTTCTGGTTGAAGCCAGCAACTAAGCGTCGAAGCCCACAATGGATATCTGCTACCATCGCCGAGAGGAGAGAAAGTCGATGACCGACGACTAGCTTGATGGCTGGGAAGAGTACTTCCAGAGGCATGGCATCTGAGGATTGATGCGGCACCACGCATTTCTTCAGCCAAATTGCTAAGTAGCCCGCCAAAAGAGTTTGTGGCTTGATCTGCTTCTGCACTTGCCACAAGAAAGTCTCAAACTTGGTGCCCTTGGGAATCTTGCCCTCAGCAAATGGAGTAGTAAAAGATTGGGCATTTATCTTCGCGATCAAATTATTGATGGCAGAAGGAGTTAGAGGCTCCAGTTCTTCTACCTCATTACTACTCTCCAAGTTCTTGAACAGATAATCGGCAAATTGCTTTAAACTAACTTGCGGACTTTTCCTGGCTCTCACGTCAGCTGACGCTATTGCCGTCTGGTAGTGGCAGGTCAACTCCCAAAGGATCTCATAAATACCTGACCCCTTCTCCTCCATCTCCTTCAGTCGACGATTGGTGGGGAAGTACTCTGATGCAGTGGCGTCACCCATTGGAAGACCAGATATTTTCATCATCTCATGGAGCGGCATTCCCAACTCCCCATTCTTCGTCAGGAAAGTATTGGTGTCCGAGTTATAAATCTCCAAAAGCGTGAGGAAGTGATGCACGCTAATGGGAATCCCATACATGCTTGCGCGGATGGGAATGTACAAACCAATCTCTTGTAGCTCACGGTTCCACCGGTCGAGGACGTACTTGGTCAGCCGCGTCCACCATCGGTCACCAGTAGAATGGACCCAACCAAAGCATCGGTGAGATTTCTTAGGAGGTAGTGCCCTTCTTATTCTGGCCAGACGATTCTTCACGGTGTCAGCCTTGACCAACAACTCGTTGTGAGGTGGGCTGTCTTGACCTATGATTCTTGGGAATAGTGCACGGACATAGTCCTTATCGCTCGAGCCTGGGGTAGCGCCTTGGCCAACATACCCACAGTGGATGCGCTCCTGGTCCTCAGTCAATCTCCAAGGCATGCTCCTCTTGATTGACAGGTTGCGCAGGTGCACCAATGAATGATGGCGGCGAAGGAGGCGGTGAAAGCGGGAACCGTCGCCTTCATCTGACCAAGCCTCGGTGCGGGAAGATAGAACCTCGAGGTCGACAGAGTCCCGAACAAATAGGCTGGATTTCCTCATAACCTCGGTAGAGCCGGCACTTTTCATCGGTAGGCGTCGGTTATCATTCTCGCAAATCCGCGGTCCACATGCTCAATAACTCAATAACTCACGGAGGTGCACTTGAGGTGAGGAGGGATATCGGTCACTAATGGCCTCACGAGAGGAGGAGAACGGTGCTATGTAGCCCTTTCGACTTCGTGGCGACAAGCGCCGAAGAAGGAAATTCAACTGCAAGGCACAGGAGAATATATCAGAACAAGACTAGTGAACAATACTGAGGGTAAAAGAACACTTGGTCAAAATCAAAAAAATGAGAGAACTGTCTCGTAGTGGCCGAGATAGTCAGGCTACTTGCGGCGTGAGCGATCAAAGCTGTCGCCAGCAGTGGCAGTCCCAAGCTATCTCACCATAGCGGCGTTGAGCTGTCGCTGTGGCGAAGACGACGGCTTCAGCGTAAACATAAGGCAGTCAGTATCTCATGTTATTGATTTTACGAGTGTTTTGACAATGTAAGACACTCGTTTAAGCCCAGATCCTCACGAAGGAGGACCTCAACTCTTCCCGAATGCCTCGCAAAGGAGAACAAACAGGGATCTTACACAAAAATCCCACTTTTCAACCCAAAATACGTGCATACACAGAGAAGAACTCACCCAGAAGGGCGAGGTAGTTGGTTCTTCAACGAAAGTTTGGGGAGCAGTTGGCCTTGGGGACACGAGATCTCTTGGGTGACATGATAAAAGTTGAGTTTTTTTGGCTTAAACAAGAAAAAAAACTCGGGTTTTGATGAAGGTAGAGACAATAAAAGCTTAAAAGGCCGGGAAATGGGAGGCTAGGGTTCGGCTTTGATGTTGGATCAAGGAAAAAAGACTGATCTCGTGAAGAAAATTGATCAAAACTAGAGAAACCCTAACAAAACCGAAAGAAAACCCTAGATCTAGAGAGGATTCTCGAGCAAACTGTGAGATTTGAAGGGATAAAGAGGATCTTTGAGCTTCTACAAAGGCAAGGAAGGGTTTTGGAGGAGTTTTGAATTCCAAGAGGCGGATTGAAGTGTTGAGAAAGACGGCGGCGGCTTATATAGAGCCAAATCTCGGCCCGGTAGCGGCGAGGCAATGCTTACGCTTACACCTTGCCGCTGCATCATAGCTGCAGCGCCGCGCTCCGCCGGCATAACACTTTCATTATCGGCGCACAAAGAGACACCAAACTGTATCGGCAACTTCAAGACTCGACAATTATCCTCCACGCAAGATTCAAGGCAGTATATTCAAGGCAAATTGGTCCCATATTATATTCGGAAGCTTTCCTGGAAGGCCGACAACAAACAACTTATGTTCCAAGTGTTCAATAAGCCGGACGACGCTTCTTCTCTAAATTCTCGTTGCTGAAGAAGAATCATACGCCGTCCCCTACTGTGATGGTTCTCGAGGCACTCAATTACGACCCAAGTGGTGACTTTCAAGATGAAGATGATCAGTTCAAATTCGACTTTGTCATTTCAACCAATCCAAATACAAATGCAACATCTATTGATCCCAAAGTATGGTCAGCGACGTCGCGTAGCCAGGGTTCGAAAACTGAAGCAAGATAGAGGCCCCTTCTATAAAGTTTAATGTTGAACAGAAGTAAGGCATATCTTATCCAAAGTATTCCAGACCCCTCGACAAAATACAGAGGAGTCTGAAAACTTTGGAGGGGGTATCTGTAGGCATCAAAAATTGCTGAAGAACCCCAAATATGACTTAATCATGAGAAGATCGAAGATCAACGTAGTCAAGATCTAAGGAAATCAACCACAGGGTGAAACCAATGCCCGAGACACTTTCTTGTGTCGCTCCATTGGCGCGACACCTTATTGTGTCTCGCCAATGGCGAGACACTTTCTTAATTGGCGAGATACTTTCTTGTGTCGCGCCATTGGTGTGACACCTTGTTGTGTCTCGCTATTGGCGAGACACTTTCTAGTGTCGCCATTGGTGTGACACCTTAATGTGTCTCGCTATTGGCGAGACACTTTCTTGTGTCGCCATTGGTGTGACACCTTAATGTGTCTCGCTATTGGCGAGACACTTTCTTGTGTCGCCATTGGTGTGACACCTTAATGTGTCTCGCTATTGGCGAGACACTTTCTTGTGTCGCCATTGGTGTGACACCTTAATGTGTCTCGCTATTGGCGAGACACTTTCTTGTGTCGCCATTGGTGTGACACCTTAATGTGTCTCGCTATTGGCGAGACACTTTCTTGTGTCGCCATTGGTGTGACACCTTAATGTGTCTCGCTATTGGCGAGACACTTTCTTAATGGCGAGATACTTTCTTGTGTCGCCATTGGTGTGACACCTTAATGTGTCTCGCTATTGGCGAGACACTTTCTTAATGGCGAGATACTTTCTTGTGTCGCCATTGGTGTGACACCTTAATGTGTCTCGCTATTGGCGAGACACTTTCTTGTGTCGCCATTGGTGTGACACCTTAATGTGTCTCGCTATTGGCGAGACACTTTCTTGTGTCGCCATTGGTGTGACACCTTAATGTGTCTCGCTATTGGCGAGACACTTTCTTAATGGCGAGATACTTTCTTGTGTCGCCATTGGTGTGACACCTTAATGTGTCTCGCTATTGGCGAGACACTTTCTTGTGTCGCCATTGGTGTGACACCTTAATGTGTCTCGCTATTGGCGAGACACTTTCTTGTGTCGCCATTGGTGTGACACCTTAATGTGTCTCGCTATTGGCGAGACACTTTCTTGTGTCGCCATTGGTGTGACACCTTAATGTGTCTCGCTATTGGCGAGACACTTTCTTAATGGCGAGATACTTTCTTGTGTCGCCATTGGTGTGACACCTTAATGTGTCTCGCTATTGGCGAGACACTTTCTTGTGTCGCCATTGGTGTGACACCTTAATGTGTCTCGCTATTGGCGAGACACTTTCTTGTGTCGCCATTGGTGTGACACCTTAATGTGTCTCGCTATTGGCGAGACACTTTCTTGTGTCGCCATTGGTGTGACACCTTAATGTGTCTCGCTATTGGCGAGACACTTTCTTGTGTCGCCATTGGTGTGACACCTTAATGTGTCTCGCTATTGGCGAGACACTTTCTTAATGGCGAGATACTTTCTTGTGTCGCCATTGGTGTGACACCTTAATGTGTCTCGCTATTGGCGAGACACTTTCTTGTGTCGCCATTGGTGTGACACCTTAATGTGTCTCGCTATTGGCGAGACACTTTCTTGTGTCGCCATTGGTGTGACACCTTAATGTGTCTCGCTATTGGCGAGACACTTTCTTGTGTCGCCATTGGTGTGACACCTTAATGTGTCTCGCTATTGGCGAGACACTTTCTTAATGGCGAGATACTTTCTTGTGTCGCCATTGGTGTGACACCTTAATGTGTCTCGCTATTGGCGAGACACTTTCTTGTGTCGCCATTGGTGTGACACCTTAATGTGTCTCGCTATTGGCGAGACACTTTCTTGTGTCGCCATTGGTGTGACACCTTAATGTGTCTCGCTATTGGCGAGACACTTTCTTGTGTCGCCATTGGTGTGACACCTTAATGTGTCTCGCTATTGGCGAGACACTTTCTTGTGTCGCCATTGGTGTGACACCTTAATGTGTCTCGCTATTGGCGAGACACTTTCTTGTGTCGCCATTGGTGTGACACCTTAATGTGTCTCGCTATTGGCGAGACACTTTCTTAATGGCGAGATACTTTCTTGTGTCGCCATTGGTGTGACACCTTAATGTGTCTCGCTATTGGCGAGACACTTTCTTGTGTCGCCATTGGTGTGACACCTTAATGTGTCTCGCTATTGGCGAGACACTTTCTTGTGTCGCCATTGGTGTGACACCTTAATGTGTCTCGCTATTGGCGAGACACTTTCTTGTGTCGCCATTGGTGTGACACCTTAATGTGTCTCGCTATTGGCGAGACACTTTCTTGTGTCGCCATTGGTGTGACACCTTAATGTGTCTCGCTATTGGCGAGACACTTTCTTAATGGCGAGATACTTTCTTGTGTCGCCATTGGTGTGACACCTTAATGTGTCTCGCTATTGGCGAGACACTTTCTTGTGTCGCCATTGGTGTGACACCTTAATGTGTCTCGCTATTGGCGAGACACTTTCTTGTGTCGCCATTGGTGTGACACCTTAATGTGTCTCGCTATTGGCGAGACACTTTCTTGTGTCGCCATTGGTGTGACACCTTAATGTGTCTCGCTATTGGCGAGACACTTTCTTGTGTCGCCATTGGTGTGACACCTTAATGTGTCTCGCTATTGGCGAGACACTTTCTTGTGTCGCCATTGGTGTGACACCTTAATGTGTCTCGCTATTGGCGAGACACTTTCTTGTGTCGCCATTGGTGTGACACCTTAATGTGTCTCGCTATTGGCGAGACACTTTCTTGTGTCGCCATTGGTGTGACACCTTAATGTGTCTCGCTATTGGCGAGACACTTTCTTGTGTCGCCATTGGTGTGACACCTTAATGTGTCTCGCTATTGGCGAGACACTTTCTTAATGGCGAGATACTTTCTTGTGTCGCCATTGGTGTGACACCTTAATGTGTCTCGCTATTGGCGAGACACTTTCTTGTGTCGCCATTGGTGTGACACCTTAATGTGTCTCGCTATTGGCGAGACACTTTCTTGTGTCGCCATTGGTGTGACACCTTAATGTGTCTCGCTATTGGCGAGACACTTTCTTGTGTCGCCATTGGTGTGACACCTTAATGTGTCTCGCTATTGGCGAGACACTTTCTTGTGTCGCCATTGGTGTGACACCTTAATGTGTCTCGCTATTGGCGAGACACTTTCTTGTGTCGCCATTGGTGTGACACCTTAATGTGTCTCGCTATTGGCGAGACACTTTCTTGTGTCGCCATTGGTGTGACACCTTAATGTGTCTCGCTATTGGCGAGACACTTTCTTGTGTCGCCATTGGTGTGACACCTTAATGTGTCTCGCTATTGGCGAGACACTTTCTTGTGTCGCCATTGGTGTGACACCTTAATGTGTCTCGCTATTGGCGAGACACTTTCTTGTGTCGCCATTGGTGTGACACCTTAATGTGTCTCGCTATTGGCGAGACACTTTCTTGTGTCGCCATTGGTGTGACACCTTAATGTGTCTCGCTATTGGCGAGACACTTTCTTAATGGCGAGATACTTTCTTGTGTCGCCATTGGTGTGACACCTTAATGTGTCTCGCTATTGGCGAGACACTTTCTTGTGTCGCCATTGGTGTGACACCTTAATGTGTCTCGCTATTGGCGAGACACTTTCTTGTGTCGCCATTGGTGTGACACCTTAATGTGTCTCGCTATTGGCGAGACACTTTCTTGTGTCGCCATTGGTGTGACACCTTAATGTGTCTCGCTATTGGCGAGACACTTTCTTGTGTCGCCATTGGTGTGACACCTTAATGTGTCTCGCTATTGGCGAGACACTTTCTTGTGTCGCCATTGGTGTGACACCTTAATGTGTCTCGCTATTGGCGAGACACTTTCTTGTGTCGCCATTGGTGTGACACCTTAATGTGTCTCGCTATTGGCGAGACACTTTCTTGTTCTCTTGCCCGTGTTTCGAGTAATTATTTTAACTTCTCATTGCTATTCACTACTTGAAACAATTTGGGATTGGAGCCAAGAATAAATGCAGATAATTTTAGAATACTCCCAGTGATCCATGAGGCTATTCTTTTGTGAATATAAAAAATATCTTGTAATGTAGTCACGTTCACTTTTAGTCTGAGTGTTTTTTGCCTTTCAAAGTCGTACTTTCTCCTATTTGTCAAATGAATTCTCCTCCAATACCCATCATATTTCAAGACTATCAAAACAACATTTTCGCACCTAAATCCAAAAATAAAAAAAATAAAAATTGATTAGGAAACAATATAGGAAATAACTTCAGGATTATCAAATACAATTGGACACCCACAACACAAAATGTAGAAAAGATTATCCATTTACTCTAAACAAGCAAGAAGCTTACCAAGTTGATTAATGCTTGTGCACACCAAGAAATGCAATAACTCAGATTCATTTTTTATATTTGTACACTATAGCTACAAAAATTCTCTCACAAGCAAAAGCAAGTGCATATAACTGATATTATCATATTGACTATTATAGAAATATACGAGCAAAATTGACTCACGCGTTGCTGCGGCATTAGGATGAAAAAAGCTAAATTAATATGATTTGAGCATTTGATTTAAAAATAACGTGTATCTAATCATTTAGAACAACATATATCAATTTTATAACCAAAGATAACAACTTATAGCGGACATAAAAAATTGTTGAAATACAAAGTCAATTTAAAATAATTCGATTAAGTACTTTGAGTCTAAGAGTAATTTTGAAAGTAGGTAGGTTTAAGAATAAATATTAGCGGTGAAGCTTTTATAGGGAAAAAACTCATTTTTGGAAAGTGGGTTAGTGTAAAAAAAGTTTATGGGGGTGGGGTGGGGTGGTGAGGGGTATGACTTTAGGTTGTAGGCAAAAAAAAAACTCATATACAGTTCGTAATGCCTCAACATTAATAGTTTACGCATTTGGTTTAAAAATACAATGTGTGCCTAACCATTTAAATAAAAATACAGCAAGTTAAAGCAAAATTTCGCGACTTACTCTATATATCAAACTGATGACACACAACTTGAATGTAGAATTAATGATTTTGAGTATTGTGGATTTAAGAGTGATTTTGAAAGTGGATGGTTTTAAAATAAATGAGGGTAAAAGTTTGGGCTTATATATAAAAACCTGCTTTTGGAAATGGATGGGTTTGAAATAAATAGGGTAAAATTTGGGTTTATAGCACATCTACATTTCACAATTCCAAGGGATTAGTGTGGAAAAATAAATTTTATATGGTATATCAAATTGCTGAATACAAAGTGGATATAGAAATAAATAGTAGAGTATTTTGGGTCTAAAATAACTTTGAAAGTGGGTGAATTTAAAATTAAATAGGCGTAAAACTTTGATTTATAGACAAAAGAACTTTTTTTTATAGACGGAGTGGGTACCAGAACAAATGGAGTAAAACTTTGAGTGAAACTCTTGCCTAAATGTTGATTTAGAAGTGAGTGAGTTTCAAAATAAATGGGAGTAAAACTTTGGGTTTATAGGCAAAAGAGCTTTCTTCAGAGGTGGATATAAAAATAAATACAATACCTTGCTAATCTACAGAGGAACTTCCTTTTAACTTTGATATATAGATAAATAGTAATAGTAGATAAATAATGATAATACTAAGCTATTGAGTGCACTGTAGCTTAGGAACCGTGATAGCCCAATAGCTTTAGTATATAGATAAAAGTAAGTACATGAATTTGTGAATAAAAAAAAGTACATGAATTTGCGAAGTTCTAGTAACATAACATCACATATATGCCCTCAAAATTATCATCAAATGCTCCAAATAACCCTTTTATAAATGCCATATTGAACATTACTTCAATTTTTCTTTTTAAATCAATGATGAGAAAGTTGAAGGGATTGAGAAGTTAATAGGTAATTAAGCGGGAATATTAATGGAGTTAGTGAGGTTAATAAATGAGTCATTGAGAATGTCCAGACGAAGGATGGAGTTAAAAATGTAGCATTTTGATTTTTTTTTTTTCTCCTTCAAGTTTGTTCTTTTTATATTTTTTAACTTATTGTAAATTATAAGGAGATTTCCTGAATCTTTACCATGAGCTGTGAGGAAAAGCCTCTTTGTTAAATAATAGAAAGAGAAATATGTAAAATGCTTTCCTAAAAAACCATAAATGTAAGAGGTTTTTGCATATATACCTCTCAAAGCTTTTATATTGTAAATTTTTCCCTCGAATCTTGGTATTTGTAAAATTACCCCAATTCTCTCAAATTGATTTTTTCTACCCCTCCCACTTAACACTTTTAGTCTTAGAATGGGAAAATGTTGCAAAAATGTTGGACACTATTGTAAAATTTGACATTGCCTTGTTTAAAACACAACATTGTTAAGTTAAAGGAGTAGAAAAACTCAACCTGAGCCAATACCAAGATTTGAGGGATAAATTTGTAAATATGGAATACTTGAGAGGTGTACATATATGCAAAAACCCTAATAATAAATGTAAATAACCCTTATAATAAAGGAAAAATTGTGTCAAGGCCCCCCAAAAAAAAGTGGATGTGCCCAGCCCCCCTAATTTTTTTTTTGTGTGAAGAAGCCCCAAAAACATCTTGTCATTGTGCTTTTGCCCCTTTTTACCTTTCCACATCAGCATTGAGAGAAATTTTTCAAAAAAATCTCATTATACCCCTTACCATCTTCCCTGACTTGCTCTCTCTCTCTCTCTCTCTCTCTCCCCTCTCTTCTCTAGCTCAAACTTCTGTGAGCTCAAGAGAACCAAAAAAAAAAACTCTAGCTCAAAATTGCTATCCTCTCTCTCTCTCTCTCTCTCTCTCTCTCTCTCTCTCTCTCTCTCTCTCTCTCTCTCTCTCTCTCTCTCTCTCTCTCTCTCTCTCTCTCTCTCTCTCTCTCTCTCTCTCTCTCTCTCTCTCTCTCTCTCTCTCTCTCTCTCTCTCTCTCTCTCTCTCTCTCTCTCTCTCTCTCTCTCTCTCTCTCTCTCTCTCTCTCTCTCTCTCTCTCTCTCTCTCTCTCTCTCTCTCTCTCTCTCTCTCTCTCTCTCTCTCTCTCTCTCTCTCTCTCTCTCTCTCTCTCTCTCTCTCTCTCTCTCTCTCTCTCTCTCTCTCTCTCTCTCTCTCTCTCTCTCTCTCTCTCTCTCTCTCTCTCTCTCTCTCTCTCTCTCTCTCTCTCTCTCTCTCTCTCTCTCTCTCTCTCTCTCTCTCTCTCTCTCTCTCTCTCTCTCTCTCTCTCTCTCTCTCTCTCTCTCTCTCTCTCTCTCTCTCTCTCTCTCTCTCTCTCTCTCTCTCTCTCTCTCTCTCTCTCTCTCTCTCTCTCTCTCTCTCTCTCTCTCTCTCTCTCTCTCTCTCTCTCTCTCTCTCTCTCTCTCTCTCTCTCTCTCTCTCTCTCTCTCTCTCTCTCTCTCTCTCTCTCTCTCTCTCTCTCTCTCTCTCTCTCTCTCTCTCTCTCTCTCTCTCTCTCTCTCTCTCTCTCTCTCTCTCTCTCTCTCTCTCTCTCTCTCTCTCTCTCTCTCTCTCTCTCTCTCTCTCTCTCTCTCTCTCTCTCTCTCTCTCTCTCTCTCTCTCTCTCTCTCTCTCTCTCTCTCTCTCTCTCTCTCTCTCTCTCTCTCTCTCTCTCTCTCTCTCTCTCTCTCTCTCTCTCTCTCTCTCTCTCTCTCTCTCTCTCTCTCTCTCTCTCTCTCTCTCTCTCTCTCTCTCTCTCTCTCTCTCTCTCTCTCTCTCTCTCTCTCTCTCTCTCTCTCTCTCTCTCTCTCTCTCTCTCTCTCTCTCTCTCTCTCTCTCTCTCTCTCTCTCTCTCTCTCTCTCTCTCTCTCTCTCTCTCTCTCTCTCTCTCTCTCTCTCTCTCTCTCTCTCTCTCTCTCTCTCTCTCTCTCTCTCTCTCTCTCTCTCTCTCTCTCTCTCTCTCTCTCTCTCTCTCTCTCTCTCTCTCTCTCTCTCTCTCTCTCTCTCTCTCTCTCTCTCTCTCTCTCTCTCTCTCTCTCTCTCTCTCTCTCTCTCTCTCTCTCTCTCTCTCTCTCTCTCTCTCTCTCTCTCTCTCTCTCTCTCTCTCTCTCTCTCTCTCTCTCTCTCTCTCTCTCTCTCTCTCTCTCTCTCTCTCTCTCTCTCTCTCTCTCTCTCTCTCTCTCTCTCTCTCTCTCTCTCTCTCTCTCTCTCTCTCTCTCTCTCTCTCTCTCTCTCTCTCTCTCTCTCTCTCTCTCTCTCTCTCTCTCTCTCTCCACTTCCTTTGGCCGGGCCCACGGGGCCTACATGGTTGCCACCGTTCTCTCCTCCATCTTCTAAGGGCTGTGTTGATCTTTACCCAACCCTACGAGTTCCTGATTGGGGGTTTGAGGTCTTATGTCAGCGCTGAGGATGGGGTGGTGATCTTGAGGATGGTTGGTGGGCTTGGGGTTTCGATATTTTTGTTGGAGTAGGCGGTTTTGGTATTGGCTGTTGTGTTGAGGTATTTTGAGTGTGTCGAAGGGGACGGCGGCGGGCCGAGGAGGCCGGCCACGGCGGAGGTGAGGAGGGAGGGTAGTGAGGAGATGAAGAATTGGCCGTGGCCATTTCAAGTGTGATTGTTGATTCTTAATTTGTCTACTGTTTTGTTGATTTGAGAATGAAAGATTAGTGCATATCTGTAATGTGTATGTTATTTTTGTGTTCTTGGCCTAAAAATTATACTATGTTGAGAACTGATCTTTTTTTTAGTTATTTGCTTTTATCTGTATTCTCCGTGATTGTGATTTCTTTTGGGTCGCTTAGTCACAACTATACGGCACCTTTAAAAGTCTACCAGGTTAATAGATAACACAACACAAATCGATGACACTTGAGCTATAAAATTGTGCAAATGGTATTCATATATTGGATAATATTAATATTAGCCTAGCTGAACTAAACCAAATTTTTTGAATTTGTTTTTTATTGAAGAGAAGAGAGAAATAGAAATCATGAGCATCTCATGCGCCATTCAGAATAGAATTGGAAAACCTATTAGTCAATATTTTCATCTGAAAGTTAACATAGAATAGAATTGAAAAATCGATTAGTCAATATTTTCATCTGAAAGTTAACATGTTCGGCTAAAAGTTAACCTATACGAATGAAAGTTAACATGTTCGGAAGAAAATTAACCTATCTGAATGAAAGTTAACATGGTCGGATGAAAGTTAACATATCTGAATGAAAGTTAACCTATATGAATGAAAGTTAACATGTTAGGCTAAAAGTTAACCTATCTGAATGAAAGTTAACATGTTCTACCGAAAGTTAACATGGTCGGATGAAAGTTAACCTATACAAATGAAAGTTAACATGGTCGGATGAAAGTTAACATGTTGGTGAAAGTTAACATGGTCGGATGAAAGTTAACATAGAATAGAATTGAAAAATCGATTAGTCAATATTTTCATCGAAAGTTAACATGGTGGGATGAAAGTTAACATGTTGGTGAAAGTTAACATGGTCGGATGAAAGTTAACATGGTGGGATGAAAGTTAACATGGTCGGATGAAAGTTAACATGGTCGGATGAAAGTTAACATGTTAGGATGAAAATTAACCTATCTGAATGAAAGTTAACATGTTAGGCTAAAAGTTAACCTATACAAATGAAAGTTAACCTATACAAATGAAAGTTAACATGGTCGGATGAAAGTTAACCTATCTGAATGAAAGTTAACATGGTGGGATGAAAGTTAACATGGTCGGATGAAAGTTAACATGTTAGGCTAAAAGTTAACCTATATGAATGAAAGTTAACATGGTCGGATGAAAGTTAACATATCTGAATGAAAGTTAACATGGTCGGATGAAAGTTAACATGGTGGGATGAAAGTTAACCTATCTGAATGAAAGTTAACATGGTCGGATGAAAGTTAACATGTTGGTGAAAGTTAACATATCTGAATGAAAGTTAACATGGTCGGATGAAAGTTAACCTATACAAATGAAAGTTAACCTATACAAATGAAAGTTAACATAGAATAGAATTGAAAAATCGATTAGTCAATATTTTCATCCGAAAGTTAACATGGTCGGATGAAAGTTAACATGTTAGGCTAAAAGTTAACCTATATGAATGAAAGTTAACCTATACAAATGAAAGTTAACCTATCTGAATGAAAGTTAACATGGTGGGATGAAAGTTAACATGTTAGGCTAAAAGTTAACCTATATGAATGAAAGTTAACCTATACAAATGAAAGTTAACATGGTGGGATGAAAGTTAACATGGTCGGATGAAAGTTAACCTATCTGAATGAAAGTTAACATATCTGAATGAAAGTTAACCTATCTGAATGAAAGTTAACATGGTGGGATGAAAGTTAACCTATACAAATGAAAGTTAACATGGTGGGATGAAAGTTAACCTATCTGAATGAAAGTTAACATGGTGGGATGAAAGTTAACATATCTGAATGAAAGTTAACATGTTGGTGAAAGTTAACATGTTGGTGAAAGTTAACATGGTCGGATGAAAGTTAACCTATATGAATGAAAGTTAACATGGTCTACCGAAAGTTAACATGTTCTACCGAAAGTTAACATGGTCGGATGAAAGTTAACCTATACAAATGAAAGTTAACATGTTGGTGAGCGTTAACATGTTACGTCTTGGTGACAGTCGTAGTCTTTGGCGTCAAGCCATCATCGAGTGGCGTCGAGGGCTGCGACGGTGAAATCTTGGCGTCGATCGCGGGATAAAGCGAGATCTTTCGAGGCTGGGCTGTTTGGTGTAAAATCTCCTCTCGGTTTGAATTGCTTGTTTACAAATCAAGAATCGCTTTACAACGAAGCGAAGGAAGGCCTTTCTTGTTTAACGTGGGTTCATCGGTAGCGGTGGGGCCTCCCTCGATGCTCGAGTCGAGTTTGCTTCCTTGGACGATCGATCGGCGTTGTGGTCGAGACTTCGATCTGTGATAGAAGCTCCGGCGTGGTTGAGTTTGGTTCTACCCGAGCTTGCTTGGATAGGGCTACGATGCAAGAGTTTGCAAAGAGCTCAAGAGCCTCTTAAAAGGTCAAATCCTAAAGAAGGCTGAGACCAGACGTTTAGCTTGAGAGCCTTAGAAAGATAGCAAGCCTCCCCAAAAATATGCCCCCCCTCTCATGTGGAGATGGTGGCTTATAAATAGGCAAGGAGAGGCATGACCACTTCCTTGATTTGTGGGATATGGCCATGCCCAGTTGAGGAGAGCCATACTCTCTATGGTGCCATCCCTTTGACTTGTGGGATGTGACCACTAATGGGTGAGGAGCACCATGCCCTCTGTGGAATGTGACCACTATGGGATGTGACATCTCCCATGCTTCAAGTGGGCGGTCTTTGGAAGGTCTGCGGGCGAGCTTGCCTTATCTTGAGCGAGCTTCAAGCATGCGGCGAAGCCGGGCGACCCCGGCAGCGAAGCTTGGTCTTTGGCGGCTCGCATGCAACCAAGGGTCTCAGAGGCGCTTCGCCTCAGCGGCTTCCGCTGCGCGCAGCCAGGTATGGATGGCGAGCTCGAGCATTGGTGGCGATCTCGAGCTACGGTGTAGGCAAGCTCAAGCACAAGTTGGGTGAGCTCCGGCTACGGCTGAGCTCTTGGTCTTCGAGCAAGACTAGATTGTAGGCGTTAAAATTGCTTATCAATACCCAAACAAGACTTCGTAAGCGGTGGGTTGACAGCAAACGATCCATCCGGACGGGCGACCTGTAACTGCCGACGCGGATTACGCCGCAAAACGATAAAGCGAAGTCGACGAACCCATGAAGTGAGTCGGCGAGGGCACGAGCAGCCGAACGACGCTGGCCGCGGAGAAAACCCGACACGGCTCAACGAGGCGAGTTGGCTAAACTCAAGCGTTGGCGAGGCGGAATCAACCGTACTTAGTCCGTCGATGCAAGCGAACCGTTTGAGCTCGAAAGTTGATCGAACGCGGACTCAAACACAACGGCGACATCACCGAGCAAAACTAAGCCCGAAGACCGAAAGAATCGACTAAGAATCGACGGAGGAGTCGACGGAAAACGACGCCGAGACGACGGAGCCGCTGCCAAACCTACCAATTGCCAAGGTGGTTTCGCCACTTTGGTCGAGCCACTCTACCAACTCCTGCCGAGGTGCTCTACCAGTCGAGGTGGTTAACCATGGTCGAGCCACCTGCCATCCCCGCCGAGGTGGCTCTACCAAGTGGCCGAGCCACCCATTTGGCCTACAAGACTCCCCTATTGTATAAATAGGGGGTCTTGCTCATTCAGAGGTCGGATTTGGATTTTTGGAGATGCGGGATTTGAGGATTTGGCTTTGGCTTTGAGGCGGATTTTCGAGGAGTTCCAGAAGAATTCTCCACGAGATCCACGAAGCCGCCAACGCCGCTCCGAAAGCACCGCAATACAAGTCCACGACGCCGATCCACAAATCAAGGGTAAGAAAACTTCGGGTCGAACTCTGAGATACCCTCTAGGTTAAGCTTCGTCTTAATCTCGGGGATAGCGTGATTTCTCCTTGTAGATCTCACCGCTCGTGATCCTCTCGCCGTGAGTGTGATCCCCGCAGCGATCCTCTCCTTCGTGAGTGTGATCCCCGCAGCGATCCTCTCCTTCGTGAGTGTGATCCCCTCGGTAGCCGTTTCCTTCGTTGAAGCGAGCCCCTCGTCTGTAGTTCGAACCGGGTTTACACGGGATCGAATTGCGGTAGTCCGCGGACGAACAAAAGTCCGGCATAGGCAAAGAACCCATAGCGAGGATCGGGAAAATAGAGATCCTCGTGTTTGTTCACAAAGGAAGAAAGTTGTAATTTTCGTTTTTCATTATGCGCTGAAATAAAGGCATTTCTTTTGTTTGAAATTTTGTTGTAGGCCAGCGAAGGCGTAGCGAGTTCAAGCGAGCAATGAATAACAAACCAACTTTCCCAAATAACAAGCCGGGCTAATTATTAGAGCCAACGGTCAACAAAGAAGCCGTCGTCGCGAACCGCTGATCCCGATCCCGGCCATCGAGGAGGTCGAGTTCGAGTTCGACCCGAAGAAGTATGAGAATACCTCTCCTCCTTGTCGAGATCAGTTCCCCTTAAGTCCAAGATGGTCTCGCTACAAGGAAGACCCAATCGGCCTCGAATCGCGAGGCGAGAAAATCCACCACCACCGCCAAGACCGCAGACGACGGTGGTTCCCGACTAACAGCGGCCAAATCTTGAGAACCCTATCTCTGCGAAGTCGATTCCGCCAATGGCGTTGTGACTCTCTCAAGAGAGCCCGTCGAGCTGACGTCGGCGCTGGCGAAACAATTAGCCAGGCGAAAGAGTCAATGGATGGGGTCGCTATGAGGCGGATCTAAGATCTAAGTTGACTCGTGGTAAGTCCGAGATAGTAGCCGATTCCTACGGTAGGCGACGAGCGAATGGGTCGAGTCAAGCGGAACCGTTCTACGCCGAGGCGTATCCGGGCGCCGCTCCTGGCGCCAAGCACGGCTTTGGTGCAACAAGCCGCGAGTTGAAGAAGAGGCGGCCAGAAGTCGTCGACAAATCGGCTAGCTTGGAAGTCCAAGTCCGTCGAGCTTCAACTCAAGCCGAACCCGGCATCAAGCCAAGCTCGCGGCGGGCCAACTCTGCTCCGGTGCTCAAATCGAAATTGTGAGCACCTCAACAAAAGTGGCATCGACGCCGGTTACCTCCTGTCCGTGACTAAACTTCCTGCGGCTAACTTCGCCACGACCAAAGTGTTTGCCGCTAAGGATCGCTTAGGTCCGCTAAAGGAATCACGGGTCACTCGATGCAGTCGCACCCACAAAGACAAGAAGAAACTCGCAATGCCGCGACCGCTTCAAATCAAGTCCGAGCCCGCCGAGATTCACACTCGCTGGCGCACGCAGCGGGCGAAAGTGACTTATGAAAGGCCTATTTGTTCTCGAAGGAGGCGGCTCTCATCGGCGATGACAGCGTTATACGAGTCGTGCCAACACGATAGGTTGCTCGCAGATTCATACCGACGAAGTTGTACTATCGCGGGGGGTACAAGTAAATCCCGAAGAGGAACGCCGAATCAAACATGCCTTGCTTGTGCTCAAACCGATCAAGGCAAGCAGTTATCGAGTGCAACCGCCGCAGAACGACCGAAAAGGCCCGGTCTTTGATAGGTTCTCGACGAATGCCCGAACCCAAGTCAAGACGCCTGTGAAGAAAAGATGGGCCTCAGGCGATGAATTGCCGAGTGTTACCATCAATATGACCAACAGAGGGACGCCGCCACGCGTCGCTCTCGGCATCGCGAACGAATGACTCGATTAAGGTCCGGACTGGACCACCCAATTATCGCAAGATGCGAAGGGATTACCCTCGAGATGATGAAGTGTCGGATCGGCTCGCTATGGCTTCGATAATACAATTTCCGGCATAGGACAACCTCGCTGGCGTTCATGATCAGCGGAACAAGTGTCCCGATGCTTGAAGAGGCCTAACCAAGCAAAGGACAACTTTAAGCTTGAATGGAACCGCCATGCAGCAGATGAGAGCAATGCATGACCAGCAGATCCGGCGATAATGAACCACCAAGGCGAGCCAAGTCGTCGCAATAATGTCAACTTAACGGATAGCGACGGACGGGGAAGGAGGCCAAAACGTAGGTGATCGTCTTTGCTCGGCAAAGCGCTAGCGATAACAGTCATTCCTCCCCAAGTTTACCCGAGCGGAGCGTGGGGAAATGAGAAAATAAAAGACCTCGAGAGCAAAATCAATACTTTGATTTCGCTCAAGAGGTAAAGAAAACGGGTATACCATGTCCTTGCAAGGGAGTGGGAATCAATCCGTATCAGGCAAAATTCAACCTCATCAACTTTACCGTTTGTGGGAAGGGATCGCCCACTCGGCACTTGATCTACTTCAAGTCTCATCTAGGTGTTATCTCGACTTGAGCCCTTGATGGTTCGGTCATTCGTTGGCACCCTCAGGGTCGCCCGATTGGTACCGCGTCTCAAACCGAGGGCGTTAATAGGCTGGGATGATATGGAGGCCATGTTTCTCACCAATTTCTTGACGATGTCACGAGGTATCCATGGTCTTTGTTGGACGAAACGTAAAGACGGGAAACAGTGGATAACTTCGCCAAGAGGTTCAATAAGGCAATGAATTGCGAGACCGATAACGGAGAAGTTCATTCTCAAACTTGTCATAGCAACTTGTCATTGGGCGTGTTGGAAGCAATGGGAACCGCACCGCCCGAGACCTCGAAAGATTTAAGGATACGTGGAGAGCAAGCGGCGATTCACGAGGAGGAAGAAAGTGGAGAGAGGTCAGCCTATGGTGGATGCTCACAAGCGAACTTTGTCCCGTGGCAAAGGTAAAGCCGCAAAGTCTCAGACGCTTAATCAAACGCTCGAATCCGCAACCACAACAAATAGCCACAAACAACGCACCACAAAGAATCGCAGCCTCAATGGCGCCAACAAACTCGAATCGAAACCATCCGGTTCGAGGTTTCCCAAGACTTACTCGTTCAGGGCGAGGAAGTTCGGGCATCTTCAAATACCTTACGGAAAACAACAAAATCGGTTGCCCCAATTGTAAACCAAGAGGAGGCAAACAAGGTTACGGATCCTAAGTATCGTGGTTACCATGTGTACATCATCCTACAAAGTTACGCTACCATCTCAAGGACAAGATTCGGGCCTTGATGCGATGTTGAGTCATTACTCCAAAACCCTCTAAAGAGAAGAAGGTGGGAGCAAATCACGTCTCTATAAGCTTGGATCAGTTCCTTGGATTGGTTCCAGCCGCGCCGATTGTGAAGGTAGGAATGAAGATGGTGAATGAAGATCCTCACGAACAGCGTAAGAAGGGGCTCGCATCAAGACACTCCACAGAAACGGAGAAATCCTTTGGGTCCACCGACTTCTTTGGAAGATGATGATGGACTACATCCTCGGCCATAAAGAAGTCCAAGCGAAAAGGCAAGCTATGCCATCTTTGCCCGGCAATTCGAGAGAAGGATGATGAAAAGTATCCACCTTCAATTTCAGGAAGAAGGCGGGAAGTCTTAGCTACTAGGAGTGGACAAGAATACTCCTACAAGTATCCGGACACTCCAAATCCAAGCGCTAAGACAACTGTCCGGTGGGGTGACCGACTCCTCTCACTCGTCGAGAGAAAGAAAAAGCACCAAGCAAAGGAGAAACAGCCTCAGTCCGAAGCTCAACTCCGGCGGTCCGATTCAATCGCCCGTTGTGAGGATAGGCCGAACATCGAGCTCTCCATACCGTTTCGGCGTCATGGCCCGGTTGGCGAACATCCGGCGAATAACTCTCTGAGTTGCTCCGTTGTCAAAGGAAACGGGAAGCTCTACAAGAAGCTCGCCGACTCAGGTGTTTCACTGCAGACAAGCCGATCCTAAGAATCTCGCACAACAATGCAACAGCAGCCAAGCACTTCCCTGCATTACTTTTACAAAGGAGGATATGCATCTAGAGATTCCAAGCACGACGTCCGCTATACTTCACGGGTATATTGGCTCTAGTGAAGTTAGCAGGATCCAAGTCGATCCGGGTTCATTGTGAGCATTATGCCCTGCGCCTCATGTATCACCTTGGAATCCACCCGATGGCGGCATCAGCGAGCACAATGATCTATGGGTTTAACACCAGCGTCTCTACTGGTAAGATCCTGATAAAGTGCCAAATGGGGACTTAAAGTCGAAGTCACTGCTATGTGATTGGCGAGACTTCCTATAACTTATTGTTGGAGTCGACCTTGGATCCACAATAGCGTTATAGTCCCATCTACTCTTCATCGATGTCTCAAATATGTAGACCACGAATAATGAAGTCAAGGCGGTGGTCGCGGACAAACAACCGTTTAAGGGGATGGAGAATTATTTCGATTCTCTCCTCTACTGTAATGAGTCCAAATCAATCATCGCCAAGGCACTACCGTGAAGAAGCCGATACCAAACCGGCTTGATTATAGTGGTGGTTTTGTTTTAAATGACATTGTACCTTGTAATCAATCTTGGCGATGAAGAATCGTCGGATGAACATTGTAATTGGCAAATTGCCGATGAATCAATAAATGGCGATTTAGAGTACCCTTTGTCTTTGAATGATGTAATGGCGAGGTTTATACAGCGATCGAGTTGCACTTACCAACTTCGGTCTTCTTGCTTTACACAAAAGCAATTCCAAGACTCCTTTGGGACAACACTTCGTCATCCCGCGAAGATCAAGTAGTGAAAAGACTTGGTTTACGAAAAGGAGATGCGCTCCAACAATCATTTCTTAGAAGAAGATGAAGATGACAACGGGCCTATCCTCAACACATTCGGATATAGTCGAGAGACGGGTATCATGAAGAAGTGGGGGTGCGACTTGACACAAGGAGAAGGTCTATGTTTGGTGAGGTCCTCGAGTCCCTCCTAAGCGGCATATGTCCCAAAGGGAAGCGGATAACTACTATGCATTTAGAGGGGATTGGGATACGAATCCTCCTCGGAAGATGAATGCTCATGGCGATTGATAATAATCCACCCGATGAGGGAGACTAACATTCGCCCGACTTCTTCGTTGATTCTCGACAATCTGAGAAGCTTTCAAGGCTTTAATGTCAAATATGGCTTCGCCGATCCCGCTACTATTGAGAGTGATGAAGATATGCCAACATGGGAAGACCCATGGATCCATCAACTCGAGAGCGGTTTGGGGATAGATTGAACAAAGAGAACCCCCACTAGGGCGAGGTAGTCGAGTTAATATGGGTGATGAGGAGCATCCTAAGCTCATAAACATCGGCAATACTCTTCCCTCGGAAGAGAAAGAAGAGTTGATCGCCCTAATCGGGGAGTATATCGATGTATTAGCTTGGAGTTATGAGGACATGCGGGACTCGACCCTAATGTAGCGACACATCACCTCAACATCAAGGTGGATGTCAAACTGTCAAGCAACCACAAAGGCGGTTTAGTCCACAAATCTTCTGAGTCGTCGGCGAAGTGAAGAAACTCATAGAATCGGGATTCATCGAGGAAATTCAACATCCGGTTGGGTGGCGAATATAGTCGGTCATGAAGAAGAATGGTTCGATCAGATCCGTGGTCGACATAGAGATCCAACGCTGCCTAAAAGACGACTTCCTCTTCCAATCACCGATGTCATAGTCGACAATACGTGTGGATTTGAAAGAATGTCGTTCATGGATGGTTTCGGGGTATAATCAAATCAAGATGCACCCCGATGACGCCAAACACACAGCCGCTCAACGCTTCCATCGGTATATTTTGCTACGGTCATGCCATTTGGCTTAAAGAACGCCGCAAGAACATACCAACAGCAATGACGAGATTTTCCAAGATCATCTCCGAAAACGGTCAATGCTACGCCGACGACTTAGTCGTAAAAGCGTGACAAAGGAGATCACATCAAAGATCTTAGAGCGGTATTGAGCTCATGCGAACTCATCGACTAAAGATGAATCCCCGCCAAATCCTTCCTTGGAATGTCCAGGCAAGTTCCTGCTTCGCCACACCGACAAAGGAATCCACGCCGATGAAGAAGGCTGAGAAGCGGGGCTTGATTATAGTGGTGGTTTTGTTTTAAATGACATTGTACCCCTTGTAATCAATCTTGGCGATGAAGAATCGTCGGATGAACATTGTAATTGGCAAATTGCCGATGAATCAATAAATGGCGATTTAGAGTACCCTTTGTCTTTGAATGATGTAATGGCGGTTTATACAACGATCGAGTTGCACTTACCAACTTCGGTCTTCTTGCTTTACAAAAAGCAATTCCAAGACTCCTTTGGGACAACACTTCGTCATCCCACGAAGATCAAGTAGTGAAAAGACTTGGTTTCTGAAAAAGGAGATCGGTTCAAGCAGAATCATTTCTTAGAAGAAGATGAAGATGACAACGGCCTATCCTCAACACATTCAGATATAGTCGAACACGGGTATCATGAAGAAGTGGGGAATGCGACTTGACACAAGGAGAAGGTCTATGTTTGGTGAGGTCCTCGAGTCCCTCCTAAAGCGGCATATGTCCCAAAAGGGAAGCGGATAACTACTATGCATTTAGAAGGGGATTGGGATACGAATCCTCCTCGGAAGATGAATGCTCATGGTGATTGATAATAATCCACCGGTGAGAGCGAACATTCGTCGACTCTTGGCTTGGGATTACGACACCCGGCCTGGGAGAAGCTTTCAAGGCTTTGATGTCAAATATGGCTAGTTGATCACTGCTTATTGAGAGTGATGAAGATATGCCAACATGGGAAGACCCATGGATCCATCAACTCGAGCGTTTGGGGATAGATTGAACAAAGAGAACCCCCACTAAGGACGAGGTAGTCCAGGTTAATATGGGTGATGAGGAGCATCCTAAGCTCATAAACATCAGCAATACTCTTCCCTCGGAAGAGAAAGAAGAGTTGATCGCCCTAATCAGGGAGTATATCGATGTATTCGCTTGGAGTTATGAGGACATGCCAGGACTCGACCCTAATGTAGCGACACATCACCTCAACATCAAGGTGGATGTCAAACCTGTCAAGCAACCACAAAGACGGTTTCGTCCACAAATCTTGCAGGCAATCGTCGACGAAGTGAAGAAACTCATAGAATCGGGATTCATCGAGGAAATTCAACATCCGGATTGGGTGGCGAATATAGTCCCGGTCATGAAGAAGAATGGTTGATCGGGGATGCAGTAGCCGACTGAAGATCAGAGGCTTGCCCAAAGGCGACTTCCCTCTTCCAATCACCGATGTCATAGTCGACAATACGTGTGGATTTGAAAGAATGTCGTTCATGGATGGTTTCGGGGTATAATCAAATCAAGATGCACCGATGGCGTAAACACGGTTGAAGCGCCCATCGGTATATTTTGCTACGGTCATGCCATTTGGCTTAAAACGCCGTACAACATACGGTGAGCAATGGCGGAGATTTTCAAGATCATCTCGGGAAAGCGGTCGAATGCTACGTCGGCGACTTAGTCATAAAAGCGCGGACAAAGGAGATCACATCAAAGATCTTAGAGCGGTATTGAGCTCATGCGAACTCATCGACTAAAATGAATCTGCCAAATCCTTCCTTGGAATGTCGGTGGCAAGTTCCTCGGTTTCGTCGTCGCAGACAAAGGAATCCCGTCGATCGACAAAGTGAAGGCGATTCAAGAATTGCAACCTCAGAAATCGAGAGAACTTCGAGGGGTTACAAGGGCGATTGGCGTACATCCAAGCGGTTCATATCGAACTTATCCGGGAAGTGCCAACCGTTCTCAAATTGAATAAGAAGGGCGGTCATATATTTGGGGCGGCGCGCGAGAAGGCGTTGAAGAGATCAAGTCTTATCTCGCTAAACCTCCTGTTCTTGTTACGCGTCGGAAAACCGTTTTGATCTCACGAGGCAGCGGATCACTTTCGTTAAGCGCTCTACTCGCGCAAAGGCGGCAATGATCCGAGCAGCGATGTATTACTGGCGAACATTGGTGGTGGCGAGTCTCGATACCCAATGGTGAAGCGTGCCTTGCATTAGTGTTCGCAATTGAAAATGCGACACTATTTAGTCGGACGACGATTTATGTTATCTCTAGCGTAAATCCGGTCGAATATTTATGACCAGTAGGCCTCAATGAGTTGGCGTTTGGTAAAATGGGCTTTGCTTTTGTCCCAATATGACTTGCACTTCAAACAAAGTCGGTCAAAGGACAAGCGATTTGCGATCTCTTGGTACCAACCGGCAACGGACCTTGATGAAGCTATATGATGATCTCCTGATGAAGTTCGAAGTCAACACTACATCGCACCAACAAATATGGCGATTGTATTTTGACGAGCTTCGGCCACTAATGTGGCAAGTACCCGGATGTTCTAAAATCTCCACTGAGTCGGAGTTGTCTTGATTTCCGGAATCATGTCATGCCCCGTGCTTATTCACTCACCAACCTTGTTCCAATAACGTAGTTAATACAACGCTACTTATCGGACTTAGCTTCGCCAAGGAGTCGGGGTCAATATCTCAAGCATACCACATTCACAACCGATAGTTAAGCAGTTCGTGGTGACTACGGTCGAATCGGATCTAATCCCCTATCATCGATAGCCGCTGAAATGGCGGACTCATTGAAGGATTCTTCATCGAATATATCCCACGCCCAAAACGCCACGCAGATGCACCGGGCGCAAGTAGTCGTCGTTAGCACAACCTTCCGAGACCGAGCAACTAGTTACGGTCGGGACTCACCAACTCTTCGCACTCATTATACGATGAGGCACAAGAAGGTAAGGGGTAGTTACCAAAGAAGTACATGCAACCCAAACCAAGTTGGAGCCCCGAGATTGGCCTTCCTATCATCGACACGCCTTACATGGTATTCTACCGTAAGACGGAAGGAGAGAGAGTCAATCCGTGAAGAGCTCCAAGATTCTTTTACGACACGAAACCCGGATGCTATATCGTCGGGTACGATGGTCTTTACTCGATGCCTCTCAAACAAAGAGGCGTAAGAGGTCCTTCGAAGCACACGAAGGTGAATGTGGTGCACTACCGGTCCCAAGCTCTGGCGAATCGGAGAATGGGCTACTTTTGGCCCACGATGATTAATGACGCAATGAGCACGCCGAAATGCCACGCGGTCGATTCACGCTAATTATATGCATCACCTCCGTATACCGTGATCCTTCGCCACGCCCCGCCATTCGAGACATGGGGAATGGACGCTGTAGGTCCCATTTTTCCTCCGTCGGTTAAAGGAGATCGCTTTATTCTAGCGATCACCGACTACTTCTCCAAGTGGGTCAAGCAATCCCACTAAAGGAGGTCAAAGCGAAGTACCGCCGCCGATTCATCAAACACCATGTCATCTATCGACATGGTGTCCCAAGACGGATCGCATGACAACGGTCCCCAATTTATCGGCAATTCCTTCATCGGGTTTTGCGAAAAATTCAAGATACAAGATGTCTCGTCGGCGACTATAATCCGGCGGCGAATGGGTTGGGCGTTCAACAAGCGATAATCAAGATTTTGTCAAAGCTTGTGAAGAAGAACAAGCGAGGCGGGACGATAAACTTCGGAGAAGCACTCGGGCATATCGCTGTGATGCGTCGTAGAGGAGCTACCGGTACTCTACGGTTTCACGGGTGTGAAGCAATTCTCCGTTGGAAATCCGATTCCGTCACTTGCGTCGCCCTTGCAGCGAGATGGCGATCGAAGAACAACATCAAAAGCGTCTCGAAGAGCTTGAGATGTTAGATGAGAGCGCTGGAGGCTCAACAATGCATTGAGTTCTATCAAGCCGGGATGTGAGGGCTTTCAACAAGAAAGTTCGACAGAGAACCTTTAAGGAGGGAGATCTCGCCCTCGCCGCTAGACGGCCGATAATTCTCAACTCCAAAAGAAAGGTAAATTCGAACCCAAATGGGAAGGACCGTTTATAATAGACCGGTCTATTCAAGCGGTGCATATCGCCTTATCACCTGAGAATGGCGTAGGCAATTAATCTTAGATAAATGGGAAGTTTCAAAAGTATTATCCTTAGTACATTCGGGATAACCCATTTTGATGGGAAGTTCCTCGAGAGAATATCTCACTCATATTCATGAGGATAACCCTAAATTATTGTGTTTTCCTCCAAAATTCTCTCACCGATTAAATTCATTGTGGTGGGCCCACTAGAAATCTCCACGGTCCAACCACGGCAAAATCCTCTCGATTCCCTCCCGAGCGAGGGTCCACTCAAATTCAGGTTAGCAATCCTACAAAAGCGAAAGCTATCCGTACCCTTCAAGATTCTCGGTGGAGATCCCATTCTTAGTTTCTCATCGGAAATAGAATACATTCTTCCTTTCCCATATTTTACCTGGAGATAGAATACATTCTTCCTCTCCAGAAGTAAGAGATAGAATACATTCTTCCTCTCTTGTCTTAGATTCTCGGAGTGGAGATCCCACTCTTAATCTCATCTTTCAAGAGTCTCAAAATGGAGATCCCATTTTTAGTCTCACTCGAAACAGACAAAAATCCTTCCTTTCCAATGTCGGAGATGGGAGACAAGATCCTCCTTCCTCTCCATCAATAAGAGATAGGATACAAAACATTCCTCTCTTATTTCAAATTCGTGAGCACACGGAGATAGGACACAAAACCTTCCTCTCCACCGGCAAGAGATAGGATACAAAACATTCCTCTCTTGTTCATCCCTTACTGGAGATAGGAGACAAGATCCTCCTTCCTCTCCACCTTCGGAAATAGAATACATTCTTCCTTTCCCATATTTTACGGAGATAGAATACATTCTTCCTCTCGAGTAAGAGATAGAATACATTCTTCCTCTCTTGTCTTAGATTCTCGGTGGAGATCCCACTCTTAATCTCATCTTTCAAGAGTCTCAAAATGGAGATCCCATTTTTAGTCTCTCCTTTGAAGCAGGACAAAATCCTTCCTTTCCAGTCCTGGGAGATGGGAGACAAGATCCTCCTTCCTCTCCATCAATAAGAGATAGGATACAAAACATTCCTCTCTTATTTCAAATTCGTGAGCACACGGAGATAGGACACAAAACCTTCCTCTCCACCGGCAAGAGATAGGATACAAAACATTCCTCTCTTGTTCATCCCTTACTGGAGATAGGAGACAAGATCCTCCTTCCTCTCCACCTTCGGGAAATAGAATACATTCTTCCTTTCCCATATTTTACGGAGATAGAATACATTCTTCCTCTCGAGTAAGAGATAGAATACATTCTTCCTCTCTTGTCTTAGATTCTCGGTGGAGATCCCACTCTTAATCTCATCTTTCAAGAGTCTCAAAATGGAGATCCCATTTTTAGTCTCTCCTTTGAAGCAGGACAAAATCCTTCCTTTCCAGTCCTGGGAGATGGGAGACAAGATCCTCCTTCCTCTCCATCAATAAGAGATAGGATACAAAACATTCCTCTCTTATTTCAAATTCGTGAGCACACGGAGATAGGACACAAAACCTTCCTCTCCACGGCAAGAGATAGGATACAAAACATTCCTCTCTTGTTCATCCCTTACTGGAGATAGGAGACAAGATCCTCCTTCCTCTCCACCTTCGGAAATAGAATACATTCTTTCTTTCCCACCTCAATCAATCTTAATCCGGTTCAACCCTTCTCCGGTCAAAAGAAGGGGCCAAGATTCATCTTGGGGTATTTTATCCCGAAGCCTAAGAAGGATAAAGCCAACGCCTTACAGCGTTGCGGTTTAGTCTTTCTCGATTGAAGAAGACACCGTGAGTTCGATTCGGGGCATTTTATCCCAAGCCTAAGAAGGGATAAAGCCAACGCCTTACAGCGTTGCGGTTTAGTCTTTCTCCGATTGAAGAAGACACCGAGTTCGATTCGGGGCATTTTATCCGAAGCCTAAGAAGGATAAAGCCAACGCTTTACACGCTACGTTTAGTCTATTCCCTGATAAAAGACGGCTTCACGCATCAACATCGTAGCATTAAGTCTAGAAGAGTTTCATTCTTTTAGCACAACGTTGTGTGTGGAGCGGTTTAGATAATCTACATGCTAGCCCAACTCAAACGGTAGTTGGTAAAGGCTCATCAAACCCGTTGAAGGCGGGGGTTGGCTAATAACCCTAAAGTCAACGCCTTACAGCGTTGCGGTTTAGTCTTTCTCCGATTGAAGAAGACACCGAGTTCGATTCGGGGCATTTTATCCCGGCCTAAGAAGGGATTAAGCCAACGCCACACGCTGCTACGCATCTCTTGCCCGTAAAGAGTACCAAGCCTATGTATTCAATATCATAGCAACGAAGTCTAGAAGAGTTTCATTCTTCCAAAGACAACGCCACGCGGGAATGGATTTGGACAATCCGCACGCCAGCCCAATTCAAACGGTAGTTGGTAAAGGCTAATCAAACTGGCTGACGCCGAGGGTTTGCCAAAATCCTATAAGTATTATGGTTAATTATTTCGACGAAATAAAAGAATCATAATAGAGCACAAAGAGGACAAATATGTTTTGCTTTAACTCGATACTTTATTGAGGAAAGCTTGTTGAAGTTCCTCCCGCTCGGCCCCGAAAGTCTCGCCGCCATTAAGGGCCTCATGATCTCCTTCTTGATGTCAACCGGCTTACGCCGAGAGTTCAAATTCCTCGCACGACCGCGAGTCTTTTCTTTGTTGGCCTTCGCCGACTTCAAGACGATCGGGCTCTCCTCGCCGCTTGAAGCTCATGTTCGAGCTCTACTATCCTCGCTTCTCCAAGAAACACAAGACCAAAATGTCCCACGGAAGATGAAGCTTCGACAGCAGTCTCCAAATGATGCACCCTGGCTCGCATTTGAACTTCGAACAGAATAACGCTAGCATCCCAAGCCGCCAGCTCGATATATGAGGCGAGCCGGCTACTTCAAAATCTTGTAGACTTTGGAGCTTAACCTCTAAATGGTCGAAATCATCAGCAAGGTGGCCTGGGCAGACTCAATCTTCCAGATATTCTCCCATGCCCTACTCCAAATAAGATTACGAGTATAAACTAATTCCTGGTTCTTAACGAGAAGTTCCTGGAGAATATTACCATATTCTTAAGGATAACTCGATAACCCTCAACTTCCTCCCACTGGGGAACCTCAAAAGGGATAAATTGACGACTCGACAAGTTGCTTATGTTGGACAGCAGGCTCAACCTTGAAAGAATTCCTCCCACCAGATCAATGCCGATTCATGCCGCCACAAGAAGGCCAATCACCATCAGCTCGAATTGGGATAAATCCCAAAAGAATTCCTCCCACGAGGATAATTGTGCTCCAACAAGGAGTAATATAGTGGCGACGCCAACCAACGCTTGCCGTCCGAGGATTCACCGATCAACGGTTCGATCCACGCAGATCGCACGCCGGCCAACGCTGCACTCACCGATTGAAGGCTAAAACCCATATAGTTTGAAGCCAATTAGCGTCGTAGTGAAGAATTCCCCGATCAACGGAGGAATCTCGAGGTCAATTGGGCGACAATCCAATCCACGAGTCAACAACAAGTAGGAAACTTAATTAGCTACAGTTCGAAATTCCAACAACGGTCAAGCAATAAATGCACGACCGCAACACCCCCGGGATCCTACAAAGCACCGAGAACCCGGAGGATTGGAGGAATCAAATATGGAGCCAATCTCAAAAGAAATTTATCTACCGACTTCGGTCAAGATCTCGACAACGGTCGACAAAAATGCAAGCACCGTAATGCTTTCGCAATCCTACAAAGCACCGGAAAGACCGAGGGAGATGAGAGATCAAACGCCAAGGTCATTCGTGAAGTCCTATCACGCCAACTAAAGGGATGAAGGGCTCATCATGTCCAAAGAATCCCAGACTCATCAAGAATCGAGACCGAGACGCTTTGGAGGGGTATCCAGAGGCTTAAAAATTGCTTATCAATACCCAAACAAGACTCGTAAGCGGTGGGTTGACAACCGACGATCCATCCGGACGCCACCTGTAACGCCGCCGACGCGGATTACGCCGCAAAACGATAAAGCGAAGTCGACGAACCCATGAAGTGAGTCGGCGAGGCCATGCAGCCGGAACTGGCCGTGGAGAAAACCCGACGACGGCTCAACGAGGCGAAGTTGGCTAAACTCAAACGCTGACGAGATGGAATCAACCGCATTTAGTCCGCCGATGCAAACGAACCATTTGAGCTCGAAAGTTGATCGGCACGGACTCAAACACAACGGCGACATCACCGAGCAAAACTAAGCCCTAAGACCGAAGAATCGACGAAGAATCGACGGAGGAGTCGACGAAAACGACGCCGAGACGACTGAAGCGCCATGCCAAACTCTGGCCAAAATAGTAGGTTTCTGCCACTTTGCTTTCACCCCGCCAACTGCCGAGGTGCTCTACCAAGTGGTAGGAGGTTCTACACTTTGCCGAGCCACTCTGGCCAACTTGTCGTGAGGTGCCCTGCCACCTCGCCGAGGTGGCTCTGGCCAAGTGGCCGAGCCACCATTTGGCCGGGCGATTCTCCCCTATTGTATAAATAGGGGGTCTTGCTCATTCAGAGGTCGGATTTCGGATTTTGGAGATCCGGGATTTGAGAATTTGGCTTTGGCTTTGAGGCGGATTTTCGAGGAGTTTCGAAGAATTCTCACGAGATCCACGAAGCCGCCAACGCCGCTGCCCGGCAATCGCTAATACAAGTCCAACGACGCCGATCCACAAATCGCGGGGTAAGAAAACTCGGTCGAACTACGATACCCTCTAGGTTAAGCTTCGTCTTAATCTCGTGGATAGCGCCGGATTTCTCCTTGTAGATCTCACGCTCGGCGATCCTCTCCTTCGTGAGTGTGATCCCCGCAGCGATCCTCTCCTTCGTGAGTGTGATCCTCAGCGCTTCGCTTCCTTCGCGGAAACGAGCCCTCTACGCCTCAGAAGTTCCGCAACCCGCTTACACCAGATCGAATTGCGCGGTAGTCCACGGATGAACAAAAGTCCGGCATAGGCAAAGAACCCACGCAAGCCGGTGATCCCTGAAAATAGAGATCCTCGTGTTTGTTCACAAAAGGAAGAAAGTTGTAATTTTCGTTTTTCATTTATGCGCTGAAATAAAGGCATTTCTTTTGTTTGAAATTTTGTTGTAGGCCAACGAAGTCAGAAACGAAGTTCAAACGAGCAATGAATAACAAACCAACTTTCCCAAATAACATAGATCATACAGCGAGCTTGGGGCTATCAGCGAAGCTTGGTTCAGCGAGCTTGGCCTTGGCGAACTCATGCCTTCAGCGAAGCTTGAGCTCCAACCTCCAGCGAAGCTTGCGCGAAGCTTGCCCTGCGGCAGATGAGCTTCAAGCAGCGAGCTCAGTCTTCATGCGAGCTTGCTCTTGAGGCGAGCTAAGCTCCTTTGCAGCGAAGCTTGCTCTACGCGAAGCTCAACATACGGAACAGTCGTAACTTTCAAACCGTACGTCGGAATTGGATGAATTATATATGAAAATTGACTATCTCGACGAGACGGAGCCAACCAAATTGACTTGCAGGGTTCGGTTTGCTATGATCATTTTGCCAAATTCCTTCCAGTTTGAGAGATATCGACACTTTTGTCTATTTTGTAAAATCAAGCATTCAGGTGAACTTAACCTTTAGGCAGGCTTGACTTTCCTCAGGTGGGCCTGACTTCACTCAGATAGACCCTTAAGCTCTTTTGCTTGTTCCGAGTTGTTGTGCAGGGATTAAGGCAATTTTTATTGCCTACAAAACCCCCTCCAAAGTTTGCAGACCTGAATGTGGTCGAAATGTGGTCTGGAACACTTTGGATATAAGAACCTACAAAATGGTCGCCGTGCAGACGGAGCGAGGAACCTTCTAACGAACTCGGTAAAGTTGAATTCTTCACTCGCAGCTAATGATCGCCCTCTAGGATTTTTAGCAAACCCCCAGCTATCAACGGATTTGATGTGCCTTTACCGATTACCGTTTGAATCGGGCTAGCATGCGGATTGTCTAAGTCCGTCCCACATGTAACGTTGTGCTAAGAGAGTTAACTCTCTTAGTGCTATGATGTTGAATACGTAGGCTTCGTTTTTTTTCACGGGAATAGACTACCCGACCACGTGTGTTAGACGTAGACTAATCTCGAATGGGGGACCGAGATAAAATCCCCTATGCCAGAGAGGCATAGATTCAGTTGTTGTTTAATAACAACTGGCTACACGTGGATTGGCTGCGTGTGTAGACTTTGTCTTCTCTTGGGGCAAAGACAACTCGCTTTTGTCTCTTAGGCTAAGACGAACCCGCAAAAGTGGCACATCGCATGGTAAGCCACTACTCACGGATTGTTCTAAATATATTAGAATGCTCGGAAAGGATCAGGCCGTTCAGGGACGTTTGAGTATGACGACTTGATCGGACAACGTTATTTGTGGGAATGACGGTGCGGACTATCAGAGGTGATTGTTAACATGACAGTTATGTGGACCCACCATCCTATTGGAGAGGAGTGGTGGGGGGATTCGTCAGAGGTGTAATGTTAACGTGACAAGATTATCGCGATCGGAGCGACTTTGAGGACCTACCATCCCATTGAAGAGGATTAGTAAGTTGATTTTGCCAGAGGTGATTGTTAACCCGACAAGATTGTCGCGATCGGAGCGACTTTGAGGACCTACCATCCCATTGAAGAGGATTAGTAAGTTGATTTTGTCGAGGTGATTATTAACCCGACAAGGTTATCGCGATCGGGCGACTTTGAGGATCTACCATCCCATTGAAGAGGATTAGTAAGTTGATTTTGTCGAGGTGATTATTAACCCGACAAGATTGTCGCGATCGGAGCGACTTTGAGGACCTACCATCCCATTGAAGAGGATTGGAGGGGAATTTGTCAGAGGTGATTATTAACCCGACAAGGTTATCGCGATCGGAGCGACTTTGAGGATCTACCATCCCATTGAAGAGGATTAGTAAGTTGATTTTGTCAGAGGTGTAATGTTAACGTGACAGTGGGAGTGGTCCCGTCATCCTATTGGAGGGGATCGACGGAGGAAATCTGGAGGGAACTATCAGAGGTGATTGTTAACATGATAGTTTAGGGGACCCGCCATCCTGTTGAGGAGGATTGGCGAGGGAATTTGGAGGGAATTAGTTATCAGATGTGACTGTTAACATAATAACTTAGTGGGAGTTTGAAAGAAGACTACGGGTAGTACTTCTTCAAGAATTTGCCATCGGATGCTGGTCCTCCGGCGATTGATGCATATAAGCATCAACGATCATCTTTGGCCGATGGTAGCCAAGTCTTCGCAGTCGGTCCCATAGCTTGGTTCCGTGTTGGCGAGCTCGGTAGATGCCATCAGGGGCTTACTTGAAAAGAGTTTTGATGAGGAAGCGGTCGCCACCACCAAGGTATCTTGGTCGTCACCTCCTCGAAATTCAAATAGCTCTTCAACCTCCATACGCTTGAGCACGCTCTCGACTTGTTCTCCTTGGCGGGTTAAATCTTTCCACGAGCGAGCTACGACAGTGCCCATATTAGACAAAATGTTGATGGAGAGATTATTCCGGCACATCTCGATGAGAGTGGCCTCGAAAATCTAATCCGCAGACGCGGCGATCGGTTCACGAATCTCTTGACAAAGTTGCTTACGATTCTTTCTTCCTCGCTTCTGACTAGCGGGGTTGTCATAGATACTCCCGTGTCATCGCCGAAGAATCCGCCATGAAGAGCCTTTCCATGTCCTTCCAAAGAAGTGATGGACCCAGGTTCCAATCTGCGAAACCATTCAAAAGCAACCCCCTTGAGGGTGCCAATGAACAACCGAGTCATAACGGGATCGTTTCCCATTATGTGTCCAGTTTGCGCCTGGAAGTAGTAAATGTGTTGGGTAGGAGAACCCTTGCCATCGAACTGCAGGAGGTCCAGTGGCTCGAACTTTGCCGGGTAGGAGACCGTATCCCATTCAATTGGATATGGTCTGGCCACCCCCAGCTTGTTCATGCTCTTCTGGAGCTTCAAGGCGTTGAGTTGACTTTGGAGCTCGTCAAGTCTTTCATCTCTTGGATTATGGCCCAAAGATGACGCTCCTCCATATGACTCGGATGAGGAATCAGAAGATGTGTGAGGAGGAGTAGGCATCCGCTCTTTGCGCTTTGAGGATTTCCGCAAAGTCCGCGAAGTCCTCCTTTTCTTCTTCTTCTTCGCCGAAGGCGCTCCAACGTCTCTTTCATAGAGTTGATGGTTGCTTGTTGCTCGTCGAGTCTCCTGGATATTTCATCCGAGATGTCTGTCATGTGCACTTCCACGCTTCTGCCCTGAATAGAGCTTGAAGCCTGAGATGTTGCCACTGCCGAGCAATAGCCGCCATCGCTGCCGAGATCGCACCGAAAGCGGTAACCAGACGGAAAAGCCACCCCCGTCTGAGTGCGAGTGTGTTGGCGAGGTGCGCTTAGTGAGGCTCATCATAAAGCTTGGTGGGCGCCGGCACGGCCTCTGAGTCGATGCTTTTCTAAGGTTAGCTTGCAGACGGTTGGGCTGTAGGCGAAGCCATGATCACTGCTTTTATGAAACCCGCCTGAACTACAGAGTTCGCTAGATTTACAAAGTTTGCCAGAATTGGAAACTTCGTCTGTATTGCTGAGCTCGCCAGATTTGCGAAGTTCGCCAGAATTTGAAACTCGGCTAATGGAGCGAAGCCCGCCTGAGTAGGTGGGCTCGCCTGATTGGCGCAGCTCGCCAGAATTGGGAACCTCGCACCCGTGCTTGGTCTTCTGGTCGGCCTCAACTGCCTCGGGGGGAACAGAACCCCCTGCGTTTGCTCGGGCAGAGCTCTCAAGCATGGTTGCCCTCATCACTTGGGGCTGGACCACACGTGCGACTCTGTAGCATTTGCGAGATGCACCGCCGGAGGAGGATGAAGATAAGTACTCCTCGAACTCGATCACGAGGGACTCGACTGTCGTCCCTTCCGCAATGTCGTCCGAATTGCGCCACCACCATCTCGCTTGAGGAAACGGTTTCTCCCATCAGGTCGCCATCTTCGTTTGGTGTAAAATCTCCTCTGATTTGAATTGCTTGTTTACAAATCAAGAATCGCTTACCGTAAGTTTAAGGAAGGCCCTTCTTGTTTAACGTGGGTTCGTCGGTAGCGGTAGGACACCTCCCTCGATGCTCGAGTCGAGTTTGCTTCCCTTGGACGATCCGATCGACATTGCGGTTGGGCTTCAGTACGCAGTAGAAGCTCCGGCGTGGTTGAGTTCGATTCTACCGAGCTTGCTTGGATAAGGCTACGATGCAAGAGTTTGCAAAGAGCTCAAGAGCCTCTTAAAAGGTCAAATCCTAAAGAAGGCTGAGACCAGGCGTTCAGCTTGAGAGCCTTAGAAAGATAGCAAGCCTCTCCAAAAATATGCCCCCCCCTCTCATGTGGAGATGGTGGCTTATAAATAGGCAAGGAGAGACATGGCCACTTCCTTGATTTGTGGGACATGGCCATGCCCAGTTGAGGAGAGCCATACTCTCTATGATGCCATCCCTTTGACTTGTGGGATGTGACCACTAATGGGTGAGGAGCACCATGCCCTCTGTGGAATGTGACCACTATGGGATGTGACATCTCCCATGCTTCAAGTGGGCGGTCTTGGGAAGTCTCATGGGCGAAGCTTGCCTTATGTAAGCGAGCTTCAAGCACGCGGCGAAGCCGGTGACCCCGCAGCGAAGCTTGGTCTTTGGCGGGCTCGGCATGTAGGCAAACCAAGGGTCCAGAGGGCGAAGCCAGCCTTCAGCGGGCTTCAGCGAGCGAGCCAGTATGGATGGCGAGCTCGAGCATTGGTGGCGATCTCGAGCTACGGTGTAGGCAAGCTCAAGCACAAGTTGAGGCGAGCTCCAGTCTTCATGCGAGCTTGCTCTTGAGGCGAAGCTAAGCTCCTTTGCGGCGAGCTTGGTTCAGTGAGCTTGGCCTTCAGCGAACTCATGCCTTCAGCGAAGCTTGAGCTCCAACCCTCCAGCGAGCTTGGTTCAGTGAGCTTGGCCTTCAGCGAACTCATGCCTTCAGCGAGCGAGCTCCAGTCTTCATGCGAGCTTGCTCTTGAGGCGAAGCTAAGCTCCTTTGCGGCGAGCTTGCTCTGGCGAGCTCCAGAACATGCTACGAAGAACAGGTCGTAACTTTCAAACTGTACGTCGGAATTAGACGAATTATATATAAAAATCGACTATCTCGATGAGACGGAGCCAACCAAATTGACCCGCAGGTTCGGTTTGCTCCGGTCATTTTGCCAAATTCCTTCCGGTTTGAGAGATATCGACACTTTTGTCTATTTTGTAAAGTCAAGCATTCAGGTGAACTTAACCTTTAGGCGGGCCTGACTTTTCTCGGGTGGGCCTGACTTCACTCAGATGGACCCTTAAGCTCTTTTGCTTGTTCCAAGTTGCTGTGCAGGGATTAAGGCAATTTTTATTGCCTACATGGGCGAGGTCGAGCTGGCAAACACGAGAGGATACTTGGATGCATAAAGCTTATTTTTAACTTTAATGCATAAAGCTTATTTGCCCTTTGGTACCATGCAAACATGAGAGGAGACTGGGTGAGGTCGAGCTGAATAATTTGCCCTTTGGTAACATAAAGATATCGCATTTTTAACTTTAATGCATAAAGCTTATTTTTGACATTTTGATGCTCCAAGCTTCTCTTTAAATTTAAACTTTATGGCACCAAAGTGCAAATTATTCAGTTCGACCTTGCCCAGTCTCGAGCGCATCTCGCCCTCTCCCGCATTGACGTCGCACTTCACCGTTCGCAGTCCCTCGACATCGCTCGATGATCGCTTGACGTCAAAGACTACGACTCTGTCACCGCATTAAGAATTTGTTGTCTGTTGGGGTTCCCAAAGGACCGATCCAAGAGAGGTAGAGAATTACTTGGAGGATATCTTGTCGTTGATGCATTTGGGGGAGGAATCAAGCAGAGTAATAGATAAGAATGGAGAGAAATTTGTTTTAAAAATTGATTTAGTGTAAAAACTTGCAATGAGCCACTTGGTGATTAGTGTGGGCTGCTAATTAAGAGACAATACTTTTCTTAGAGCAGTGTGGGTTGGCAAGAAATTTGTAGTAACTCCTGGAAGACTTTTATAATATGTTATGTTGTAAGACTAATCATTTCATGTATTTAAGGAATATCACCGTATGAATGTAAGAAAGTTTTGTTATGTTCTTGTTTAACTTAAGTATTCGTTTGAGTTCTTTTAATTCATTATAGGTTAACTTTAGTCAACATGTTAACGCTCATTAGTATAGATTAACTTTCAAAGACATGTTAACTTTCATTCAGATAGGTTAACCTTTAGTGAACATGTTAACTTTCATCGAACATGTTAACTTTCGATGAACAAGTTGACTAATGGGTTTTCTGTTATTTTCAAATAATCATGTAAGAATTCAGTTGAACACGGTAAATATATGTTGTAGATCAAAAATTATGGAATATATAATGTAAAAATACAAGGAATTCAATAAGAACTATAAAAGTTAACATTGTCAACTTTCATCTTAACATGTTAACTTTCATCGAACATGTTAACTTTTATTCAGATAGGTTAACCTTTAGTGAACATGTTAACTTTCGGATAAAAATGTTGACTAATGAGTTTTCTGTTATCTTTCAAATAATCATGTAAGAATTCAGTTGAACACGGTAAATATATGATGTAGAGAAAGAATTATCGAATATATAACGTAATAAATACAAGGAATCCAAACTTACATCACACAGACAACTAACATTATTTAGAAGTGGATATATGTTAATTGTCTGCGTGATGTAAGTCTTGTAATATATGTTAACAACCCATGAAGTTAACAGATAGGCTGTGATACTTACACAAAAGCTGTTAATTTAGAATACTAGAAGATAATATTATAGTTGACTTTGAAATCTTACTAGTTTATTAATGTGTGCGTGATGATATCTCTTTAAATGCGTAATATAGTCATACACCTCTAGAAAATACTTACATCACGCAGACAATTAACATATATCCACTTCTAATTAGAGTTAAGCGTCCTATGTGATGTAAGTTTGGATTCCTTATATTTTTACATCATATATTTCATAATTCTTTCTCTACAATATATATTTATCGTGTTCACCAATTCTTACATGATTATTTAAAAGATAACAGAAAACCCATTAGTCAATATTTTCATCCGAAAGTTAACATGTTCAGCTAAAAGTTAATCTATACGAATGAAAATTAACATGTTTGGATGAAAGTTAACCTGTACGAATGAAAGTTAACATGTTCGGCTAAAAGTTAACATGTTACGTTGAAAGTTAACATGTTAAGATGAAAGTTAACAATGTTAACTTTTATAGTTCTTATTGCATTCCTTGTATTTTTTACGTCATATATTCCATAATTTTTTCTCTACAACATATATTTACTAGTTTCAGCTTAAGTCTTACATGATTATTTGAAAGATAACAGGAAAACTCATTAGTCAACTCGTTTATCTGAAAGTTAACATGTTAGGCTGAAAGTTAACCTATACGAATGAAAGTTAACATGTTCGGATGAAAGTTAACCTATACGAATGAACGTTAACATGTTCGGCTAAAAGTTAACCTATCTGAATGAAAGTTAACATGTTCGGATGAAAGTTAACATGTTACGTTGAAAGTTAACATGTTACGTTGAAAGTTAACATGTTCACTAAAAGTTAATCTATACGAATGAACGTTAACATGTTCGGCTAAAAGTTAACATGTTCACTAAAAGTTAATCTATACGAATGAAAGTTAACATGTTAGGCTAAAAGTTAACATGTTCACTAAAAGTTAATCTATACGAATGAACGTTAACATGTTCGGCTAAAAGTTAACATGTTCGGCTAAAAGTTAACATGTTAAGATGAAAGTTAACATGTTCGGCTAAAAGTTAACATGTTCACTAAAAGTTAATCTATACGAATGAACGTTAACATGTTCGGATGAAAGTTAACATGTTCGGCTAAAAGTTAACCTATCTGAATGAAAGTTAACATGTTCGGCTAAAAGTTAACCTATCTGAATGAAAGTTAACAATGTTAACTTTTATAGTTCTTATTGCATTCCTTGTATTTTTACGCCATATATTCCATAATTTTTCTCTACAACATATATTTACTAGTTTCAAACTTAAGTCTTACATGATTATTTAAAAGATAACAGAAAACCCATTAGTCAATATTTTCATCCGAAAGTTAACATGTTAAGATGAAAGTTAACATGTTCACTAAAAGTTAATCTATCACGAATGAAAATTAACATGTTTGGATGAAAGTTAACCTATACGAATGAACGTTAACATGTTCGGCTAAAAGTTAACATGTTCACTAAAAGTTAATCTATCACGAATGAAAATTAACATGTTTGGATGAAAGTTAACATGTTAAGATGAAAGTTAACATGTTAGGCTAAAAGTTAACATGTTCGGATGAAAGTTAACCTATCTGAATGAAAGTTAACATGTTAAGATGAAAGTTAACCTATACGAATGAACGTTAACATGTTCGGATGAAAGTTAACATGTTCGGCTAAAAGTTAACATGTTAAGATGAAAGTTAACATGTTCGGATGAAAGTTAACATGTTCGGATGAAAGTTAACATGTTAGGCTAAAAGTTAACATGTTCGGATGAAAGTTAACATGTTCGGATGAAAGTTAACATGTTAAGATGAAAGTTAACCTATCTGAATGAGCGTTAACATGTTCGGATGAAAGTTAACATGTTCGGATGAAAGTTAACATGTTCGGATGAAAGTTAACATGTTCGGATGAAAGTTAACATGTTAAGATGAAAGTTAACATGTTACGTTGAAAGTTAACATGTTAAGATGAAAGTTAACCTATACGAATGAACGTTAACATGTTCGGATGAAAGTTAACATGTTCGGATGAAAGTTAACATGTTAAGATGAAAGTTAACATGTTAAGATGAAAGTTAACATGTTCGGATGAAAGTTAACATGTTAAGATGAAAGTTAACATGTTAGGCTAAAAGTTAACATGTTACGTTGAAAGTTAACATGTTAAGATGAAAGTTAACATGTTCGGATGAAAGTTAACATGTTAAGATGAAAGTTAACCTATACGAATGAAAATTAACATGTTTGGATGAAAGTTAACATGTTAAGATGAAAGTTAACATGTTAAGATGAAAGTTAACATGTTCGGATGAAAGTTAACATGTTAAGATGAAAGTTAACCTATACGAATGAACGTTAACATGTTCGGATGAAAGTTAACATGTTCGGATGAAAGTTAACCTATCTGAATGAGCGTTAACATGTTCGGCTAAAAGTTAACATGTTAAGATGAAAGTTAACATGTTAAGATGAAAGTTAACATGTTCGGCTAAAAGTTAACATGTTAAGATGAAAGTTAACATGTTAGGCTAAAAGTTAACATGTTAAGATGAAAGTTAACATGTTAAGATGAAAGTTAACATGTTCACTAAAAGTTAATCTATACGAATGAACGTTAACATGTTCGGATGAAAGTTAACATGTTAAGATGAAAGTTAACATGTTCACTAAAAGTTAATCTATACGAATGAAAGTTAACATGTTACGTTGAAAGTTAACATGTTCGGATGAAAGTTAACCTATACGAATGAAAATTAACATGTTTGGATGAAAGTTAACCTATCTGAATGAAAGTTAACATGTTCGGCTAAAAGTTAACATGTTCACTAAAAGTTAATCTATCACGAATGAAAATTAACATGTTTGGATGAACTTACTATAATCCTCTCCCAAATACATCAACGACAAGATCTCCTCCATTAAGTCCCTACCTCTCTTGGATCTTTCTCGAACCCCAAATCCACAAAACTCTTGATGCGATGACAGAGTCGTAGTCTTTGACATCGACCGATCATCGAAAGCAAAGGTCGAGGGACCGCGAATCTGCGAAGTGTGTGTCGCGCGAGAGGGATGCAGATGCCGGTCCGGTGAGGTCGAGTCGGGCGAATGCAGAGGAGACTTGATCATGAGGGAGGCGATGGAGGAGAGGAGGGATAACCGAGCGGGCAGGGAGAGGAGAGGGAGGAGAAGTGGAGTGCGAGGAGGCCAGACGGGAGGGAGGGAGAGGGGAGTCGAGGCGACGCCGAGAAGAGAGAGAGCCCCATCGAAAATGAGATCGGAGAGCTCGAGAAGAGAGAGAAGAGAGAGAGAGAGAGAGAGAGAGAGAGAGAGAGAGAGAGAGAGAGAGAGAGAGAGAGAGAGAGAGAGAGAGAGAGAGAGAGAGAGAGAGAGAGAGCCCCATGAAGTGGATGTGTTCTTGAGCCGAGAGGAGCTTGAGAAGAGAGAGAGAGAGAGAGAGAGAGAGAGAGAGAGAGAGAGGAGAGAGAGAAGAGAGAGAAGAGAGAGAAGAGAGAGAAGAGAGAGAAGAGAGAGAAGAGAGAGAAGAGAGAGAGCCCCATGAAGTGGAAGGAGCTTTTAAAAGAGGAGCTGAGAAGAGAGAGAAGAGAGAGAAGAGAGAGAAGAGAGAGAAGAGAGAGAAGAGAGAGAAGAGAGAGAAGAGAGAGAAGAGAGAGAAGAGAGAGAAGAGAGAGAAGAGAGAGAAGAGAGAGAAGAGAGAGAAGAGAGAGAGCCCCATGAAGTGGATGTGTTCTCTGAGCCGAGAGGAGCTTGAGAAGAGAGAGAAGAGAGAGAAGAGAGAGAAGAGAGAGAAGAGAGAGAAGAGAGAGAAGAGAGAGAAGAGAGAGAGCCCCATGAAGTGGATGTGTTCTCTGAGCCGAGAGGAGCTTGAGAAGAGAGAGAGCCCCATGAAGTGGATGTGTTCTCTGAGCCGAGAGGAGCTTGAGAAGAGAGAGAAGAGAGAGAAGAGAGAGAAGAGAGAGAAGAGAGAGAAGAGAGAGAAGAGAGAGAAGAGAGAGAAGAGAGAGAAGAGAGAGAAGAGAGAGAAGAGAGAGAAGAGAGAGAAGAGAGAGAAGAGAGAGAAGAGAGAGAAGAGAGAGAAGAGAGAGAAGAGAGAGAAGAGAGAGAAGAGAGAGAAGAGAGAGAAGAGAGAGAAGAGAGAGAAGAGAGAGAAGAGAGAGAAGAGAGAGAAGAGAGAGAAGAGAGAGAAGAGAGAGAAGAGAGAGAAGAGAGAGAAGAGAGAGAAGAGAGAGAAGAGAGAGAAGAGAGAGAGCCCCATGAAGTGGATGTGTTCTTGAGCCGAGAGGAGCTTGAGAAGAGAGAGAAGAGAGAGAGAGAGAGAGAGAGAGAGAGAGAGAGAGAGAGAGAGAGAGAGAGAGAGAGAGAGAGAGAGAGAGAGAGAGAGAGAGAGAGAGAGAGAGCCCCATGAAATGGATGGGTTCTCTGAGTAAGGAGAAGAGAGAGAGAGAGAGAGAGAGAGGAGGAGGAGCAAATGGAACCGAGGAGGCCGCACAAGATCGGGCGAGGAGAGGGGAGTCGACGGATGTCGAGAAGAGAGAGAGCCCCATGAAGTGGATGTGTTCTTGAGCCGAGAGGAGCTTGAGAAGAGAGAGAGAGAGAGAGAGAGCAAAATTTTGGGAAGATGACAAAGGATAATGAAGCCACAAAAATTCTCTCTGTGCTGATGTGGAAAGGTAAAAAGAGGATTATACATAATTTTGTCATGTATTTGGGCTTCCTCACATAAAAAATAATACAAAGAACTGGGCACATCTACTTTATTTTTTTAGGGCCTTGACACAATTTTTCCTATAATAAAATGCTAAATTTATAAAGCCCTCAATTTTGATCTCGCTCTCAACAAAACCTCACCAAAAACAATCACTACCATACAGTAGCCGTTGCTTACATCAAATTAAACGCAGGCGGCGCTTCTTTCTCTCAAAATTCTCCATTCGATTACTCAATGGACTCTCATAATCATTTCCCCCTTAAAAAACCTAAACTCGAAGACCCCATCGCCGACGAACCCATCACCGACGAAAAACTCCTACAACAGCAAGAAGACGAATCGCCATTGGCCACCGAGGATCACGAGGAGGCTCTCCTCGCGCTAATTGCCCACAGAACCCATGAGGTCGAGCACAACAAGCAGCGCGTCGCTTATTACATAACCCAGGTACCGATTCAATCCAATCAAGATTGTAAAGGTTTGATCTTGGAGCGATTTTTAACAAGAAAATTGCAGCTTGAAGCTTCAGAGAGGAGATTGAGAGAGTCGCAGACCCTGCTCGTTCGCCTCCGATCGCAACGCTCCGCCGCCGGTGCTGCCGCCTCATCACCGAGCCCTACTCAGCCTCCGCCGCCGCTGCCGCCGCTGTCTCGTCCGCAGCTTATTATTCCGGCTGTGAAACCCAAGAATCTGACCCCTTTGGATCCCCCACCACGGCCAAAGGCGTCGTCGACTGTCTTGGATAAACGGAAGCAAGAGACGATAAGTAGGGTTTCGCTGCGGCAGTGTAATGAGAAAAAGAGGGCAACAAGAATGCTTGGTAATCAAAATTTCGTAATTTTCTTCCTAAGATTTTAACCAACAATTTTCTTTAGGTCGGATCCACCGCCACTCCGGCTTAGCAAAAACTGAGCAAGAAGTCACCAACGCCAGTGACCGTACCTCAGCTGTGTGAGCATTGGCTCGCCGCCAGGGCCGATGTACTTGGTTCTCGACACGGGCAGTGAAGTCACTTGGGTGCAATGCAAGCCTTGTGAAGACTGCTACCAGTCCCATCTGTGAACAGATGGTAGTAGACGTCACAGGGCTCGCGCTGCACCCAAGTTACGTCCCGGTGCTGAGACCACGGCGGCTAGCCAATTGATGCTCATGTGGCTGAGGTTCGGTTACCGGAGATTTGGTTTTTTGTTAAGGAGGAGACGTCAAGGATGGCGGTGGATATGGTGCCCTGCATTGAGATGTTAAGATGGGTAGGGTGTCTTTGGTTTTTTTTTTTTTCTTTTGGGGGCGGGGCTTAAAATAGAAGGAATGGATGAATGAGTAATGAAGGGGACCAGGTTGTTTTCTCATAAAATTGAGTATTTCTTGTACATTGTCAAATTAATGGGTTCATGAACTTTTTGCACCAATTAAAAGTACATTCATTCTGAATTGAATACAAATTTCTATTTCTATGTGTAGAATATCTTTTTCTGGAGAGGGAAAAACAGAATTTATAAGAGTATAATTTATATTTATAACATAAAGTATACAGTATTATATTGTAATTACATTATTTATCTGAGTATTCTAAATTGTCTTTTTCCCCACAAAGCTATTTTCATAATTTTACTTTATATATATATATATATATATATATATATATATATATATATATATATATATATATATATATATATATATATATATATATATATATATATATATATATATATATATATATACTATCTAATAAATTATATAGTAGAGAAATGGGTTATGAGTTAGGACATTGAATGGGTTTGAATGGGGATTAATGTGTTAATTAGTGGGTTATAAAACTATAATCAATTTAATTCATGAGGGAATTTATTTGGGGTTATGCGTACTGTATGTAATCAGGGTATTTATTTGGGGTTATGCATAATGTATGTAATCAGGGTTATGAACCATGGTTGAGAAATTTGAATAATTCATTTTACTGAGTTAGTTTTATATACTATTAATGTATATAGTATTTTACTAAGGGTAAATTACACTAAACTCCCAAGAAGTTTCAGCATTTTGCAATAAACCCCCAATAACTTTCAAAATGGCACTAAACCCTCAATTACTTTTTGGAATTGCAGAAAACCACCAATGAGTTTCCGCATTTTGCGGATAACCTCCATAAATTAAAACCAAAAAACAACATTAAAAGGCATTTTGTAAGGTATTGGGAGTTTAGTGTAATTTACCCAAAAGATAGTGGGCGTTTTCTGCAAAAGTTATTGAGGGTTTAGTGCGTTTTTGAAAGTTATTGGGGGTTTACTCCAAAATGCTGAAAGTTCTTGGGGGTTTAGTGTAATTTTCCCTTTTACTAATATGACCTAATATTTCTCTAAGAAGATGTCAAGTGTCAACTCTAATAAGATGCCAAGTGATAACTATGTTATTGTTTTAGTGGTATAGTATAAATTTTAATTTTATCACCTATCCAATTAGTGTATTTAATATCCCCTTGTTGCACAAGAACAAACCATCTCAAATGAAACTCTCTCATTTTATCCTCAATAGTAGCGACCTCTAACTTTTGATGAATGCACTCATTTTTGTCTTATTTCGTAGAGTATGTCCACTTGTTCATCGTAACGTTTCTCATTTCTGTTACTCTCATGCTTTTGGTCATGTAGTTTGTTAGCAATCCAAAACAAACACTATAATCATCTTGATTTGATTCGATGAACCACATCAAACTCAATCTTTAAAATTGAACTTGTTTTGGGAATATTAAATCTTCTTATTTTATTTGATTCTTGGCGTGCTTGGGTTACAGAGAAGAGAGAGCATCAGGACTTGATCCCTAGTGTATGCAGCTGCTCATCCCCGTGCACAATTAGCTTCCAGGGCAGCACACACATTTCAAGCCAGCATAAGAGGAAGCTGAGATGTCTTGCTCCGAGTCCTGTCAATGACCAAATGTTTGTCACAAGGTATTTTAGAATACATAAATGATTTACTTTATGCTCTGATAATAATGAATTTCATGTTACTTACTATAAATAAATGTCTCTACTTTCTGCTATCATCATCCTAAAAATGATGATTTGAATGATGATCATTTACATATTGGAGAAATATTCTAGGATAACTCTTGGATGTATATGTTTTGGATCGTATTAGCGTAAATCTAGGCTACATACTTTGTTAAAGGGAAAATATGTACTCACCTTCCTTCAATATGAATGCAGACGCAACTACTTACTACTGCAGAACCTAGATGTTCTCACAATTCCTTATTTAGACATCATTGTCTTTTTTTCTCCTAAAGAAATCTTCCACATGAACCACACCTTTATTGAGAACAGAAGCGTTTCTGTATGAGTTCCTGGACTCCTAAGGGTGGAAGTTAGGGATGTTTGTAATGTGGGTAAGACTTGGTTTTGAGGCAAGCTGATGTCTAAAGGTCCAATATTCATGTTTGAAGTGGAAGTGTGAATTATTGGGGTGTTAGATTAAGCATTTATTACTTCTTGATGGACCAGACTACAAGGGAATTGAATCATGTCAGAAAAATGCCTGAATAGTTCTTTCTATTACCAGAACTTTTATCAATATGATGCGCAAAACTCAAGTAACTATAGACATCTTCCGTGTAAATTATTTACCCTTTATTTTGCATAAACATGTGTTGTTAGTCGATTAGACAATCAAAGATCCATAGAATCTGCATTAGGAATCAGTAAATGACATTGACTTGTTGAAGTGCGTTTTGGATGAAGAGATGGTTATGATGGTAGGCTTTCCTGTTATCAGGTCATTTGGATTAGGTTCCAAGAGTTTATCCTCCACGAAAATACGTAGAGAGTAGAATATTCCAACTATGTAGTGTAGTGCAATATTCAATGAGATAAGATGAGACTCATAAGGCAATTATGCATGACTTATATTGGGCGCTCCGTTCTACAAACTATTTTCAAGAGCAAAACTAAGGTATTGGTAGGCATTATTTGTGAAACTCACCAAGCCCATACACCATGCAACCCTATTCCGGTCTGGTCCAGTATTGATTGAACTTATAATCTGATGATCGAGTCAAATATGAGGTTTTATCAGGAAGTGGGGGCCTAATAAGACTAGGGTTTTTGAAGTGTTATGATTAGAAATGTTAAACGTCATCAAACTATTAAGCCACATAATATAAGCATAGATAAAGTTGCTACATACCTCTCAAAACTATTGCTATTAAATTTGAAGTTTTGTATGTGTCAATATACGAGCCTATGAAGCGATCACTAATACTAACATTGCGTCTAAAATGTCGATGCTTGTAATAACTTTTCAACCCATGCACTTTTTCATAGTGAAGATATTTGTTAAACTAGGTGTACCCAATCGGTTATAAATTTTCGTAACAGACTGCACAAATTTCATTCGTCTAGAAATTAAATGACATGTAACTTAGTGTGACATTTATAGATCGGCAAATTTAAGGTCGAAACAAGATTAAGAGTAAGAACCACAATTGAAAGAAAGGAAGACGGAGGAAGGATGGAGGAAGAACCAGTACGCAACACATGTTCACTATTCTGCTGCATCGGGAAAAAAAATGAAGTACTCTATTTTGATGTTTCTAAGATCTGGCTGCATTCTTTTTGGGGCACTTTGTTGCTTGTACTATTGGTAATCACAATAAATTGGAATATCATGGCTCATGCATAGGGGTGGCAAACGGTTCAGATTTATCCGAACCGATCCGCATCCGTCTCCGAAACGGATGCGGATATGGTGGGCCAAATTTAAAACCGGGCAGATATGGTTTCGGATACGGATACGGTTTCGAAATATTTTTCAGATACAAATACGGATACGGATATTACTTCAAAGTTCGGATACGGATACGGATATCCGCATTTTAACATATAAAGTTCCATTTTAGTCCCCAAATCCTTCATATTGTGCAACTAGTCCCCACATCTTGATATTTTAAATTAGTCACTTAATCTTTAAGTGATATGAAAGAGTCAATCAAATCTTTATGTTTTGAAATTAGTTTCCCAAAATATTTTAAGTATATTCAGCCCTTCTAGTTATATATCTGATTGAAAATTATGGGGGACTAATTTCAAAACACGTATAAGATTTGGAGGACTAATTCAAAAAATGAAGACTTGGGGGGCTAATTTGGGAAACTAATTTTAAAAAATCAAGATTTGGTGACTAATTCCAAAATATCAGAGCATTCAGGGACTACTATAGAAAAAAAAAACCAATGAACCTATAGTTATTTTGTTGCGAAACATTACAATCATATGTATTTTTTGTCGTATCCAGTTATCCAAATCATATCCGTTTCATGTTCGTCATCATATCCGATCCGCTTCTATAATATCCGAACCGTATCCGTTTCCGTTTAATGTGGATATGGTTATGGTTTTTTTACCGAAGAGAATCCGTATCCGTTTTTAGAAAGCGGATATGGATATGGTAAATGCCATATCCAAAACATATCCGCTCCGTATCCACCCCTACTCATGCATGATCAAAGGCAAGATAGATTCTTTTACAATAATAGAAACATACTTGAAATTACTGGACATTTAGACCCATCGTTAGCTCAATGGCATGGCAAAGATCAGCAATCTGCAAGATTTGGAAAGTAGTAATCTCTAAAAGGGTGCCAAAATTCTAGAGCATATCAATATGCAGTATTATGTTCAAGCTCAGTTGAAAGTGAGAAATGCCCTTGAAGTAAGCAAAAACTAAGGAGAAAAAACTTAATATTTTCTAGAGCATATCAATATGCAGTATTATGTTCAAGCTCAGTTGAAAGTGAGAAATGCCCTTGAAGTAAGCAAAAACTAAGGAGAAAAACTTAATATTTTCTAGAGCATATCAATATGCAGTATTATGTTCAAGCTCAGTTGAAAGTGAGAAATGCCCTTGAAGTAAGCAAAAACTAAGGAGAAAAACTTAATATTTTGAGAAATTATATGCATGAATTTTGAGGATAATAAACGCTTATGAATTGATGTGATATCATGGTGTAGTACTGCCAGTTGAGAAATGCCCTTGAAGTAAGCAAAAACTAAGGAGAAAAACTTAATATTTTCAGAAATTATATGCATGAATTTTGAGGATAATAAAACGTTTATGAATTGATATGATATCATGGTGTAGTACTGCCAGTTGAGAAATGCCCTTGAAGTAAGCAAAAACTAAGGAGAAAAACTTAATATTTTGAGAAATTATATGCATGAATTTTGAGGATAATAAAACGTTTATGAATTGATGTGATATCATGGTGTAGTACTGCCAGTTGAGAAATGCCCTTGAAGTAAGCAAAAACTAAGGAGAAAAACTTAATATTTTCAGAAATTATATGCATGAATTTTGAGGATAATAAAACGTTTATGAATTGATGTGATATCATGGTGTAGTACTGCCAGTTGAGAAGTGAAGCTGCTAACCACTTAGTTAAATCCTACATATAATGTTGTGTAGATTTGCTATCTAGTTTTGTAGCTTGGGTTAGAAGCAGGTCATTGATAATGGTTGAGAGGTGCAACACGTGCGGTTCTGGTGAATTATTACTTGAATAAGGGAACTGTAAATATTGGCTCACTTGATAAATGGACTGGTTATGTAAGGTCATGAAAACCATGTCACTATGTTTGGATAAAATTATTCCAAATATACCTATTAGAAAAGGGTAATTACGAAAAGATTATAAAGGCATTTAGGAACTTGATGAGAAACTAATGTGGTTTCTTTTGAGGTATTTCCTTTTGCAAACAATTGGTAAAAGTGCAAAATGTAGAGGGAGAAATAACAAATGTTCTTTTCTCATTTGCACTAGAAATGGTCAAGTACTAATGCTATTTAGTTCAAAGAATTATTAATGAGCGCTTAAATATTGAAACCATTTGAATTAGTTTGTTAGAAAATTGAGAAATGCCATCATTTATATCAACTTCATTCTCATATGCAGTTCTAATTGTATGAAAGTAAAAACTTAAAAGTTCTTTAAATTATTCGTAGAAGATTTAGAAAATTTTGGAGCAATATCTCCATTTCTTTCATGTGCTTAGTGCCTCGTTATTTTTCACTATGATGAAAGTTACATTGAAAAACACTTTCCACTGTTTCTGGCTGGAGTAATCTCGTGGATGCAGAAAGTCACAATGCAAATATTACTTTATTTCTAGTTCTACTTGTAGTATATTCTATTTTACTGTCCTTATTAGATTTATGAGCTTGTGTATTCATCATTTCACTCTTTTTTGAATTTTCTTCAGAAAAAACATAACAGAAACTATTTTGCAAATCAGTAACTGTGGTATTTTGCTCTGGGTCTAATTTGTTTGTTTCCATATATGATTTTGCAGTGCTTTGGATGGAGTTGTGAACTTATGGGAACTGCAGTCTGAAGGGTATTCTTTTCATTCCTTGACAATATATTGTGTGGTTTCATTGGGAATACCAAATTACATTATTAATGCAGTTTTTCTCGAGTCATAGTGCAAAAATTTTACAAGTTCTGGACCTGTCTTTTATTTGGTGTAATGTGGAATGATTATTCTGGGAATCTGGATTAACTATGGGGATTAGGAGTAGGTGGGCAAAAATTTGAAAGAAGCATGTTACCTAGTTATATGCCATTCTTACGGAAACACATATCTAAATATTTTGTTGATGAAATCATTATGATTTCAGCTTAAGATATTATGTACCCTATGATCAAGAACAAAGAGAGTAGCGGAAGAAACTGCTAACTGAATAATTATTAGATAGCAGATAGCAACGAGGAAAAAGACAAGGACCTAACTTGTATCGTTTGTTCATAGATGACAGCCTAAAAAGCTCAAGAGAAAGGAGTGCAATTTACTGGTCTTGCTTGCTTGTTGAGTAATTTTTTGGTAGTTGTCCTCCAAACCTTGTTGTCTTCTTGATTGACTTATGGTGCATAACTTCACTGGCTTATGGAGCTTAATTTGATTTGTTTTTAAATTAATATTTTCTAAATACAGGCATAGCGCATCATTATTAAGCACAACAGATTGTATGTCCCTAAAGCAAAGGAGATGGCCTGAAGATATTACATGGCACCCTGATGGAGATAGCCTATTTGCTGTGTACAGTGCTGATGGTGGCGATTCTCAGATATCAATTTTGAATCTGAAGCATTCAGGAGATGTAAGAAATGTTTTGAAAGTTTTCTATTTCATCAGCATAGGTTTTGGATTTGATATAAGAGATTCTTCTTTTTTGATAGAGAAGTCAATGCTAAGTGGTAATTTAAGGTGGTCAACATTATTATAAAAATCTACATATAGCTCGGGCGACTTGCAAATTCATGTGGAAAATTGAACTAAATGTCCTTTTATTTTCTCGTCAGCCCTAACTTTCTTCTAGGTACTCAGACCTTAAATCATCCGATCGTCTGATGGGAGAGATCTGGGTTTTTTTCTTTTTTTGGGGGTGTGGGGGGGGGGGTTGGGTGGGGATGGAAGAGTATTTATTTCTTCTTTCTTTCTTTGTTCTTTTCCTTTTCTGCTGTTTTTTCTTTGCCCCTTTCTCAACCCTCTCCTTCACATGTGATGTGTCTGCACTGTGGGCAGAAATTAAAGAGTTTACATAAATAAATATCTCATCACCAGTAGTCTGCTAATCCTCTCTAGCACTTCCCATCTAACACGATTCTGCAAATGTAAACCCATGTGGATGAGATGAGGCCTGGTTTTGGTTGCCCATGTTGTTCCAAAGAACAAGTTTCTTAACCAACAGTAAGCTGTAGAAGTTCAACTATGTGGCCACTGTTGTAAATAGCGGTTAATAGCCCCAAATAGCCTTAGCGATGCCTCATATGACGCTATCCGCTATTGATAACCTTGTATGTGGCATCTGCTAATTTATGACATATTTGAAGCAATGTTAGTATCCCCTGCTATGTGTTATAACCTTTAGACCGGCATTTAGATTACCGCCAGTCCGCCACAATGATGTCCCAACTCTTAGATGAATTCAGTATGGCCTTTTAGATGGAAATTCCATAGTATCACCTTTACTATGGAACTTACAGTCTATAACACCTAACTAAACATATGCGAGCCAGATTTTCATTATAAAGTTTTTTTTAATCTATTTTTATTTCATATTTTTATGAATGTAAATGGCTCAGAGGGAAGACAGTATATACATCATTGTCATCATTACAATTTGATCCTATTCCCGTCAAAACAGGGTTGAGTTATGACACAAGAGGCTCCGTGAAATATTTTCAAGAATTTTATGACTGGTCATTAACCTAAACTCAAACCTTCATTTGGTGTGAAATTCCCAGCCAGGCTAACTGTTTAAGGTGAGGGGCTTCAAAAAGAAGGAAGGCCTATTGACTAGTAGGACATTTAGCCGGTCATGCAGTTTATGTCCATGTGAATAAGAGAAAAGGTTCGAGTCAGAATATGTATATTTGACATCTTAGGTCTTTAATTTTTCAAGATTGCCAATAGCCCTGTCCATGTCAGATTATGTTGTCTTGCCTAAACCGTACACACCTGACCTAAGGCAATGCACCGTCATTTAGTGCCTTCATGTCACTTAAAATCGTAATTTTTCAACTCTCATTGTATTACATAAGGCCTGTATCAGCTTTATCACTCACCATCTAATGTTTAGTAGTGCCAAAATATGGACCCGTTTGTCATTTTGAACTAAACTACAGTCCTTACCGTAGACTTCCATAATGTCATATCTTATTATCATCTCGAAGACAACAATAACCTTAGCATGGGCTTCTATCATGTTGCACGGTCTATGATGCCTACCTGATGCTTTCATTTTGTTCTCCTTAACCTTCGTCATGTGCACATGACAACCTAAACGACCAGTGTGTTCTCTGATTAACATTTGCTCTGCACCAAGCAAAAACATATAATGATGCTAGTTGAAATGTACAAGTGGAGCCGGACAATCGCTAACAAGGAACAAAGAAAGAAGACCTGAAGTTTATGTGGCTTCCTTTTTCAGGGGCACAAGATATTGCACTATCATAAAAGGAGAATATAAGTATATAAGATAACCTTTTTTTCCTCCCAATGATTCTTCTTACTTTTATTAAAAACAGCATGTTCCCACTATTCTTTTTACTTTTATTAAAAACAGCATGTTCCCACTATTCTTTTTACTTTTATTAATATTTCCCATCATCTTTTTCTGTTCTCATATTGATGAGTTTATAATGCCCCAAGCAAAAAGAGATAGCCGCTCCTAGTATTGCCACCATCCACACAATTGAATAGGGCTTTTTCACTATTCCATCAGTAATTCTAGTTACAGATCCCCATCCCCACCCAAAAAAAAAAAAAGAAAAAAAGAAACAAAACTGTATTTTTGCTATACCCTTATATATTGGTGGTCCTATGAAATTTACACTTTCATTTAGCTAACAGGTCCCATAAAAATTGGAAACCAATTGCTATCCTTAATTTAAAGATACAGAAGTTTTTTAAAAAAAAATTTTCCCTCCCGTTCTTTCAGCATTATCTCAATCTTACTTTTGAAGGAGACAAACTTTACTAGTTAGCTAATTCAAACTTCTCTCGCTTGCACTTGCACATGCAGAATGCTTGCACAATTCGTCTTTACTCAAATATTCCCTTAACCTATTTCCTCCATATGGTTTCATGTGAACAGAAAAAAGTTGTTTTCTTGGAAGAAAAGCCTCATCTCAAAGGTATTATCAATAGTATACTTTTCATGCCATGGGTAGATCTATGCTTTGCTACTGGTGGGTGCGACCATGCAGTAATACTTTGGAATGAGAAGGAAAATTCATGGAAACCGAAGACCTTACATAGAAACCAGCATTCTTCTGCCGTTATGGGAGTCGCTGGATTGCAGCAAAACAAGGTTATATTGTCTGTTGGTGCAGATAAAAGGATTGTTGGGTTTGACTTGTTGGCTGAAACAGCTGAATTCAAACATCAGATTGATACCAAATGCATGAGTGTGCTACCAAACCCGTCGGATTTCAATATGTTCATGGTGCAAACAGGGTAAGTGACTGAACCATTTGGCCAATGTAAGAACACCATAGTTTCCCTTTCTAGAACTCATGCAATTTTTTCAGGTAAATTTCACAAAACCCCATGAACTTTGAAAATTGTTCTAAAGACCCCTGAAATATTGGAAAATCTCATAGACAGCAATAACATGTTCAATAAAAAGTCTAAAAGCGAACCTGATTCGTGTCTTGTTCTCCCACAGGAATGTTCTTTATTCAATTTTTTCTTCAGAAATTTTGGTTTGTCATAATTCAAAGTTACTGCTCTACAGATTAACGTCATTATGACATTTTTTTAGTAGTTTAGAGGAGTTTAGTACAATTTTGAAATTATGGGGTTTTTAATCTGATTTAGAAAGTTCTGTGCAAAGCCCTTCAAAGTTCATAAGGGGTTTTATGAAATGTACCCTCTTTTACTTTTATTAAAAACAGCATGTTCCCACTATTCTTTTTACTTTTATTAATATTTCCCATCATCTTTTTCTGTTCTCATATTGATGAGTTTATAATGCCCCAAGCAAAAGAGATAGCCGCTCCTAGTATTGCCACCATCCACACAATTGAATAGGGCTTTTCACTATTCCATCAGTAATTCTAGTTACAGATCCCCATCCCCACCCAAAAAAAAAAAAAGAAACAAAACTGTATTTTTGCTATACCCTTATATATTGGTGGTCCTATGAAATTTACACTTTCATTTAGCTAACAGGTCCCATAAAAATTGGAAACCAATTGCTATCCTTAATTTAAAGATACAGAAGTTTTTAAAAAATTTTCCCTCCCGTTCTTTCAGCATTATCTCAATCTTACTTTTGAAGGAGACAAACTTTACTAGTTAGCTAATTCAAACTTCTCTCGCTTGCACTTGCACATGCAGAATGCTTGCACAATTCGTCTTTACTCAAATATTCCCTTAACCTATTTCCTCCATATGGTTTCATGTGAACAGAAAAAAGTTGTTTTCTTGGAAGAAAAGCCTCATCTCAAAGGTATTATCAATAGTATACTTTTCATGCCATGGGTAGATCTATGCTTTGCTACTGGTGGGTGCGACCATGCAGTAATACTTTGGAATGAGAAGGAAAATTCATGGAAACCGAAGACCTTACATAGAAACCAGCATTCTTCTGCCGTTATGGGAGTCGCTGGATTGCAGCAAAACAAGGTTATATTGTCTGTTGGTGCAGATAAAAGGATTGTTGGGTTTGACTTGTTGGCTGAAACAGCTGAATTCAAACATCAGATTGATACCAAATGCATGAGTGTGCTACCAAACCCGTCGGATTTCAATATGTTCATGGTGCAAACAGGGTAAGTGACTGAACCATTTGGCCAATGTAAGAACACCATAGTTTCCCTTTCTAGAACTCATGCAATTTTTTCAGGTAAATTTCACAAAACCCCATGAACTTTGAAAATTGTTCTAAAGACCCCTGAAATATTGGAAAATCTCATAGACAGCAATAACATGTTCAATAAAAGTCTAAAAGCGAACCTGATTCGTGTCTTGTTCTCCCACAGGAATGTTCTTTATTCAATTTTTTCTTCAGAAATTTTGGTTTGTCATAATTCAAAGTTACTGCTCTACAGATTAACGTCATTATGACATTTTTTTAGTAGTTTAGAGGAGTTTAGTACAATTTTGAAATTATGGGGTTTTTAATTTTTCAAGATTGCCAATAGCCCTGTCCATGTCAGATTATGTTGTCTTGCCTAAACCGTACACACCTGACCTAAGGCAATGCACCGTCATTTAGTGCCTTCATGTCACTTAAAATCGTAATTTTTCAACTCTCATTGTATTACATAAGGCCTGTATCAGCTTTATCACTCACCATCTAATGTTTAGTAGTGCCAAAATATGGACCCGTTTGTCATTTTGAACTAAACTACAGTCCTTACCGTAGACTTCCATAATGTCATATCTTATTATCATCTCAAGACAACAATAACCTTAGCATGGGCTTCTATCATGTTGCACGGTCTATGATGCCTACCTGATGCTTTCATTTTGTTCTCCTTAACCTTCGTCATGTGCACATGACAACCTAAACGACCAGTGTGTTCTCTGATTAACATTTGCTCTGCACCAAGCAAAAACATATAATGATGCTAGTTGAAATGTACAAGTGGAGCCGGACAATCGCTAACAAGGAACAAAGAAAGAAGACCTGAAGTTTATGTGGCTTCCTTTTTCAGGGGCACAAGATATTGCACTATCATAAAAGGAGAATATAAGTATATAAGATAACCTTTTTTTCCTCCCAATGATTCTTCTTACTTTTATTAAAAACAGCATGTTCCCACTATTCTTTTTTACTTTTATTAATATTTCCCATCATCTTTTTCTGTTCTCATATTGATGAGTTTATAATGCCCCAAGCAAAAAGAGATAGCCGCTCCTAGTATTGCCACCATCCACACAATTGAATAGGGCTTTTTCACTATTCCATCAGTAATTCTAGTTACAGATCCCCATCCCCACCCAAAAAAAAAAAAAAAAAAGAAAAAAAAGAAACAAAACTGTATTTTTGCTATACCCTTATATATTGGTGGTCCTATGAAATTTACACTTTCATTTAGCTAACAGGTCCCATAAAAATTGGAAACCAATTGCTATCCTTAATTTAAAGATACAGAAGTTTTTTTTAAAAAAATTTTCCCTCCCGTTCTTTCAGCATTATCTCTTTCAGCATTATCTCAATCTTACTTTTGAAGGAGACAAACTTTACTAGTTAGCTAATTCAAACTTCTCTCGCTTGCACTTGCACATGCAGAATGCTTGCACAATTCGTCTTTACTCAAATATTCCCTTAACCTATTTCCTCCATATGGTTTCATGTGAACAGAAAAAAGTTGTTTTCTTGGAAGAAAAGCCTCATCTCAAAGGTATTATCAATAGTATACTTTTCATGCCATGGGTAGATCTATGCTTTGCTACTGGTGGGTGCGACCATGCAGTAATACTTTGGAATGAGAAGGAAAATTCATGGAAACCGAAGACCTTACATAGAAACCAGCATTCTTCTGCCGTTATGGGAGTCGCTGGATTGCAGCAAAACAAGGTTATATTGTCTGTTGGTGCAGATAAAAGGATTGTTGGGTTTGACTTGTTGGCTGAAACAGCTGAATTCAAACATCAGATTGATACCAAATGCATGAGTGTGCTACCAAACCCGTCGGATTTCAATATGTTCATGGTGCAAACAGGGTAAGTGACTGAACCATTTGGCCAATGTAAGAACACCATAGTTTCCCTTTCTAGAACTCATGCAATTTTTTTCAGGTAAATTTCACAAAACCCCCATGAACTTTGGGGCATCTTGCACAATCCACTGGAACTCTATAAATTAGAGAAGTCGCCCATGAACTTTGAAAATTGTTCTAAAGACCCCTGAAATATTGGAAAATCTCATAGACAGCAATAACATGTTCAATAAAAAGTCTAAAAGCGAACCTGATTCGTGTCTTGTTCTCCCACAGGAATGTTCTTTATTCAATTTTTTCTTCAGAAATTTTGGTTTGTCATAATTCAAAGTTACTGCTCTACAGATTAACGTCATTATGACATTTTTTTAGTAGTTTAGAGGAGTTTAGTACAATTTTGAAATTATGGGGTTTTTTTAATCTGATTTAGAAAGTTCTGTGCAAAGCCCTTCAAAGTTCATAAGGGGTTTTATGAAATGTACCCTCTTTTACTTTTATCAAGTTTTACTTTATCAATAAATCCTTTGCTTTAATTTATGCTGTACTCTTTTTTCAACTGTTACCTTCCAGTCCAGACGCAGAACTTTACTCTTGCTAAGATATAACTATGAACAAGTTGGAAGATCTATAGCCTTGCCCTTCATGTATTGGGATAAGGAGGAAGACCTCGTTACCAAAGTAGAAAACTATAGAAGTCAAAGCCTATGTGAATAGAAAATTAGCAGTAGCAGCCAACTCTTGGATAAAAGCTGGGAAAGTCATGAAACCACAATTAGAAAACCCTTTGTTTTTCCACCACTGCTTGATTAGTTAGTTTATAAATGACCATACTATATTCATGTGGAAATTTGTGGCTTGAATTCTTTATTTACTCAAGGAAAGTTTTTTGAGTTTGGTATTCTTTCTTTCTGCAGCTTTTTTGATCTCTTTTATTAATATGGTAGCAGGAATCCTAGTTCCATCTCTTGTATTTTCTTTTGCTTTTAATAATATATGTATCTTGTGCAGGAACATTTTCTCAAATAAAAGAGATTTTCTTTGTTTCAAACTTTCCAAGATATCCCTCCGCAGACACCCATAACCAAGCAATTACAGTTTCATATAAAAAGAGTGTTACAGTTTCCTTTTGATGTCTTTTAATATAGTTCAACTATCTGATACTCAAAAGGTCACTCGTCTGTCCTAATACTGCCAGCTTACTTTCTTCTAAACCTTTTAACCTTTAACGTTAAGACTATGTATATTGGTAATTACATCTATTACTTGAACGCCTTTTCGTGATTGCCCCTATTTTTTGTTGTCTATCACCAAAAATAGACCTTGAAGAGTTCAATTCATATTCTCTTTTGCCATTTTCACATACTGGAATTAACTAGAATTACAGGTGAATCTTGAAGACCATCTAATCGTCTTATTTATATTTGCTTCTATTTATTGGCTGTGGTCTTTTTTATAGGTGCATTTTAGTCTGCTCAAAGTTCTCGGTTTTTTGCAGGCAACAAGGCAAGCAGCTCCGGTTGTATGATTATAGAGTCAGGCAAAATACCAAGATTCACGCTTTTGGATGGAAGCAGAGCAGTGAGTCTCAGTCTGCCTTGATCAGTCAAGCTTGGTCTCCTGATGGCCTTTATTTATCTTCGGGATCAGCTGACCCCATCATCCATATCTTTGACATCAGATATAATGGCTCGAATCCCTCGCAGTCAGTGCAAGCACACCAAAGACGAGTTTTTAAAGCTGTGTGGCATCGTTCAGTCCCAATTCTCACGTCTATATCATCTGATCTTAACATTGGATTACACAGAATCAGCTAAAACGGTTATGTACCTTTGGGGCTATTTGTTCTTTCTATTTCCTTTTGGAGATTTTTGAAATTTCTTTTCAGGAAGGCCCATACGAGGGGAATTTTGTTTCATCCCCTAGTGATTGAGTTTTCTGACATATGGAGCTGTTTCTGAAGTTGCAAGGGAGAAAGTTTTGGTGCTAGAGAGGTTGTAGGTTTTAGCTGTATCAGTTACTGTCAATGTATTTACCGAGAACGATGTTTGTATATGTGTATCCACTCATAATTGCAGGCAGATTGTGCAAATTGCTTTAAATTTGCCTCAATGACTATAAAGAACAGTAAATACAGAACTTTCCATCTTTGAGAACAATGATATAGTTGTGGTAGTTAAGTCATTTGTTAGATACTCTGTTATAGTGCACTGGTTATGGCTTGTGTCTCCTATATCTCATTCATTGAATTTTTTTTTTCAGAGCTCAATATATTGTATTCTATCAAATTAATAATGTTCAGGTATCTTGAGGTATGGTGTAATTACAGTAGTGATTTTGGAGTCTGCATATCTACAATGGTAACCTTAGATTTGTATCTACACGAGTAATTCTGAGAAGGAAAAAAAAAATAAACATGCTCCAAGATCACCCGTATAAATGCAATCACTAATCTTGGGCTTACCCTTGTAGAAATGCAAACTCTAAGGTTATCTATATAATTACACCAATACTTCAGTGTACCTGAATGTAATTATCCATATTCTCTATGCATCCATTGTCCGAGCAGCATGCGTCATCGAAGTATTCAACATCAAATATTTATATGTAAACAGGATAAATCTTCAGGCTATCCATCTTTCGATAACATGACCTATATTTTTTTGATTGCTAAGTTGTAGAGTTCCTCTACGACCAAGAATGTAGGGGATCATGAAAACAAAGGTCAATAGAAAGTGTTATTAGCTAACTCGTATTGGGTCTTAGCCTTTTTTTCTCAACCCAACCCATCCCTACCCAAAACAGATCCGTATACTGTATTTACTGTTTTAATGAACTGCAGGGGTCGGGTGAAGTGAGTAAACTCCATTAACAGAAAGAGAGAATCCGATCCGATCTATGAAATTTGGCCCTCACCTCACGCCTCTTATCCCTTTATCTTAACCCCCCTCCAAACCCCCAAAACCCCCGCTCAAATCAATTCCCCAATTCCAAAGCAACGAATCCCTAATTCGTTGAACAAGGGGCCGACGATCGTCATCATGTCGTCGGGAAATCAAGGTGATTTCAGTTCAGAAACCCTAGCGGCTAGGGTTCAGATCTGTGTTTTCTCTCTTCTGCTAGTTAAAATTAGGGTTTTTTTTGTTTGTTTGTTTGTTTGTAGATGATAAGTCTAGCTCGTCGGAGAACAAGAGCACAAAGAGCGAGGCATCGTCTGCGCAGGGACGGCAGAGGCCGGCTGCCGCTGGGTTTCCACCAAACCCTTTCGATTTTTCCTCCATGACTCATCTGCTCGGGGTAAAATTCCTCTCTCTTGATTCATTGAAAATTTGCAAGATAATTTGATTATTTAAGGTTTTTGCAAGATAATTTGATTATTTAAGGTTTCGGTACGATATAGCTGATCCTTACTGGCAAATTAGCAGTAGAGCAGAATTAACAGCTAAAAGGTGGATACTTAGTGTTTTACTTTATGAAAGTTTGCGATCCGAGAAAAGGAGTGGATGATTGCAAAGTTGGAGCCATTTCTCTTGAATGACCCTACCATTTTGATGAACACGAACACGGGAAAACCCCATTTTGTATGTCGATTGTAGCTTGAAACCTGCTTATTGGGTTAGGATGTGTGTTTTTACTGGGGAAACTTCTGATGTTGGAGTCAATTGTATGAATTATTTTTGGATTTGTCATTTCATTCGTCTTTTATGAAATATTCAATAAATTATCTTTCCTCTGTGGAGAAAATTCCTTGGCGGGACTGTGTCTAAAAATGTACATGATGATTCTTCATGCCAACTGCATTGATCTACCATGCGGCTTTATTTCAATAGCCATATGCAGTGGCCCAGTGACAAGTTTATATGGAGAAGGTACTGTGATAATCAATTTCTTCAACCCTTATGCTGTTAACTTATTTAAGAATATTGGAAATGATTTAGATGATTTTTTATACCCAGATTTTGGTTGACACGTGATCTGTATACATTTCACTTTAAAGAGCACTTTTGTGCGGATTCACCATTATAGGGGTTTATGGATGACTATCGCTGGATTCTCGTTATTTTCATAGCTGGATATAAGTTGAGGTTTTTTTTACCTGTCATTGATTTACGGATTACAAAACTAACTTGAATTTCCATTATCTGTCTCGATCGAAGAATTTCTGTACTGTGTTTGAAAGATGAGATATAGCCATGTAGGATACAGGTAACATTGAGTTAAAACAAGATCTGACACAATAGTATGGCATTCTAGTGCTTTGGTCCTATGCATTTGGTTTCACTTTCGGTTTGTGATAGTGTGTGCGCTTAAGTAGAAATAGTTTAAAAGCTGAGACGAACGATCAGAAATTAATGCAGGAGCACACAAAGGCATGAAAATATATTAGAGTGAATGATGGGTGATAATCCTTCGATCACTTAATGTATGTCAGTAACGGAGGGGCTTCATTAGTTTATTGAGGCTAACATTATGCTTAGATCATGATGAATAAAGCATTGGTCTACTCGTGTTAGATCTATCAAAGATGCATACTTATGGTGTTGCTTTAGAAGGCACTATTCATCTTTCTGTGTTAATCTCAACGATTGCAGACATTTCTAATGCGGACCATGTCATGCCACCAATTTCTTATAATATATTTTTTTATGTTGAAGATTAGGGGAAACTTCCTTTTTTGTGGAAATGGCGCCTTTTTCTTCAAAGCTATTTTTGAAATAAAAGAGATGTATAAGGGTGGCACATGGATACGGCAGGATTTATAGGCTTGTATCTGTTACCTATCTATTCTATATATAAACTTGTCTTTATGGAGGCTCTAACAGGTGGCGTGCAAGTATACTTCATGTGCTAGAATGTGCGATCCTAATGAGTAGATTTAACATCTCTACTAAACCGTACCACTACTTTTGCTTTAGGATCAGGTTGCTGCAGTTATTTGCTTCTCCGCTCATTCTTCCCTCTCTTCTCCGGAAGTGAGGTTTGATCTAAAAATTAGCTCTAATGTCTCTCCATATTTTTGCTTGAGGAGCAGTACACAAACCTTTAGTTAATTCCCGGGTCAATCAACTCTCTTCTCAGATAAAAGATATGGTGCAATTCATTGTGTTACTCTTGTTAGGTGCTAACATAAACTTGAATAGTTGCAATCATCTGTTTGCTCATATTGTCAGATGAACAATGTATGGTGATCATCTCTCTCACTCTTCTTTGTAGTATGCATGATTTATATGACATTTTTCTCAAACTAGTTTTGGTTCTATTCAGTATCTTTGCCTTTTTCGACCTTTTTTCTCCTTGTTCTTTTCTTTTTGAGTTTTATGGTCTAGAACAACTATTTGCATAGGGTTCTAGATGAAAGTATTGAGTTTAAATTTGTTTTGGCCTGACATTATGTACAGGATCCATCTATAAAAGACATGGCAGAGCAGATAGCAAAGGATCCTGTGTTTAACCAGATGGCAGAGCAGCTTCAGAAAAGTGTTCAAAATGTGGGGCCAGATGGGGTCCCTCCAATGGACACCCAGCAATATATTTCTACCATGCAAAAGGTCATGCAAAACCCCCAGTTCATGACAATGGCAGAACGGCTTGGAAGTGCTCTAATGCAGGTAGTATTTTTATTGTGATTTGCACAATCTTTGAAATGTTAATATGAGGATGATGGTTTTTTTTAACTAATGCAGTTATTGTACTTGTGAGGATTCTGTTATGGCTAATGTGCTTGAAATATTTTACTAATCAAACTCAATGTTAACTTGTAGGATTCTTCTATGGCTAGTATGCTTGAGAGTTTTGCTAATCCACCTCATAAAGAACAGATCGAAGAAAGGATGGCACGCATGAAGGAAGATCCATCTCTGAAGCCAATTCTTGATGAAATAGAGACTGGAGGTCTTCCTGCAATGATGAAGTAACAGATGATAATGTATTATTGATTTCTATGTCTGTAATATAGGTGCACCTTTATCTTATATTTCTTTTATTAATTTGTCTTAGGTATTGGAATGACCCTGAAGTTCTTCAAAAGCTAGGCCAAGCAATGGGGATGCCCACATCAGGTGAGGCTGCATCATCAACAGAACTTTCTGGACCCGAAGAAGAAGAGGAAGCAGGATATGAGGATGAGTCAGTTGTTCATCACACTGCTAGTGTTGGTGATGTTGAGGTATGGTTATTATGAGTATTCTCTAACTAGTATGCATGTATCAAGTTTAGCTGTCTTTAGAATACTGTTTGATTTATTCCACGGGGCGTATGAAAAATGAATTCTACACTGGACATAAAGAGAACTCTATTTCTGTCTTATTGCAACTGTTTTTTCTCTTTTTTCTATGGCACATAGCTCAATAGAAAGTACCCAGTATAGATAGGCAGAACCTCATCCATGCTATTGTGGCGAGTCTCCCCACCTATTTCACTCCACAAGATAAGCGTGCATGTGTCAGTCTATGTGTGTATGCATGATAAGTCTGCATGTCTCTGTCTATTTATCCATGCATGCATGTGTGTATGCCTTTTGGATGAATGTTTGAATTGTTTTATAGCTTCTTTCATTGAAATAAGAATCATAATCTTTTTGGTATGACAATTTGACAGGATGTCTTAATTTGGTTATACTCGAGATCATCATTATGCAGTTTGTGGCTTTAATTTTCAGCAGAGCATGTATTAGTTAGGATAGAGGTGAGCCAAATTAAAATAGAGATGAGCTCAATCAGGGTAAAGATGAGCTCAATCAGGGTAAAGATGAGCCCAACCCAGTTCATTATGTGATCATCATCGGCTAAGATTAACCTCGCAGCCAAACCCTTTCGAGATTCATGGTTAACCATTATCTTCCTATATTTCTAAAATTTCTGTGTATGTAATTTCCCAGACTCGGCTTACGTGCATGTTCATGTTGTTTCTAATCATCAATAGTGTTAAATAGGTCATAATATTGTCAGAATAAATGCCATCACATCCACTCCCCTCCTGCATAGTACACATATCCATCCACCGTGATAGCGATATTATTGCCAGCTGCGTCTGTGTGAACACATTGTAGCATCTTTCTGTAAATCATCAACTTCCTGAAATTTAACTTTTGATATCATGTGATAATTTGGTGTTGAGGGAGTTGACACATCTTTTTATGTTTAACTAGTTCAATTTATTCATTATTTATTGGTAAGCACCACGTTGGCATTATGTTCATTGAATAAATTCAACAGAAAGCAGACACTATTTTTGTATTTATTCTAAATTTGCATAGTAGGATTTTAATTTGCAGTTTCTGCCAGCAAATATGATCTCTAAACAAGATAAGCTCAATATAAGTTTGGACCAGACTGGTTTTCAGTATATGGGGTGCTTATGATCTATTTTTTGCAAATGACTTTCACATCCACGTCAACATACAAGTGAAATACAATGTCTGTTTGAGAAACCAAATTATTGTTGAAAATACAATGTGAAGATGACGTGGCAAATTAGAATTTATTAATAAATATAGTTAAAGTCATTTAATTGAAAGTGGTACCCATTTCTTTTCACTTTTCATGTGACCTCAACATTTTTTAGCAGAAGTCAAAATTGCGTTAAATTCTTGGCAACTTTCTTACATTTCACTTTCACGACCGCTTGAATTCAAACAAACACCTAAGTGTTAAAAGCGAGTCACTTTTTCACTGTTATTTTTCACTTGCAAGCGAACAAACACCCCCAAGAAATATGTTTGGTAGTCACAATCTATTATTTTGTGTCTAAGTAGTGCTACTAATATCCTCTAAACTACTTGGTACTCCCAAGTCTGCATGGTTTTTGCTCTCACATCTGTGGGATACATGCTATCGTATCTGGCTGATGGTAGATTGTAATGTTGCTTATGTTTCAAACAGGGCTTAAAAAGTGCCCTTGCTGCTGGAGCTGACAAGGATGAAGAAGATTCTGAAGGAAGAAGAGCTTTGCATTTTGCATGTGGCTATGGGGAGGTATGAGAAGTTTACTTTCAATTTCTCCTTGAGAACTAATAGTCATGCTTCAACTTCGAGCTTATGACTGTTTGATATACCCATGTGTGTATGGAAATGTGAGTATAAGCAATGAATATATCTCCGTAGTACTGTCTTTGTGCAGAGTGATGCAAGTTTTTGCTACATTATGATATTTGATTACCCATATGTCAAACCTTTGAGATGGTGAAGAAGGGTTTGAGATGTGATGACTTTTGGTACCCAATATCTAGCCTCATCACATACTTTTGTATCTGGGTTCAATTTCAAAGCAAGTTGTCACATCTGCAACTCCATGAAATTACCTTATTAGGCTTTAGCTTGTTCCATGTCCACTTCACAGTTTTTGTTGACATGTTTTCACTAGAATTTTGCTGCTGTCGCTTATTCAGATGACAGTAATAACACTGGTATAAAACCACTTACTGAGAATAACTATACCTACTATATGCATGTAGATAATCAGATACGCATGTTATCAACTTGATATGTTTCTCTGAATGTAAATGATTTGGTTACCTGCATATCTCTGTAGTTTTATCTATTGTCTAAACTGATCCACAATTTTATGAATGTGGAAGGAACTGGCAAGGTTTTAAATATCAGATATCGAGAAAATATCGAACGGCCAAAGTCCATATCAGATTGTGGCCATCGGAGAAATCTAGGGGATATGTAATAAATATCGAGTGCCATATCGGACGATTTGCATATATAATATAATATCCTAAAATATAATCTAAACATACTTAATGAAATATAAGCATACAGAAGTGTAAATAATATATGTTTAAGATCACTAGCCAATTGTAGAAAATTAGGGAAAAGTGCCTACTTGAATTTGCTAAAAAGTTTCATATGACTGGAATTTTTGCTTAAAAAATCAAAGGACATTGTCCAACATATCGGCTGGCATATTGGCTATGTCAGGTATATATCGCCCAAAAATTACCCAACAAAGCGATAAAGGATATCGAGATCATATCATTTTCCAAAAAATCTTATAAAAGGATATATCGGCTGATATATCAGCTATATCGGGGATATTTAAAACAGTGGAACTGGGTATATCCATCAAAAAAGGATACAGGAGACCTTAACAAGACTATGATACAGGATACAGGAGACCTTAACAAGACTATGATTGAAATGGATTTCCAAGTGTGTATTTTACTTTCATTTAAGGGAGATCGTGACTCCATGGGCTTTGCTTCCATTAAAAATATTGTTTCTTCTTGTCAGGTGAAATGTGCTCAAGTCCTCCTGGAGGCTGGAGCTGCTGTTGACGCACTGGATAAGAACAAAAACACTGCTCTTCACTATGCTGCAGGTTATGGACGCAAGGAATGTGTAGCTCTTCTATTAGAGAATGGCGCAGCAGTGTGAGTCATCAACTTCTCTTTGTATTAACCTTGCTAAGCTTTTACCTCTATGATGGTTACATTCAAGTTATTGTGTTGCAGCACTCTGCAAAACTTGGATGGGAAGACTCCTATTGATGTTGCCAAGCTCAACAACCAGGATGAGGTCCTCAAGCTGCTCGAGAAGGACGCGTTCTTGTAATCTACATTGCAATAGTATTCGAAAGAGAGGGTGAATCATGTTTTGCCATGTATGCTATGTTTCTGATGCTTTTGAGCTCTTCGTCTTGGGCGTCTAAGTTGGAGAATTTGAGTTGCAAGTGGTTCTCTTTCAGGTTCACGCTAGTCTTTTCTGAGAGTGAAAATTTTCAGATGTTTGTATGGATCATTGGATTGCTTCTAATTCGTTCCCCAGTTATTGGGTTGTCTTGTAATAATGATTCTGTAATAGCAGTGGTAATTGTAATATGTTAAGTTGATTATGTTATGTTTGGTGTTTAGAAAGTTTTTGATGCAGCAGTACGTGGTATTTGAAAACACAAGGTGTTAAATTATTGTTTTGCTTTCTACATCTTGGGAGATTGGATGGCGAGCATATGTACTAGTTATTGGAGCACTCTATGATAATGTTTCCGTTGCCGCATGTGTAGCATTATGATCAGGGTTGATCCTGAGATTTTCTATAATTGGCTCCTATTTCTCTATCATTAAGTATCACTTGGCATAGCTAAACTGGTCACTGGAAGCATGACTGAAGCCGGCGGAGAACTAATTGTAGATTTAAGCTAGAATCATATGGCATCAAGCAGGAACTGTCACCTATTTACAAAAGAAGAGTGAAAATGAGCTTTGTGTTCTATAATCGATGATTAGGTGCAACAAAAAATTAAAAAAAGAAAGAAAAGAAAAAATACGTTATGCAGTTACGCTATGCTTTTGACTTTGTTTCAAAGAATCATCTATTAATTGCAGGAGGTATCTTCTATATATAGTTCTACATAGTATCCAAAAAGAACCAGAATTAGGTCATCATGCAATTAGTCAAGAAAAGAAATGCAGCTATCTCCACTGGTCTCAATCCCTCACACATCGATGGATATTTTCTCATGTATTCTACCAAAAATCTTGCAAAGACATCTTTTAAGGCAGAGAAAGAGCACAAGGAACATAAGTTGCAGGAGAGGCGTACGACCTCTCTAGGAATTGCTTCTGCTTATCATCCGCTAAACAAAGAACCGATTCCATACAAACTTCTTGGGCATTTGGTGGAGGGGCTGGCTTGAAGTCCTGCAATTTGGAGTACTCCAAAATGAGGTGATACATATAATCATAAACTCGATCCATGTCCAGTTCTTCCATAAGTTCTTGCGCCTTTTTCCCTACAGCTTCTGCCTGTATCAAGATTGGATCCAACAATGTTTAATGAAACAAAATGCGAAGGAGAAACTTATGGTGCAAGCTTTGATTTAACTACACAAAAACACTTGTTTCACTATCAAACTAGAACTTTGTTGTTCGTAGAAACTTTAGAATTCACTCCTCCAACTAAACTATTTGATCAACTAATTTAACGGGTGACCCATACCATTTATCTTGATTTATATGTCATGATATGTTAAGCCATCCATCCAATGGAACTGCTCATATTTTGCGATAGTTAGATGAATGGTTTAGACAAATGTTTTAGATTTGTTGATATATTCATAGTGAATCAAATTGGTATGAATCACACCTTAGCGTATCCTATGTAATTCGGACTGACATGAGTTTTACTGTGAAATTTTCATAAGAAAGAAATTGTTAGACTCTACGAAAGACTGTAAAAGAATATTACCTCGGATGGATGTAGGTTACCCCAATCAACTGTATCTTTAATATTTTGACACAGGTTGCTGGCACTTATCGGCCAGTAGTTCTTTTTGGGAACAAGACCGCGAGTCAAGAAGTCTTCATATTGTGAATCTATAATCAGGGAAAGAGACCCACAAGCAAGAATATACTTCAAGCTCACTGACCATGCAAAACCTTCAGCGTAGATCTTATAACTGCAAATGATACAAAAGGATCATTGGTGACTTGAAAAAAAAACAAAAAACAAAAGTTTATTTCTGCACAGACCCCCTGTACTCACTGTTTTCAAAATATTACCCGTGTAGTTTCATCGTTGCAGATAGACGCCCCACCCAAAAAAAATAAATAATAAATAAAAAATACCCCAACCAACCCACCCAGGGTTAAATGTTTTTGACCCTTTCACCCTCAGGCTCACTAAGTTCACCCACAGGCCTGTCAAATTTTCAAGAAGGACAAAACTACAGGGGCACTAGCTGCAAAAACAGTGATGTTAGAAGGGGTCTACATGCAATTAAATTCGTACACTCAGGTCACAGTCGAAATTGTCTTACCGATGATCACATTGGTTCCCGAGTTCTGATTTCTTAAAACCAGCTCGTGCTTCTTCACCCCAGTCCTACAATGCAAGAAAATATGCAGTCCTTTCAAATAATGATCAAAGTTTATATTTTGCCGTAAATAAGCAAGTTACTGGGACATTAATCCAGGCCTGTGATCATTTAGTTATTACCTGGCGCATAATTTGGGCGCCCCACATCTTCGTGTCGTTACAAGCTAACAAAGTTCCTCGTATTGGAGCGGTATAGGGATTTCCTTTCCAATAAGCTGTGGCCTCCTTCTGCTTCCATGTCATGGATTGAGAACCAAGCTTGATTCCTTTGAACTCTTCTTCCCAAGATTTTATGTTTATCTCAGGCCTATATAAGTTACATGCTACTTAAGAGGCAATTTATAAAGGGGTTACTTGCGGATACATCCCTTGTATTGTTGCGGTTTTGAGCTAACTTCCCATCTAATTTTATGGTTGCAGACTGATCCATGAGTGAAAACTTGTTGACTCTTTTACCCTCAGAGAGTATTTATTAACAAATAGACCCCTTGAGGGTAAACGAATCGATGATTTTCCTGAAAGGGTCTGTCTGCGACAATAAAACTAGATGGGTAGTTAGTTCAAAACAACGATGTTATAAGGGGTCTTGTCTGCAATTAACGCTTAAAAGATGTCAGAACACGGAGACAATGTATGAAGCTTTATTGTTAGACCAGTTAAAAAAGAAGAAAGAAGTATAAAAAAATTATTGGTGGATGAATTTGTGTAAAATAGTTCAATATTGTCTAATCGTTAAGAAGACGAGTGGTAATTTAGATACGTAGTAGCACAGCCACAAAGGAAAATTTAGAAAGGCGCTCCATTCCAGTAATTTCATCTTGAGAGCATCCTCTTCATTCTTTTATCTACTGATTGCAGCAGAGTCTAGTTCTCCAAAATAGAGGAAGCAAATTCTATTTTCATCCAAACAGGGTTAGTGATACTGAAAGTTAAATTAGTAAGTAAATCATATTCTTTCATTCAGTTTTCTTATGAATCATCTCCTTTTCTGAATTGCTTCCAAGTAAGTTATTTTATGTCTTACTTTTGGTCCTATCTGGCACATTTAGTGATCTTCGTTGTACATGATCAAATCGATTCTTTCTCCATTTTATCCTCAATAGGAGCAACAACTTTCATTCTACAAATGCACTCATTTATTTAATATCTAGTCAATTCTCATTTCTGCTATACTCTTTTTTTAACAAATATTTTTAAATTATCCAACATTCTGACCGCTAAAGCATTGTTGGTGTTTACTTTATTGCTCCTTGAAAATTAAATTCAAAAAAACTGCACGCGCACATTGAGCTATAACAACAGGAACATCATGAATCATAAGAAAAAGGGCAAAGTTTGACGTACCATCCCCAAAAGGACCAATCCGGGAACGGAATATCCAGGTGCTTCTTAGTGGTACAATATCTGAACAACGGCGGCGCAGGCGGCAAACCCCGGGGATTCCCCCCATTACCATCATAATACTTCCCCCTCTCGATCATCGGCCTGTCCATACAATCAAACATCATATCCACATCCGGTACCATTCCAGGGTACCTCCTCAGCAGCTGCAACAACCCCCATATCGTAAACATCGCCCTGGGCTGCCCGCACGCATAATAAAGATCGACGTAGAGTTTTCGACCCTCGACGATCACAATCCTCATCGCCGCGTGCCGTTGGGCGTCGTCGAGCATTTGCTGCGAAATGCCGGAGCGCTTCCAGGGTTGGAGGTCGCGGTGGATGGAGCGGAAGAAGTAGGGGCAGGAGCGGCGGTTCTTGGGGCGGCGGGTGAGGTTGGAGGAGGCGGTGGTGAAGGAGGGGAGGCGGAGGCAGGAGAGGTAGGAGCAGCGGAAGATGGTGGTGGGGGTGTGGGGTTGTGGGTCCTTGTTGAAGGGGTGCCACGGGGTTGGGTCTAGGTTGTGGCCTATGATTGTTCTTGTTTGTGATGCTACACTCCCTGCTGCCTGCAACAAAAATTATATTACTAATATAATACTGGACATCAAGAAAAAAAATATATAGTCATCAGAAGTAGAACACTCCGAACATCTTCTGCTAGACAAAAATATTTTTTTTTAATTTTTTATTATTGTTAAAATATAAAAATATAACCCGTATTCCTTATCGCAATTTCAAAGTTTTCAAATGCAATGACACACACTTGATGATACTAGAGTAACCACATCTGAAACGTATTGGCCACGAATTTCTAAAGCGGATTAGAATGAGAAGATAATGCTCCATAAATCCTGATTTTGGCCATGATAGAATTGAAGAAGTAAATATTATACTCAAATTTATACTTTCAATGATTTGTCAACAACATTGTCATCAGAAAAGAAATTTATAGAAAAAGGGGGAAAAAAAAATAGCGACAATCTCATCCAAAAAAAAATATTTCAAAACATCAATGCCAATTCCTCAAAAAGAAAATCAAATCAAAGATGATAGCTTTTAAATCAGTTCTTTCTACTCAAACAATAAATTTGCACTAGACATATTCCACAATAAAATCACAGACATTCAAACAGTGGATTTAAAGTAGAGTCTCTCTTTAATTTGCAAAACTTTCGGGAAAAAGCCTCCCTGAAAACAGTAGTCCTTTTGTATATGTCGGCTGTTGCCATTGACTAATGAAGTTGACAAAGTTCTGTAATTGATCAACCAATGAAATTAACTCATAAAATAATAATAATAATAAGAATTATGAAGTAAGCAATAGAGTACTAACCGTATAAAGGGAGTAGGCAGCGATGAAGACAGCCGCAGAGAAGAGGAGGAGGAGGATGGCGAAGGGGAAGCGGCGGAGCCAGCGGATGGAACTGGAGGAAGCCATTCGAGCATTAATTTTTGCATTGATTACTTGGATCTCATTGTCAATTTATTTGTTTCAAATGGGAGAGGAGAATTAACTAATTATGTAATTTGGTAATAAATTGAATTGAATCTTCATGAGGATTGTCTTTCTGTTCCCCTTTTTTTTTTTCTTGTTCTTGAGAGGGAAAATGACACACGAGTTTGTCGTGTGGGAATGGTAGATCAGTGACCACTTGGCAGGTGGGTCCCCCGTTGTCCTGGTGTCCCGCCGAGTGTTGCTGCGCGCGCCCTGTTTTGTTGCTACGTGGGTGGGACCCAATTAAAAGAGAAAGGCGGATCCCTTGTTTCCCGGTGGTAGTACGGTCCGAATTCCAAATAATTACTGCGGCCAGAGAGAACAGAACACTCTACTACTCATCCCTTCTTCTTGATTTCAATGCATCTTTACTTTTTTTTTTTTTGGCCTCCAGTTACTATTTGTTAACTGAACTATTTTACGTTTATGTCTCTTAATCAATTAAATTCGTTTCCTGGGTAACTTCTGAATTATATTTTGGCCCAGTTTGTCCCTTAAACTATAAATTTCGTTCCCGCTAACTTTTGAACCATAAACTTTACTATCTAGGTAAAAAGGTAGAGTTTAGGGAACAGTGTGGGACCCAAAAAGGATGTAAGCGCCAAAAACGAATTTAATAGTTTTGAAGGCATGTACCCCACTAAAACTAATTCAGGTGATAAGAAGGAATAAACTATAGTTTCAAAGGCAAATAGGGACTAAAGCGCGTTTTTTTAAACACATCTTGGTTATGAGACTATTTATATAGAAGCCAATGATTATGTCCTAACTATTTTAGTTTGAATAGAATGCAAACTTTTAATCATGTTTAGACTCAATTTCTTAAATAACTTTTAATCATGTTTAGACACTATGTCTTAGTTTCTAACCTGATCCAAACACATGAAGTTACACATAATTAAACGAACCAATTTTCGTTCAACACGTTTAGCTTAGAAATTTAGAATAGGTACTAATTCTTCCACTAATATAATCTCTAAGGGTCACCGCATAATGGAGTGGAGGTTGCTTTACTAATTTTATGTTTCATTTCACACTTAAATTAATGTGTCTACTTTATTATTTAATTATTTCAATTCGCTCTGTCTCTCTCTTTCGGATTCGCAATGATTTTTATTAAAATGATTTCATAATCAGCTATTTCTGACATAGTAAAAGGAGTGAAGGGAGGGGCCGGGGGCGTGGGGGAGGGCTTTGTCTGCTGTCTTGTTCTCCTTCTTGTTGACATAAGACATTTTTACCTATTGTTTCATTTTAGCTTGGGATTATATTAACTTACATGAATAATTTGCATTAAATATTTACATCATTCCTATTGAAAATTCTGTAGAAAATACTTTTCTTGCAAATAATAAATATGTACAGTAGCTAATTTGTTGTGTATTTGCATTTTGGAGAGAGCCGAAATATAATTTTACACGATCATTAGTATTTTTTCCCTACTTCTTATAAGGTAATATTCGGTACTTTTAGGAAAAAAACTTAGCGAAATACCTCCTTAACCCTCCTTTAATTGCCAAACACAAAAAAATTTAACTCTTCACCTTAACCATCTGATCCAAATAGAATTTAATTATTTCTAACCCTCATATATAATCGGTTAACTAACTCAATCCTTCTCTTTAATCTTTTTTCCTCAACCCCTTGCCAAACGGCACCTAATGTAATAATTGAGAGACTAATAAAGATTTTGATTTGAGTCCAGATTTGGTATTGTAATTTTCTGACAAAAAATATTACCACTTAATTGAAAATCTCTCTCAATTTGCAATGCAGAAGATCTACTTGGGGCCTACAATTTTACAATTGGTAGAAAAAAAGGTTAATTGCGGATAGACTTCCTACACTATACTTTATTGTTGTTGCGGATAGATCCCAGAGTGAAAAATTTTGACCCTTTTCAAGGAATCTTTCCGCAACAATAGATTTTTACCCAAGACATTCATTCGCAACAATAAAACTTTTTCAAGGGATCCATCTGCAACAATAGAACTATAATGATAGTAAGTTTAATTTGGTGACAACACATGTGGGCTATCTGCATTTAACCCAAAAGAAACTCCATTCCTCGGGTTACAATCCGTAGGGAAAAAATCACAATGAAACTCTTTGTATAGTCCAAGGCAATAGACAGAACATCTGACACCCAAGTTTTGATTTCGCCATTTTTTTCTGATTTTATTTAGCAAAATAAACAACCAAAATGGTTGCTGAAAAATTGCTCTCACAACAACGCACCTTAGAGAGTTCTGAAACTATACTGGGATTTGAGCTCACTTGGATTGATGAACGACTGTATGGGTCAAATTGGTAAAACATCTAATTACTTTATCATTTTTCATATCCATTTTCACCGTATCGTCTCATTATCGATGTTGACTATTAATCATAAAAGGCTCGATTTGAGATATACCTGTTTCCGTGGTCCATAGAATTGTCACGCACCTTCATCTTCACACAATTGTCATATCATTCCCGCGACTAACGCATAAACAAAATATTAAGGAGGAGGAGAAGACTTCTATATTTCTGTGCATTTTCTTGTGTTTACTTTATCTTTATGTGAATTATGGATTAACTAACTTATCTTAAAACTTGTATAGAATAAAATAAAGATAAAGGGACCGGCCCACTCAATTTCGGTGGGTCCCACATGCTAACACTCGATCCAGAAACGAGGCTGCTGCAAATTATTTTTCTGCAATCAGCTGACAACGACCTGTTACCTAATTCTAAATTATTACATTACTGGTGTTAGGAATATATAAACTCTATAACCAGGAGAGAAAACGAGAAAGACAGAAAAAGATCACAGTAAGACAGAGATTGTATGCAGTTCGGCAATTTATCTATGTCCACAGCCACGCTAGGGTTTTTTTCTTTTTCTCGATAAAGTTACAATTACGAGCAGTGGCGCATCCAGGATTTCTTCAAAGTGATGTCACTATCTATTTAACAATTAAAAAAACTTTACAATTTTCTTTGATGAGTTTTTATCTTTCGAGAAAAGTACATAATCACATCATTAATAACACTATTAAATACATCTTTCTTAATATAACATGTTACTAATCACGGATTCTCAAGTTCCGATCTTGAATTTTAGTGTGAGTTTTTGTCAAGTTTCTTAGTTATCCCCTTCAACTTTCAACAACATTCAAAGAAAATCCTTGCTCGTGTTAATCGCAATTCTCGCATGTGTGATTAAATTACGCAAGGAGACTTTTTATAGTGAAAATTGTGCTTCATGTCTTGGGGGTTTTTTTTTTGAAAAATTAAAAGTTGAAGGGGGTTTTCTGAGAAACAAAAAAACTTAAGAAGGTTTTGTAACATTTTAGAAGTTAAGGGGAGTTATCTAAGAAACTCCTAAACTAAGAGGGTTTTTGTGAAATTTACCATTTTAATTGAATGGGATCGCGTGCCAATTTAAAATTTTAGGTTGGGTTCCGATAAAAGGGGTCATCGAAATTAAAGTGCGGTAAATTTCTTAAAGAGATGGCTTTTTGTTTGGGGCTGTTCTTGGTCCTCCTTGACCAAACTGGTGTCACGTGACACGAGTTTGGTTAAGGTGAATCCACCCTCGATTACAGGAGAGAGTTGCCATGTATATAGATAGAGTCATTTACACTTCTATATAACATATAATTTTTGCGCCAGTTTGCACAGTCCAATCAGACACCACAACTCCAACAACTGGTTCAACAGAGATGCGTATCTTTAGATCAAAAGTTTTCGTTTGATTACCAAGAATAAGAGATCGCTGCAAATTTTCTTCTGCGGTTAGTACTACACCGGACCTGGTATATTGCAAAATTAAGGAGTTAATTGCGCGTAGACCCACGGGCCTATCTGTCAAATTCAAATTACAGGGGTAATAAGTTCCTAAATGTGATATTTCTGGGGAATCTATGTGCAATTAACCCTATGTGCAATTAATCATTATCCCCTTCTTTCTTGCTCTTCTTTTTGTTTTTCATTTCTTTGCCAATAAATTTATATTAATACAAGTTTCAAGATAAGCAACAACATAGGTATAGTGTTGGCTACTAAATTCCAAGTGCATAAGATTTCACATAAGAAGAAAATCTCAATCGCTGGCCTCTGGGCAATCACCTTCTCCCATATTTGATGTCGTATTGCTGCATCCTGTATCAGATATCAAACCTGCACCACTCAGACTGTAAATATCTTTCTCACTTTCTTCATCCTCCTCCGGCAAATGGGACAAGTACCCGCCTCATCTGCTATCCTGCAGTATCAATAACTGACTCATATCAGTCTCCACCTATATGAAACCGATAATTTTTAATAACTGCAGACAGACTCCATGTACTGTCACCAAATTTTGGATAGACCTCCTGTAGTTCTATTTGTTGAAGATAGACCCCCAGAGTGAAACTTTTTACATGTTTGGGAGTTTACTAGGGGAAGGGAAAGGAGGATAAAATAGGAAAGTAGATAGAGAAGGAGAGGGACAAGATAATATGTTGTTTAGGAGTTTAGTAGGGGGAATGGAGGTGAACTTAAATCATCTTGTTTGGAAGTCTTAATAAAAGGAAGGAGAGTGAAGAGTTAGCCAACGATTCGGTATGATAGAGGGTAAAATTGTGTCTATACGTTGAAAATTTTATGATATGCTCTCTTCCCCTCTACTACCACTCGGCTTGGGGGCAATGAAATCGCCTAAACTTTTATAGAAACTTCCCCTCCCCTAAAGGGATCTAATTGCAATTGGGTGATAGTGCAGGAGGTCTATCCGTAGCTAACCTTAAGTTTAAAGGGTGATTATGGGGTGTAGCTACTTCTTGCCCCTATTTTATTCTACTAGTATATACCCCTCTGGTTCCATGACATGTTTTTTTCCTTAGTTTTTAATCTATATTGTTGCTATTTGTTGGCCCATGAATTGACCGGCCCATTTGATGGAGAGGCCAGTTCATTCTTTACTTACCGACCCTCGGTTTCTTTCCTCTTTGAGTCATTGCCTTGAAACCCTAGTTTCCTCCCTCCCCTCTCGGGTGCTTTGAAAACCCTAGAAATCTCTCCCTCTTGTCGGTGCCCTCTTCTATATATAGAAGGGTTGGTAGTAGCTTCGAGGGTGAGGAGATCGAGAGGGCTTTGTCGAACCTCTCCCTGTTTCTCTGTGGCGCTCTTCTCCGTCCTTTGCTTTGTGCGATCCCTCTTTCTTTGTGAGGCGGGTTGATTTCTCCCCTTTGTGTCCTTGGTGGTGCACACGAAGGAACATCGTGGTGATTGAAGCGAGCCGAGCCAAGCGGCGACACCGTTCCTCAACAGTGGTATCGAGCTAGGTTGAGTCGTCGCCGTTCAAAACCGAGCGGTTCATTTGTCATTTGGATCTCGTGAGCCCACGAGATGTGGGCAGACCGTCGCCGCCGCCGTTCCAGCCATCGAACCGTCGCCGCCGCCGTTCCAGCCATCGAACCGCCGCCGCCGCCGTCGCGTGGGTAAGGTCGAAACCCTATCCTAGGGTTTCGCTCGAGTAAAGAGACCTATCCTGCGTTTACTAGCGATATTTGGTATTTGAAATTTCATTTGGTCATTTGAAATTAAAATTTAATTTGGTCATTTGAAATTAAAATTTCATTTGGTCGTTTGTCTTATTCTTACGTGTGAAGGATGTGCGCTACTAATCACTATGGTATGGTTCAATATGGTTTGGTTCCGTTCAACGGAAAATCGATTTTAGCATTTGGAAACAAAAATAAAATGTATTTTAATTCGTGAAGTCATTAGGGCTATTGGTCGAGACTTATTTGGCTTCGACCTTGAAGAAAAAGTGAAATGAGCGAAAATGCATGTTCCACAATTTATTTGAACTTATCGACTACGTGCTTAGAAAAGTTGGAATTTTGGAATCTGCTAAAACCCTTTGGGATAAACTTGAAGAACTATATCTGAAAACCTCTTTACCCAGTAAAATGTTTTTGCTTGAAAAATTTTCAAATTTAGATTGGATATGTCTAAGGACATTGAGGAGAACCTAGATGTTTTCACAAAACTTATTTGGACATTAAGTTAACAGGTGATAAACATATAGGCGAATATACTCCTATTGCACTTCTAAATGCTATTCGACTCATATAGTGATGTAAAATCTGCTATTAAATATGGTAGAGATGAGGTTACCCTTGATATTGTGATCAATGGTCTTAAGAGTAAGGAATTAGATTTAAAACATTCAGGGAAAATAAAAATTCGGTGAGGTTATGCATGTGAGGGGTAGGCCTCGAGAATAGGTCTAATAACCAAAAGAATGCAAGTAATGGGGAATCAAGTAAGAAAAATTTGAAAATGGAAGGGTAGATCTAAGTCCAGGTTTAAAGTTAAAAATGCTATAATTGTCATGGCCGGTCACTTTATTAAAGATTGTCCTAAACCTAAGAAATATCGACAAAATGATCATGCTAATATGGTACATGTGAGGGCAAAATGGGTGAAATTTTCATGATTAATAATCTTTGTGATTATGCATATTTGAACTCTGTGTTGTCTGATTCTTTGTGTAAATCAGATTGGTTATTAGACTCTGGTTGTACTTTTCATATGACTCCTTTTAAAAACATGTTTTCAAACTACAAGAAAATAGAGAATGGCTTTGTGTCAATGGCAAATGAAAAGAAAAGCAATGTTTTAGGAACTGGTGATGTATGCCTTAGGTTTTCTTTTGGTTCTGAGTTTACTTTGAAGAATGTTAGGCATGTTCACGATTTAAGTTATAACTTGATTTCTTGTGCATCTCTAGAAAATGATGGTTTGGAGGGAAAATGGGGTAAAGGGGTTATGAAAATTCGAAGGGTCTCTTGTTATTTTCTTGTTGAAAAACAAAATAACTTGTATGTTTGTCATCTTGAACACATTGCTTGATTACATTAACTCTGTGATAGGTGATAAATCGTTTTATGGCATAATAGATTAGGTCACATGAGTAATAAAGGATTAGAAATTTTGCATAAAGGAGGTCACTTTGGTAGTGATAAAATATCCACCATCCCTTCGTGAATCTTGTGTGCTAGGAAAACAACATAGGGTTAGTTTTCCGTTTCTTCTTTCCTAATCGGTCTAAGTGTCTTGATGTACTTGAATATTTGCATCTTGATGTGTGGGGTCCCTCTAGTGTTTCTACATGGAGGGAACCAATATTTTCTTTCCATAATTGATGATTACTCTAGGAAAATTTGGGTTTTACTCATGAAACAAAAATCGAAGTTTTTGACAAATTTAAAAGCGGAAAATTATGATTGAAAACCAAGCGGAAAGAAAATTAAAACTCTTAGGACGAGATAATGGTCTTGAGTTTTGTAACAAACAATTGAATGACTTGTGTGCTACTTGGGGTATTAAAAGACATAAAAGCTGTTCCCTACACACCACGACAAAATGGGGTTCTTTGAAAGGATGAATAGAACTCTCTTAGAGAGGGTGAGGGCTATGTTGGCCACATCTGGGCTCTCCAAGAAGTTCGGGAGAAGTTTGTACTGCGGCTTATTTGATTAATAGGTCTCCTACGTTCCCTTAGGAGGAAATGCCACAATTTGTGTTCACGGACAAACCTCTTGATTTAAATAACTTGAGAATTTTGAGTCTTGGCTATGTGCATCAAAGGATTGATAAGTTAGAACCTAGATCTAAGAAATGTGTTTTCTTAGGATACCTGAAGGGTAAAAGGTTATAGGCTTTGGAATAAGAGTGAACAGGGTTTAAGATAGTAATAAGTAGAGATGTTGTTTTTAATGAAAATGAATTTCCTTGTTTATCTTTACTGTTCCTATTTAGAAAATGATGCTCCAAATGAGGTGGAGCAAATGCCTATTATTAATCAATCTGAATTACCTCAGAAGAGAATATAATTATTGAAAATCAAGATGAGATTATTCCTAATGAGGTGGAGCATAATATCAGGAAATAGATAACATGCATGATTTGAATGATTATCAACTCACTAGGGATAGAAATAAAAGAACCATTAGGAAACGATAGATATAGAGATTGCAATTTGGTGATTGTAATATGTCAGAGTTTGCCTTTAATGTGTTTGAATCCCTTGAGTGCAATGAACCTAAGACTTATAGTGAAGCATTAAGGTCAAAATATTCTAAAGAATGGATTAGTGCTATGAAGAGTGAGATGGAATCCACGAGAATTAACCAAACATGGAAACTTGTTCCTAAACACGCTAGTTGTTACGTAGTGGGTATGAGTGGTACATTTAAGGTGAAACAAGAATCTGAAGGTGTTAGGTTTAAGGCTAGGTTAGTAGCTAAGGGATTTACTCAAAAGGAGGAGTTGATTATCTTTGAAATTTTTGCTCTGTTGTCAAATTCACTCTTGTTAGAATTATGCTTGCTTTAGTTGCTCATTTTAATTGGGAATTAAAACAAATGGATGTAACTCTTGCTTTCTTACGGTGACCTTGACAAAAATATTTATATGCACCAACACGAGGGCTTTGTGGACCCTAAATTGCACGATCATGTGTGTTTGTTAAAAAGGCTTTGTATGGTTTAAAACAATCACCTAGGCAATGGAATATAAGATTTGATAAATGCATGCAATCTTTAAAGTTTAAAAGGAGTTCTGCGATCATTGCACGTATTATAAGAATATAGACTCGTGCACGTATTTCTTTTAATTTATGTGGATGACATGTTGATTGTTAGCCCTTGTTTGAAGTCCATTGAGCATGTTCAAAAATGTCTTTGTGAAAATTTTGACATGAAAGACTTAGGCGATGCAAAAAGAATTCTAGGCATGAATATTATTAGAGACAAAAACAAATCTACGCTAGTTTTAAACCAAAGTCCATCACGTCGAAAAACTTTTGAGTAAATTTGCTATGTCGATGCCAAATCGTGAATGTGCCTCTTGCTTCCCATTTTGTGTTGAGTAAGGATCAGTCCCCAAACTGAAACTGAAATAAATAATATGAAGAATGTGCCATATTGAATGCTATAGGATCGATCATGTATCTCATGGTTAGCACTAGACGACATTGCATATGCGATTAGTTGCTTGAGTAGATATATGTCAAATCTGGTATGCCTCATTGGAATGCCTTGAAATGGCTTTTAAGATATTTAAAATCCTCTGTGAATGTAGGATTAACCTTCTCTAAGTGTTGAAGGTGTTAAACTAGTTGGCTATGTAGATTCCAATTATGCAAATGATAGAGATAATAGAAAATCTACTACTTCCTATGTGTTCACTTTGTGTGGCTCTTGCATAAGTTGGAAATCTCAACTACAACCCATTGTTGCTTTATCTACTCTGAATCTGGTATGTTCTTTGAAAGCTTTTAAAGAAGCTATTTGGCTTAGGGGCCTTATATCGAAATTGGTTTTCTTGATAAAAATGTGGTTGTATTTTACGATAGTCAATCTGCTATTCAACTTTGCAAAATCACATTTTCATGATAGAACTAAACATATTGATGTCGATTTCATTACATTCGGGATATAGTTGAAAAGGGTATTGTGAAGTTGGAGAAAATTCCCTCGAAATTTAATCCGGTGACATGGGTACTAAGTGTTTGACTGAAAAATTTATCTCGTGTCAAAGAATTTTGAACTTTGACATTGGGTAATTTTCCCCTTGCTTTGTGTGTTGCCTTTGTGGCCTATTAACTTACTTTGTGTTTGTTAATAGCTTTGTGATTCTTTCCTTGAACTTCGATGACCGTTTGGTAGAGTTCGGTCCTTTAATGGACTTGGCATGCTTGGTGATCTTGCCCGATCTTTGTGATCGAGTTTACTTTGTGTATTCTCTTCCATTGCTTGTATCCTCTTTGTGATCATACGGTAATGGTAATGTTATGGCGATGATGAGTCCCCGGTTCAGTATTCCTTTCTTGATTGCACTACCTTGGGCCAAAGGTGGAGATTGTTGCTATTTGTTGGCCCATGAATTGACCGGCCCATTTGATGGAGAGGCCAGTTCATTCTTTACTTACAGACCCTCGGTTTCTTTCCTCTTTGAGTCCGCCTTGAAACCCTAGTTTCCTCCCTCCCCTCTCGGCGGTGCTTTGAAACCCTAGAAATCTCTCCCTCTTGTCGGTGCCCTCTTCTATATATAGAAGGGTTGGTAGTAGCTTCGAGGGTGAGGAGATCGAGAGGGCTTTGTGCGAACCTCTCCCTGTTTCTCTGTGGCGCTCTTCTCCGTCCTTTGCTTTGTGCGATCCTCTTTCTTTGTGAGAGACGAGTTGATTTCTCCCCTTTGTGTCCTTGGTGGTGCACGAGAAGGAACATCGTGGTGATTGAAGCGAGCCGAGCCAAGCGGCGACACCGTTCCTCAACATATATAAATCTTGAGGGAATTTTCTTGGAAAATACTAACTCTGACCATCATGTATGTGATCCCATGGCAGCTTAAACACTAACGGACAAAACATGTGCCACCGGAGCCAGGCAGTGGCGGATCTACACAGTTTCTAGTGGTGTCACAGGACTCCATCGGATTGCCTATAAAGTATGTTCAAAATTAAACAAAGATGATAAAATAGCTATACCCCAATAGCGCAAGAGGTGCATCTGCAAATAAACCAAATTTAAAAGAATGCCAACTTCATATATCAATCACCTCGTTGCGCAAGTGAAACATGTTGCACAATGCCCACAAGGGAGGAAGAAGCTATCCCTCTTAGCATCACAACAAATTGCACAAAGTCGAAGGGTTTCATCAGCTTCTCCCTCATTTACCAACTTCGACGAAACATTGAGAGGTTCTTCAACATCTTCACCATTGGAAACAGAATCATATGATGACCCCAAGCTTGAAGAATCGTTGTCCTTATTTGGTAAGAGGGGGCTTCTTTCTGTTGTGATATTTGTAATCTGTTGACTAACACCATTAAAGGAGCATAGAAGTAAAATGATCTTGAAGGCCAACAGAAACACTGTAGTTATCACACCTGAATTAAGATATAAGGGATAGAATAAGCAAAGGGTAAGTTTGGCATGTGGACTAAAGGAAAGTGCATTACCGAACCGATAATGTAGGATGTCCATCGCGGGCCGTCACGATAGTTTGACATACCATTCATCTTTCTTTGCATCCTGAAGCCAAAGGCAGGTTACTGAGTATTGTAATGGAAAAATCCAGGTACAAAAATGTTTACACTATTGCAGGATATACGATAATTTACTGATTGAGAGTATAATAAGAGGTGCACATTTTAAAGCCCAAGTATATGAATTGATGATATTAGGCTTCTTGTTCAGAGAAAAGTAGATATCGAAGGTTATGAATTGAGAACATAAAAGGAGGCTGATAAAAATGATCATTGCAATTGAGGGATTTCAAGAGAAGGATCTGGCCTTATGCATTACAATTTATCTCAAATGTGGATCATAACAGGCCATACTAAATCATGCAAGATCAATTTTTATACCTGTTCTGGTCCAGATGTTGTTAGGATTACAACACTTTCACTCAGAAAGAACAGCCTCGAAACACATAAACTGTGGCCTAAAGAGCACTTGTAATGCGCTCCTGTTGTATTGTATAAGAGAGCCTGAATTCTAAAATCTAAGTGAACCTGTTTTGAAAAGGCAAGAATTAACTTAGATAGACTTCAGTATACAAAAAGTAGTTAAATATTAAATGCAGATACAAAATCAAATAGAAGATGGCAAGTTAAGTGTGTTATCTATGACACCATTTCAAAATATTACAAATTAAGTTTAAAGAGACAATGTGAAGTTAAATATCGATCCTATTCCATGTGAACATCATGTACAACTATTTACGGAAGTTTTAAGTCAAACATCACATTTACATGTAAATTGATAATGACAAATGCCTCAAAAAATTGGGAAGCGAAGAAACAGTAATAAACTTTCCTCCATTTCTTGTTCGTTGAGATTGCCAACAGCTATATAGTAATCAGAAGGCTTTTCAACGTTCAGCTGGATCGTATCATTTCCTATAATAATCAAATTATGGCTCCATGAGGATAGAAATGAGATGTTTAATCTAACAATTTTGAAAAATTGCATAATAGTTACCGGTTATTAGATTCCAAGATAGCTGGGTACTTGGATAGTATGGATACTCGAGCCACTGATTTAGGCTTTCACCACCTAAACATACCCAGTCCACAGAATCAGCAATTTAATGGATGCTTTATAAAGTTTGTTTACATTTCTAAGTGATGAAACAAATGGAAAACTGCAAATGCATGAATGTTCTTAGAGACAAAAACAAATCACGCTAGTTTTAAACCAAAGTCCACGTCGAAAAACTTTTGAGTAAATTTGCTATGTCCGATGCCAAATCTGGAATGTGCCTCTTGCTTCCCATTTTGTGTTGAGTAAGGATCACCCCAAAACCAAACCTAAATAAATAATATGAAGAATGTGCCATATTCGAATGCTATAGGATCAGTCATGTATCTCATGGTTAGCACTAGACCCGACATTGCATATGCGTTAGTTGCTTGAGTAGATATATGTCAAATCTCGTATGCCTCATGGAATGCCTTGAAATGGCTTTTAAGATATTTAAAATCCTCTCGGAATGTAGGATTAACCTTCTAAGTGTTCGTGTTAAACTAGTTGGCTATGTAGATTCCAATTATGCAAATGATAGAGATAATAGAAAATCTACTACTTCCTATGTGTTCACTTTGTGTGGCTCTTGCATAAGTTGGAAATCTCAACTACAACCCATTGTTGCTTTATCTACCATCGACTGAAATGTTATCGCTTAATCGGCTTTTAAAGAAGCTATTTGGCTTAGGGCCTTATATCCAAATTGGTTTTCTTGATAAAAATGTGGTTGTATTTTTCGATAGTCAATGCTATTCAACTTTGCAAAAATCCACGCTTTTCATGAACTAAACATATTGATGTCGATTTCATTACATTCGATATAGTTGAAAAGGGTATTGTGAAGTTGGAGAAAATTCCCCGAATTTAACTACCGACATGGGTACTAAGTGTTTGATCACGAAAAATTTATCTCGTGTCAAAGAATTTTGAACTTTGACATTGGGTAATTTTTCCCTTGCTTTGTGTGTTGCCTTTGTGGCCTATTAACTTACTTTGTGTTTGTTAATAGCTTTGTGATTCTTTCCTTGAACTTCGATGACCGTTTGGTAGAGTTCGGTCCTTTGTGGACTTGGCATGCTTGGTGATCTTGCCCGATCTTTGTGATCCGAGTTTACTTTGTGTATTCTCTTCCATTGCTTGTATCCTCTTTGTGATCATACGGTAATGGTAATGTTATGGCGATGATGAGTCCCGCTAGCCCAGATTCCTTTCTTCATTGCACTACCTTGGGCCAAAGGTGGAGATTGTTGCTATTTGTTGGCCCATGAATTGACCGCCCATTTGATGGAGAGGCCCGGTTCATTCTTTACTTACCCGACCCTGGGCTTTCCTCTTTGAGTCCACGCCTTGAAACCCTAGTTTCCTCCCTCCCCTCTCGACGCACGTTGAACCCTAGAATCTCTCCTCTTGTCGGTGCCCTCTTCTATATATAGAAGGGTTGGTAGTAGCTCGAGGGTGAGGAGATCGAGAGGGCTTTGTGCGAACCTCTCCCTGTTTCTCTGTGGCGCTCTTCTCCGATCCCTTTGCTTTGCGATCCCTCTTTCTTTGTGAGAGACTGAGTTGATTTCTCCCCTTTGTGTCCTTGGTGGTGCACACGAAGGAACATCGTGGATCGACAAGGAGCTTCGAGCCAAACGACGACACCGTTCCTCAACATATATAAATCTTGAGGGAATTTTCTTGGAAAATACTAACTCGACCATCATGTATGTGATCCCGTGGCGCTTAAACACTAACGGACAAAACATGTGCCACCGGAGCCAGGCAGTGGCGGATCTACACAGTTTCTAGTGGTGTCACAGGACTCCATCGGATTGCCTATAAAGTATGTTCAAAATTAAACAAAGATGATAAAATAGCTATACCCCAATAGCGCAAGAGGTGCATCTGCAAATAAACCAAATTTAAAAGAATGCCAACTTCATATATCAATCACCTCGTTGCGCAAGTGAAACATGTTGCACAATGCCCACAAGGGAGGAAGAAGCTATCCCTCTTAGCATCACAACAAATTGCACAAAGTCGAAGGGTTTCATCAGCTTCTCCCTCATTTACCAACTTCGACGAAACATTGAGAGGTTCTTCAACATCATCACCATTGGAAACAGAATCATATGATGACCCCAAGCTTGAAGAATCGTTGTCCTTATTTGGTAAGAGGGGGCTTCTTTCTGTTGTGATATTTGTAATCTGTTGACTAACACCATTAAAGGAGCATAGAAGTAAAATGATCTTGAAGGCCAACAGAAACACTGTAGTTATCACACCTGAATTAAGATATAAGGGATAGAATAAGCAAAAGGGTAAGTTTGGCATGTGGACTAAAGGAAAGTGCATTACCGAACCGATAATGTAGGATGTCCATCGCGGGCCGTACGATAGTTTGACATACCATTCATCTTTCTTTGCATCCTGAAGCCAAAGGCAGGTTACTGAGTATTGTAATGGAAAAAATCCAGGTACAAAAATGTTTACACTATTGCAGGATATACGATAATTTACTGATTGAGAGTATAATAAGAGGTGCACATTTTAAAGCCCAAGTATATGAATTGATGATATTAGGCTTCTTGTTCAGAGAAAAGAGTAGATATCCGAAGGTTATGAATTGAGAACATAAAAGGAGGCTGATAAAAAATGATCATTGCAATTGAGGGATTTCAAGAGAAGGATCTGGCCTTATGCATTACAATTTATCTCAAATGTGGATCATAACAGGCCATACTAAATCATGCAAGATCAATTTTTATACCTGTTCTGGTCCAGATGTTGTTAGGATTACAACACTTTCACTCAGAAAGAACAGCCTCGAAACACATAAACTGTGGCCTAAAGAGCACTTGTAATGCGCTCCTGTTGTATTGTATAAGAGAGCCTGAATTCTAAAATCTAAGTGAACCTGTTTTGAAAAGGCAAGAATTAACTTAGATAGACTTCAGTATACAAAAAGTAGTTAAATATTAAATGCAGATACAAAATCAAATAGAAGATGGCAAGTTAAGTGTGTTATCTATGACACCATTTCAAAATATTACAAATTAAGTTTAAAGAGACAATGTGAAGTTAAATATCGATCCTATTCCATGTGAACATCATGTACAACTATTTACGGAAGTTTTTAAGTCAAACATCACATTTACATGTAAATTGATAATGACAAATGCCTCAAAAAATTGGGAAGGGAAGCAACAATAATAAACTTACCTCCATTTCTTGTTCGTTGAGATTGCCAACAGCTATATAGTAATCAGAAGGCTTTTCAACGTTCAGCTGGATCGTATCATTTCCTATAATAATCAAATTATGGCTCCATGAGGATAGAAATGAGATGTTTAATCTAACAATTTTGAAAAATTGCATAATAGTTACCGGTTATTAGATTCCAAGATAGCTGGGTACTTGGATAGTATGGATACTCGAGCCACTGATTTAGGCTTTCACCACCTAAACATACCCAGTCCACAGAATCAGCAATTTAATGGATGCTTTATAAAGTTTGTTTACATTTCTAAGTGATGAAACAAATGGAAAACTGCAAATGCATGAATGTTCTTGAAAGAATCTTTTGATTACAAGATAATATATGAGATGTGTACTCGACACAAGCATCAGTATTGAATCATTTCAACCAAAGTTGATGTTGAATAGTCGATTCACCACTTAAAAGTTTCGCTTACCCCAAACCAAGAACAATGTTAAGAACATGTGCATATATACATGAAGACACATGATGTTAAATAGAGGACATGCAATGCAAAGTTAAGCTGCTGCAAAACTTTCATATCAGCTTGATTAGTACTAAGAGAATAACTGAAAATTGCAAGGTGATTGTTCTGACAAGTTATATTGTTCATGAAAAACTCTAAAACAACAAACACAAAGTAAAAGTGCACAGTGTTCACATCGATATAACATTCAAAACAAGAGGACGCTTACCTTGGGCAACAACAAGGATCAAAGGCTGGGATGTGTTGGCTTTCACAGTGTAAGAAATATTAATTTGTGCTTTATCATTGAGATAATATATCCATTCCTGTCATAGTTTCATTAGCTAAACTGGTATCATTCTCTCTGAAAATAAAACATTAACAAAAAAATAGAGCACACAAAAAGTTGCTACAAGTAGCTCAGATAAAGTAGTAGAGTTCTTACCTTGTGGAAATTTGCTGGGATAGACACATTATAGTTTTCTGACCATGTAGTTTGTACATCAAGTGGTGGAGGCTTGGGAAATGCATAGAGCATAGCAATACCATGTCCAGACTCTCCAACTGTTTTCACCTAGATACGAGAAAGGAATCCAAGCCAAATTCATTCTGAAGCATGTCATCAGAGTTCACATCAACTCATTATAATCATTTGTTAAAACAAATTTATTTTGCAGGTGGATTCAATTTATCCATTAAGAATTTGCAACTCCTCGACAAAATAGAAGAGGGAGACTAAAGTATATGCACACCTCTATGTCTTGCACGAAGAAGGTATTGGCCTGCACCAGCCTAGAGCAATTAGGACCCAACACAAGATCAACCGAGCCGTAGATGCCAATAATCGATACGAGAGAAGCTACTTCCACAAAAATTACAAAAGAAATATCAATCCGTCAAAAATAAAGCAACCAATTAGAGAGAGAAAGAGATAGGGTTTGTCACCAAAGAAGCAGGAAGTGAGGAGAATGACAATGCATGGGAAAATGTCCTCTCTCGTGGTGGTGGGGGTCGAATTGTTCACTGAAACTCTGATACGGTACGAGATGGATGTACCTGGCGGCGATGGTGGTTCTTGATTAGCATGATGAGATGAAGAGGAGGAGGAGGAGGAGGAGGATGGCGAGAGTGGAGACGTTATTAGGAGAGAGTCAAGAGAGGGTGAAAGAGGGATGACTTCGTCCATGGAAGAGGAGTGAGAGCAAGTGAGTAGTCGAGAGTGTTGCTAGCTACTGTGTATTGTGGTTAGAGAGAGAGAGAGAGAGAGAGAGAGAGCTAACAGTCAATTTTGTGGAAGGAGAAGGGAGAATGGCGGGTGATAAGTGCTTGAGGGGAGCATGAGCAGAGGAATGGTGGATGGTTCAAGGGAAGAGGAGACTGGTAGTTGGAGATAGATTATGACGAAAGAAATACTCTATATCCTATGAATTATGATTGACATTGGTTCAATCTCTTTAACACTTTTTTTTTAATTAATCTCGTGCAGAAATGTGCCTGCAAAGGCTTAGGCTTTAAAATGCTTTTACAATTATCAGGTTATGTGACGCATATTATTTTACAAGCTTGAAAGTAGTCAATCAGTAAAGATAGTCTTTATTTTGTATTTTAAGAAATGAACATCAAAATAGAGAAGGTCTCCAAAATTTTTACTACTCATACCATCTCAAGGACTTGAAGTTCAGGAAACAAAGGCAGGCTGGTTCTCCTAAGAAGGGTTGAAGCATCCAGGTTGACAATGCAAGTGTTTGTCACTGGGGAATGATGTAATAGCCACCAAGAGACTCCATTTTGCTGGAAGAAGGCTTAAGCATCTCCTTTGGATATTTGTATGATTTCATGCTTTCTATTCAAAAGAGGATACAACGCAAAGTTTTGAATACCAAGGATCTCATAAACCGTTTCCGGAGACAAAGGTGAAAAATCAACACTAAAAATAATCTCCATCATTAAAGAAGTCTCAGGCTCTCAAGCAAAATCATTCTACTCAAGTACATCTTCAGATGAGCAACACGAAGAATCAAGAATTTATAACAAAAACTCGTTTGGTTCTTTCGTCACTTCATTTTGTATTTCAGCATGTATTGTGACATATCATACTCTCAGACATAACACTCTAAACTAACTTGAACACAGAAACAGCAGAGAAAAGCTCCCAAAGGTGTTCGGTATAATGCTTAGAGCACTCTGAGCTACAGCACCATGGGGTCTTGCATTACCTAACATGTGCTAACACTGCACAACAAAAAGGAAACAGTGAAAGAATAGACATTCTTTTTGAAGCCACGAGATGTCTTCTTCTTGAAATGAAGGTTAGATTGTGTTGCAGATGCATAACACATAACCTTAAGCTGAACAACCTGGAGGCAGTTGCAATTCCAATATATCACGCACGTTCAAATGGAAAACAGGTATAAAATTTTATGGCAATGTAATTTCTCAAATGCATTTATCTGAAATTAGTCTCTAAGCTGATTACTGCTTCAGAGCATCAACACATATTGCTGTGTTGCAGAATAAGATCAGGGCACTTGCAATTACCAAATGTCACCACAGGGGGAAAACAGGTAAAAGTTGATGGAAATTTGATTCCTCAATTGCATTATTTCAAAATTACTCTTTGGGCAGAAGCAAAGTAAACAAATCAGAAAATTTTGACGACAATCTTCTGGCAGGTTCACAAAAACACACAAATTTCAAGCGCTAGGCATGTGCATTTGCCTTCTTCCCACCATCCCTTGATGAAAAACTTACCATTCTATCTCAAACCTGAATATAAGCATATGGAGCTTGTTATACTACCATAAAATATGCAAGGTTTAAGCAAATTGTCACGAATGGCGAATGTTCACAGAGACATTCACTTCGTTTAACTTGCCTATTTGGTTGGATGTTGTTGCAAAAGCAAAATAACTTTAAAATGCAAGAGTTTTTGTTGCATTTAAGTGAAAGTCCAACAACAAAAGTTGGAACTAAATAATGGTGTAATGCATTTGGTGTTTAAACATTTCATAACCAAACACACCCATACAGTAGAAGAGCACGATGCTTTAAATAGCACGTTGTTACTAAAAAAAACAAGATAATTTATGTTTTTCATGTGGTCATAAATGTATGAAAAATATATATTTTTCCTTTTTGCTTGAACATAATAAATTTGCTCACTAATTTCAACTTTTTGCTCCCTGCAATACATTTCCACGTTTATCCTCCTAAAGCAATGATCTCCTTCACAAATAAGATTGAGAGCCATGGACTCTCTAAAGCCTAGGTATGACTATGTTAAACCTCAACTAACCACATAGCAATATAGCAGTATATATCGACACAACCATTCGAATAAGTAAGAATAAAAATAACACCTTCTTTGTATTTTAAGATACTCAAGCCACCCACCTTCAAAGTTACTCTGTAGAAAGAAAGCCAGTTATAAAAGAATAGCGAGCATACATACAAACAGACATTCACCAATAACTATTCATGATTACAGCCACAACAACTAAAACATTTATTTCTCATGCATGTATTACTATATTCCATTCACAGAAATAAATATGTAGAAGGAATTTTCATTAGACACACCTTGCTAATCCCTTATGTCCATCGAGCTTAAAAGGCTTCAGATCAATTAAAACAAAATCAATTATCCAGTATTTTAAAACCAAAGTCATAAATAAAAAACATTAGTATAAAAGTTCAAACTAGCAATCACCCAAGATATTTGTGCTTACACTTCATAGTTAATGCGTTGACAATAGCAAAGCACATAACTTGCATAATATGACCATAAAACAAACTTCAGATATAAACTAGGTTACCTCGACACTTCATCTAGGCTCACGAACCGTGTCTGACACTTCCTGCATATGTGTTTGACACTTCCCGTATCTGTGTTCAACACTCCTTCAGCAATTCTTGAATAGATACATACATGTATTCAGACATGTACTCAATTATATATACATGTTTTAGTTTAAACATTCGTGATATACTTCTTGGATGTATATATTACACTTCACCTCAAATTTCTGCATTTCGTTGGACTTGGGCGGGGTTCATTTCAGCCCGTACACAATTCATAACTATGATTTTAAAGGGTCATTTGGGTATATAGTTAAAAGACAAGCGGTTTTCCTATTTATAATCTACTCTATAAATGAAACATAAAAATGTTCCAGTTTAAACACTCGTGATATATACTCCTTGGCACTTCTTGAATAGAGACACACATGTATTCAGACATGTACTCAATTATATATACATGTTTTAGTTTAAACACTCGTGATAAACTTCTTGGATGTAAATTTTACACTTCACCTCAAATATCTGCATTTCGTTGGACTTGGGTCTGGTTCGTTTCAGCCCGTACACAATTTGTAAGTATAATTTTAAAGGGTTGTTTGGGTATCCGTCTAAAAACAAGCGGTTTTCCAATGTATAATCTACTCTATAAATGAAACATAAAAATGTTCTAGGGATTTTAGTTCTCAAAACATATGAATGAAAATACAAAATGGATCTCATATAAATTATTAATTTCAATATGTCTACATATAATCATGTCCTCATATCCTACCTTTTACAAATTTGTCATGTGTCCTGTATCTGCACCCGTGTCTGAGTCCGCACCCGCACCCGTGCAACACAAAATATAAATATAACAAACATTCTAAATTTCCTACGCCCTACAAAATGTAATCCAGCAAAAACAATAACAGTTTCCCTCACTTCTGCTTGTTTACTCATTGATATACCCCTCCTTTCTTCCTAAACCCTACAAAATGGAATCCAGCAAAAATGGGGAAGGAATTATCATTAGATGTCCCTTGCTAATCCCCCTATGTCCATCTAGCAATGTTTCACATCAACTAAAACAAATGGGTCTTTCAGTATTTTAGGACCGAACCCATACAATAAACTAACAGCAAGAATTTATAGAAGTTCTAGCTAGACCTCATCAAGACATTAGTGTAAACACTTCATAGTTACTCTAATTGAAAAGGGCTAAAGCACGAACCTAGCATAATTTAACCATAAAATGAACTTCAAATATAACAAACATTTCAAAATTCCTACACCCTATGAAATGCAATCCATCAAAAACAATAACAGTTCCCCTCATTTCTGCTTGTTTACTCATTGATATACCCCTCTTTTCTTCCTAAAACCCTACAAATGCAATTCAGCAAAAACGGGGAAGGAATTCTCATTGGATATCCCTTGCTAACCCCCCTATGCCCATCTAGCTTAAAAGGTTTCACATCAACTGAAAATGGGTGTTTCAGTATTTTAAGACCAAACTAATATAATAAACTAACAGCAAGTAAAGAATTTATAAAGCTGTAGCTAGACATCATCAAGATACTAGTGTAAACACTTCATAGTTAATCTAATTGAAAAGGGCTAAAGTACAAACCTTGCATAATTTAACCATAAACCAAGCTTCAAATATAACAAATATTCCGAAATTCCTATACCCTACAAAATGTAATCCAGCAAAAACAATAACAGCTCTCCTCACCTCTCAATCACCAAGCTCCTTCACTCGTTAACATACCCCTCTTTTCTTCCTTCGAACCCCGGCCTCATGAGCTTCTTCTCCCTCTTCTCGATCTTCCTCATCTTCTTCTGATGAGCCCTTTCTTTGATGTTATCAGTCCTCGTCTTCTGCTTTTCATTCCTCACGCTCTCCCTGCTATCCACCCTCTCCTTCCACTTCTCAGCGTGTTTCTTCTGCCTCTTCTTCTCCTTCTTTATACTCTCCTTCAAAAGCTTTGGGTCATCATGCACCTTCATTCCCATCGCCCGGCTCTCCGCTGCCTTCCAAGAATGCTTCTTGGCAACAATCGCGCCCTTTTCCGGATCCTTCTTCAACTCTTCAAGCTTCCTCGCCTTCTCCAGCTCCTGAGCCTTCGACATCTTCTTCTTCTTCTTCCTGCTCCCATCCTCATCCCCAATCTTCACTTTCCCAAAAGTAATATCCGCCGCCAAGTTCTCATCTTTCCCCTTCCCCTTCGTCTCCTCCACCGATTTCTCTTCAATCTCCCTCTTCCTCTTCCTCTGATCATTCTTCATCAGGTCGTTCTTCGGCCGAGTGTTGCGACCAGACCGCAGCTCCTCGATCCGACGGTGGAGGCGCTGGCGAAGCTCCTCATAGGTAACCGATTTCTCCTCGGGCATAGGGTTAGGGTTAGGGATTTCATCGTCGCTAGGGTTTTCTTCGTCGGGTTTGATGGATTTCTGGAGGAGGTCGAGGGTGGATGAGGGATTCTCGGGGTTGAACCGATCGCGGCGAGTTTTCTTGAGATTCTCGCGGGATTGCTTCTTCAGGAGGCCTTGGCGGCCTTGCTGAGGCCCTGGAACCATGGCCGCTCGTCGGCGTCGGGGATGGGGAGGAAGAATCTCGCAGGGATGAGCTTGACGAGGTCGTCGATGAAGATGGAGGTGTCGTCGATTAGGGTTTTGAGGGGTTGAGAGGTTGCGGGTATTGAGGTTGTGGGTTCTTGAGAGTCGATTTTGGCGCTCGACTTCTTCTTCATTGCTAGGGTTTGTTTACTGCGGCAACACAAAATATAAATATAACAAACATTCTAAATTTCCTAAGCCCTACAAAATGTAATCCAGCAAAACAATAACAGTTTCCCTCACTTCTGCTTGTTTACTCATTGATATACCCCTCCTTTCTTCCTAAACCCTACAAAATGGAATCCAGCAAAAATGGGGAAGGAATTATCATTAGATGTCCCTTGCTAATCCCCCTATGTCCATCTAGCAATGTTTCACATCAACTAAAACAAATGGGTCTTTCAGTATTTTAGGACCGAACCCATACAATAAACTAACAGCAAGAATTTATAGAAGTTCTAGCTAGACCTCATCAAGACATTAGTGTAAACACTTCATAGTTACTCTAATTGAAAAGGGCTAAAGCACGAACCTAGCATAATTTAACCATAAAATGAACTTCAAATATAACAAACATTTCAAAATTCCTACACCCTATGAAATGCAATCCATCAAAAACAATAACAGTTCCCCTCATTTCTGCTTGTTTACTCATTGATATACCCCTCTTTTCTTCCTAAAACCCTACAAATGCAATTCAGCAAAAACGGGGAAGGAATTCTCATTGGATATCCCTTGCTAACCCCCCTATGCCCATCTAGCTTAAAGGTTTCACATCAACTGAAAATGGGTGTTTCAGTATTTTAAGACCAAACTAATATAATAAACTAACAGCAAGTAAAGAATTTATAAAGCTGTAGCTAGACATCATCAAGATACTAGTGTAAACACTTCATAGTTAATCTAATTGAAAAGGGCTAAAGTACAAACCTTGCATAATTTAACCATAAACCAAGCTTCAAATATAACAAATATTCGAAATTCCTATACCCTACAAAATGTAATCCAGCAAAACAATAACAGTTCCCCTCATTTCTGCTTGTTTACTCATTGATATACCCCTCTTTTCTTCCTAAAACCCTACAAATGCAATTCAGCAAAAGCGGGAAGGAATTCTCATTGGATATCCCTTGCTAACCCCCTATGCCCATCTAGCTTAAAGGTTTCACATCAACTGAAAATGGGTGTTTCAGTATTTTAAGACCAAACTAATATAATAAACTAACAGCAAGTAAAGAATTTATAAAGCTGTAGCTAGACATCATCAAGATACTAGTGTAAACACTTCATAGTTAATCTAATTGAAAAGGGCTAAAGTACAAACCTTGCATAATTTAACCATAAACCAAGCTTCAAATATAACAAATATTCAAATTCCTATACCCTACAAAATGTAATCCAGCAAAACAATAACAGTTCCCCTCATTTCTGCTTGTTTACTCATTGATATACCCCTCTTTTCTTCCTAAAACCCTACAAATGCAATTCAGCAAAAGCGGGAAGGAATTCTCATTGGATATCCCTTGCTAACCCCCCTATGCCCATCTAGCTTAAAAGGTTTCACATCAACTGAAAATGGGTGTTTCAGTATTTTAAGACCAAACTAATATAATAAACTAACAGCAAGTAAAGAATTTATAAAGCTGTAGCTAGACATCATCAAGATACTAGTGTAAACACTTCATAGTTAATCTAATTGAAAAGGGCTAAAGTACAAACCTTGCATAATTTAACCATAAACCAAGCTTCAAATATAACAAATATTCCGAAATTCCTATACCCTACAAAATGTAATCCAGCAAAAACAATAACAGCTCTCCTCACCTCTCAATCACCAAGCTCCTTCACTCGTTAACATACCCCTCTTTTCTTCCTTCGAACCCCGGCCTCATGAGCTTCTTCTCCCTCTTCTCGATCTTCCTCATCTTCTTCTGATGAGCCCTTTCTTTGATGTTATCAGTCCTCGTCTTCTGCTTTTCATTCCTCACGCTCTCCCTGCTATCCACCCTCTCCTTCCACTTCTCAGCGTGTTTCTTCTGCCTCTTCTTCTCCTTCTTTATACTCTCCTTCAAAAGCTTTGGGTCATCGTGCACCTTCATTCCCATCGCCCGGCTCTCCGCTGCCTTCCAAGAATGCTTCTTGGCAACAATCGCGCCCTTTTCCGGATCCTTCTTCAACTCTTCAAGCTTCCTCGCCTTCTCAGCTCCTGAGCCTTCGACATCTTCTTCTTCTTCTTCCTGCTCCCATCCTCATCCCCAATCTTCACTTTCCCAAAGTAATATCCGCCAAGTTCTCATCTTTCCCCTTCCCTTCGTCTCCTCCACCGATTTCTCTTCAATCTCCCTCTTCCTCTTCCTCTGATCATTCTTCATCAGGTCGTTCTTCGGCCGAGTGTTGCGACCAGACCGCAGCTCCTCGATCCGACGGTGGAGGCGCTGGCGAAGCTCCTCATAGGTAACCGATTTCTCCTCGGGCATAGGGTTAGGGTTAGGGATTTCATCGTCGCTAGGGTTTTCTTCGTCGGGTTTGATGGATTTCTGGAGGAGGTCGAGGGTGGATGAGGGATTCTCGGGGTTGAACCGATCGCGGCGAGTTTTCTTGAGATTCTCGCGGGATTGCTTCTTCAGGGAGGCCTTGGCGGCCTTGCTGAGGCCCTGGAACCATGGCCGCTCGTCGGCGTCGGGGATGGGGAGGAAGAATCTCGCAGGGATGAGCTTGACGAGGTCGTCGATGAAGATGGAGGTGTCGTCGATTAGGGTTTTGAGGGGTTGAGAGGTTGCGGGTATTGAGGTTGTGGGTTCTTGAGAGTCGATTTTGGCGCTCGACTTCTTCTTCATTGCTAGGGTTTGTTTTTGGGTTCGGGGATGAGGAAAGAGGAGGACTGCTGGAATTAGGGTTTATATTAGGGTTATTTGCACTTTGGTACCGTAAACTTTATATACGTTATGACTTGGATATCTTAATATTTTTCTTTGACACTTTAGTACCCCAAAGTTTATACTTATTATATTAACCTTGATAACCAAAAGTCTTTTTTCTGACACTCAGATACCTCTAAGTTTACGCATTTTTTTAACTTTGATAAGTAACATGTTGTGGGGTATCAAAGTGTTAAAAACAAAACTTTGGGATATCAAGTTTAAAAGGTGTAAACGTTGGGGTATTAAGTTGTAAGAAAAGAGAAACATGGAGATAACAAAGTTTTAAAAAATGTTGTGAACTAGGGAAAAAAAACTTTTGATATTAAAATCAAGAATAAAATGATCAAGTCTCCTTCAAGTATAACTCTCATGTTTCCCCTAATTATTTGTTTGCCTATTTTACTGTTTAAACTATGTGAATATGTCTAATATGATCATTTTGTGAGAGCCAACATTCAAATATTAACAAATTAATAACGTGATTTTTTTTTTACTTTCTTATATTTCTGCGATTTAAAGAAATAATTTTACAATTGCAAAAAGGAATAAAGAGTAAAAAAGTTTTGGGAAAAATAGTTATTTTTTCGGTTGATAAATATCCATGAAGAAATGCAAAAGACATAGTCACATCATTAATCTGTTAAATATTTGACTATAAGCTAACAAAATAACCATATTAGACCTATAAATAAAGTTTAAGGTACAAAATAGGTAATATTTTACAAGGGAAGTTGAGAATTAACTAATACTTTAAGAATGACTTAATTATTTTGTCCTAAATTTATGTGTAAACTTTAGGATATAAAAGTGCAAATATATAGTTAGAGGCAAAAAATTTTGGTTTTATTTTCTTTTTCTTTTTTTTTTTTTCATTGTGTTTTTCTGATATATGACGTCCAATTCTATTTATTTACAATGAGTCTCCATAAACATGTATATTTTAAAAGTCTCTCAAATTTAAGTCTATCACAATTGATCGATCTTGTTAACTCCAGTAAATTCAACCACCGTTAGTGTTTCCCATTATATTCTCATCAACTTCAATTATTTATATATTTAAAATATGTTGTAATGGTAAAATCGACATATATTTTAGAAATCCACCACCCAATTCAATTGAAGACTGTGTGGCTTTAACGACAAAAATAAAACACTCATTGTACTATTACCAAGTTGTAGGAAATCCAGACTACTTATCATGAAAAATTAACACTCTAGATTCTATTGGATTTTTCCCAAAAAGAAAAACCTCTAGTACCATCTTACATTTTTATGTCCTGTTGATACAGAAAGAACGTGTCTATTATCCAAGATTTGGTAAACAAAAAGTGTGAAATGTTTAGGTTTAAATAAATAAAATTAAATAATGTAGAAGATAGTATTGAGACACTGATGAATGCAGTACAACAAAAAGAATCTAAATTAGTAGCACAAGGAACTGTATGCAACTCAAAGATTTTGCACAATTTACCCTATCTGCAACATGTAACAAGTCATTGAATACAAACATAATGGACATTTTCAACTTCACATGATATCCCAGTAAAATAACCAGGCCTGCCGACGAAGAAATATCTGGCAAGCAAACATTTATTTTGCTTGATAAGTAAATCAACAATGCAGCTCAACATATAAATAAGAAAGCAAAAATTTCTGTCACTTTATTTTTGTTAATTATTGAAGACACCCTACACCTTCCAGGATCTTAGCGTAGCAAAATAAGCAGAAAAATGCTGAAGTTACCTGTGGCGCTTAGTTTACAAAATATCGATATAGAAATCAAGATATTAATGAAAATCTGTTGCCAGCGGATCTTAAATATTTCTGCCAGACAGCATAACATAGGAAAATAATAACGCTGCTTATTGTTACAACGTCTAATCTTCGGTTGTGGTTTTTTTCCCAATAGCTAGGCTATGTGAGATCTTCTAAAACGTTTACCATGTGAAAGAAATGTTAAAGAGACCAGCGAATAATGCAGCAGCAGATAGCATCACAATTTTGATAGGTAACTTCAGAGAAACCATACGATGGAAAGAATTAAAACTTTGAATACAGACTGTCAACTAGCTAAGATAATACAGTGTTGGCTAGTCAACAATAACGTTCTTACAGATACAGTGTGTTGCGCATCAAAATATGACCCAAATTATATATCAATAGATATCACATCCTCCAATCTCCAAAGAAGTAGATTTTGTTTTTCAATCTCACCGTAATGTTGCCAAAAACGTGAGAACCAAGAAACCTCTGGGACCAAATATGACTCCGAGAGACAATTACTTCAACTTCACTGCAGCAAATTTTGATGCAAGATCCATGGCCTCCTCAACTCCAGTTGCATCGCTTCCCTGCAGTCGGATAAAAAAAGTTTTACCAGAAAATGAAACCTAGGATTTCGTTGCAAATGAAGCTTTTTTTAAAAAAAAAGAATATTTTACCTGTCCTTGAGCCACGCCATTTTTACCACCACCTCCTCTCCCTTGAATAGGTCCCATTGCAGCAGTCAGCCACTCTAACACAGCAAGACCATCCTTCGATCTATTGTTTGGTACTCCAGCATACACAACTGCCTTGTTGGAGGCTTCATCAGAGCTGAATACCATAACTGCTAGTCCCTGTGATATCCTTAAAAAAGGTAAGTGATATGTAATTATAAGCAAACATATCTATGGTAAGAATATCACACGCAAGATATTCTCAAAACTTAGATACATTATATGCCCAATCAAATACCCCACCCATTAACTGCACTAGCTATTGCACAGAGAAAATATCATGAGAATCATAGTCATGTATACTATGCCGTTAGACAGCTATAATCACCTGAGGTAAGTGATTTTCTTAAACAGGAAGAGAGACGGGAAATGTAAGATTGCAATAAATTTATGAAAAAGTTTTGACTTGAGATTGATAAGTGAAATTTCAAATTGTATTTCAGTGCGGTGTTAATTATCTACTTCAAAATCAACACTGTGGAAGAGCACGCCTCCAAAACTATGGAACTCCCACAACATTTTTTCAAAGACAGGAAATGGATTAGACTGCAACAAAGACAGGGTTATCAACCTTTTTCTCCATGACATTAAGAACTGCTTCTCGAACAGCAGTGGTATCAGAACCCACATCTACTGGGTGATACAGAAAGATTTTCCTTCAGAAATAGCACCCTCAGCAATTTCTGTCGCTGCCTTCACTGCTTTTGGATATTTTCCTCTCCGATCTTCTTTTTGGCCTTCCTTACTTTATCCTGGTTTTAGAGATCACGTTTCATCAGGCATCGACTTTATCGAAAAATAATAAGCTATTGAACAGATGACAAGGATGAAACAGATAGATTCTTTAGGAACATTAGGCATAAAAGTAATTGTTTTGTAAAATGTTCACAAACCTCCAGCTGGGATATCCTGGCCCGAGATCAGCTTTTCTAGCTGCAGGAATAGCAGCCGCATCCGTCTTACTCTTCAAGGAAGCAACTTTCTGCCAAGAAAAAAAAGAAAATCAAAACTGCTAGTCCCTGTGATATCCTTAAAAAGGTAAGTGATATGTAATTATAAGCAAACATATCTATGGTAAGAATATCACACGCAAGATATTCTCAAAACTTAGATACATTATATGCCCAATCAAATACCCCACCCATTAACTGCACTAGCTATTGCACAGAGAAAATATCATGAGAATCATAGTCATGTATACTATGCCGTTAGACAGCTATAATCACCTGAGGTAAGTGATTTTCTTAAACAGGAAGAGAGACGGGAAATGTAAGATTGCAATAAATTTATGAAAAAGTTTTGACTTGAGATTGATAAGTGAAATTTCAAATTGTATTTCAGTGCGGTGTTAATTATCTACTTCAAAATCAACACTGTGGAAGAGCACGCCTCCAAAACTATGGAACTCCCACAACATTTTTTCAAAGTAAGACAGGAAATGGATTAGACTGCAACAAAGACAGGGTTATCAACCTTTTTCTCCATGACTTTAAGAACTGCTTCTCGAACAGCAGTGGTATCAGAACCCACATCTACTCGGGTGATACAGAAAGATTTTCCTTCAGAAATAGCACCCTCAGCAATTTCTGTCGCTGCCTTCACTGCTTTTTGGATATTTTCCTCTCCGATCTTCTTTTTGGCCTTCCTTACTTTATCCTGGTTTTAGAGATCACGTTTCATCAGGCATCGACTTTATCGAAAAATAATAAGCTATTGAACAGATGACAAGGATGAAACAGATAGATTCTTTAGGAACATTAGGCATAAAAGTAATTGTTTTGTAAAATGTTCACAAACCTCCAGCTGGGATATCCTGGCCCGGAGATCAGCTTTTCTAGCTGCAGGAATAGCAGCCGCATCCGTCTTACTCTTCAAGGAAGCAACTTTCTGCCAAGAAAAAAAAAAAGAAAATCAAAACATAAGCCTCAGTTCTAAGGAAAGAAATGTTTTGTCTCTGAGAAGAATTCAACATTCTGTAGAGAGAAGTAATTAACTGGCATACAGCACATTTTTCCTGGACCAAAACATAAAAAAAAGGACCTTGCTACAAAATGATAGTTCATGTCAGCCGCACACAAAGATGCAATTACTATTCTACACTAAAGAAAGTTTGCATAATTAGCTAGTTATGAATAGAAAATAAACCATTGCAATTAGGTCTATTGTTGACAAATTAAACCCTGTTTAAAAATTTTGTTTTAATGGTCCGCAAATGAGATATTTAGTAAGGGACTCCACGTCATTTTCAGGTAGCATAATGTGCACTACACTTCAATATGTTACAGGTATATTACCCATGTCATTTATGCACCAATTATAATCTTATGTAACTCATGACTTTCAAAGTTATCACTGGCATTTAGAGTACCTTCTCCAATAAGCTTCCTTCTGCTTTGGAAGCATCGGTTATTTCAGCATCAAGGGAGTCTGCCAATTCTTTTGCATTGACGGCGCAATCAGTTGTAACAGCAGTCACCCTTCGAACGCCCTTAGCAATTCCCTCCTCAGATAGAAGGGCAAATGCTTTGGCCTCTCGAGTATTTGATATATGAGTACCTGGTGCAATTCAAAAACATTACTTATATAGAAGAAATACATCATAGAAGAATACCCCAAATCAGCTAAGACCATACGTTAATTTAGCAAAGGGACGTACCTCCACAAAGTTCGGTTGAGTATGAGAACCATTCCTTGTTTGTTGGATCTGCTAAGAGGTCTTCAACTTTGCGGCCAATTGATACGACTCTGACTGGGTCAGGATAATTCTACGCAGCATGCAAGATTTATTTTTTAAAAAAAATTACGCACTAAATAACCTTCAAAATGTGCACATTTGCATAAGAATTAAGAATCATGTATTTTTAAAGCATACTTCTCCAAATACAGCTCTCAATCCAGCTACACCCAGTGCAGCATCAAGACTTGCTTCATTCGTGAATACATCTAGTTCATCTTTAATTTGCTTGTTCACAATTGATTCAATTTTTCTCAAATCCTCGGGGTGAATAGGTTTTCCTGTTACAATTAGAGGTTTAGGTTAAGGTTATCCTCTCTTTGCTGTTATAATGAAAGCACAAGTATATATTTTACCATGGGAGAAATCAAACCGCAATTTCTCTGGAAGCACTATGGATCCTTTTTGATCAACATGATTCCCAAGAACTTCCTGTGATAGTATACAATGATAAGCTCAGAAACACAAAACCTAGAAATGCAAACTTGAGCTATATAAACCTTAGATTTGCATACCTTCAGAGCAAAATTTAGCATGTGGGTACATGTATGATTAGGGGCAATAAGGGTGCGCCTGCTATAGTCAACCTGTTCCATTAACCGAGGATAGTTCATTTAACCAATAATTACAGATTGCTTTAAAGTATAAAGCAGCAAAGACACAAGTATTTACGATTATATTTCACCTTGCAAATCACTTCATCACCAACTGACAAATTCTTGGTCCCTCCAGAGAAAGAACCAGTATGAAGAACATATCCTCCGTATACCTGAACATTGCTGACTTGAATTGAACCAAATGAACCTTCAAGGAAACCAGTATCATATATCTGCAAGCAAAAAAATTATCAGTTAAACTAAAAAGTAACAATTTTTTTAGAATGCATGTGGTAGTTAAATTGAACGTTATATCTTTTAAATGGCACCAAAAAATGCCATGTTCAACAACATTCAAGATAAATACCATAAGCATAAAAGTTCATTCAGAGTGGATAAATTTATGAAGCCAACAAATGTAATGGTTTTCCAAAAGGTTACGAATGAAGTACCTGACCACCTTGTTCAGCGTAGAAACTTGTACTTTCCAACACAATACCAATATCAGAGCCAGAAACAGCAGTCTCTACGAAATCAGCTCCTGTATAAATAGCTTTTACCACAGTTTTATGGTCCTAGTAAAGGCAAAAAAATGAATAAATGAAATCACACATATATAAAAATTAAAAAATTGAATGTGTTTGTGAAGTTTACATACAACTAAAAAATGGTCAGAAACAACGGAGGAAAGCTCAAGGGAAATTTTTCATGCAAACATTAGAAATGCAATTTGCTGCATCAGTAAAATTAAGGAAGCCAGTAGAATCTCGGAAACTATCAATAATAGAGGCAAAAAAATTGGAACAAAAAAGAATTGCATAATTTCCAAGAGCCATTTAATTCACGAATCAAGATAGGTACTGTTGCAAAATTATATAGACTGGGGTTTACAGGCATATGCTCTCATCATGTTCATACTGTCCTAATTCAAAACTAAATTGTGATAATAAAAACAAAATTCTAATTTGACAATAAAAATTTAAATCATAATGATTTCCAGAAGGCTAACCTTGTTCCACGTAAATTTGTAACTATCATCCGTTGTAGTCACCCCCTTCTTGTGCAACACTGACGTAGCATCAGCATCCATAACTATTGACTCACCAACTGCCTGCCACAAAGCAATTTAACCATAAAAATACAAGAAATAAATGGAGCATTACTAAAGCACCTAACGTTTAATGAAAAACTTCCAAGAGAAAATCAAGATCAGAATGATAGGTTATAAATCGAATTTGATAATCATAAATGCTACAAACATATGGCCAATGCGCATATGGATCCAAGTTACAGTATCAACTGTCGTGTGTTGCACATGAAAACAAACGCCACCAAATAATTACAATACAATACAATCTGACGAGGGATGCTAATTATTAATTAATGATGCAAAATAAGCTATAATATTGTGGATTAAAAGATTCAAGTGTTGATAATAAGAAACTGTACTACTGATTAAAGGTGCAGACAGTCTACCCTTGTTCTTGCTCGTCTCCTCTCAAATATTGGAAGATCTTACAACAATCTCTCCTGAGTAAACTACCTAAGACTGAGTGCCTTCAGCCATCTATGTTTCGTTCAGTCTCTTTTGGAGTACATATTAACCGAATATCAGCAAGTAAGAGAAAGCTCAGAAGTATGGTTCTATTTCTTTCCCTTGCATTTTCTCTTCACTAGTTCTCTATCAAGCATCTTTGTTCAAAATTGAAGAACGTGGATCCCATTGACAACCACTGTATCATTTGTCCAGTGCTACTAAGTTACTGGTCTACTCTTTGTTTTCCAAATCTGGCTCGACTTCATGCATAGCTTACTCCTGCTTGAGTCTGTAACTGAGTCATTTGTTGCGCCTTATTTTCATCACATAGCAAGGGTTCATACTTGATCGCTAGGAAGCTGCCTGATGCCCCATAAAGCACTACTACCCACTTCTGTCCATTTCTAAGTGGCTACACAAGTCAAATTCATGCTCATGGATAATTCGTCATGCATGTGGCATGAAAGACGAAATTAATTTCTGACAACAATGATCCTAAAAGTGTGATTGAACTTGCTTTATTTCCCATGGATAGAATCTTCTAAGTGACATCTATCTAAAACATCACTGAAAAAGCTCCTAATTTATGCAAGTGAGCAGCTGAATATGCTACATAAATGATAGGAATAAAAATGAATTATTCTCCATACTACATGCCAAGAAAATGGAAGAAAGCAGCAGAGGTTCATGACTAGCATTGCCTACAAAAATAGACACCTTCAATGGCACGACTTAAACCCATAAGTAGAGACAGAAACACAGTCAAAGAGAAGTAAAAGGTATGAGATATAAGATACAGAAAACATACTTTATTTCGAGCACTTCTGGCTTTCTGCCTGGCTTCCTCCATTGCAACATTGAAACCTTCGACATCAACCGTTAGACCCTTTTCTTCAGCCATTAGCTAATAGGGAGGCAATAAAAGGGGAAAATCATTATTAGAAGAACAAGTTCCTAATACTTAAAGAGTCTGGTAAGGATGCATATTACCTGTGTCAAATCTAATGGAAAACCATATGTGTCCCACAAAACAAATGCATCCTGCAACCAAGAAAATCAAATTAGATAGTAAGATATGCACAAAAGTTATACATAATGACGGAAAATTTTCAAGTAGATTCTAATCAGAAGCTGAAAAAGAAGGGTAAAATATAATTTATGGACACCAGAAAAATTAAAATAAAATAAGGAAACATTTCAACTACACCAAATACTCATTTTATGAACTGGGACCGATCTGAAGGGGAAGGAGCAAAGAGAAAAGGAACAAACTTTTCCAATTAATCTTAATCATGTGACTGATGATAGAAGAAAAAAAATTGCCAAACAAGGGACCAATGGTACAAATTGAAAATACGACTGCAGGCACGAGAATAATACTGCTGTTTTGTCACCCCAACAATAACTAATGAATTAACTGTTAAATTGTTCAGTTCTAAACATACACAAGATTTCAAATACTAAGTGAGCATCAAACTAGATTTTTTTATATGGAGTTCAGGACTGAAAAAGCTGATACATTAAGGAACATATGTCTCATATACATCGAGGAATAAAGGGAAGGTTTATTTAAAAGTTGATGGAGGTTTATTTCTTCTTCTTTTTTTTCTTTTGTGTGTATATGTGTTCTTTCCCTTTTTTTTTTTTTTGGGGTGGGGGTGAAGTCGCCAGCCCAAGGCATGGACACAGAATTAATTAGAAAGTTCACCAACAATCACGTATGAATGTAGCACAAGACTATTAGCAGCACAAATTCAGTAACAAAAGAAACCAAGAGTCACCCCATCTTGATTAAACAAAAACAGATGGCATCTACCCAGCAATGCTATTTTGACCAACACAATAAACAGTCAAGCAGGCGTCCATTCAGGCCTAACTATTCCACATAGCATTACAAGAAATCAAAATCTCAAATGCAATTCTGCTAAAAAAACAAAAATGGCAGCAATAAGCAGAAACTTGCCTGTCCGTTCAGTATATTTCCTTTGACATCCTGAGCAGCCTTCCAAAATTTCTCCCTTCCCTGTAAGCACAAAACAATAGTAACTTCTGTGCAGAGATATAGAACTTCATGATGATAATAAATTGCAATGAAATGTGAATGTATCGCTTGTGAGCATCTTGCAAGAATTGCTTTTGCATACATCAGTATACTGATACCAACATAATCTTGATCCCTGTTACTAACTTTATCAATTTTCTAACTATATGGCAAATCACTCAAATTCTATCCAGATCATAATGAATTATTTATAAATATAACCTGCACCTGTGTGCCCGAAAAGACAAAAAGGTAATATACCATAAACGAGTATAGAACTAGATAATAAATAAATAAATAAATGGATGGATGGATGGTAAAGAGGTCTAACTTGCAACCGGGTGCATGCCAAACAAATTCAAGATTCAGAAGTAGTGTACGAGAAATGTGAATAGGTAGCAAAAAACAAGCAATGGGCAGATAGTGGGAAGGTAAATAAGCAAAAATGAATACAGTTGAGATGCATAATAAAAGAGATAAGCATATGAAAATAAAAACAGAAATTATAATGTGCTAAAAGTATCCAATGTCCACTTAAAATAGTGTAAAATCCACCTATGACCATCATTATTCATTTGCCACCACATTCACTTCGGTGTGCAATATACCTGTTAGCCAACAAAGCAAGCTCTTTAATCTGCAGTTACCACAAAATGTAGTCCCAAAAAAGAAAGGCAAAATGAGATGAGAAAAGGAAAAGACACAGCAGTACTGCAAGAAAACAGAAGGAGAGAAGAAGCTGGAATAGAAAAAAGGAAGAGAAGGCTAAGAAGTTGCAGATGAGATGGAAGGGAAAAGAGAGAAAAAGCTGTACAGTCGCAGACACCAGCAACATGAGAAGGTCCAAGTTACCATGACCGGAATTGGCAGCATAAGAACGCAATGAGATACCAGAGACAGAATTAAATTTAAAGGTGGGTTTAGCAGTTGAGACACAGGCTAAGGGGGAGTAGAGCACATAAAGGCAAAGGAGAGATGGAGAGATTTGGGAGGCCCTGTCATGTAACTAAGGATTTACCATAGTTTAATCGGGTCCAACATGCTTTGATGGACTAAAACAGATTAATCTGGTCCAGCCACCAAATAGGTGGCATCCCTAGATTAAGGAGAAGGGTTGAGTGATGAGGAAACCGTGTAAAGGTAAAGAAGAATGCAGAGATTCAGGCGTTCAGGTCATAGCAACTACGGATTTACAGTAGTTTAATCAGGCCTGACCTGCTTAAAGGGGTTAATCCAATGAACCCTATCCACCCCCCCTAATAGGTGGCATATCTGGGTGATATTTAAGCAAAGCGAGCCACCTAGGAAGGTTCACTAACTTTTAGGCATCCACAACACTTGATTGGAGGAGCCTAAACTATTTTTTGGACAGCCCAAGTTTTGTTTCTACTTTATGAATGAATGTCAAGGAAGGTACCCAAACCACTATTAAAACATTGGCTTAAGAAAAAAAATGCTTGATATAAACTTGGTTAAGAGGGGGGGAAAGGCAGACTCCACTCAACACGCACGCGCGCGCGCACAATGTATGAGTTGCAAATAACAATACACTTGTGGCATATCGGAATCCTATAAGGAGAACAAAACAATGGATTCAAAGTAAAATGTACAAGCTCATAGCGCTTGCTTTTGAACCTTTACACCTTGCATAATAGATCACGAAAGAAAGCCCAATGTGTAACTTCTACAATACATATGGCATATCAACTAGACCTTTGTTGATGGCAGATATTTCACTTCTTCCCTGCAAGCTCCTAAACTTCCTGAGAGCAGCTATAGCGCCTATAGCCTTCATGTTTGATCTCTCATAAATGACATTGTTTTAAAAATCAGTCTAGGTATCCAGTTCAGTACCCGCCCAGGCCGAACCGGTGCTCAGGCTGCTTTGGGGCACCTAAGGAGGTCCAGGCCACTCAAGTGTGTCATGCTACATAAACAAACGTTTATGCAGCCAACTTCAGTACAATGATGAGTGAAAATAGTTGGTGAAACTTGGTCGGTCCAAAGCTCGAATTCTAGATCCAGTTAAGTAAAAAAGAATTATCAATAAAAAAAGAATTTATTTTGTCTAATAAGGCTGAGGCCTTGCAGCTCCCAGTAGTTGTTCCATGTTTTCCTCTTCCATTTCTATCCTTCCTCCTAGGCTAAACCAGATTCACTCTATCCTAACTTGCATTGACTCTTACTTTCTTTTTCCTCCTCTCCTTGGCATATGCATATGAATTTACCAAGTTAATATCAGTGGTGTATGCATTCATATAATATTGCAGAACATGATTTGCTCAAGTCAATAGGATATAGAAGCTAACCATGTAGATCAGTAGGTTAATCATGGAGGCATCTCAAAGCCTCAATGGCATGTGGTACTGAAGGTTTAAAGGCTGGAGGAACATAAAATAAATTCTCAATCCCAACAGCTAATTTACAATCTTATAAGCAAATGATCCCGACAAAAGATTACTATGATGGCATTTCTTAAACTACCACAGTAGGAAATATTTTTTTAAAAAAAATAAATTAACTGCTTTTCAGTTGAACATTTTCACAAAAGCAAAAAAAAACTAGGAAGAAAATGTAATCAACTTTACCCTGTCTAATGTTCTCTCAAAACTCGCCTCCTCTTCTGCAATGATGTCTTTTATCTTGGCCTCGTGTTGCTTCAGCTCTGGAAAAGTATCCCCCATCACTTTCACAACAATGCCTACAAGACTAGTTATCGCAATTCATAATCAAGATAAATGAACATAATAAATAAACAAATGCTGGTGAAGTGAATATTTATGATTTGACACTTGGAATGGCAAATGAAGGGTAAAAGCAAGAGGTACAGGAAAAGGAGGAAAGATTAGGAAGAACAAAAAAGAGATGCTCCAACATTTTATGGAACGGTTATGTCCTGTTTATCGATTATCTCTCCTAATAATCATATGCAAACAACTATCCAGAAGATGCCTACATCTTCTACTTTCAAGAATAAAGATAAACGATTCCAAAGTCTTAACATTCCGATAATCACGTAAGTAGAGATTATAAAGATATCGACCATATAGTACAGAAGAAACAGTTTGATAAATTGCTGCAGCCTGCATCAATAATGAAAGATGAAGCTACATAACCATTGAACATGTCCAAAATTACAAGCATACAGAATCACAGATGAAAAGACAGGAAAGGAAAAAATGGTTTCCACATTCTACAACTCAGTGAACATATCCTATTAGTCATCAATTTTGAAAAAATTCAGCCTCGGACTCTATCAAACAGAAAAGGTACCATGTAAACGAATAAAAAAATTATTAGGTTGAAAAAAAAACTATATTCGACCTTGGCAGATTGCATGAAATTTTTTTCCGCATTTAGCTGCATTGAGAGACATTTCAGCTTCAATTGTCTCATTATAAAGAAACGCTAATCTAACTCTTGAATAGTAGCTCAACTCTCATCTCTCTCCTCGCCGGTGCACTCACCGAAATGCAGGGTACATGTCAAACATCTCCATACAACTTTTCTAAAGTCCATTAACTGATCTTACCTATCCATCTACTATTCAATGCAACCAACAACTCCCAAAGCAAATCATGTTGTTTACATCCATGTTTATAATGTGCACATGTTTCTCAATTTCATACTTTCTAACATGTAAAACATTATCATTTCTACAGCTAGTTTCCAGATTAATCAGCCAACTTCATAGGTAATCTGCAGAATATGGGTGCCCGTAACCTTATTACACTTCAACAATCTAGTTATCATTATATCAAAGAAAATCATATGCCCACCTGACAAATGGCTGAGTCTAAGTTAAAAATAAAACTTGTCCTGGATCCATTCATTTTGACTAGCCTCTCATATCTCATCTCTTCTCTTCTCAAAGCATTAAAGTCTCATCTTTCACGTTCATCTGTTCTACTAAATCTAACTTTTTAAACTCTATGACTTATCTACAGTCAAATGCATCAGCTGTAGTCTTGCATTGAGCACTTCTACATGTATAAAATTTGTTAATTCATGTGACATATATTGTAGCTAAACCAGCCAGCTTCAATAACATGTTATTCTGGTTGAAGAAAAAATAAATCCCCTCTTGCTGCATCAATTATGCAGTCTTCTATATTATGTAATATCCGTTTCTACTATCTAATGCATCCATTTATCCTTGCTAAGGCCCATTTCTAATATCTTAGTTTTTGTTATTAGCTGACAGTTTCTGGATAAAGAACCATATATTAATCAATGCATTGGTGGTCGTGATATTGTTGTAATACTGTCTCACTTGTAAGGATTGTTGTCTACTTGTACAATACATTTTATACATATTCAAATGCTTTGATCAGAAAATCTAGACAAAAAACGTACATTTCATAGTCGTACCGATCATCAATCACAAAACACTTTGAACCACTTGGATACCATTTGGTCATAGGGAATACACGCATCTTGTGCTTCTTCTTCATTGAGAACAAAATAGCCTTTGCACCAGGAACTAAATGTATTCTTCCGAAGAAAGTATGAGAATGCAATATATCTATTCAGCAGCAGATAATATTTTTATTTTTCAGTTATGGGCATACATTGTCCGATCTTCATATGAATGGCCCCAACAGCTTCCAAAGAGAGGCCAAGTGGCCAACCACTTCCTTTCAATATCCTAAGCATAGCCCTGCTAGTCATTTATGTTGAACAGTCTCCAAGCACCAGATTACAGCTCCCATTTTTCTGTTGGGAACAGCCGGGTGTAAAGGTTGATGTGATGGGGAAAGGAAATGGAGGTCACAAATCATGTAACTTGCTAACTACATCCTTTGGGAAAACTGTTGTTAGAATCATCTTTGCTATTCCCATCCTTTCAAAGCACAGCAATTTGTGACTTTCTTAAAGCTTACCAAGCTAGATAGTATAACTTGTTATGGAAATAGCTTACAGCCTGTTTGGTAACCAGTATTTCATTTCAAATACTGTATTTGGCCCAATTCTATTGTTTGGATTTCAAAGAATTTGAATATCGGATATTGGCCCAAATCCATTAACATTGTAAATCCATAATAAATCCAGAATTCTAAATACCAACCCACACCATGTCATTTACAATTCCGCTCGTTTCTTCTCTCCACCCCGACGCTCGCGATCTCTCTCTCTCTCACCACTTCCGCTCTCAATCGTCCCTCTCTCCAGTTCCACCAAAATCCTAGCTCCTAAATCCAACCGGCGACGGTGACGATCACCGATGACGGCTCGCAAGCCCTAATCTCACCTCCGGCGACGGCGGTAATCATCGAGAACGGTGAGATCCTCGCAATCCTCTATTTCTTGTTCCACCGAAACCCTAAATCCTAGATTCAAACTCTCTTCTCTCGATTGATTTCTTTACTGATCTCCCTCTCAATCCTCTCCACTTCCACCAAAACCCTAACCCTAGATCAAAATTGATATTTTGAGGTTCGAGCTTTCACCTCTCTTTTTCTTCTTCTATATACCAAGTTTGGTTCGATTGGTAATGGAGATCTCCTACTGAGGCTGCGATTGATCTACTTCTCTCATTCTAACTCAATCGATATCAATTCCTCTTGCTCTCATTGATATGGTCGTTTTTAATTACCAGCTCTTTATCTGGATGCGTGAAAGATGATGCCTTTTTTAAGTTAAATTTTTTTTCCTATATATTTGACCAGGATTCATAAATTAGTATAATTCTCATTTTGCAATTTATTTTTGCAGAATTTATACTTGTTGAAGGGACACGCTTAATATTCCCATGAATTGCCCAATGCAGGTAAGAATCAGATCACTTGTTCTATTTTTGTCCAGTAGCAAGATAGTAAGCTCTTGTATGAGCATTACCTCAATTTTCTATGTCAAGCTTTCCTCTACAGTGATTAGCATTGCCTTTCTCATTCTTATGAAACCTTTGATGCATAATTTAAGTTTTTTTTGTAATCTTATTTATTAAGTGCGTGTTATATGGATGTATAATTTCTTCAAGGATGTTTTTTTTTGCATTTTTATGTAGCACCTACTTGAGTTATGTGGATGTATAATTTCTTCAAGGATGTTTTTTTTTTGCATTTTTATGTAGCACCTACTTGCCAGCCATTTTTTCTCATCAATTAATATGACATGGACCATAAGTTCCACCTCTCAATTCCTTTCCCATGATCTCCATTCATGGACAATTATTTCCACCTCTCAATTCCTTATTCAAGGCCACTAAGATTTGCCTCCACAACAAGATATGGAATTAAATTATATAAGACCCTACCATTCAAGACTGGATACTGCTTCAGGAGGGATACCTGATCTCTGCACAGATAACAGTTTCCCCATATTTTTCTACTTCAGCTAGTATGAGGATGACTGATTGAACTACAATTTTAACCTTGATACACCATCTTGCTACTACTTTGTGCATTCAAGAGGGATATAAATGGTCCTCATGGAAAATATTTGTGTTATCAAGAATGAACTTGTGTTCTGTTTTATCACTATACTCAGTGCCAAAGTAATAGATCAAAACTAATGTACAGAATGTGTACTTTTTTCCAGCGTGAATTCTCCTAGTTCTCCCCATCTCCTTCCAAAAAATAGTGTATTTAATGAGACCCAAAAAAAAGGATTTTTCTCATTTTCTCTATTTCTAGGTTCTTGGGATATAGTGTATTCAGTTGGATTAGCAGGGGTTGATAGCTTATGGAAATTCAATAGAACTTATTTCCAAGCATTTATACGACATTCTTTGCAGTTATATAGCAAATGGTTTATGGTGAGTGAGAAATATAGTAACCATATAGCACTCATAAATCCTTCCAATGTTCGGTTATTGCATAGAGGTAGTGTATATAGTGAAGATCTTGTAGGCAGCAATATAGTTTTGGAGGGTCTTTGATATTGTCTTTAGGAGTTTTGATTAATGGTTCAATCAATGAGCAAAACTGTCCAATGTTAGTTTTTCTTTTGAAATCTGTGAGATTCTTGCTATAGCCCAACTAAATGTTCTATGTATAAAACAAGTGCTTTTAGCTTCAGAAACATATAATAGGTTGTTGCTTGCTTCATCAGTCTGTTGTCCTCTCATGCAAAGAAAAAAAGATAGGTGTGACCTTTCAATTCCTTGGCATACTAACAATCCTAGAGGTCATTGATTTTTTCCATGAATACTCTTTGTCGAAAATACTTGGGGATGTGCATGGTTATGAGGTCCACAATGATGATATTGAAGGTCTTTTATGCTTAAATGCATCTGGTTATGCATAATTGTACGGGTTTAAATACGGGTTTGATTTTAGTGTATGAGCAACTCTATCTCTTAGATAACTATAGTGTTGGATATTTTTCTTCATTTATTTTATTGTATATATTTGTCTTATACATTTAAATTTTGATGAAACAATTTAGCAGAAAATGTCAGACCGACAAAGTTTACATGGTCAAAGGAAACGTGTAAGGGAAGATGTAGGTGAAGATGATGAAAAAAAAATCTAGTTATCATAATTTTGCTTCCCTCGAAATATCTCGTAGAGCTTTCTTAGACTTGTCGATGTCGGTTTGCATCAACTGAAATCGGTGCTGATTAGGATTGTCTTTGAGAATGATAAGCTGATTTGGTCTTTTTCCTGTTTTTTCAGGTGATTTAAAACCTCGTGAAGGAGGACTTACCTCTTGAACTGAGAAGAGAAAGCAACAATGAGAAATACAAAGCAAAAGTGTACAAGCATTAGAAAGACACTTTCATTTGAATCAGATGAAAAAGTTTTAAAGAAATTACTGTGAGAGCAACTTAAGCATGACATAATGGGGAGATATTAACTTCTATTGTTCTGTAGTTGTTGGATTTTTTGTATCTTTGGTTTTGTTGAATTGTTATATGCAATATTTGAAGCTTCTAATTTATTTATTGTGATACTTAGCGGTGGATGAGTTTACAGAATTTTATTGATGAATGATTTCGGTCATTTTTATGGTGATTATTAGGTCAACTACTAACATTCCTGCATTTGATCGAGGTTTTAAGGCATTTAATCTATATGTTAAGTTAATTGGATATTTGATATACTATTTGAAGTATTTATTTCCACCAATTTTGATGCATAACTTGTGTAAATTGATTATCTTATTTCTAAATTATCTTGAACTACAATTTTAGTGTAGAAATTAGAACTCTACTAGTTCCCAAACAACTCAATTGAAAATTTTAAAATTAAAATTCTAAAGTTTGCCAAACATGAATTTGAAATTGAATTCTAGAATTCAAATTCGGATGTTTGCCAAACAAAGGAATTGAATTTCAAATTTTGGATTTCAAATTTCAGAATTCAATTCTGGAATTTGAAATTAATTCCTTGAATCCAAACGCAGTCTTATAGATATCAAATACATGGTATGAGAGGCAGTTGATGAGAAAATTGATGTTCCAAATTTAGGAAAATCAGATGGATGGCCCATATAATCACAAACACCCATATAGGTAGCTTAAAGCTAATGGAACTGCCCTACGACGTTTTACATTGCCTAAGTTAATTGGCTGCAATTGGTTTTCAATATATTCAAGTGTATAGGTGACTAAGCCAGCTTTAGTTGGGACAAGTATCTTGCATCACACTAAGAATTCCTTGATCATTCTTTCTCACTCCATGTAGAGTCGCCACCTAATTCAAATTTACAATTCCTTCAATAAAATATTTATGTGAACTTTGATCATCTTATTAATGTTTCTATACAACTTAATCTACTTCTTGTCAGCACTTATTTGCCTCGCAATGAAAATATCATCCACCTCATTAGTTTGGCACATGGTAACTATATTCTCGATGATTTCAACATTACAGAAACCAAAGACACATCCAACAAACATCCAGAACAACGAAATTGGCTTCATAGCAACTTTCTCAATAACTTTTTGTTCGGGTTGAAAAGGTACGTGTGGAAAATAACCTAAAAGCAGTAGAAGATGCAAGCAACAAATCATAAAGATCACAACATATTATGTGGCAAGTTTTCATCATTATGTTTGCAAAGAGATTCTGAAACCAAGTTTCAGGGAACAAGCATATGAATCTAGGATTAGATACGTGCAGAGAAAGTAAAAGAACATGCATCCAAAATTCGTCTACAAGAAAAATAGCAAAACAGAATGTTGAAATTTTATCCCAATTCCCAGAAACATTTTTATTGGAATTGGTCTTAAATGCAGTACAAAGACCATTTTGCTCCAATACCAGCCGAAAATGAAGCAAACTGCTTACACACTCTACAACTACTTGGAACTTTTGATGTTTGTTCAAAGAGCACCATGCCGCATCAATGGTTGTTCTATTTACAATCCAATTTTAGATAATCTAACCTTACACTGGAATTGGTCCAATAAATTTGATATCTAAAGATCAAAAGAGGAAAGGGCAGAAATTGACTAAGATTTAGTTACTTTCAGGTTATATAATTTTGATGCATAAGTATCCATTATGTCTTGTCTTTCTTTTTTTTCTTTTTTTCTTTTTTTTTTGTTTGACCGCACAACCTGAACCTCCAAAACCTTAATCTCTCCAACAGTAAACCAGCCTCACATTGAGGACAAGAATTCCAAAAACCACCCCAACACAGCCCCGTCTTAAACTAAATGGCCTCTGGTGACTAGGACCTAGTTGGGAAGAGTACGATTTCAACCCGATCCATTCACCTGAGTTAACGATAACCTAAAATTTGCATCTTTTGACAGGCCCTAATTAGGCGGACGTAACCCCAATTTTGATATGCCACACCACATTATCATACAAATCATCTCATACAAGGAGATGCTTAATGCATCTCAGGTTAGATAGTAGTACGTGTAAATATCTAACTTCAGGATATAAACTTTGTACTTTAAAGTGAAAAAGAATTAAAAACCACTAGACCTATAAAGGACCAAGAAAAGTGTGACATAAATAATGGTTTGGCAGCTTGTTCACAATTTCATAAACAATTTTTGACAAATCCTTTTTACTTCATGGCTTGTGTTTTGATTCAGGAAATACATTCCCTTACTTATCAAAAGCCATCTAAACAAGCAAGAGCAAAAGATATCAACCATGAGACAACAAAACACGTTGTATTAGGAGATACGGCAGATTACACCAATCGACGTGGATACAATCAATAATTAAAGACACATTTATTAACTGGAAGATAAGAAGAAATCATTTGTCTTACCCACTGAAAAATCTTTCTTTTGCTTTTAAAAAATCAGTTCCATATCGGACAGCTCGTCGAAGAATACGCCTTAAAACGTATTCCCGCCCCTCATTGCCTAAATGAAAAAAAAATGACTATTATTATACACAAGATGTATGACAGTATACGATTAGCAATAGAAGATGGTAGAAATAAAGGGCATAAAGAGTATTATAAGAAGTTGGCTAAGAATACAAACAGCAATAAGATTTTTTTTTTCTTTTTTAAATAGCTATTCCAGGAAGCAACATTTACAGCTTCTTGTTGTGCACTTAATACAAGAGATTCACAACACAGAACAAAAGAAATAATGCAATCCTTCACTACCTTCAGCAGAATCTGACATCAGGTACATATTATTGAGGTAATGTATAATAAAACTAATACGTTTGATTTGGAACTTAATTTAGTTATTGTTCCGTTTTATCTCATATTACCATGAACAAATTAAACACAATTTTAAACTATAGGAAGATGATACAAGTTATCGGTTTAGCAAGTCAATTAGGTTTGAAGATTTAATACTTATTACCACTTACTTCTTTAATGAAGATCTTTGCCAAACTTATCCACTAAATAACATGATTTCCAATTCAAGAGGGCTTTGGATTCTCCACCCCTCATCCTCCTGATTGAATGCCGGATGCAACTCTAACCAAAATTCCACTCACATTCCCAATTTTTAAGTGCAAGTAAAAAACATGCCACGTAAGCATCAAAGCTACCAGTTATCACTCAGATAGAAGATGCAAAAACAATGCAACATACGTAACTCAATATCTTTCCAATAGTGTTACTACATGTGGATCACAAAGAAATTTAAGAGAAGAAAAAACATAAATGCAGACTATGACATGAATATTTGATTGCTATAAGAGATTGCTCACAAAATTTTGTTAGTCTCAGTATTTGCTACTTATGGCGTGTACATCTATCTATTAATTAAAAAGGAACATCTTAAGTTCATCTTCCATACAACTTTGCGAAATATCTTAAGCAATATTTGTAGAGCATAGTAAAGGAAGTAGACTTCTTGAGAGAGAGAGAGAGAGAGAGAGAGAAAGAGATGAAGAGAGAATGGAAGTCTGCATATTGGGGGGAAGAGAAAACAAGAACAAGAAGAAAGGTGCTTATGTGCCTACATGGTGAGTATTTCTTAAAGGTGAAAATGTGGGGAAAAGAGAGAGAAAAGTGGTATCCAACTACAGTAACAAATCATAGGTACTGACTAACACTGCTAACTAAAAACTGGATCACGTTATTAATTACATAATGAGATAGAAAATTAACACCCAAATGGGTCCGCTGATCCATATTAAGGGTCTTGGTCAGGCCAAAGTGAAGACCTTGTATCAACTTCAGGTCTAAATGCATCTGCAGATCTGCTTGCTCCAATTGTCAAAATCACAGTTTTTTCAAGGTTCTGAATCTGTGCAATCTCAATGCTTCTCCTTTTTCAAATCAAATAAGAACCTAATTTAACATCCTCGAATGTGTGTCTGATAGCCATGACATAAACAAATTACGAAGCAAATCAAGACAGCACCAAAGCTAAGCTTAACATGATTAAATCAGGTCATCTCAGCAGGTATGAAAAAGTTGGAGCTAACCTAAAGAGAAGCAAACATAGAACTTAACCTCAGACTATAGACTGAAAGATGCTAGCACAAATCTTCTACTCATTAAAGTAATTTACGAGGGATGATCTAGATAAATATGTTCACTTGCAACTTGACTTACTACTCAGAAAGATTTCAGAAATATAGTAAATAAAGTTGACTCATATTTATGAAACAGACAAATATACTCTGCTTTACTCTCATAATAAGAGAACTCACCAGATTATCTAGTATAAGTATCATGTCAGTTAGACCATCAATCATAAGTCCAGTATGATAAAATTTTGATCAAGTAATGTAAAGCATACCTGGTCGAGATCCATCAGCAATAGCAAATGAAAGAGTTCTTATGTGATCAGCAACCACCCTATACGCCATATCAACCCTATCAACATCATCTATCCCAACTTTTCCAGCATATGGTGGAGCACCAGTTGCCTGAAATGGATAAAATCTTGCTTCATAAGAATTATTTCCTGGATAAAAAGTACTTTCATTCCTCATAGGAAATCCAGGAAAGGTACTATTACGATACTGTTAAATATCTTAACATTTGAATCGACAAAGGTTCACTGTGTTAGGATCATAGTATAACTGTTAAATATCTTAACATTTGAATCGATAAAGGTGCACTGTGTTATGATCATACTTTCTGGATTGTGTCAAATATGGGCATGAATACATCAGTATCATAGTTGCTCATTTTTTGCTGAAGGATAGAAGTCAAACGTTCAAAACCCATCCCAGTGTCAACATGTTTGGCAGGCAAGGGCTTAAGGCTGCCATCTGCTTCCCTATTGAACTGCACAAAATTAGAAAACCATAAATCTCACTTGATATTATTATGTAAAAAGACTACCAACACAACAGGATAGATGAGACATAAATAAAGAGTGATTAGTACCATCAATCTCACCTGAATAAAGACAAGGTTCCAAATCTCTATGCACGTAGGATCATCATTATTGACCAAGGATGCAGCATCACGATTACCTATGCGATCAAAATGGATTTCTGTGCAAGGTCCACAGGGGCCAGTATCACCCATTTCCCAGAAGTTGTCCTGCATCCACCAATATTACCTAGTATCAATGTGGCAAGAGCTCCCCATAACCAATTCCACATCAATTTCATCAAATTACAGAAAACAGAAAACTAAAAACAAGAAGCATGCAAAAATAGCATTTCTAACTGACAAAAAAACAGAAAACTAAAAACAAGAAGCATGCAAAAATAGCATTTCTAACTGACAAAAAAAGGATTGTGGCACCCAAACGAAATATGCACAGCATTTACGAAGTAGCCACGGATGACAATTAATATATAATGTCAGTACTGCATGAAGAAGCCAGATAAATTGGAACTGAATAATGGGTAGAATTGATGGATCCTACACCAGAAAAGCTAAAAGGAAAACTGAGGTGCATCTTAAAGAAAGTAGTATCAAAGTGCTTCAAAATTGTAAACGAAGGTGATGGGGATCAGACGGTTTGTGTTTATTCAATAGGAACATAGTGTCATCATTAATTTAGATTTAATTAGGAATTCTAGTAGTAGTTGAATTTTAATTCTAGTGGAAGTTGAATTTTAAATTCTATATAGTTGAATTAAAGTGGGAGTAGAACTTCATTTGAGTTTGAATTTTAGATTTGAATTGTATTAGAAATAGGATTTTAAATCCTATATAAAGGGATTGTTCATTGTATTCAGAGTTTTTGAAGAATAAAATTTGAGAATTGAGGAAATATTGAAGTGATTCCAAAGGATAGGTGTTGTGAGCGATTCCAGCCTGTTCTGATGTTATTTTCTTTTATTTTCAGCCATTCATCTAATCTCACTAAGCCTTCTCAAAATTAATCTCCTCCACTCATCAAAACAAAGCCCTTTGCCACATCATCCTAAAACCCACGTGAACTCAGATTTCTCTCTGCTTCTCAGTTTCACGGAAGAACAAAAGGTGAGTCCAGGAATCCAACTCGTCATCTTCTCTGTGCGAACACCAGATCATTGTCGACTTCATTTCCTCTCGATTTCAACCATTCATCTCATCTTCTCCTCGACCTCGACAAGTAACAGAAACTCAAAACCCTAGCTTTGTTGCTTCATCTTCAAGAACTGTTTTATTCCGTTGCAGCTTCAATTGGAGTCCATGATCAGATCCGAACAGTTTGAATTCGAAGGGTAACTAGTCCAGGCTTGTGATTTGTTACAGATCCTCATGTTGAAGGTCTTCTGCAAATCTATTTCAAAGGATTTCAATTCAAACGTCTAGCACTCAAAAGAAATTGTGAACTGTTCAGGAACTCTTCACACGCTTCAGGTCGAATTCAAACTTATCCTTCACTTCTACAATATCTTGTTATCGTTTATACTATCAGTTGTCAATTTATTAAGTTTTATTATTGATAGTTATATTCCGCTATTCTTTATATTTAATCTACATCTAATTGCATTGAGTCAGTTGTTTCGAGCCTATAGATTTGTCCTGTGTAAGGAGTTTCTTAGTTTTTCCCCATCAAAATTTCAGAAAGAGGAAATATCGCTAACAATTTGAGGAAATATCTCGCTAACAATTTGGTGAAGTGTCGTGTGTCATTGGGTATTACCATAATGCATATTGCATATGAAAAAGATGTCAGAATTCCTAATGTGGAAATCAATTGATTCTCTCTGTTCAGTGTGCGCGCGTTTGAGAGAGAGAGAGAGAGAGAGAGAGAGAGAGAGATGTGTGTGTGTGTGATGGCTATCATCTAAAACACAGAAGTTATATACAGTTGGCTCAACAAAAAATGGAAGGCAGAAATGACATAAAAATTTCACATAAGGGATCCAGGAACTGCGTGAGATGATGGCACTTTCAAAGAGACATTACAGACCATGTAGCATGTACATTAGTTATTATGCTTTTTGAATTAGAAAGTTATGTGACCAAACAACCATGTGCCAGTTTGTCAGATCATGCTTATTACTAATTACTGATTCATCCTATACCCATAAAAAATGACCTGTTGAGATTCATTCTGGATATTGCACCCGGTAATATGATAAAAAAAGCATGAAAATTGGCAAGTTATTCAATTATTCAACTTCCATAAGGTAACCAAGAACAAAATCAGTGAGTACTCATAATTTTCTTTCAGTTAAGTTACAGATTAGAATGGAACGGAAGTTCGCCAGACTAGCACAGTTCGGGTATGAAACATGACCTCTTCTGAGATACATACCACGATGGGAATAAGTTACTCCCTTAATAGTTTTAGGGTGTAGAAAAATGTATATTCCTTGTAAAAGTTTAATCAAATGAAAATGAGGGATTATGTGACAAGTGACAATACATAAAGAAATTCATCTGATCTGATGAATTTCCTTCTTCTTTCTATGAATCAATGGTGGGCTAAAAGATCTAGCACATGGGCATCAGACACAGTATAATACCAAAGTTCTCCATCCCAGCTCTCCAAACAAACCTGTGATCGAAGTTACACGGATACATGTAGGAGTGCAAGTCCAGGTGCGGATACGGCAAATTTGTAAAAGGTAGGATATGGGGACACGACTACACATACACGTATGTATAATGATAATTTACATGAGATCAATATTATTTTTTCATTCATGTGCAATGAAATAAAATTCCTATTTATGCTTATTTTATAATATAGATATAAATTAGCAAATCGCTCATTTTTCAACTTCATATCCAAAAGACCCATTATAATCAGAGTTTGGAACAGGGCACGGGCTGAAACAAACCCTATTTATGCCCAAAGAGTTTCAAGAATTGCATGTACAGTATATACTTCCAAGTAATACATGACGTGTTTTAAATTAAAACATGTATTATATAATTGAGTACACACTTGAATAGGTGTGCAAATATCCAAGAAGTGTATAGTGAAGTTTCAATGTTGGGAAGGGGTACGACACAGGTACGAGTTACGACTCCAAACAGAAGTAACCATGCAGCATAGCCTGTGATGAGCTATACATAAAAACTCCATGCCCAGCACTCCTGCAGTCTTCTCACCCCAACCCAAAGACTTCCATTAAGATCCGATATTATAACACCTTCCTTGCTAACAAGGTCATATTGCTTAACCATCGATAGAAAAATCCAACAATTAATAGTATAGAATCCTCCGCCAGCTATCACCTTGCACAACCCAATAATTCCATTCCTTAATGACTCCACTTTAGCATGATAATAAAAATAAGCTTTTGCCGATTTGAAGGCCTAACCAGAAAAGTTTTGCCTGAATAAACAAACAACAATTATATTCATATTCACACTAAATGTTATAGGCATTTCTGATGATAACAAATCTTATTTAGACCTAAGAAGGTAGTAGTCTAATGTAATTTTAAAATTGAAATAGCAATTTTATAATTGCAATTTATATTGCAATTAATAGCACAATCAGGTGATAGCTGGTAAAGTTTTCCTACTCTATACGTGATCACTCCGATAAATACAGCGAGCACGCAAGTTTCCCTCTTCACAATATAAATATTTAATTCAGTATTTTAAAGGCAATGCGCCTTAGCGTCTCGAGCGCTCAGGTGAGATGACATTCGCCTTGTACATTACCAGGTGATGAAGGTTAATAAAGTGAGCGCCTCAAGAGCTCGCCTTAATGCCTCATAACCTTGCCTTGGCGCCTCAAGCACGGCACTAGCCTAAGGCATGTGATCCAAGACGCATGGTGTTTGTCTCTTGTCAAAATTTGTCGGTGTGAAAAGTGGCTGATAAAGTAAAGTTTATTTTTGTTATTGAATTCATGTGTTTCTTTTTTCTTGGTCGTTTTTTTGCCTTTTTATTATAATGTACTTTATTAAGTATATCATTTTGAGGACATACCACAATTTGAACCTTAAAGTTCAAAGATTGCTACTTAATAATCTGTGTTAGCAATACTAACTAATATTACTATTTAGTATTTGTTACTACTTCATTTAGATGGTTTATACATTATTAGATTTGTGACTTTGAAAATTTCCACGAGTTAATTTGTTTTGTTACTATTTATTGATATTTGCATATTATTTATAATATTTATGAATTTTTTGAATATTTATCGCCTTGGTTCACTCAGGCAATTGCCTTTTTGGCACTCCTCGCCTCAGGCAACATAGGACCTCATCGCCTTCAACTCGCCTTTTGCTTTTAAAACACAGATTTAAGTGTTTACTTAAATTATATTGCTTATGGCAATTTACTTTACAAGTTCTCATTAATTTTGAGGGAACTACTTTCTCTAAGTCATCTTCTATAGTTTCCAGTGATATTTAGATATGTTGGAATTCCTAAATCAAACTGGAAAAAAAACATAGGCAATAGTATCAATGCATCTTATGTGGATCAAACCTATGCTCTCTAAGCATATCAAACACGTATTGCTTAGGGTGTAATTATATACAAAGTAAAACAAATTTAGTTACCAAGCAGAGGTGAAATGATACACATCCATTAGGACACAACGTTTTCAATCAAATAAAATCAAATGGCACAAAAAAAGAAAGGCGTTGGTATTTGACATGAAGGCAATAGCTAATGATTTCTGAGTGAAGTCAGATCCCGGGAAGGCGGGCGATTGAAGCAAAAAGGACAATCTTTGGACAGATTTCGATGTGTAACTTCAGAGGGCCAAAACTTTTGACTTGCTCCCTAGAATATTTCCTATAGTATGTATTCGGAAAGCTTGAAAAGCTATCTAAAATGATTTCTGAGCAAAGTCGGATCGCGGGAGGGCGGGCGATCGAAACAAAAAGGGCAATTTTTGGACAGCTTTCGGCGTGTAACTTCAGAGGGCCATAACTTTTGACTTGCTCCATAGAATCTTTACTATAGTATGTATTCGGAAAGCTTGAAAAGCTATCTACGCCTTGAATGGCTACACCATTTCAAATCAGTTTCAGGGTCAAAGAAATTGTCTTTAAGCTCAAACTATGTGTCGAAGACTTCTAGTTTCACTTGGTTTCTATTTTTGCATATATCTCTTTATTTTCTTCTAGAGGCCAGTTTAGTAATCTTGCAATTGTTTCACACCCTATATAAAGGTTTGAATGCTATGTTTAGAATCATCATGGTTATTCTTTTTTTCAAATGAGTTTCTATTCCTAGAGTTTATAGGGTTTCATGCCATCTTGCTCATATGAGAACGAGTTAATTTTAGTTACGCTACCGCTACATCAGGACTACACTCTCTTTGGCTCTTACATCTCAACCCACAAAGATGCTCACAAATGACACTTACCTTAAATAAATCTAGTTGACAACCACATTCTACAACTAACCACAATAATGTCAACCACTTACGCAAACAATGTTCAAGATAGAAATTGTCAACTATTTATGCAAACAATGTTCAATATAGAGAAAAAAAAAGTTTCTGTTGTGGGTCGTGTAAACATTTTAGCAACAACTTACCTTGCAGCCAAATGGCAGAACACGCCCAGGTGGCAGATAGTTCAGCCATATGTCTCTAGCTTCATTATCTGGAGCAAGCCCAACCTTTTCATCTCCACCAAAATAGGTCGCGTAGATCCGATCCACAGGCAGTTTAAATACCTTAAATATCAAACATCAGAAACAGAACCAGTCAACAATTAATAAGGCTGGCACAAATGTTCCCTTAAAACTTGTCAAATTTCACTTATCTGATATCAGTTCCATCTCCATTTATCTAATTTCAATCTCATCTCCACTCCAACACAACAACAACAAAAAATACTGTTCTTCTATTCCAGATTTGTTGAACCAACAAAAAAGAATAGAACTTCTGTGCCAAAATAATTTTTGCTTTAAGAAATACATGGCTCTTAAATGAGAATTCTAAGGAACGGAATGCAAAGATTCGGAATGCAAAGATTAAACTTTTCAAGTGATTGCTTCAAACCCGCCCCAGAATTTGTTACAAAATGTCAATAACAGTTCAGTTTATCCATCAATTGCACAAACCCCTCATACTTCAGTGAGCACAACAAATACGGTTCTTTTGGAACTGATTGCAAAGATTAAACTTTTCAAGTAATTGCTCAATCCCATCTCCCAAACAAAGAAAAAAAAACCCTAAACAAAAAACCCTAAACCCCCCAAAACCCTAAAATAAAAAAATAAAAAAAAACCAACAATTTCTTACCTCAGTGAGCAGCTCCCAAGCATATCCAATCGCCTCCTTCTTAAAATAATCCCCAAACGACCAATTCCCAAGCATCTCAAAGAACGTATGATGATAAGTATCCTTGCCAACGTCATCAAGATCGTTATGCTTCCCTCCAGCTCGAATACACTTCTGCGTGTTACAAGCTCGAGTAAGCTTGCCAAGGGGCGTGTTAGGGTTCACAGTCCCCAAAAATATGGGCTTGTACTGATTCATCCCGGCGTTGGCGAAGAGGAGAGTTGGATCGTCGTGGGGGACGACGGGGCTCGATCGCCAGTAGGCATGGCCTTTGGATTCGAAGAATTTGAAGTAGGTGTCGCGGATTTTGGAGGCCGGCCACTCCATTGGAGGTGAGGATCGGGATTTGGTGGCGGAGGAGAAAACCCTAACCCTAACCCTAGTTTTTGAGATGGGAGAGATAAGGGAGCGGAGCGGCGGGAGAAGAGAGGTCAGAATTACCATGTAGACGTGGGCTCATTGTAGGGGATTTTTATCAGCGGATACTGATTAGCGATGGGCTTGGATTCGGGTTGTGGGTCTACTTTTTGTGGGATTTATTCGGGTGTGAGGTTCCTACTCCACTCGAGACTAGGATTAATCATGTGCTAAAGTACGGCCAAGTGTTTTGTTTTGTCATCTAATTGGGGAGAAAGTATCCCATGGGTGATGTCATGGATGAATGGCAGACCCATGGGATCTCAACCTCAAAAAGGTTGAGAAAGGTTGAGATCCCATGGGTCTGCCATTCATTCATGGACTTGGCCCATGGGATACTTTCTCTTAATTGGGATTCGTCTTGTGTTGTTAATTTTATTATAGTTTATTTACTCTATCAAAGTTTGAAACATTCAGATAATAAGATACAACAAATAATAAATAGTATAATCACAATTGACAATTAACAAAGTTTTACTCTATCAAGTTTGAAACAACCAAATAATAAGATACTACTCGTGCCAAAATTTACTTTAGATTGAACAATGCTATTAAGTTTTCAAAATTTAACTGTAGCACAAATAGTGTTTTAAGGTTCAAAATTTAACTGCTCCATGAACATTCTTTTGATGATTCAGAATTTAAGTGTAGAATGAACAATGATTTTAAGGTTCTGCTTTTAAGTTAAAAGTAGTAGATGAGGAAGTATGCATGCCTGGTTCATTACATTTATATGCACTAGGAAGATATTTATTTCTGAGTTTTTTCATGAAAACCGCTTTTAAAATAGGTCAAAACTGATAAAAATCACCTTCGAAGTTTTTAATACATAAACTACCTTATAAGTGAGTTTAGTTTTCAATCAACGATCTTTCATCAAATTTTGCTCAATTAGTGCCTTACTTACCCAAACTATCCTCATTAATTACGCATGTAGTTGGGAAACATGTGTTAGATGCGTGCAATTGATGAGGGCAGTGAGTGTATTTTGAGTATTAATTGAGCAGAAATTGATAAAAGTGGTTGATTGAAAACTAAAGTCACTTAAGGTGGCTTGCTATAAAAAACCTTCAAAGGTGATTTCTATTGATACAATCTTTTCTGAAGGTGGTTTTCATTGAAACAAAAACTTTACCTACATAGTAAATTTAATGGGAAATGAATAGTGTTTATGAATAGTACCTCCCGTTAACTCTAGCGTATAGCATAGTTATCATAAAAAAACAGGCTAAAAGCCCATTTTGGCCCTGTACTATGACCTCAAATTAGTCCTCACACTTTTTTCCCCCAAGTTAGTCCTCGTACCATACATTAGTTACAAATTAGGTCCTTTTTTATCATCAGTTAATTTTTGGGTGTTGATTTTTTAATAAGAACTAAGTTACCCTCACAGACATGGCAATGGAGGTCCTTGTACTTTTGAGCTATAGAAACTCATTTTTTTACCAAATTATCACTGAATCTTTTCTACGAATAAGTAAATTTGTGGACGTCTCTCCTAGTTTTTGAGTCTCTGATTGTATGCATTCTTCTATATTTTTCATGCTAATTCTTAAAATCTATGGTATATGATTTTGCTGTAGCGTGCTTGTGGGCACACCCTGTAAGAATAGAGTTAACAACAAGTGTCCAATTTAACGAAAGGAAATTAGCAATATAAGATGAGGAGCCACATATGCAATTTATGGTATTTTTTTCTTGAGAGAGACAATTTATTTAACCAAACATGTACTTTTGGTTAGGGTATCAAAGCAAAAAAAAAAGTTTGTGTTTGGGTTCAAAATTTTGATATATATTATTAACAAAAGACATGTTTCTAAAAAGCTCAGACCCTGAATCTTTAATTGTTACAGTGACCTAATTTGTTTTTAGCTTCTTCATTCCTTCAAGTAGTTTGTGGGAAGGCATGAAAGTTAATTGTTCTATGTAAACATCAACAGCAGAAAGCTAGCTCCTTCCACAAATTGATGTCATATATTAGTCTAGGCTCTATATATTCAGTCAGCTACTTATTGATTCTGTCTCTCTTGCTAGGCATTTTTAATCTAAAGTATAGTAAATTGTTGAGAAATCCAATAAAATACTTGTTATCGTTATAGGCATATCCCCTAGTTAGCATCTCTTAAATCTTAGATAATTTTTATCATCCAAGCTCCTTAATTAGCAAAAATTTTATAGATAGTGCCACGAACAGAATGCTAAACTCCTAATTCAAGAAGAAGAAAAAAATCCTACTTCCATGAAAATTTTGCTATAGTAGTCATAGCTCTCCCTTGTATCAGTTATAAGCTTCCATATCATAATCCCAAATATAGATAGATTTCTTATCCTTGTTGTTTCACTTGTTGGAGGGTTTGAACATAAGCCGGTCAAAAGATCTCTATTGTGCTTCAAGATGCTTTTTACACAGAAAATGGGTAAGTTATCAGATATTGGCTTCAGACTTTCTCAGAAAATTTACCCCCAATGCTATTCTTTCAGTGATATCAACTCTCTAGCTTATCACAATAGAGATTGAGTAATAGTAATAACTAATAAGGTTCCTGCTCCAAGTAGAAATTAGTTCAAAATTTCCTCATGATTTTTTTGAACGTTAATAACTGCATGATTAACTACTTCTATAGTAGCAAACACTTTTTGAAACACTAGCAATAAGCATCCATGGATCGAGTAAATTACAGATTGTCAAATGCACTTTTGAGGGGAAACATAAAGTTTAGAATGAACTCATAAGTTTAGAATGAAGACATCCTGAGAATAAGAACGAAATTCAACTTAAATATAAGAGATTGATTTGCAGTCATTTTTGTTGTTTTTCCCTTTTTCTTTTTGGGAAACAATTGTGTTAGGGTAGTATTGTCTTTTCAATTTTTACTTAATGGAATTTTTAATGGAGAGTTAAAATAGGACTAACTTTATAGAAGATACAAGGGCTAAGTTGAGAGAAAAAATGTGAGGACCAATTTGAGTATGAGGCCCTAGTACAAGGATCAAATTGGCCATTTAGCCTAAACATCTTTTACTAGGGTATACATTAAAGCAAAACCAAAAGTTTAAAAGCGCACGAGGATGACACCTCATCTTCCTCCTTCTCTAAATTTTTGACACGTGTCATATAATCTAATCCGTCCATTTAAATTGCTATTACATCTCAACCTTTAATTCATTCAAATATATATATATATATATATATATAGAAAAAATTAATTTATAATCAATTAGAATATCTTTGGCAATATCTTTAGTATCTAATTTAATCACAAATAAAATCAAATCCCTCATTTAGGCATTTATGAGCAATATATGGAAAACAAAATATACATTTCGGTTTTCTTGAAAAACCAAAAATCTATTTATCCCGAAATAAAATTTTATTTTTCGATCACTTTCCCATCTCAATTTTTCGGTTTTCCGTCTCAATTTTTTATAGAAATCCAAATTATTATTCGATCTTCAAAAATACATCAGGTAATTCATCTATATCCATCCCATATTTATGTTATTTTAATTTGTGTATTTTTTTTCAATTTTAATTGTTTTTAATTTTTTTTGTTTTTCAGATTGGCGATTTATAATTCCTATTCGAATTATTATTCGATCTCCAAAAATACATCAAGTAATTAATCTAGCACCATCCAATATTTATGTTATTTTAATTTGTGTATTATTTTTCTAATTTTAATTATTTTCAAATTTTTTGTTCTATAGACTGTCGGTTTTAATTACTATGTACTTTTATCTTCAACCCATGGTTCGTTAATTGCTTGGAGGAAAATAATTCAGGTATTTCATATACCCCATCCAATATAATTTTTATTTAGATTTGTGTAGTATTTTTCAGTTTTAAATGTTATCAAATAATATTAATTTTTGGATCTTGAGGTTTAATTCAGAAATAACTCCATGATATTTTATCTACGATCCAAGATACTATTAATTGGAGAAAGATTATTTAGGTACTTATTCTACAACCCTTGAATACTTATTTTTAATTTAATATTTTTTATATTACTACAGGAAAACAAATCAGCTATTTTTAATCTTCAACCCACGATGCTTTTGTTAGTGGAGAACATAATCCGGTATTTAATATATTCAGATATTAAAAATTTTTAAATATATATTTTTGGTTTTAAAACATTACAGTCATTATTTATTTTATTTTAATTTGTGTATTATTTTTACCCTTTTAATGATTTACGAATTTTTTAAAAGATTTTTATTTTTTAACCTATGTAATTTTATCTTCAACGTATGACTCTTTAATTGCTTGGAGAAAAATAATACAGATATTTCATCTACCCCGTCCCATATAATTTTTATATTAATTTGTATAGTATTTTTCTCAGTTTTAATTGTTATAAAAAGATTAATTTTTGAAACTTGAGTTTTTAATTTTTATATAATTTGACATTTTATTTTACTAATTTCCAAATTTAATTTGGATTTTATTACATTTTTCAATAGTTATGAAAATATATTTTCAATTATTTATAACATTTTTGTAATTAAAATAAACTTAAAATTTTCAAAATAAATATATATTCAGTTTTTAAAATATTACAGCAATTAAAATATATTTTACGTTTTAAAATTATTATAGTGATTAAAAATTACAAATAAAAATTATTTTTGATTTTTAAAATATTACAGCAATTATAATAATTTTTGAAAATATATTTAGTCATTTTCGAAATTTTAGAATATCTTTGGCAATATATTTAGTAACAAATTCAAATAAGATATTCAAATATAGAAAATATCAATTTATAATCAATTAGAATATCTTTGGCAATATCTTTCAAAACTAATATCTTTTGCAATATCTTTAGTAAATAATTCAAATCACAAATAAAATCAAATCCTTATTTAGGCATAGTTGTGAAAATATATTTTCTATTATTTGTAATATTTTTGTAATTAAAATAAACTTAAAATTTTCAAAATTAATATATATTCGATTTTTTTCTAAATCTGAGAAATTAAAATACATTTTTATATTTTTTCAGGTCTTAAAATAATTACAGTGGTTAAAAATTACAAATAAAAATTATTTTTGGTTTTAAAATATTACTGTAATTATAATAATTTAAAAACATATTTAGTCACTTTCAAATATTTTAGAATATCTTTGGCAATATCTTTAGTAACTAATATATTCAGATATAGAAAAATCAATTTATAATCATATATTCATATATAGAAAAATCAATTTACAATTAGAATATGTACAAACATATTTAGTAACTAATATATTTGGCAATATCTTAAGTAACTAATTCAAATCACAAATAAAATCAAATCTCTTTATTTAGGCTTAGTTGTGAAAATATATTTTCAATTATTTATAATATTTTTGTAATTAAAATAATCTTAAAATGTTCAAAATAAATATAAATTCAGTTTTTAAAATATTACAGTAATTAAAATATGTTTTTAAAATATAGTTTCGGGTTTTAAAATTATTACAGAGATTAAAAGTACAAATAAAAATTATTTTTATTTTGAAAATATTAAACAATTATAATAATTTTTAAAAATATATTTAGTCATTTTCAAAATTTTAGAATATATTTAGTAACTAATTCAAATCAGATATTCAGATATGAAAAACTTAATTCATAATCAGATATTCAGATATAGAAACAAATCAATTTATAATCAATCAGAATATGTTTGGCAATATCTTTAGTAACTAATATCTTTGACAATATATTTAGTAACTAATTCAAATCACAAATAAAATCAAATCCCTTATTTAGTCATAGTTTTGAAAATATATTTTCAATTATTTATAATATTTTGCAATTGAAATAATCTTAAAATTTTAAAATAAATATATATTCAGTTTTTAAAATATTACAGGAATTAAAATATTTTTAAAAATATATTTCAGGTTTTAAAATTATTACAGCGATTAAAATTATAAATAAAAATTATGTTTAGTTTTTAAAAATATTACATCAATTATAATAATTTTAAGAAAATATATTTATTCATTTTTGAATTTTTAGAATATCTTTGTATCTTTAGTAACTAATTTAAATTAGATATTCAAATATAAGAAAAAATTAGTTTATAATCAGATATTTAGATATAAAAATCAATTTATAATCAATTAGAATATGTTTGGCAATATCTTTAATAACTAATATATTTGGCAATATCTTTAGTAATAATTCTAATCACAAATAAAATCAAATCCCTTATTTAGGTGTTTCTTTTCAAATCAAATATTTAGATATAATCAATTAGAATATTTTTTGTGCTAGATCCAAATCAGAGCAAAAATATCTTTGGCAATATCTTTAGTAACTACTTCAAATCAGATATTAAGATATAGAAAAATCAATTTATAATTAGATATTCACATATAGAAAAATTAATTTATAATCAATTAGAATATTTTTGGCAATATCTTTAGTAACTAATTTATAATCAATTAGAACATCTGTTTCATTATTTAAAATATTTTTGTAATTAAAATAATCTTAAATTTTACCCATTACATATATATTCGGTTTTAAAAATATTACAGCAATAATAATATATTTTCAAAATATATTTTGGGTTTTAAATTATTACAACAATAATATATTTTTAAAATATATGTTTCATAATTCAACGATCTAATTTAGATCGTGTTCACAATTTTCAAATTATACTAAATTATTTTAATTTCAAAATATTAATTTATGAAATAATATGAAAATTAATTTAAAATTTAAATTACCAAAGTGATCTTACTAAATACAAATTATCAATTTAAACTACTAAATCTTACTTTAATTTAACTACCTAAATTAGATAATGCTCACAATTTTCCAAATTAAACCAAATTATTATAATTCAAAATTTATCTGAAATAATACCAAATTTGTGTAAATTTTAAATTACCAAAATTAAAAATTTTAATTCAACCGTTGTTAAATAATATTGAAATTATAATTTTTAAACAAATAATTTTTTCCTAGATTAAAATATTTACAAATTTAAAATATTTATAGAAATAATTGATTTTCTAAATTTCCAAATTTAATTTGAATTTTTATTTTATTTTTAGATAGTTATGAAAATATATTTTCATACCAAATTGGATTAAAAATAAAATTAATTTTAGTGAAAATTAAATTAAATAATACCAAAATTTTAGATAAAATTCAATTTACCAAATTAATCTTACCAAATTTATGTATAATAAATTCATATATTAAGTAGATTAATTTCAATTTTTATTTTAAAAGCTCTTAAAATTTCAATTTCTTGAAATTTTTATTTTTAATTTTAATTTTAATTATATATTGTTTAAAGATAATTGTGAAAATTTAATTTTATACCAAAATTAATACTAATTTTAAAATTAAAACTACCAAAATTTGAAAAATTATAACCACACTTATGTTGCCAAATTAAAGTTACCAAAATTATGTATAATAGTTTCATAATCTAATTAAATTAATGAAAAAATTTACTTTAATTAAAGTGCCAAATTTAGATCATATTCCCATTTTTCAACTTATTTCGAATTTAAAAGTATTTTTAAATAATTTAAATTTGAAAGTATTTAAAATAGTAATTATGAGATTAATGAATACCTAAATTAATTTGTATTTTCTGTTTTTATTTTAAATAGTTCTAAAAATTTATTTGTATCCGTGGTTTTTAATGTTGAAATTTGTTGTATTAATTTGAATTTTTATTTTATTTTTAAATAATTCTGAAATTTTTTAATTCTTTATGTAATTTCAAATTTTTAATTTGAATAGTATTTCTTAGATAGTTGTGAAATTTCATTTTTATACCAAATTTAATAGTAATTATGAAATTTAAAAATACCAAAATTTGAAAAATTTCAAATTACCATAACTATGTTACCAAATTTATATATAATAGATTCATAATTTAAGTAAATTATTGGAAAAATATCTAACTTTAATTAAATTGCCAAATTTAGATCATATTCCCATTTTAAAATTAATTTCTAATTTAATAGCATTTTTGAAATAAATAAATTTCAAAATTATTTAAAATAGTAATCATGACTTTAATAAACACCTAAATAAATTAGAATTTTCAGTTTTTATTTTTAAATACTTCTAAAAATTAATTTTTATTCTTGGTTTATTTTTGAAATTATTTTGTTCTAGAATTTCAAATTTTTAATTTTAATTTTGTATTTTTAAGACATAGTTATGAAAATTCATTTTATAGCAAATTTAATACTAATTTCTAAGTATAGGTTACTTAAATTTTATGTATTATTTCTATGCAAAATATCATAATTTTCTTGATTTTCAAAATGTCTTAAATTCCAAATGAATGAAATTCTTAATAACCAATGTAGGTTACATAAATTTACTTATTTAATATATAATAATGAAACTGAAATTATATTGCTATTTATTTGCTGATTTACTAAATTATTTCTATTACATTAATTTTTTGAAATTTTCGTAGATATATATGATTATTTGTTGGTCGGCAACATGATCTATATCGTAAATTTTAATTTTTATTATTTGTCTTTAAAGCATTATATTTTTATCATGAAAAATATGATTAAAAATTAACTATTATTCTGTAAAACAATATAATTAATATTTTTAAAGATAATTAACTAAGTAATATATTAATATTTAAAATTAATTACGTATTTAATGATTATTATCTTCATAATTATTTAATTATTTAATATATTGTTATGAAAATGAAATTATATTATTTATTATTTATTTTTGATTTATTTAATGTTTTATGAAACTATAATTTATAGGATTTAAAATTAACTATTTTATGGATTTATTATATTAGTATTTATTTAGTTACTATCATTATAAAACTAAAATTAACTATTTAGTTACTGATTTATTATATTATTATTTATTTACTTATTTAATATATTATTATAAAATTGAATTTAAGAGGTTTAAATTTAACTATTTATTTACTAATTTGTTATGATAATATTTATTTAATTATTTTAACTAAGCATATAAAATATATGTTGGTTAGATTTTATAGAAAATAATTACATATAATAAGATGGATAATTATGGTAAAAATTAAGTGAAGAATTATTTTATATTTTTCAATTGTTAAAATTAGTATTTAAACCATATTGATTGAAAACTATATTAACCGAAAATTTGAAATTGTATATAAACAATTTTGAAGGTAGTTAGGATTTGATTAGATAACATTTTTTAACATATAATAAATTGATTACATATTTTCAATTATTATAATTTTAGATAATATCTTTGTATAAATTAAGCTAACTTTTGGCGGTATTATAAATTATTTATTATATTATTTATTATTATTTCATTAATTGTTAATGTAGAAAAAACTAAATCCATTATTGATATGGAATTTTTATAATTTGTGTGTCTGACATGTTATTGTTGCTAATTATTAATGATTAATAAGATTTTATGAAATTATATTATGATATTTTATTAATTATGGTCACTAATTTTATTAATTTATAGCATCATTTGATTTAAAATTATATTATTATTAAATTAATTTATGGATATTTTATCGGGATGTCGGGACAAAATAATAAAATTGCAGCATACCGCTATTTAATGAGCTTGGTAGATGAAAATGATGTCATCTTAAAAGGAAGAATCACTTTCGAACATGGGAAGGACAACGTAAACATAGGAATCTCATCCGGAATTAACTTTATTCTCCTTGATAACAAAGTACAATCAAAATTTTATATATATTGATAATTGCAAGTTTAAATAATACAAATTTACTTTAATTATGATCTGTTTTATTTAATTTTTAATAGAACCCTTATATACATGTTTTTGCCATAAGAATGATGCATTACGGTGAGAAATTAGTACAAGAATGAAAATTTTATATTTTCTTAAATGTAAAGATTGTTACTGCAAATAAGATATACAAATCATTAAGCACTCCAGTAATTATTTATTTGTGTTATCATTACAAACATCAAGTTTTAGAGGAGGATGACGATAACATAAAAATATATATAATTATTGATTGAATTTTTTTTGTGATGCATCATTTGCGAATAATATTTTTGAACATTAAACTGTCTTATATCTTAATTTCATTCAAGTTGCATTTAGGATATTTTGATAATCTTCATTTTATTCATTTATTATGAAAAAATTAGTTTAAATGATCTTAATTTTAATTATGGCTTTATATAAGTTGTTTAATATCATTATTTCTAGGCAGTACATGTTCTCTAACCTCAATGGGGGTGGATGAGAGTGGGGTTCACGTGCTTCGAAGGGGTTGAGTCTTTAAAATTATATTCGGATAAGAGTAATCGAAACACGGCGAAATATAGATGAATTGTGATAAGACGAGTCTTAGCAGTAAAAACACTAGTATATAGAGGGTTTCTTTACCTCTGAACCCAAAGATTTACCTTTTTTAGGCTTTATGCATGTGCAATGCACGTGGTTAAATATCATGATTAACTATTTTTAGTTTATTTCCTTACTAAAATTTATTCCTCGGTTCTACTTTATGGTTTTTGCTCACTTATGTCTCTAAACTTTAATATTGTGATTATTTTTTCTTTGATGTTCGTTTAAATGAGCTACACCCAATTTAAATTTTCATGTTGATAATTGAATTGAGAAAATAAATATAATCCAAAGCTAATTTGACTTATCATGTTATTTGGATCGATATGAAACTAAGCTCGACCTGAGAAAATATAGTGTTGCAAAAGTGAAAAGCACTTAAAATAGCGTTATAAAAGGAAGATGAATAATTAAAGCTAATAAGATAAGATGGTTGGTTAAAAGTGGGGTAAAACAACACAAAAGAGAATATGGAGTTTGTTTCTAATCCTTGATAGAATTTAAAAAAGTTATAAGCTAAAGATTAATTCTAACTTTAGTACACTTTTATATGATGAAAGCATCCACATAAGCATATAAAAGTACTAAAATAAGTTTATGAAATTTCTTCTAAAGATTCCTAATTTACCCAAAAATAAACTATTCTATAAAATATTGAGAAAACTGTGTCTTTCATTCCTTACGTTTTATTTTTTTATTGAGCCGACATCAATCCTTCTCCACCTTTACCTTTTTCGATAAAATTAGACTACTTTTAGATCTTTGAAAAGAGATAGTAAACCTTACTTGAAAGTTAAATTTATATATTTTAATGAAAGAATATCAAACAACTCTTTTCTTTGCTAAGTTTTGAAATTTTAGTCGTTTTTGTGATTTTAGATTTTGAGGGTGTGTTTTGCAAATTTTAAAAATTTCAGAGTGTTTTTAAAATTTAAAATTTTAAGTTAGGTGCTTATAATTTTCATGTTTCATGTGTTGGTGGTAAGTTTTCGAATGTCAAGATATTTCTTGCAATTCGAAATTTTGACGGTGTTTTATAATTATTAAAATTTTAGATTGTTTGTTATACAATTTAAATTTTCAGTAGTCTGAGATAATATCTAGATTTGATATGTACTGGTTATAAGTTTTGAAATTTCAAAAAAAATTGTGATTTTTAACTTTTGAAGGAGTTTTTACAAGTTTTATAACTTTGAGGTTATTTTTTGTAAATTTTAAATTTTAGGTGCTGATGGTAATCCCTTGAATTCATCTTTCTTTGTTTGCAACTTTTGAAATTTTAGAATTTTAGGGTGCTTTTTATTATTTGAACTTATAAGGGTGTTTCTACAAATTTTAAAACTTTAAGGGTGTTAATTACAATTTTAAATTCTTGAGAATTCTTTGTTAATTTTCGATTTCATGTTTGTTATTTTAAGTTTGGAAATGTCGAATGTTTTGTGTAATTTTAAACTTTTGAGGGTATTTTGTGTAATTTTGAAATATTTTGAGTTTTTGTAATACTTCATATATTATAGCATGTTAGTTCTTTACCTTAACAAATTAATAATAGTAGAGCTATTTCATGTATTTTCTTCATTTTATTTTTTTAAATTGTTGAGTAGGTAGTTCACATGGGATTAGGATATGATATAATTATGATTAGGATAAATTAATATTTAAATGAAATATTCAAAATAGTGAAGGGTAATATTGACCATGGAAAGCTTTTCAGAACTTCGTAATTTTAAAGGGAGTATGATATGATTTTTAGAAACCAACCTACTTTCAAAATCACTCTTAGATCAATTATACTCTACCAAATTTTTAATATGCATTTTGTGTTTCGTCAATTTGGTATCTGATGTCAATTCGATTATTTGACACTTACTTGCTCTATTTTGTTCTAAGCGGTTAAGTGGATGGTGTATTTCAAATAAAGTACTGAAAATAAGTTTTGAGTTTGCACACTAATATTGCATTATCACAAACATATATGGGATTTTTATAATAAACTAAAAGTTTTACCCCAATTGATTTTTAAAACCACTCACTTCGAAAAAGGAGTTTTTAGCCTATGAACGTAGAGTTTTACCTTATTTACTTTTAAACTCACTTTCGCTTACTCATAGATCTAAAATATTCCCTGGATTAATTTTGAACCCACTTGCATTTTTAGCAATTTAGTATATACTACGTAAGTTATTGTATTTTATTGTAGCTTAATATATTTTAATTCTAAGCAATTGTATTTGGTGTATTTTAAAACTAAATGCTTAAACCATTACACTTTTTTTGCTTTCCTCACGATAATTTCACATCTCAAATTGTAGAAAGATTTTGACTATGAACCCAACGTTATATCCCCATTTTATTTTTAAAGCCATCCACTTCAAAACTAAATGCTCAACTTCACTCTTAGACTCATATCACTGCACTAAATTAATTTTAGATTCATTTGTATTTCAAGATTTGGTATATACTGGAAGTTACTATTTTTGTTGTAACTTAATTTTTTTTCTAAGTGTTTACTATTTAGCACACTTTTAAAATAAATACTTAAATCATTAACTTTTGGTCTTCTACAGCTATTTTGCAATACAATACACGAGAATAATTTTTTCTTCTTATAAACCTACAATTTTACTATTCTTATCTATATCTTCTATTAAATCTCTTATCATTGCATCTGCCACTTGGCAATTTCCTCTTTTTTTAAAATTATTTTTTAAAATAAAAATTAAAAAATCAAACTTTATTTTATCAAATCTCCAATATCTACATATTCAATCCTAACCGTTGGTTTAACTTCTCTGAATCCACTCTTCATAAAGATCCACCGCTTTGATTTCCCCTTTCACCATTTCCCCAAAACTCCACTGCGTTTTCCCCTTTCTCCATTTAGGGTCTGTTTGGTTGGCAAAAATTTTGAGGAAATCAAAGAAATGGGGGGGACAAACCCATGTGGGTGTGTCTCATTTCCCCAAAAAATTGATTTCATAGGTTTGGCTTGAGAGAAGAAAAAAAGAAATGTTGTATATGTGAGACACACTCACTAGATAGGTAATAGTTCTTGTGGGGTCCACTTTAAGTAAAACTCATTTCCTCTCAAAAAGTTATGAAATGGGCTTAAAAATTGATAAATGTGGACCCCACATCTATTTCTTTGTTTTCATTTCATTTTTATTTCATTTTCTTAGCTTTTAGGGAAATAAACAAACAGACCCTTACCCAAAACTCCACTGCATTTTTCCGTTTCTCCATTCCCCAAAATCGACGCTTCATCTCCTTCAACTTCAAAGATCGCGCTCTGGCTTGAGAACTCAAGCGTCATCAATCAAGGCCAAAATATGATGCTTATATATAGTAAGCCTCTAAGTCTCATTTTCTTCATCCTCACATCCTCATCTCCAAAGAAAATTTCTCAGAAAGTCTTGGCGAAGCTTGATCATAAGCTACAGAAGGTTGTGGGAGTCGCCGAAGGTCGAAAGGTAAGATTTTTGCTAAAATATCAGAAGATTTTTTATTTGATTCATTTATACTGGATTGCAGGCTTTAACAAAATGAATTATACCATAATCTAAGTTCGTATTTTTCTTATTTTTTTCTTTTTGTAATCACGAGTTAATTGAACTATAATATTTTCATTCCATGTTACAGATATTATTTATTAGATTATGAGTGTTTTTTATTGTGTATTTCATGATAATTGAGTTAGTTACAAATTCATATTACATTTATGTTCTGAGTGCATCTAATTTGCGAGTGATTTTTCAATAATGATATGCAATCTTTTAAACTTTTGCTCATATATGAGTAATTCTAACTTTATTATATATGTTCTCATGGATGATCATTTTTCCTAAAAGCTGTTGTTGGTTAACAGTTGCTCTTATATTATTGCTCTAGCTTTCATTTAGATGATGAGATCCTAAACTTGCACGCATTTCACAAATAGAAACCGACACCGATTCTTTCAGATTTGTTCATGTCTATTATGTTCTACCAATTTATGGTTTTGGCGAATAATATTATTTTCCCCTGTTATAAAGAAAAATCCTCTAGATATTGTTTTAGTATCATCATTTATTTTGCAGAGAAGATATTCCTTCTCATTAATTTGTCCAAATTTCCTTACATCTTTACCTTTAGATGACATCCTAAATCTTTCGATCTTTTTAGATTCTAGATTTATTTCTTGGAAGTATTGATCTATCATTTTTGTGATTTTGGTCAAAAGAATTGAATTTTATTTTGTGGGAATTATTGTTCTAACTACTAAATATGATACTATTTTAATCAATAAAAGCTAGAGTTCCTTTATTTTGGCTAAAGTTACAAGCTAGACATCCCCACCCTCCACCTCTCACCCCCTAATTACCTACTCTCTTTTTATCACTAATGGCCTCTAGCTTTGTTCGTTGAGTTGTCTCGAGATCAGCATTTTTGGTTATTTTGTACTTTTACGTTCGGGATAAGGATGTTCATTGGCGAGTCTTTGTTTAGGCTCTTCTATTTGTTCAGAGGTCTAATGTTGTTTAAATTTACTTTAACTTTATATTAACTAAGAAATTGAAGTCGATAATGCTTACGTCTAACGTTTTAATTTACGTTAACTTTATATTTATCTAAATGGATTCACAATATTTTCATATGCAAATCTCTTACATTCGATATTTCTAATCTATAGTACAAATTTGGTTAGATCTTGGTTGTTTATTATGCAACTATTGCAAAATTTGTATTTGGATTTATAATCGTTTCATCGTTGCAAATGGATAGAGTCCACATGATTATATTGCAACCATTACAGGAATCTATATTTGAAATCTAAAATTGATCAAAGTTATTAGGACCTAATTGCTTTTAGTTACTTATGAGAAATTTATAGATAATCATGATATCTTTTATTAGTGCATACAATTATATATAATTTTGACATTTATCTATTTTTGAAAAATAATGACAAGGCCTAAAATATGGTATGTACATCACTCGATTATGATGATTGTTACTAATTGTTTAAAGTTATCTCAGCTCTTGGCCAATTCTTATAATGTTATAGAAGCTTGCATAATTTACATGTAACTACATTTAGGGAGGGTAGAAATATAGTTAAAGGATTATAATCCATTTGTGACCACAATGTAAAGCTAATCATATCAAATAACTATAATCATTTTAATCAAATTGTTGAATTAGTAAATATAAATATTAATGAGATTCTAGACTGATGGAGAAATACATGCATCCATTCCTTCTTTATTTTATTTTTAAGTTTCTATAGAATAATTTCTATAAAATTTATAGATTCTACTTTATAGAAACATGCATCTATTCCTTCTCCATTTTGATAGGGTTCTAACCATAAATACTAATATAAAATTTTTAAAATTTTATTTTAGTCATGACGAGGATGAAACGAACTTTAAGAAAAAGAACATTAGCATATTGGGGAAAGAATGGCCATGTAACTAGGGTCTGAGTGCCATATCGCAAACCAACAAAGTTAGAGTATATGACACATAAGCCGAAAAGAAATGAGACATTAGAGGAACACATTTCGAACATGCAAAATATATTATTTAATATGGAAGTCCAAATGGAGCTTGAACTGAGTGAAGAAGAAAAGATAATTGGATTGGTCAACTCCTTGCATAATGAGTTCAGATTTATTAAGGATAGATTGCTTAATAAGCCTACTTTTGATGATGTGGTTTCTGAAATGAAACAAACTGCCGTCGACTGAGATTTTAAGAGATGCAAACAGACTGCAATGTTGTCTCTTGCACCAAACATCCATAGTGCCAGAGCTGATAATATGAGTGGAATATCTTGGTTTGGAAGAGTTAAAAAGAGGCCTACTTAAAATGCCAACTACAAATATTTGTCCCAGCATCCTTGACTATGAGAATCGTTGAGTGGTTCTAAAGAATATTGTTATGATTAGGAACCTATGTCATTTTCTTCTAATGTTTTCAATTTGGTTTATTTTTATAATTGGAAATCTGCGAACATCTTCTACCTCTTTAATGAAATGTTTTATTTTCCTTATATGATGTGCATTATTTTAGATTTTCTGATATGATGTATGCATCTATTTGTTGGTAAAGAATATAAGGTGAAATGTCTAGCTCTATAATTGAAAAGTTGGTCCAGTTAAGAAAGACCTTGGTTTTAATTTTATTCGGAGCTGATTTCAATTCTAGTAGCTCTTATTTCAAACTTGGTTGAACCAAATTTTTTCAAAATGTCACAATAATAGTTGTTTACTTATGGCCATTGTTGAATGACTTAGGGTGATTGTTTTCAGTCTAGGTATGATATTTTATTAATAGTGATCGAATTCATGTTTTCTAGGGATTTATTGGCTAGGGCATAGTATGTCTTGCTAAGGCGGGTGACTTTCTGAATCCTACAAGGTTTGCAACTCTTCACTTTTTCTCTCTCTATTTCTTATTGGTAATTTCTCCCATTTCAGCCGCCATTTGATTGTGATCTTCTTTCTTTGTCACATTGGATAAATGCAATATTTTTGGCAACACTGATATCCAAATACTATTTTGTAAAACCCGATAATTTGAATATGATGATTGTTACTAATTGTTTAAAGTTATCTCAGCTCTTGGCCAATTCTTATAATGTTATATAATTTACATGTAACTACATTTAGGGAGGGGTAGAAATATAGTTAAAGGATTATAATCCATTTGTGACCACAATGTAAAGCTAATCATATCAAATAACTATAATCATTTTAATCAAATTGTTGAATTAGTAAATATAAATATTAATGAGATTCTAGACTGATGGAGAAATACATGCATCCATTCCTTCTTTATTTTATTTTTAAGTTTCTATAGAATAATTTCTATAAAATTTATAGATTCTACTTTATAGAAACATGCATCTATTCCTTCTCCATTTTGATAGGGTTCTAACCATAAATACTAATATAAAATTTTTAAAATTTTATTTTAGTCATGACGAGGATGAAACGAACTTTAAGAAAAAGAACATTAGCATATTGGGGAAAGAATGGCCATGTAACTAGGGTCTGAGTGCCATATCGCAAACCAACAAAGTTAGAGTATATGACATAAGTGAAAAGAAATGAGACATTAGAGGAACACATTTCAACATGCAAAATATATTATTTAATATGGAAGTCCAAATGGAGCTTGAACTGAGTGAAGAAGAAAAGATAATTGGATTGGTCAACTCCTTGCATAATGAGTTCGATTTATTAAGGATAGATTGCTTAATAAGCCTACTTTTGATGATGTGGTTTCGAAATGAAACAAACCGCCGTCAACCGAGATTTTAAGAGATGCAAACAGATCAGTAATGTTGTCTCTTGCACCAAACATCCATAGTGCGGTGATAATATGAGTGGAATATCTTGGTTTGGAAGAGTTAAAAGAGGCCTACTTAAAATGCCAACTACAAATATTTGTCCCAAAGATCCTTGACTATGAGAATCGTTGAGTGGTTCTAAAGAATATTGTTATGATTAGGAACCTATGTCATTTTCTTCTAATGTTTTCAATTTGGTTTATTTTTATAATTGGAAATCTGCGAACATCTTCTACCTCTTTAATGAAATGTTTTATTTTCCTTATATGATGTGCATTATTTTAGATTTTCTCGATATGATGTATGCATCTATTTGTTGGTAAAGAATATAAGGTGAAATGTCTAGCTCTATAATTGAAAAGTTGGTCCAGTTAAGAAAGACCTTGGTTTTAATTTTATTCTGAGTGATTTCAATTCTAGTAGCTCTTATTTCAAACTTGGTTGAACCAAATTTTTTCAAAATGTCACAATAATAGTTGTTTACTTATGGCCATTGTTGAATGACTTAGGGTGATTGTTTTCAGTCTAGGTATGATATTTTATTAATAGTGATCGAATTCATGTTTTCTAGGGATTTATTGGCTAGGGCATAGTATGTCTTGCTAAGGGTGACTTTCTCAATCCTACAAGGTTTGCAACTCTTCACTTTTTCTCTCTCTATTTCTTATTGGTAATTTCTCCCATTTCAGCCGCCATTTGATTGTGATCTTCTTTCTTTGTCACATTGGATAAATGCAATATTTTTGGCAATACTTATATCCAAATACTATTTGTTGGCAATAGATGTTAAAAGGACTTGCATAAAGGAGAAAGTCCAACAACTTTTTGTTTGATTACACATGAATTTTCTTCTTTTTATCTGATTCATGAATCCTGCTAAAATCAACAAAAATTTCTAAAGATCACATTTGATACGTCTTTGCTACATGGCAACCCAAAATCTGAGATTGCAACAAAATAGTTTATATGATAAAAATAAAAAAAACATTAATTTTATAAGTCCCATTTTTTAAATTGTAAATTTCCACTATTCCCAATAAATGCAAATAACACTAAGAATTATATATTTTATATAGTAGTAAACAAACACAAAGATAGGTAGTCTATATATTGTGATAGCTAACAATAATTTAAAATGAAAATACATATTAGACTGGATATCTTTATACCCATATATGATCTTCTATAGAGAGTCAGAGACAATTCACCTGAATGCTTGCTGGGGTCACTTGATAAACCTTCAGAGAACCAAAGTCAGTCCAACTTTTGCTATGCATATCATTATAAAGCCTTTTTGATGTTGTTGTAGTAGTAAAGTTAACAAATGCATATTTATTGTTGCATCCACTGCTGCTCCATTTCCCATGTTATTATTATTATTATTACACACACATAAAAAGGAAATTAAACCAAGGTATCATACTCATTCTATATTTAAATTAATTTGCTTATATCATTTCAGATAGTCCTTTTATCTGTATAACACCATTTGAAACAAGTTGGATCATGGATATGACTTTATTTACAGAGATATTAAAATAGCTAAGGTTACTCAATTTGCACTCAGAAGATAAGTTGTAGCTAAATTACCAAGAGTTTGTTTCTAGTGATTGTTTTTTTTTTTCCAATTTCAAGTTTCTGTTTAATGTAGTTTTTCGGTTTGTTGTCATATATACACATGTTTAAACATGAAAATACCTCTTTTCCTGTGTCCCAAACCCTAGTAGCCCTTTTTCCTTCTCTCAAAGCCTTGTTCTTTCTTTGGCATTTTGAGGGATTTCAGAGGATTTTTCAAATAATTTGTGCATGTGTATGTTTTGAGTCGTGATACTTTTGATTTGAGAAATTTTTCTAACCAACCTGAATTTGTATTATGATGTCTAGAATCTATTAAACACCTGAGATGTTGTGGACATGAGATTATTTGTACATCGAGATATGTGCACGAACACATAAGTACATGTTCTTAATAAGTATACGTGACATCTCGGGACACGCTTAGGCTAGTGAGCCATATATGTCGATCCAAGAAGATATGCGATGAGGCTGGAGTCGTGACACGCCGATCCACAAGGTAATGCGATGAGGCTAGTGAGCCGCCTATGTCGATCCGTATGGTGATAATGATGAGGTCGTAAGTCAGATATGTCTATCCAAGATGATGATGCATTTGTCGTAGAATTTCTTATAAAAATAGTATGGTGGAATGTTAATAACTTAAGTTAAATAGACGCATTCTATTAGTCCCTGCTCAATCGTCGATATATTGTGAGAATATATATATATATATATATATATATATATATATATATATATATATATATATATATATATATATATATATATATATATATATATATATGTGGTCACAACTGTGTTATTGCTTCCATATTAAATTACCCGAAAAGTCATATCTTGATGCATTGCATACATAGTATATATGTGATATGATTTGTGGTGATGACTCCAGCTAGACGATATTCCCTTGTGATCTCGTGCCAACTATCCGAGGGTAGTTCGAGATGTGACTTTGACTCTAAAGTTGAGGTTTGGAATAATTGTATTTTACTTCGTAATATTTTTCATTCAGAGGACCGGAATTGGTATATAGTGATTCACCCGAGACATGGTATATACATGAGGGTTTCTTGTTTGGATTATTTCGCCGACGCATTCAACTCTTGTATTGTGGGTCTTACATGCCAATTTTCCTTTAGTACTTTATGAATGATTTGTATCTATATGTATTAACCAAGATTTTCTTATATTCTCCTAGCCCTTCCAAGCAAGGAGATGATTCTCTATAATATTGACGCTGTTGTTTCCTCTTCGTGCAAATATAAGAAAAGGCACGAGAGTCGCAGTTGATGGATAGCATCACGACCTCTTTAGTTATTTATATTAGTTATTTTTCCGAGCTCCACAAGATGTTTATTTTAATTGTTTTTAGACTCTAGAGATTTGTGATCCTATTGTGTAAAGACTGAGTGCCTTAGTGAACCTCTTATTGATTCTTGTACTGAGATAGATTCTATATATGCTATTTTATCTCCAGTTGGGCTCTGTTGATGTTGATGATCTTTATACTACTTCCGTAAATTCTCGATCTCATTGTTCTATTTTATTATTTATTTGCCTGTCTTGTACTTTCACCGTTACTAATCTTCACTAGAGATAATGATGGTGAAACGTTGTTGCATCTAAGCGGCTGCATATGTTTGATATTCTGTTTCACTCCGGACCGCTACCTTTTAAAACCTCGAAGGCCACATATTTGTCAATAAGATGTTAAGGACTTGCATAAAGGAGAAAGTCCAACAACTTTTGTTTGATTACACATGAATTTTCTTCTTTTATCCGATTCATGAATCCCGCTAAAATCAACAAAAATTTCTATGTTATTATTGTTTTATTTTGCATCTTTTCTTGTATCTAGTTTTAAACATTAAACAAATCCGTGCATCGCACGGGCCTGAAACTAGTTTATTTTTACACGCATACACTCTCAAAATCACTCTTAAACTCAAAATACTCCATCAAAATTAATTATTTTTATATATGATTAAGTATTAGAGTTGTTTTTAATTTAATTGATGAAATCACTATTTTTTATTATTTTTCATGCTAGTACCGAGGCATCAATTTTACTCACTTGTTACCTTAAGGCATGTTTGGATTTTACTAGGATTAAGAAAAGTTAAGGGAAACTAGGAGAGAGAAGGAAAGTGAAGGGAGTTTCATTCTCCTTGATTACATGGTTACACCCTAATTTGAGGGGTAATAAATTTTATGTTATTAGGAGGTGAATAAGTTCACCATCTAAATGTTCACAAATAATGTGAATCTATAGTATTCTACTAAAGTAACTGGCTGAACCATTTTCTCGCCACGTGTCAAACCCTCCATTATTCTGATTCATAATAAACTACTTTATTAAGCCATGTGTTGACTATGTTCGAGCACACCCCCACCAACTCCCATATTAAAAAAAAATCTACCCTCATTAATACTAGATCCTGCCTATGCCTAAATCACTCCAACTATAGTATTCTACTAAAGTAACTGCCTGAACCATTTTCTCGTCACGTGTCAAATCCTCCATTATTCTGATTCATAATAAACTACTTTATTAAGCTATGTGTTGACTCTGTTCGAGCACACCCCCACCAACTCCCATATTAAAAAAAAATCTACCCTCGTTAATACTAGATCCTGCCTATGCCTAAATCACTCCAATGCCTACTTATCAAAATTCTCTTTTCTCTCTCTTCTTCTCTCCATGAATTCGTCCTCTCTAAACCCTTTCTTTTTTTATTTAATTTTTACAATTGTGTTGGATCTGAGGTTGATTTCTCTCCATCTTCTCCATTATGATACAGCTCTTACTTTCCATCCTCATAGATTCCAACAACGACGGTTCAAAATCCTCCATAATTCTTCCCGATCTGAACCGTCATTTAGATTACCTATGAAGCATTTGGAGATGCAGCCCTTTTTAAAACCCTCCATTTCCTTCTTATTTCATCTTCCCTCTTCCTAAGCATCTGAGCTGTTGCAATGGCCTTCAATTGGTAGAGTACGACATGTTAATTTATTTTTTTCCTATTTATTAAAACATAAAATCTATTCTCTTTTATTTCAATGTTTTTTTAACTGTTCTGAGATAGTTTCTTATTGGTTTTTAGGAAAATTTGGGATCTTCCAGTAAAGGAAAAAGGGGCGAAAAAGGTATGCAATTATAAAATTTTCTCTTTTTACATTTTTAACCCTCAAACGAAATCAGTGATCCAATTTGAATAAAACTTATCAACAAATATTGAGATTTTCTCTTTAATATTAAAAAGTTTACATTGTTTCTTTAAAAAAGTGGTCAATATGCATTTTCTGCCTTAACCAAATTGCAGGATATGGCACGAAAATTTGATTTTGTGGATGATATTAATGCACTTAAAGAAACTTGGAAGATCAAGGTTCGAATTATAAGATTGTGGACTAAGCCGAGTTTCGAAAATCCAAATGATGTATATAGTATTGAAATGGGCTTATTGGATGAAAAGGTATTGCATGTCATCCCAATTTTTTATTTTCTTAATTGATTTTCCTATTTACTTATTTGATGGCATTGTAATGTTTGAAATTAATAAGAAGTTCCATGGTAACGAATAGGGTAGCAAGATCCAAGCGTCGATTAAGCAGGTGTTGATTAATAAGTTCATGACAATACTTAAGGAAGGAAAGATTTTTATAATTTCAAACTTTGGAGTTGGCTAAAATACTGGAGATTACAAATCTACCCAACATCCGTATAAGATTAACTTTTTGATTTCTACCTCTGTCAAAGAGTATGAAGAAGCTACAATTCCTGAATATGGGTTTGCATTTACTCCTTTGATGATATCATTTCAATTCATTTGTACAATACATATTTAGTAGGAATGATATCACGAAAATCCATTTGCGTAAATTATTATGAAGAAGCTACAATTTTCATATAAATTATTTTCTCTCTTTTGTGATTCTTTTCCTCCCATCTTTATGTCTCAACTTTTTCTATTCCCAAATAGCCAGCTTTGTAGAAATTAAATTAGAATAATTTTCTCCATGCTTGCGATTACATAAAGACTACAATAAGTTTTCACAAATAACTTTATCCATACTATCTAAGTATAGTTTATAGAAAGAAATGATTGAAGCTTACAATAACTACTAAGCGTAACTTGTGAATTCTAACAAATGCTAATAAATAACACAACAAACATCTTAATAGGATGAATTTAATTATCTGGTTAGAATTTTAAAAAATCACAAGCTAACAAAGAGAATTTTGGTAAAATTTCATCTATCAAAGTCATAATTTCAATTTCCTTAATTGACAATAACAATTTTTTGAGTGATCATGTACTCATGATATTGTGGAGATTGTTAACGAGTACATGTTATCTTTAATGCCTGGTGATGAGAAAATTTATTTAAGTTTTGATATTACTTGCCAAGTAGATGTGAATGGAGATTCTCATGAAGATATATACACACCTGATTTCTTAAATAACATTAGATGTTCTGGTCTTCCAAATCACAAGCTGAAATTTAAAATTGGCGTTCCAGTTATGTTGCTTAGAAATATAGATCAGTCTTCTGGATTATGCAATGGTACTAGATTAGTTATAACTCAGTTGGGAAATCATGTCATAGAAGCTAAAGTTATCTCTGGTAACAACATTGGGCAAAAAGTATTCATTCCTCGAATGACCTTAACTCCATTAGATTCCAGACCGCCCTTTAGACTTCAAAGGAGACAATACCCCTTGGTTGTTTGTTTTGCCATGACAATAAATAAGAGCCAAGGTCAATCCCTTTCACATGCTGGTTTATATCTCCCTAGACCAGTTTTCAGTCATGGGCAATTTTATGTCGCAATCTCTAGGGTTACAAGCAAAAAAGGATTGAAAATCTTGATTTGTGACAAGGAAGGTCACATATCAAAAACTATGAACAATGTAGTATTCAAAGAAGTTTTCCAGAATTTGACATATGTAGGCAAGTATTTTATTTTGTTTAAATTTTTGGCATAATTTGATGAAAGTGTTTTGCTAATTTGTATGCATATACTGAAGTTGTAAAATTTCATGTAGGATGCTTGGACAATTGGATCACCATATTAGCTCAAAGATCAACGCCAGAACTGTGGATCACAGGTACATTATTTGAAGCTATGGAATATGTCCATTTGTTATTTCATTTCATATTTGCCTAACATATAAAGATTATCTGCCATCATTCATGTGATCCTTTGAGATATATGTTTTTTATTATTTCTTTACATATACTTGGGATACAACCTTCATGCATTTCAACATCGCATTGCACAAGTTTCTTATTGCTGATATATTTTTCAAACATACCACTATAGTTTGACCATGCTTATAATGAGCTAAGTTTTTTGAACATATTCAGAAAGAGTATATAAAGATATAGTTGGACATGTTTACTTTGTTGCTCTTAAAGTTCAAAAGATGCAAAAAGGGAAAAAACCCACCATATATGGAGCGTTTTCGTTATATATACATTATTAAAGTAATGGTTAATTAATGACTAAACTGCTATATTTGGAATGTGTGAGTGAAACAATATAATGACTCATGGGTCTAAAAGCAATTACTCAAAACTAAGGATTTACATAGTTTCAAATGGGTTTCTTCAAATGCTGTGATCTAAAAAATGAGGGAATATTGCTCTTGTGCTAAATTCAAAGTGCCCAAAGCCTATGATGGCTTTCTCCCTATTTCTTCTCTAGCTCATTGTCTTGATATAAGCCAGAGTCTGCCATTGTTGTTTTTTCTCTATTTGAGTGTGTTTTTGTGTGTGTGTGTGTGGGGGTGGGTGGGTGGGTGGGTAGGGGGTTAATTCAGGTAAGCTTGGTCTTTGATGAACTTCTTTCTCGTTGGTGACTGAAAAAAGCTAATTCATTGACCAAAAAGAAAAAACATTAGAACAAAGAAGCACAACAATGATGATATGGTGGAATAAAATATCTCAGACATTCGCTTCATATTTAGTTGAAAGGATTGGTTGCACAAGTGAGTATTTACTTGGCTATAAAACTAACATTGTTACCCAGCATATGACTGATCCTTTTTTTTAGCACATTGTAGTTTGTTTCAGTTTTTGTAAGGAAATATGTTAATTTTGCTCTTGTCATTGTCTTGACTATACATTTTTCTTCATCAATTTTGTATTATATGTAAAGAGATATAGAAATACTATATGATGATTGTAATTGCTGATAGATTGATGTGTTCACATCTTTTAGAATGCATCAAGTTTTTGATGGCTTTGATTAAGTTTGTACAACTTCTCATCTCAATGTCATGTTTGGACTCTTGTTCTTTTTTTTTTCCCTACATGACCTTGATATTTCCTACTGTTTATGTAGAAACATTGCATTATATTTGGTCTTTGGTACTAATATTTTTTTTATTATTATCATCATTGAACCATATGTCTTTTGAATGCAGGTGATGATATTGATTATGGACATAAAAAGGATGTAAAGAAAATTGTTTACCGAATGAAGGGAATGAAGCTTCTTTCGTAATGATAATGTTGAAGATGAGGCAACAATTAAGTTTAGAATAATTTTATACTATTATTCAAATACATTGTATTCATTCTGACAAGTTTTGAGTAAATTAATTAATTGTCAATTATATATTTTTCTTATAGGATGTTGCATCGACTCGAGTAGGCGGGATGTCGAGAGAGTAGCAAAATCTTACTGGAGACTACTAATGTAGAAAATATGAGTAGTACTTTTTGTCTATGTGGCATATCTGTAAACAATATATTAGAGTTAAACACTGTAAATCTTTTTTGATATTATTTTCACTAATGTCGGTTAAATATTATTTACTCGATTCTAAAATGTTTGGATGTACTACTTTATAGTAGTTTGTGTATTCATTAATTACATACGGGTAAAATTATTTGCATATGTGAACAATCTAGGAAAGAACTGCTTGCAAAATCAATTATTCATAAACATTTATGGGTATTGACCTACCGCAAGAACATAATCAGCATGTGTGACAAGCTATAATCAGGGCCCAACTTCTTAGCTATTGTCCTACAGGTGCAAATTTTTACCTATGGACAATAATTTACCCATATAAATAAATAAATAAAAAGGAGCTTTCGTGAGCAATGACTCCGAAACATTCTCAGGGGAATGCAAAGTTTTCTAAGTGTTTGTTAGTTTTTTCCTCTTTTAGTTTGTTTTTATAGTTCTTTTTTTTTTCTACCGAGCCGTTTTGCGTGGCCATATATATTTTTTAATTATGATATAGAGACCGCCTTCTATAGGACATATATTAGAATGTAATGATATGCCTAACATTCATTTTGATGAATTTCATATTTTGCGAAGTGCTTACAATAATCTTTATAAGAAAATTTCTTTTAACCTTGGGTTTGTAGATATGTTGTGAAGACCAGCTGTTTTGTAATATCATTCGAAAATTTCTTTTAACCTTGGGTTAGTAGATATGTTGTGAAGACCAGATGTTTTGTAATGTCACGAATGCAAAGTTCAGGAAGAAACACAAAGTCAAGCAATCAAATTCTTTTTTAAAGATTTAAATTAATTTTTCCTACACTTTTGGTCATAGAAACCTGATTTACTCCTACCAGTTTATTACTGAAGAATTGTTCTTACTTTTCTCTATATAATTTCTTGATTTAATTTGGTTTTCATTTAGAAAATTCTCTCATTTTTCAATTTGAAAATTTATATAAGCTTCATAATAAACAAATCCGTGCATAGCACGGGTCTGAAACTAGCGGTTCCCTATTTTCTCTTCCCTCTTATTCCCCAAACACAAGCACTTTTACATCTGGGCACAAATCACATCGTCTAATAAAAAAACGATTTTGATGCGCATTTAAACCTCGTAACATCTAACCCTAACGCACCCAAAGCGGGGTAGAAAACATGCTTGCACTCCAGTGATCGACTCATCCATCGAACTACATCCCCAATCTCGCCAGCAGAAACACTTCATTCTCTCGAAAAAGAAATTTTCAATTTTTTCCTCATCTCTTCCAGGGTTTAGCTCCCTCTACAGTGAAATCTCAGGTTCGATCAATCTCTCTATCGAACTCTGCTATCTCTTTCGTTTGATACTGTTAGGGTTTCTTCGAGTTCGTGAATCATGAGGACGAGAACCCCCAGTACACCCAAATCTGGGGCCACGAAGAGAACGCCACCGCAAAAGAAAGCAGCCGCCGCCGCCTCCGCCGACGAGAAAACACCAGAAACCGCACCCAAATCCACACCCAAAGCCACGAGGGCGACCAAGGGTAAGCAATCCGCTTCAAAGGCCGCCTCGACTCCCCCAGTTGCCGCCACTCCAGATCCCAAACCTGAAGGTAACAAATTTTTTTTTTAAAAAACCCCAGTTACAATCTTGGACGCCCTTGAGGTGTTTGATCTTATGTGTCATTGAATCAGTTGAAGCAGTAGAGAATGTAGTCGCCCCGCCGAGTTCAGCGGAGGAGAAGAAGCCCGCGAAAGCCCCCGAGAAGAGGCCCGGTGCAAAGAAGTCGCCTTTGGCTGCCAAAGCAGCAGCAGCAGCTGCTAAGAAGAGTAATTCCTCTAAAGTGGATCAAATTCAAGTAGAACCTCCTTCAGTTGTACAACCTGAAGGAAAAACCGAAGAGAAAGAAGAGGAGGTTGAAGAAGAGGAAGAGAAGAAAGAAGAGGCAGTAGAGACAAAACCCGACGCTGACTCCAATGTAGAGGAAGAAGCCCCAGAAACTAATGATGTCAACGAAGAAGAAGATCCAGAAGAGGAACCTATGGAGGAAGATGCTCCTGCTCCTGCTGCAGAGCAGGAGGGTTTTGCGGATCCCAGCAATGAGGAGCTGGCAGCTGAGGTTAGAGAAGGGGAAGAAGTAGCAGAAGGAGAGGAGTTAAGAGTTGAGCATCAAGACGAAGAACAGGCTCAAGAAGATGCAGGGGTTGAAGTTGATGTGGAGATGGAGATTTCCGACATGGCAAAGGCAAGGAAGATCAAGAAAGAACGGGAGATATTTGTTGGGGGATTGGATAGGGACGCCACCGAGGAGGATGTGAAGAAGGAATTTGAGAAGGTTGGGGAGGTGGTTGAAGTGCGGATCCTGAAGGATTTCGTGACCAATAAGAATAAGGGGTTTGCTTTTGTCAAGTATGCAACAAAGGAGCAGGCGGCTAAGGCTCTCTCTGACTTGAAGAACCCTACGGTGAGATACAACTTATTTTGCAGTTATTTAGTTGTAGGGAGTATAGATATCTGCATATTTCTAGATATTTTGTCTTAATTTATGTCCAGTTACTTTACTCTTTCTTGCCCATAGAAAAAGATAAGCTTTCTTCATTTGGGTTTTGGGAGTTGGGACCTGCAGTTGTTTTAGGGTATTGATTATTGCTTGTAATTTGTAAAAAAATTAGACATTTATTTTCTAGCTCTGTATTGGTCTAGGGTCATGCTACTTTGCTGGGTGCTTTTGATGGACTTTAATGATAGCTGTGAGATGTGATAGGATGATTGCATGTCTTATAAGTTCGCATATCCTATAACATAGTGTCTTTCACATAGACAGAATTTTTCTATATAGATCATTTAGCAATTGATCATGAAAATTTAGCATAGGTTCATGAAATTGTAGTCAATTCTTTTATCCTGATAGAATTTGCTTGAGAGCTGACCAAAAAGTGTGGAAAAGGTTAGAAGCAAACCATTAGTTGATGAAATTTCATGCTCTGTGATTTATTATTATGCCATGATTTTAATCATCTGAGCTCATTTAGTACGACTTCACTTACTTTGTTTTACCACTTGTTATCCTGTTGTGTGACAATTACTTTCATTACAACTTGTTATGAATAAATACCATGATTACAGGATCATGGCTTCCATTATTGCTTCTAGTTCACATTATATATATATATATATATATATATATATATATATATATATATATATATATATATATATATATATATATATATATATATATATATATATATATATATATATATATATAGAGAGAGAGAGAGAGAGAGAGAGAGAGAGAGAGAGAGAGAGAGAGAGAGAGAGAGAGAGAGAGAGAGAGAGAGAGAGAGAGAGTTCCTATAAACTTAGAGAGAGAGAGAGTTCCTATAAACTTAAGTGGATAGGAGCACTTGTCCATCAAACTTTTATCCCTTCATTATACTTTGAGATTTGTGCTACACATCAATGCTATCTTTGAGTTTTGTGCATTCATTTTTATCACACGCTAGTACAAATTTCAATGCAAAATCAATGGATAAAAAAGTTGGTGGACAAAGAGCTCCTATCCACTTAAGTTTATAGGAGCTTTACTCTCTCTCTCTATATATATGTGTGTGTGTGTGTGTGTGTGTGTGTGTGTGTTATATTTCATTTGATTGTTAAACTGGAAGAGAGAGAGAGTGTCTGTGTGTGTGTGGATTATATTTATTTCATTTGATTGTTAAACTGGAAGTTGTATTTTGTTCTCAGATACGAGGCAAACGCTGTGGTATTGCTCCTAGCGAGGACAATGACACACTCTTCTTAGGCAATATCTGCAATACATGGACAAAAGAAGCTGTAATCATCTCCTAGCCTAAACACAGTGAATTCGTGTTGGAGTTGGTATTTTCTAACATATATTTTGTGTGATTTCAGATCAAGCGGAAGCTAAAAGATTACGGCATAGATACTGTTGTGAGCATTACTCTAGTTCCAGACACTCAGAATGAGGGTTTGAGTCGTGGTTTTGCTTTTCTTGAATTCCCTTGCCATGCTGATGCTACGGTCGCCTTCAAGAGGCTCCAGAAGCCAGATGTTATTTTTGGTCATCCTGATAGGACCGCAAAAGTGGCTTTTGCCGAACCATTACGTGAACCAGACCCAGAAGTTATGGCTCAGGTAGGAATGCGTTGATTTTAATCAATCACCCCTCTTCTTCTGTTATGCTGGTTTTGATAGTATAGCTTTATTAGTTATTTTGTTTGTTATTGATGCAGGTCAAGTCAGTTTTTGTCGATGGGTTGCCCCCATATTGGGATGAAGATCGAGTGAAGGAGCAGTTCAAAAGTTATGGGGAGATTGAGCGTGTTGTGCTTGCACGCAACATGTCGACTGCAAAAAGGAAAGATTTTGGGTTTGTCAACTTCACAACTCGTGAAGCAGCTCTTGCTTGTATTGAAGCTGTGAATGACACAGAGTTGGGAGATGATGGGAAATCAATGGTAATTTTTGCACCTTTCTGCCTACTAATACCTTTTTAGTTATTTACCCATTTCTTGTTTCTATGTGGTTAAGCATACTAGATGATATTTTCTTCTAATGCTGTTATATTGTTGGTTTTCGCTCTTTAATGGTATGGAAAAGGAAAAAGACTAGTCCTTATGTTTTCCATGAGAGTGATTTTATCCATATCAGAAGCTTTTCAGTGTCTTTTATATGTGTCATGTCATTCACATGGTGGAGTTAGCTTGCGCGTATTGTGTTCTAGACTCCCAGTCGTTCATCAAGTTAAATGCATTTTCAGTTAGGAACATAGGTCTGGAGGTTTCATCCGGTTTCAATGAGGATTCATCTGAAACTGCACATATTATTTGGTTTCATCAAGTTTATACTGATACACAGTTGTGTCCGGTTGATTAGCTTCATATGTGCTTTGATAGTTTTACTGTTTCTGAGGAAACCTAATGAAATCTACAAAGAATTTAAAAATAAACGAAGCAAAAAGAGAGAACTAATTTTCTTTAGTTCCAGTTGTATTGGATATCACCTAATGAGCAATCTAACATTCCAAACATTCCTAATTGTTATAATTTCATCTCTCTTCAACTTGTACAACCATTCAGAGCCTTGTAAACCTTAACATGTCGTAATTTGATATATTTTAATCGAATTTTCATTATTTTCTTACTTAATGTTGGATTAAAAGGTTGCATACTTTTGTAGAATCAGGATCATTTTTCTGTTAGTTGGTTGAGTATTTGATGTTCATTTCTCGTGATTGAACACTCATTTAATCTAATGCTTGTATTATATGCTCCTCAGCGCACACAGGGAATTATAGATTGTTGTCTGTAGTGGTTATGGACACTCCCATGCTTTTTTACGCTGGAACCAAAATTAAAAAAAAAACCGTTAATTCAGAAATCTCTCAAAACATATTGCACATGGTCGTTCCTATTTTATTTTGCAGCTTGTACTTTTTGTCTCCGTTGGGTTTCTTCTCATTTCTTGTTTTTTAAAATAAAATTTAACATTGTAAATGGATACATCTTTGTCTTTGCCTCTGGTCTTCATGGATTTCTGTGAACGTATCCCTAGTTATAGAATTGACATATCTGACATCTACTAACACCCTTTTGCTTGGCCCATTAACAACTACTGCTCTGCATATTTTTTCGGTATTGCTGATAGTATTTCAAAGATGTATTAAACCGGTGTGGCTAATGAGAAAAATCTTAAAACATAAGATAGACATAATATGATGGCTGTGGTTTGTAGACTCCCCGTTCTCTGGGAATTTTTGAGGATTTTGTTTGTATGATTTCATACTTGTGGATCCGTCTTCTGGGAAAAGCAATTGAATTTGCATAAGGTTTTTTCTTGGTTTTCCTCGAGTATAGTTTTTCTACTTGTTAATCATCCGTTGCATTCTTTTAGACGAAAGCAAGAGCCAGACTTGCTAATCCATTGCCAAAAACTCAAGCTGTGAAAGGTGGAATGAGCGGCGGGTTTCGTATTGGACATTCTGGATTTGGAGGCTATCCAAGGTTTGGTAAGTATAGTTCGCCCAAGAGGTGAAGAGTTCATACTTGTGATGCATCTAGTGATTTTTTTCATCTTTTTTATTTTTTTCTCTTTATTCTCATTCATATTGGCAGGTAGAGGATTTGGTAGGGGCAGGTTTCCCTCCCACAGGGCAGGTTTTCAGGGTGGGAGAGGCTTCATTCCACGTGGCCGTGGTCGTGGTCGATTTCCATTTGCGGCAGATGCAGATTTTGATGACTCATATTCTGAATTTCGTGGTGGTTGGAGACCTTTTGGAGCTCGAGGTAGCTACACACAATCTTAAAGAAACTTCTCTTCTTAATTTGTTTGCATAGTTGTGTTGATTTGCTGTTAACAGGCGGTAGAAGAATCTCTACATCAGCAAGACGTGGAGGTTTTGATAGAGGACGTGGGAGAGCTTTCCCTTCTCAGAGGCAGCCATTCCCTCCAGAAGAAGACTTTGGCGGACCTTTTGGTCCCAGACACATTGCTGAAGATCCTTACTTTTATGGTGGTGGTGGGCAGGGCATCAAACGACCATTTTCAATGATGGTGAGTAATGTTCTATTTTATGATCATTTCATGCATTTATGTGCTTCATAATAAAATATAACACCACTTCGTTGTCCTCTAGGAGCATGATCCTGGTTACTGGGAGCCTGGGAGCAGAATACGTCCTCGTTATGATCACCCTGATCCTATGGTTGGCAGAGCTCGTTACCGAGGTTTAGAATATTTCCTTTCCACCTTGGTTCATTTATCTAACTCTTTCACTCTTTATTAGATTTAAGATTAGCATTTTGTCCAAGCATCCCCCTAAAATAGCTTTTTCGTCTGTAGATTCTCTGGGAATGACTGGTCTCTATTCTAATGATTATTATGGCTCAGATGTGAGTTTCTGATGAATATTTATTAAATTCAAGTTTTTTATCCTGTTCTTTTCTATGTGTCCTCTGTTTCATGATTTTGCACCTTGCAGTATGGTGGTAGCACATACTCGTCTCTTTATGGTGGCGAACCCTCTGGGAGTGGATACTATTATTAGATGGTATGTTAAATCAGTTCTTAACTACTCCAGGATGTCGATTTTCAGTCATTTGGTTGCCTTAAAGTTTAGCTTTAGACACCTTACATGGAATATTCTCATTTTAAATTGTTTTGTTTCTTGGCGGTAAATCTGCAGGCATGATGCGATGTTGCAGAAGAAAGGGCTTGCTTTTGGGAAGAAAAATTTCCTTGTGCTTTTACTCATTATCTTAAATTGGTTATCATCATGAACTTTTTCCTAGTACCTCTGCTTTTGAGTGTGTGGTATGTGATTACATGTGTTGGGTAACTTAGCTATAGGCTTATTATTTGTATGCAAGATGGTGGCTGTTAGCCTTTTCTATGATAGACATAATAGGAATTTGCAGTCTATATTTAAGTAAAGGGAAGAATTATGGACTCTTGAAGTCAGCTTGGAGATAGATCTGTGATTCTGTTTGTTAGTATTCCTGGTTTTGGTGATTGTTGATCTTCGATGCCCCAAAAACTAAAAGGTACAATGGGTTTCTTGATGATTTTGATAGATACCATATTACTGAATATGATGGTGCTCAATAAATGATAGAGTCTGACGAACATTTCGAAGCACATATGGGTTATGAAAAAATGCATTGCTTTGCTGAACCTTGTTTGAAAATGGATCATGTCTACTAACTTGTGGTCTTAAGTGAAAAAGGGATTACTGATGCATTATGTACTTGACATATCAGATTGATAGCATCGATGTTTAGTCAATACATGATCTTTAATGCTTTGACAGGAGTGCTAGATGACTTTTGATAGAATTGATCTTTTGCTTTTTGAGAAACAAATTTTCTCGATATCATGGATGTATATTTTGTTCTTCTCAAGATGTGCGAATTTGAGTTATCAAGTGGCGGAAGTGAAGTTGAATTCTTTTTGATTTCTGTAAATAGAAAGCTTCTCATGCAGTTGTTAGAAACTAATAATCTCAAAGCTTCTGTAAGATGAATTTTTATTTTGCCAATCAAGGCTGTTGTTAAAGCCAAAGGATCAGAAGAGTGGTAGGTATGACTTCCAATGTTGTTACCAAGTAATTTATTTAATGCTGGTATGGTTTTTAAATGTGAGTATTTGGTGTAAAATATCGCCTCTGTAGTTTGAATGTGCTGATTGAGTTTGATATTGCTTTTGAAACTTGTCTGATGTTAGGTAGGTCCTGATGCAGTGTGAGTTATCTATTCATCCTGAGAAGATAATTCTGAATCCTCTTACAAAATGTATATACAGATGATCTTGAATATTGGGCTAAAATGAATGCATTCCGTTTTGAGGTCAAGCTTGAATCAGTAACTTTTCGATGATGACAATGAAATCAACAGGATACAGAGATCACTTCAAGTAGTGTCGAGCGCTATATCATAGGCTTTTGTGGATTTTTGATAATGTACTTTTTGTGGTTTACCCCTGTAGTTGGCTGTCCTATACTCATGATGAATAAACTTCTGTTGCCTTGTTATTGGACCACCTCACTTAAGTGGCCATGTTAAGATCATCTGCTCCTTGCTCTTTTATTTGTGATGTTAAATGACAAGGTGAGTTGCATTGATTATTGCTCTCAGAATTGCTGAAATGTTCAAAATTGGAAAACGGTGATTTAATCTTATTTCTTTCAAGATAGATCTTATTGACTTTCTCCAATGGCATCAAACATAAGTTTGCTAACTGAGGATTTCAAGATTATTTGGTATTCAGGTGAATAACACTAGAAGCGTTTCGCGCTTTTAGGTGCTAGTGTATGGTGGACATGTTTCTGTTTTAATGTTATTAAAACTTTTTGGTGCAACATTTTTAGGTAACTTATTGTACGGTGGATATGCTTTTAGTAACTTGGTACTAAATCATTGAGTCTGTTACAAGCTATGTTGCGTGGGTACTTCAATCATGAAGATGTACCTATATGCAACACGTCCCGTACCTCAATACTTCGTGGACAGTCCTTAATTTTACGCATACATTTATTCAGACATGTACTCAATTATACAATACATGTTTTAATTTAAAACACTTACCATACACTTCATGGACACTCGACATATATACTACACATCCACTTTTGAAACTTGTTGAACAAAGGTTGGGTTTGTTTCAGCCCATATTCATTTAAGAACTGCAATTTCAAAGGGTCGTTTGTGTATCTAACTCAAAGCTATGATTTCAGCCCATGCGTGTTAGTCGTGACCAGTACCCTACGTTTACAAATTTTCCGTGTCCCATACCCTTATCCGCACATGTACCTGTACAGGTATCCATACATCTTAGCTTATCAGTAATTGTTGCTATGTGATATTTATAGTTTTGTTGTTGATAGATGTGATAACCATTTCTTCCTTTAGTTTTACATTATTGTTTTTCTACTTTATGTTGTTGTTTTATTTCTTCTCGGATTAATCTCTATATTAAAATTTTGTGGAGTAAAGTTTGATATTATAAATGTTTACAAGATCTTTGTGCATACCTTATGATCTAATTCATACATTTGTACACACTGTAGTTTTAATATCTTTAAACTTGATGTCTCTGTAAACCAGTCATACACTATTTCAAAAATATTTTGGACTGTTCTCTTTCTAGGAACATTTATAGTTTGACAGTTATCTGAAGAGTATTAGAAGATATTGTCTAATTTACTTGTTTTCCTTAGTGGACTATCGCTACTATCGGAGAACTTGGTTATCCTATCAGATGTTTGAATTCTGTTCATTAGCTATTATTAGTTGAATTCAGATATGTTTCACACTTTATTTTTGTCAGATTACTCAAACCTCACTTCATGATACAACTAGTTTTTGTGATTAATGTTTCATTTTATAAATTCAGTTAAAGGTCTTTTATGAGGGAATCCATGTATATCGTAAGTAGTTACTGGAAGTAAATATCAGTCATTTGACTGGACTTGGTGTCTGTAGGGTGCAAACTAGTCATGTGTAGTCAGTACCCTTTAAATGTCTACTAGATTCAATCTGCACTTCAGGATTGAGGAACATTTAGGTTAATGACCCTTTCTAATGTTTCGTCAATCAGATCGTTGAGCTATTCACTATCACTTTGTGGTAACATGTTAATAAGTTTTATCCCTGTGGAAAGTCGCACAAGAACAACTTTTTGATATGGTGATGTTGTAGTTTGTTGCAAAATTGTGTTAGAGTTGAATTTTAAGATAATGATACCGTCATTTTATGCGAGTAAAATCATGGACGTAAATCTTAAAAACCTACGATGCATAGTATACTTCTCCCAACAAAACCTTGGTATGTCCAACACAGCTGGACACATGTCCATCCATATCTGGTCTTATACAAGTACTTGTTGTGGATGATCCATATTTCTCCTAATCGTTCCTGCCTTGTTATTATCTACAACCTGTTTATAAGTTCTCTTAGTCCATATTCATGTACATGTATGACAATTTTAATTTCCTATCTACGCAAAATATCCTATGTGTAGTTCGCTCTATTACATGAGCATCTTTATATGTACATACAGTATTGATGCTTAAATTTGCATTTAAATTTAAAATTTATTGTTCTGAAGATCTCAATCTCTCTGTGCATTATGTTAAAACTTACTTTTAAGGCTACTCTGAACATCTTTTGTTTGGGCTAGTGAAGATGGATAAGGAGCTTGTGTAGAGCCTGCTTTTTTCTGTGATATATGCTGTCTTTTTGTTTTTTTGGATCTTATTTCTTCAGGGATTTGCGGAAGGCTGCCTGGCTGGGTTATGAACCCTTGTTTACTAAAACCTTTATTAACTGTGCCGTCAAAACGCCAGGGTGGTGTAAGTTGTATTGCATTATGTTTCTAAAAGAGATTCATCCCTAAAAAGTATAATTCCTTGTTATTTATTTGCTAGCTCTTGCGTGGTAAGAATGATTTTGTAGTTTTGTGTTTCTGTATTTGTTTAAGCAGGATTCCAGTCACAACAGTGATTCTTTTTTCCTCGTATTTTTTTCCTTGTACTTCAGCACAAGTTTGAACAGTTGGTTACAGATACTTTGTACATTAGTGGAATTCTGATCCCTAGTGACTGGCACTAAGCTAGCTGCTGTGGATTTGCTTTTTAAGTTTGTTTTCTCAGAAGAGGACTATGAGATATTACTAAAAAATATTACTAAAAATATCACGTGTTAAGCTGAGTCCCTACTGTATATTTGGGGCTATCATCTGTATTAGGTAACAATAAGTGGTGATATAAATTTTGTATGACATGCAGTCCGGGGATATCTGTCTGGCATTAAGTAATGAAAAGTCTGCAAGAGGGTAGAAATAGCAAATCACGTTTTATTGATTGGTTGTTCATATACCCTAGTGCTTGTAGAGATTATCTTAGTAGTGTTGTCTTAAACTAGATTTATTTGGTGAACTGCAGAAGCAGCGGGGTAAAAAAAGTAATAGCAATCTAACAGAGGGAGTAGAAAGGAAAAAATCGTCAGTCGAGTTCTCACTAATGATAGGGTTAGGTACCAGATTAAGATCAGGTTACAGCCTAGGGCAGGTTGCATGCACTAATCATATATTAAACACTTTCCACACTATTTAAAACCTTCATCATTATTTAATCCTTTTCCTGTAAGTTGGTGTTTTCTATGGATCAGGTCATCATGAAAGTTATCAAAGTACTGTTGACTAGCTGTAAATTTGGTGTTAACTCTCCCTCCCCTCCCCTCCCAACCCCAACTCCCTCCCGCCACCCATCCATCCATTGTTGATTTATTAGTGCTCTCGATCATCATCTATTGATTGATTAGTGCTAAATTCCTGAGGAAGTTATGATAAGAGGGGGGCTTTGGATAATCTAAAAGTATAATTGTGATGCCCGCCATCTTCTTCTCCACTGGAAAAGTTTGGAAGATGGAGGAAGATGAGATAATTGGCTGGGTTGATGATGTTGTGGGGATGCGGATATTTTTAGGATTCTAGTATTTACTAATTGAAAATAAAGCTATGGGCATATACAACATAGGTTTATGTCACAACCATGATATTTTTCTTGGTCCATATTGTTTCTTGTAATCCTAGTCTTTGACCTTGTGCTCTGGTGATTAATTAATCTAATGAAAGGTTTGTGTACAATTTTTTGTTTCTTGAGCACACTCGTGGGCCTCGTAGTTTCTGCATGAGGTTATAACAGAGTGAATTTTCTAAAAGTTGCTACGCCCATAATCAGTTTTAGTTTTTTATGCTGGAGGTTTCACAAGATTGTAACATGTAGTAGCCCATTACTCAATTCATACAACCTACTGAGCATTACTGAGTTTTGTGAACATTTTTTGGATTATCTGTATAAGTATCTTGCTAGTCGTGAATAACTGATTAGGTTACTGGGAATCAATGTAGGGATTAAAAAAGTTTGTAGTGCATTTGGTAATTGAGTCTAAACTTCATGTGTCTGAAGATTTGGGCGAAAGTTGCTGTGGTATCTACATGAGCCTACTATGATTGGTGCTAAAACCATTAATAAGTAGAATATGCTTGGGGAACTTACTATATGGTATCTGTCATCCATAACCTATTATAGATCATTCAGTTTCTTATATGCTTTATTTTCTGAAACGTCTACATATAGAATGCATTGCATTGGTGTGAAATGGTTGTTTCAATATTGATGGAACATGATTCCACATTCATTTTCTTGTTGAGAAATCAAGCATTTTGCAGCCACTACTGGCATGAGAGCCTTCGAATTGGTAGAGATCACGCCCATTTCCAACCCTCTTTTGGGATGACAATAATGCACTTTTCATAAGAACCTGAGGGGATTCATTTATTGAGAGCTAAGATTCATGTGTGATGAGTAAGATTTATTGTTCAGGCACGCATGCATGCACTGTGCCACCCACCTTTATTACTTGCACACACACAAATACTTGGTAGTGAATGAGGACGTGATCTACAGCTATGTTGAATTTCCTAGGCAAATTAGTGAGTCTTGTGAAAACTGTAACGTACACGATTGATGGTTGGTCAGGAGTTCAACCAAGCTGAAAGATTTTCATAAGAAAAGAAGTGTCTTGAGGGAGAGGTTTTCTTTCCTCTGTAAAAAGGAACTCCCAAAAGGAATTATATATTTATACACAATTCAAATATGGAATTTTTTCGATGCTTCAAGCTAGGGGCATCTTTTGCTGTATTGATATAGCTGTGATGAGATGATGGGGCTTGTTGAAATGAATCCAACCAGCCCAAGATCAAAGCAATTGGATGTTGTAGTTGAAGATGCATCGATAATACTCTTGTTTAATCCCAAACTATCGTGTGATGAGGGGAGTTGGAATGGAGACCCAGACAAGGTAGTTCTCTTTCCATGATACCTTGTACTGCAAGATGTAATGTTTTTTTTGAACATTTATGTAATTGTTGGTTTGAGTTATGATAAATGGGTCATGGTTGTGAGTTGAATCTCGGGAAATATATGTGAGATTCAAAGGAGTTGTATGTACTGCAAAAGAAATTGCAAGTGATTTGGTCACAATGTTTACACAGATCTATATTTGCAGAGGAAGTGGGTTTGAATAAATTTTTTTGGATGCATTTGTATCAAGGACAGGGTACGACAGCTGAGCAGGTTATTAAGATTACTTAAGCGGTACTTTCTAAAAGATAATTACATAGTGTTATTTCTTCATAAATATAAATTATTGCTGGTGTTTTCTTCAAAGTATATACGAAAAGCTAAATGAGCCAAGAAGTGGAAACAACGAAGGACACAACAATCTGGATTTTGACTCAAGTGCGCATGTTCTCTTTATTCTTCATTTCTTATTATTCTTTTTTGCTCTATGTTTCTATCATCTCTGTGGGGGCCGATTATTTCTCTCTCTTCATCTTATTGTTAGGGGTTTTACAAAAATCTGAATTAACTGAGCTTTTTACTGGCATTTTGTTTCTGTTACTTTTGAGTTCCTTCTTAATTGATTGTTTTACACAAGTCTTATACAATTTTTAGTTTGTCAGTTAACATGCTTTTTTTTTTGGGGGCTTAGGATTGTGCTGCAATATGTCAGATTTCTCAGTCCTTTTTTTTCTTTTGAGTTGAGAGAACTATTTCGACAAATAGTAGTTGTGGATGATTCACCTTTCTCCTAATCATTCCTGCCTTGCTATTACGTAAAATCTATTTATAAGTTCTGTTAGTCCATATTCATGTACATGTATGAAAATATTAATTTCCTATCTACGCAAAATATTCTATGAGTAGTTCACTCTAGTATATGAGCATATTTATGCGTACATCCAGTATTGATGCTTAAAGTTGCTTATTAAATTTTATTGTTCTGAAGACCTCTCTCTGTGCATTATGTTAAAACTTACTTTTAAGACTATTCTTTGAACATCTTTTGTTTGGGCTAGCTAGTGCGGAGCCTGCTTTTTTTTTGGTAATATGTTCTGCTGTTTTTGTTTTCTCTATTGATCTTATTTCTTCAGGGATTTGCGGAAGGCTGCCTGGCGGGGTTATGAACCCTTGTTTTACTAAAACCTTTATTAACCGAGCCGTCAAAACTCCAGGGTGGTGTAAGTTGCATTGCATTATGTTTCTTAAAGAGATTCATCTCTAAAAAGTATAATGCATTGATGTATTGTTATTTATTTGTTAGCTTTTGCATGGTAAGAATGATTTTTTTAGTTTTATGTTTTTGTATTTATTTAACCGGGATTCCAGTCACAAAAGTGATTCTTTTTTCTTTGTATTTTTCCCCCTTGCACTTCAGCACAAGTTTGAACAGTTGGTTACAGATACTTTCTACATTAGTCAAATTCTGATCCCTAGTGAACTCTGATTTTTGCTCTTACTGCACATTGCATGATTATATGATAAACTGACAAGCTAAAAGTATGATTTATATAGGACTTTGTGTATACCAAGGGTCTCAAACTCAGTTAAACAATGAGGTAAGTAATGAGGAAACCAAGGAGAATATCCGAATCGTATTGTTTTCTGTTTGAAGCTATAGCAGCAGAACTTTGAAGGAAAATCTGCTGGGGTTGATAAGGCTTATTTTGACTGGAACCATGTTGTGTGCATTATGCAAGATGTGTAGTTATGCAGTATTTTGCAGATGAAAATGTGTATAAATGTCCGGGAGAGTAGAAAATACCTTCAAAAATCTAAGAAGTAATGGTGTTCTGTGGTTGAAACCCTTCTTCTTTCTTTTCTTTTCTTTTTTTTATTTAAACAAAGGTCATTGTCGAATCTTGAACGTGAGATGTACCACAATCAAGCTGTAGCTTTTAGTCTAATCTTAGTACCCCTTTTATGCCAATAAGTGTTGTTTTCTGAAAGGTAATCAGCTGAACAAAGTTTACTTTCTTATATATAATTTTTCTGCTTCATAGTTGATACAACTGATATATCATTGCACTTGTTTTTTCTAGTTTCAATCTGTAAAACAGCCAAAAATATATTGTAATATAATTTTGGTTACTTTTTAATCGTTGATCTTCTTTTGTCATTCTTTATTTCAGACCGCTATAATGTTAGCTCATGCTTTTCCATGAGAAGGACACTGGGGCTTTCTTATTGATCACGCTAAGTTATTTCGGCTTACGGTGCTCGTTGGTTTGTGTATATGACGAATGTCTTTGATGTTGTGGTTCATGAATGCATGTATTCATGTGTAGCAGGGTGGTTTGCTGATTATTGTACATACTTATGGACTGATTATTTGCTGAATTTATATATCTCAATCAAACGTTCTTACTCTATGCTTAATCCTTCGGGCACATCACTGCATTATTAAATAGTACATTTTTTAGAAAAAATAATTTGGCACGAGCAAAATTGATTACCCAAAAAAAGGGAATAAGTGCTGCGTATAGCATGGAAAACAATGAAAAGAAATAAATGAAGCGAGATACTCATTTCAAGTTTCTTTTTTTTGTTGAAAGTAATGAAAATATTTAAAAATCGGTTTGCCAGTGAATCAAGTTTGAAACAGGAGAAAGTATCATCCCAGCGTCCCATGGGGGTGCGTATTAAGTGGATCGCGGGATCTGAAAAATTCGGATCTGAGGAGATCTAGTTGAAAGAAGAAGTCGCGGCGTCACGGGATCTTTCCAGAAGCGAGACTTTATCGTGTGTTGACTTCACACGCCAACCATCTATTGATACATTTTATGCATAATTAAACACGGTCATCTTGTGAGCGGTATCAGATTGATGTAAATTAATTACAACAATAAGGTGGCGCAGGTGTAAGCGTGTTGAATATGATCTTACTTGTTGACGGTTCATGTTCTTGCTTTGGTATCCATGTCCATAATCTTTTTTTTTTTCCCTTTATCATTAACTACATAAAAAAGCCCTAGGGGTTTCCTCCGAGCAGCCTGCGTTAGCTCAGTGTTCGGCAGCTGTCTGCCTCAACCCTATGAGTAAGAAAATAAAGGTGACGTGGCACCTCCCTATCTCTTCCGCCTTCAGTCCCTCCCTCCTCTTCTTTCCTATTTTCTTCCTCTCATTTATCTACACGATTGCAGCTGCCGGCATGAAATTCGTACCACCTGTGGAAGCACAAAGGTTAGCTCCTCCTACCAGATTTCTTCTTCTCATCCAAACAAAAAAGAACTCATCTTTTTTGTTCCTATCAGAATTCTTCTTCTGATTCAAACAAAAAAGTTCTCATCTTTTCTCCTTCTGTTGTTAGATCTCGTCAACAGTGAAGATGTAGGTTAGGGCCGGCTCAGATCTGCTAAAAGCTGAATTTTTTTTTCCATACCTATCTTCGCCTTCTGCGACAACTTTCTTATTAAGCAAGTAGAGTTGTTACAGGTACATAAAATGCTCAAGGGCTCATTTGGAATATTTTGAAAGCATCAAGTACCATTCAATTCATATTTGAGTCCAATGCCGGTAATCATGTGAGCAGCTTGGTTGCAAGTAGGGGTGGCAAACGGGTCGACCTGACCCGACCCGATCCATATAAATTTTGACCCGACCCGCATAATATTGACCCGACCCGACCCATTAAATAATCGGGTCAACCCGTTTATTAAATGGGTTACCCATCGACCCAAGTCACCCATTTAATTATTTTATAATTTTCATGTGCTTAACATAAAGTCCATGGTTAAAATTTTTATGGTCCTATTTATCATTCATACATTTTGTATTGTTTAGAAGTTTAGGTATTTCCAGGGTGTTTTTTGTAAAATTTAAATTTTGAGGGTGTTTTTTGTAAATTTTAAAAGTTCTAGGGTGTTTTTTGCAAATATCATTTTCTCAAGGGATTTCTTCTAATTTATAAACTTTATACTCTGTAACTTTTGACTATTCAGGTTTTTCTAAATTTTGAATTTTAGGGTGTTTTTTTATAATTTTTGAAGCTTTTAGGGTGTTTTTTGCAAATGCCAAAATTTTCACGTTGCTGTTTATAAGCTATAAATTTTGTACTGCTTGTAAGTTTTCATATTTGTGGCATGTATTTCTGTAAAATTTGACTTTTTAAGGGTGTATTTTGCAATTTTGAAACTTTTAGGGTGTTTTTACAAATTTCAAAATTTTCATGTTGCTATTTATGTTATGGATTTTGTAATATTTTTAAGTTTTGACATAATTGTGGTGTGTTTCTGTAAAATTTGATTCTTTGAGGGTGTTTTTGAAAATTTAAAACTTTCAGGGTGTTTTTGCAAATTTTAAAATTTTCATGGCACAGTTTATAACTAATAGATTTTGTACTATTTGTAAATTTTGATGTATCAGGAAGTATTCTTGTAAAAGTTTGACTTTTGAGGATGTATTTTGCAAACTTTTAAAACTTGTAGGGTGTTTGTTGCAAATTTTAAAATATCATGGCTACTTGTAACTTATAGATTTTGTACTATTTGTAGGTTTTGATATTTTTGGAGTGTTTATGTAAAATTTTAACTTTTGAGAGTGTATTTTGTAATTTTGAAACATTTAGGGTGTTTTTGCAAAACTCAAAACTTTCAGCAGGTTTTTGTAATTTATAAACTACAAAATTTTCATTGTTTAAAAGTTTCAATTTTCAGTTTCTAAAAATTTTGACTTATTTTGGGTGTTTTTGCAACTTTTAAAACTATTAGGGTGTTTTTGCAAATTTTAAAACTTTCATGGTGCTATTTATAAGTTATAGATTGTGTGCTTTTGTAGATTTTGTTTTTTCTGGGTGTGTTTTTTTGTAAAATTTGTCTTATTTAGGGTGTTTTTGCAACTTTTGAAACTATTAGGGTGTTTTTGCAACTTTTGAAACTATTAGGGTGTTTTTGCAAATTTTAAAACTTTCAGGGTGTTTTTGCAAATTTTAAAATTTTCATGGCACAGTTTATAACTAATAGATTTTGTACTATTTGTAAATTTTGATGTATATAAGGTATTCTTGTAAAAGTTTGACTTTTGAGGATGTATTTTGCAAACTTTTAAAACTTGTAGGGTGTTTGTTGCAAATTTTAAAATATCATGGCTACTTGTAACTTATAGATTTTGTACTTTTGTAGGTTTTGATATTTTTGGAGTGTTTATGTAAAATTTTAACTTTTGAGAGTGTATTTTGTAATTTTGAAACATTTAGGGTGTTTTTGCAAAACTCAAAACTTTCAGCAGGTTTTTGTAATTTATAAACTACAAAATTTTCATTGTTTAAAAGTTTCAATTTTCAGTTTCTAAAAATTTTGACTTATTTTGGGTGTTTTTGCAACTTTTGAAACTATTAGGGTGTTTTTGCAAATTTTAAAACTTTCATGGTGCTATTTATAAGTTATAGATTGTGTGCTTTTGTAGATTTTGTTTTTTCTGGGTGTGTTTTTTTGTAAAATTTGTCTTATTTAGGGTGTTTTTGCAACTTTTGAAACTATTAGGGTGTTTTTGCAAATTTTAAAACTTTCATGGTGCTATTTATAAGTTATAGATTGTGTGCTTTTGTAGATTTTGTTTTTTCTGGGTGTGTTTTTATAAATTTGACTTTTTGAGTTTGCATTTTGTAGTTTTGAAACTTTCAGGGAGTTTTTTTGCAAATTGCAAATTTTAGATAGTGTTGTGTGTAATTTATAGATTTTATAGTGTTGGTAAGCATAGATATTTTATAGGTGTGTTTTTAAAAATTTTGAATGTTAATGGTTCAATGATAAATGGGTTAAAGTTAAACGGGTAGGCGGGTTGACCTGTTTATAACCCGATTAATAAATGGGTTCTTTGGGTCGACCCGTTTATGACCCGACCATATAAAGTGACCCATACCCATTTATAACGGGTCAGGCCGGGTCGGGTTAACGGGTTAGGTCACAAATTGCCACCCCTAGTTGCAAGTTCTTGTGATATCCATAATCTTGGTGGCTTAAAATATCATGCATCTTACGTGAGCCCAATTATAATACTAACCTCCGTTGCTTTCAGTGTAAGATATTTAGGTTTCAGATAAGCTTTAGGTTAGGCTAGAAACTTTTGGTGGTTGGAGGGAAGAAATAAGGTTAGAATTAGGAATAGGGTAGAAGATAGGGTTATGATAATGCATATGGGAACATTAGGCAGCGGTCGGTTCATTTATGAACCATATGTGGGACTGGGATTTATAGGCTAATCAGTACTTAAATACCTTGTAGTTTATTTTACTTTGCATTTATATATTCTCAATTTTATAACAGCTCTCATATACCCTCAAATTTTAAAAAATGACATCGTTAGTATCTTTTTTTATGCAATGGAATCCATGGAAGTTTAATGGTAAATTCAACAAATATTTAGGATTAAAAACTTCTAAAATTAATGTGTGCGTGTGCATTAGAATATTGAAAGAACATTCTCATGTTTGCATAACGGGAAGGGAAAAAAAAACTAAAATGCCAATGTTATAAACTTCAAATTATAGAAGTGCTGCCAAAATCAACTAAGGATATATAAATGTAAAGTAGTAGAAACCATAAGGTATTTAAGTGGTAATTAGGCTTCTTGATTCGAGCAACTTCGTGAATTTCAGTGAGCACTTATATGGCCGATAAGGTACTCAAGTCTTAGGTGAAGAAGGAAAATCAATAGGAAAGAGCATGGAAGACCTTTTAAAGGTTATGAAAGTTGATGAGAATTATCAAACTATTAGTAATTAAAAGGGGTTTTTAAAAACATTGATCCCTTAAATGTACAATATTTTGAAATTAGTCTCTTAAATAAGTGAAATTGCTATTTAGTCGCTCAAATTTTCTTAGTTATTTCAAATTAGTCTCTCTACTGGTTATTCTGTCTCAATTAACTCATCTTGGATTAGATGTTAACCACATATGATGAATTATATTCCTAACCTCAATTAGCTGTTCCCCTTCCTCAGAATTCAGAAAGTTTAAGAAACTTATTTGGATTTGAAGTACATGCATAAACATAGTATATAGCTAGAAATCCATGATGAAATGTTAAGTTAAATGGAATATCTCAAGATGAGAGCCAACCCTGTTATGGTTAGATTAGACAGATTCTTGATATCTCAAGATTTTGAATCTCAGTTTTCATCCCTTATTCAATATGCTTACCCCTCCTCATGCTCTGATCATTGCCCAATTCTTCTTGACACTGGGGGTTCTTTCCCCCATCCTGTCTTCAGGTTTGAGAAATCCTGGCACTCTAATCCATCCCTAAGGTCTTTTGTTCAATCTTGTTCGAACTCTTTTTCTTATGGAGAAGAGCCCTCTGGTATTTTGTCTTTCAAGCTCAAGCTTATTAAAGGACGTCTCAAAGGGTGGAAAAAACACATATTTGACTCTTTGAAATAAAATAAACTCAAAGTCCGAGCCTCTCTTGACTCCCTCCAATCCATTGAGGAATCCAAACCTCTTAATGAGGAAGAGATCCTTTCTAGATTTAATCTCAAAGATGACCTCTTCAACTTAGCTAAAGATGAAGAAATTTACTGGAAACAAAGACCTAGAGTGTAATGGCTCAAGGAGGGTGATTTAAACATCTCGTTCTTTCACAAATCACCTCCAATCAAGGAGAAATTTAATTAGAATTATCCTTTCAACAATGTATGAGCTCAGAAGTCAACATCTATACCAAAAATAAGAACGAAAAAAAACCTTGCAGATTTATTATGCCTTCGTTTTATAGATACCTCCTATAAAACATACTCGAAGATACATGAATATGATTAAAAGCAATTTAATCAAATTTATGTATAAAACAATTGAATTTAGATTTCGTGTAAATAAATTTAAAGATAAAACCAACTCTTAATTAAATTTGTATTGTCTAATTAAATTTAAAGATAAAGATTAGCTATTGATTTAATTTTTATTGTCCAATTAAACTTAAAACCAACTTCTAATTAAATTTGGTTTGTCTAAATAAATTTGGATTAATTTCTAATTGTAATAGCCAAAAGTGTCAAGAGTCATATTGACCATGAATATATTTACCCAAACTCACATTCTTAAAGTAATTGAATTTAAAGATAGAGATTAACTATTGATTTAATTTTTATTGTCCAATTAAATTTAAAACCAACTTCTACTTAAATTTGGTTTGTCTAAATAAATTTGGATTAATTTCTAATTGTAATATCCAAAAGTGTCAAGAGTCATATTGACCATGAATATATTTACCCAAACTCACATTCTTAAAGTAATTGAATTTAAAGATAGAGATTAACTATTGATTTAATTTTTATTGTCCAATTAAATTTAAAACCAACTTCTAATTAAATTTGGTTTGTCTAAATAAATTTGGATTAATTTCTAATTGTAATATCCAAAAGGGTCAAGAGTCATATTGACCATGAATATATTTGACCATGAATATATTTACCCAAACTCACATTCTTAAAGTGAGTATGATATGGTTAATTTCCAAACTTCAAAAATAATTATGCCATGTTTGGATACTGTAATTTCATTTCAAATATAAAATCGTTACTTTCTAGTTTTGATTTTCTCTCTCAACTTATCCCATCCTCTCTTTTGACCCACCCCACCCCAAAAAAAAAAAAAAACTTTGGTTCTCTTTGAAAATCTGAAATTGCAAAACACTTTTAAAATTAAAACATTATAAAATCAACTCCTATAAAAATCTTTAAAAATTCCAGACCTGTTTAAAAATTTTAAAATTACAATGCAATCCCTCACAAATCTAAAAATCGCAAAAATAGTCCCTTATAAGCTGAAAATTGAAAACCAGTCTCCTTAAAAATTTGAGAATTGCAAAACAACCTCTTCAAAAGTAAAAATTTCATAAATAACCCTTAAACAATCTGTAAATGCAAACAATCACCTTAAATATCTGAAAATTTTCAAAACCGTCAATGTGGAATGTAAATTCTACAATTGATCGTAAATAACTCCTATACAATAAATTGAAATTGAATTATAAATTTCAGATTCTAAAACGATCCAAACGCGGCCTTGCATAAAGTTTACACTTTTACCACCCTCTCTCCTGACTAAAGTCTATCAATCAATTTTGAGCTTTAGAATTTGTATTACCTTATGGGGACAATCCCACACTTGAAGATGAATCAGAATCCTTGGTTGGCTCTCTATTTTTCCCACGCATACCTATGCAAATGCGTAGGAAGAGTAAACGACTCAATAATAGAGAGGGCCACAATTTGGTGTCAACGACACCACACGGTCCCTCTCACTTTTCTTCTTACTTAAACGTTACGCATATGCCATTTCATTGTTTTAAATCATGGAGGATAATCTACAGCTCACCGTAGTTGGACTTACTTCTAGACGTCCCTCTCACCCATGACCCATCTTAATCATTTTTCATAAATTATTAATCATGATAGCTACAAGCCTATGAATCTAGAGGGCTAAATATCATAAACCCGCCTTAACTTTGGATGATTATCAGAAAACCCTCCTTAACTTTGAAAATATTAGAAAAACCCCCTTAAGTTTAGGGCTTATCAGAAAATCTCTTTAACTTTGAGATTTTATCGAAAACCCCTAATTCAAGGGGTTTTGATAAAATCTCAAAGTTAAAGAGGGTTTCTGATAAAATCTATAAGTTAAGGGTTTGTGATATTTAGCCAATCTAGAGTAAGCAATGTGAATGATGGAAACCCTGACGGTGCGTGTACTGTGGAAAGTTGACTAAGAGGAGATTAATTCCACGTCCTTAATAATAGAATCATTTTTTGTGTTGGATATTCAATCTCTCATCTCGTAGACTTAGCAAATTCATTAATTAGATTCAAAGTCTTCCGACGGAATTTATGGATCGATTCCCACTGATCCCGCTTTCAACTATTTAATGACCTTCACACATTCTCTGTGCTCACACTCTGTGAGCAGGAGTAGGATCCATTTGATGAGATTCATAATTGCTGAATTTTGGACGTATTTTTATGAAAATATAATTAATTTGAGTTACTCAGATTAGTGGGTCCTTTCACTCACTTAATTGATGGGTGGACTCTGTCACATTAGCACTTCATATTATCAATATATCTTGATCATATTTAACGATCAGAATGTTTGTCACGATAGAGACACTACAACAAAAGTTGCATGTATCCACACTTATTTTATGACACATAGAAAAATATTATTTTATTTGCAAAGGATTAAACAATAGTGACACAAATAAAAAATATAGCAAATCACGACACATATTTGTGTCATTAGATATACAATTAAATATAATTGAAAAAGGCTAATAGTCCAACATTGATTGTGAGAGGATCTATTAATGGGGTTAAATAATAAATCTTATATTTTAATTATGATTAAATATTTATGATAGTATATAAACTAAAAAAACTCCATAGTTAAGTGTGCTTTAGTGAGAGTAATCCTAGGATGAGTGATATTCTGGGAAGTTATAGTATCAAATGATGATACTGTTTATATTTTTATGGTTTAGACACAACTCTTGACACATATATGTGTCACTACTCTTGACACATATATGTGTCCTGAGGTTTGTGACGCATGTATGTGTCACCACTCTCGACATATATATGTGTAGTGAGTTTTGCGACACATTGTCGCATGTGTAGAAAGACGCTCTCCACACATGCTCTAACTACACTTTTGATATGTATTGTGCTCTATTTGTGTGACACAAAAATGTGTCGCGTAAAGACAAAAACTATATCATAATTTACAACTTTGGTTATAGTGAGATGTACCAGTTAAGTGATTGAAGAGAGACAATAATTTTGCTGATACAAACACAACCACTGTAAGCTAGAGAATTTTTTGTATCAAAAACTTTGTAATGAAAACTTATAATATGTGTCTTAAAGAAACGATATACATTTCATATTAGATTCTCAAAATTGGTAAAAACTAGTAGAGCGAAATAGTTTTTTTAAAAAAACTGTATACATAGAAAAACCCTAGCATATAGAAAAGGAATCGGAGCCATAGAAAAGGAAATTTGAGATTCTATGAAAAGCGAAATTAGTTGGCCAATAGTTTTGTCAGCGCGTGAGGTGATCACATGCGTCTTGTTGAATCTTCAATAGAATCTTTAATTACATGTGAACTGGATCTCCTAATAAAAGCCAAACACAGAGTATTTTTCTAAATTTGCTCTTTACCATTTATTTTAATTTAAAACCTTCTAAAAACAGAAGTTTTGCAGTTTCACAGCTATGATTTTAAAATTGTTAGCCTGGTCGACAGCTATATCCTATACAATGAGCTGTCGAAAAAAAAAAAAATCAAGAAACTATTTGCCTGTTGGATCTTGGATTGCACACTGTTCTTTGAGATATCATAGGATTGTATGCTATTTTTCGAGATATGCAGCGAAATAAAATAATAATAAGCAAAACAGTAAGCAATGAAGATCACAGAAAAATAATCATAGCCATAACACACAATATTTTATAGTGGTTTAGATAAACAATCATACATCCACTCTTCTTTCTTGCAAAAGGACTTCCTCACTATGTGAAATTTCTTTGAATCACACATCTAATTTAGTAGGCTTATATGACTCAAACCTTAGTTTCCCCCAAACTAGTCGTCTAATCTAAACTCTTCACATACTAGTATCCCTAGTCCTAGCTAGTGATCAATCTATCAATTAATCCCCGCTTGAGTATGCCGTAAACTCTCGGCTTGAGTGTGCCGTAAATCCTCAAGTCATACTAGCTGGAGTATGTCATAATACTAAATTTAATCCAAAGTATCAAATATCAATTGAGCACAACTAAAATGATCTTACAGCAATTTGGTGATGTAAACTATTCTCCTTAATGATAATAGCGAAGCTTTAAGGAAACCAAGGATGATAATAAAGTCCAATGGCAACGCTCCTCGAAGGTTGAAGATGGATGATGAAGAACGACGCCAATGATGCTTTCTGAGAAGTCTGAGCAAGATCCTTTCTCCTTGATTAAAATCCTAACTCTCTTTCTCTTTCTCTATCTTTTTCTCCCTCAATTAGGTCAAAAATATCTAATGAAAAATGTAAAAAGAGCCTATATACTCTAGCAATAAACAGCTCAGATCGAATCCAAATTAGAATAGAATTCTAAAATCTGGCAGCTACTCATCAATGGGTAAGTTTGCTCATCGATGGGCAAGATATCTCTGGACTTGTAGATCACATCAAGAGCTTTCCAAAAAGTTACTACAATAGCTATTTCGATAACTAAGTCAAAAGTTATGGCCCGTGCAAGTTTCAGTCTCCATGCACGTTTCCATACTGCTACTGATTATTTTGACCCTGTCTCGCTAAAATATTCATATTTTGAGCTATAAATATCCGAATTGAGTTTCATTTATTTTTATAGATTCACGATAATAAGACAGGCACTTCCATGACATAATATGATCACTTTTTATATATTTTTTTAGAATTAGTTGCGATTAATTTATTGTCTTGCTCTATACACTTGAGTTTTCGACTCAGGCTCATCGATGAGTAATTTTGCTCATTGATGGCTAAACAACTCATCAATGATCAAACCTCTTCTGCCTTTTTTCTTGATCAACATGACCAATGAGTTGCTCATCGATGAGCGAAGGCTATCTGTAAAAATTAGCCATCGATACGGCGTTATTGATCGATGTATCGGCTCTAGGTTCATCGATGAGAACCTTTCCTCATCGACGATCAAATGCTTATTGATGGGCAATGGGCTCATCGTTGGCCAAAGAGCTGAAACAAGCTTGTTAAGCTGAGACTTATTTCGTTTGTTCTCAACATCGACTCATCTGTATACACCTGCATAGATCATTTCAAACACATATTAGACCAATATGATGGCTTGTTATTCATTAAAAAAAGTCAATTGTATGGACACAATCCTAACACTATCATGATATTTTCTGTTTTAAAATAGCTACCATGATTTTTCAGTTCACATATAAATTTACATATATTTTCTTTAACTATTTTAGTTTTCTAGAAAACTACTATAAACTTCATACATAAAAATCATGATATATATACTTCCAAAATAGATATTTTGATAATTTCTCGTCCTAAGACACCTTAATCCGAAAGGAAACTTATGACTTTCCAAACTCTAAATATTCTAAACAAATAAAAGTCTATAAAATTAAGAGATAAAAAATGCCAAAACTTATATTCACAAGGAGAAATCTGAAAAAATAACACAAAGAATCCAGCCAAAAAGTTGGGCGTCATTCAGTTGGACTACCCCTCTACGAGAATCCCGCCCGATAAAGGCAAATTCACAAATGCCCCCTATTCTATCCATCTCCATCGCATCTTTCCTTATTTACAAAAATCCCCTTGGCATAAAAACACCTTCTCTTTTTCTATATAAATCCTCTCGCCTCCTCATAACACTCCATATATAGTACTCTCAAAAATTTCCCCCAATCCTCAAACCTTGAATGGGGACGGTAGCAAACCCTAATCTCAGCGCAATGGGAGAAGGCGAGGAGATGACCGACCTATCTCTACCCCGCCGCCGCAAACACCGTCAAAGCGACGGCGGAGGCGACCACGAGATCGAGGATCTCGACGCCGGCGAGATCGACGGTGAGGTTTCGATCGAGAAAGTTTTCGAGGGGAAGCGAGTGCCGACGTGGCGGGAGCAGCTGACGTTTAGGGCTTTCGTCGTGAGCTTTTTTCTCTCGGTGATGTTTTGCGTGATCGTGATGAAGCTGAATCTGACGACGGGGATTATTCCGTCGTTGAACGTGTCGGCGGGATTGCTAGGGTTCTTCTTTGTGAAGAGTTGGACGAAAGGGCTTGAAAAGATTGGATTTTTGAAGCAGCCGTTTACGAGGCAGGAGAATACTGTGATCCAAACTTGCGTAGTTGCCGCCTATGGAATCGCCTTCAGCGGTGATTTTATCACTTATGTTTTTTTTAATGAATTATTAGTTTTTTCCTGAAAATGTCGTTAGATTTAGAATAGGATTTTTTTTTTGAAATTCTCGTTATTTCAGGGTCTGCATTTCATGATTTTTGCGTTAAAATTTGTTTATTAAATTGTAATGCCAATTTGTTTGTTTATCTTTCTAATTGGTTCTTTAATATTATTTCCGTTTTCTCAAAGATCCCTATGTACTGATTTTCCAAAATGTACAAAAAGAAGTAATTTTTTTGAAGTTGGCTAGTTTAGGAGTCTAATATGATATTTTTGTTAGAAAAAGCTCTGTTTATGAGATTTTTACTTTCTTATTAATTACTAAAAGTCTGTTTTCTATGATTTCTTACTCGTGATTTTTGAAAATTTAGAGCAATTTTTATTTAATGCGTTAGATTTAGGAGTCTAATTTGATTATCTTTTTCATGAAAAAGTTTTATTTATTAGATTGTTTGCTTACTTATTATTTACTGAAAAAGTGCTTGTTGTATCTTGTTAGGTTTCAAATCTAATTTGATTTGATAATTGTTTTCTCGAACTTTTATTATTAAATTGTGATTATAGTCTCTTTGTGTATTTCTTTTCTTTGTTTAATTGTTTCATTATTACTATTTTTTCCTTTTCTCGGCGAGACTTGTTATGATTTATTTTTCCAAAGTTTTTTAATTTATTGTTTTTAGCACGTATCATGGATTTTCAAGTCTGAATCTGGCCATCTAAAAGACAAGGAGAAGAAAGAATAAGGATATTTAGGCCTTGTTTGGATTGAGAGTAATTAGGGACAGGGGAAGTTATGATAGCCTTTGTTCTTGTTTGGGAATAAAATTATGCTAGGTAATGGGGAAGGTAAGGTAAAGAAGGGAAAAAGAGTTTTTACCCCTCAAATTGGGGTGTAATGAGAGTGAATGAGGGTGACGTTAGAGGAGGAGAACAATAATTATAGAAAGACTTTTAGAGGTGTTTGGGAAGACTTATTTTTGAAGCTTATAAGTTATGCCTTTTAGTGAACTTTTGACTTTATGATAAAAATATTATAAAATTATTTGGGTAGTATAGTAATTTGTTTGGTCAAACCTAGCTTATTTAGGTGAGCTTATAAGTTAGTTTTCAAAATGAGGTATACCGACTTTTAAAATGTGACTTATAAGGTAACTTATTTTATTTTTTATTACTCACCCTCTAGTATTGCTTACTTGAGTTCGAGACTTCGACTTGATAGCCATATCACAATTTTTTACCACCTTAAATCAGCAAATTGTTCATCTGGATTTTTATTTGTTTAGAGTAGTAAAGTAATTTTTTTCTCCAAGGTTGGTTTATTTTTTGTCAGTTCCTTAATCTGTAAATTAGTATGTTTTGTTTTTCTTTTTAACTTCTTCTCTAGTTCCAAAATGCTGATTATATATAATTGAATCTTGGAAAGAAAGACACTCAAAATACTAAACTCCACTTTTTGCCTCTTACTTTTTATTTTATTTTATTATAAGTTGGTTTTGGGTCTATTGCAAAGTTGGGTCAAAGACTCTTCTCACAACTTTGTTGGCCGCATCAATTTAATTCAGTTGTATATTCCTTCAATCAACCGGATTCTGGCTTTGGACCACCAAGAAGCTGCATGGTCGGACTAGCTTTTTTTCCTTCTTCTATTGTGCCCTATTCAATCAATACTTTTATTTGAAAAGTCCAGTCTCTACTGGCATGCCTACTAAAAAGTATAATAAACCATTAGTTCATACCCATGCACATGCCCATGTGAATATTGGATCTTATCTAAATTCTACTCCAAGGTAGGACTTGATCTACTAGAAGAAAACAAATTTGTCTGTTAGTCACACTCAATTGGATCAAGTTGATGAACAATTCCAAGAGTTCTAATCATTTTTTTTTGATAGATCAATAGTCCTTATCATTAGTCATCAACATAGGGGTGGACCGCGGAATTGATAGATAGAAAGTTTTCCCTGGAAGATAACTTTTGCCAAAATAAATATTCTGAAATAAGTCATTATATGATAAAAAGGCTGTTCGGCAGGCATTGCAATCGTTAAGGTTGAGATGGGTTGTCGTGATCATGACTTGTAGGATTTGATACAAGCACTTATCAGCCTCCAGAAGAGAAAGTTCAGGTCAGGACAAAGAAACCACACCTTGTCCTTTTGGAATCCTTATTGGTTTAAAAGTCTAGTCTTAAATTTCCTGCATGAGTTTGTGATGAGCTTCACTGGCACAGGCCATTCCCCAAAGAAAAAGGTTTGTGTTGAACTTATGTAAGTTCGACACAAGTTGTTCTCCTTCTCGGTGTAGATTACCTATACTTCGATATGATTTGATTTAGACATGGATTATTTTTCTTGAGCTTTGCTCTATTTTTTTTAACCTTGTTTTAGTCTCCTCAACATCAAATTCTTGAGACTTCTACATTAGATTCTCAGACCCATTTTCTTCAGTTGCAAAATTACTGCTTATGTTTAGGCAAGCCAGCAAGTACTATTGACTATCGAAATTATTAATATGGATATATGAACAAACAACATCTGAAAGGAGGCTTTTCATATGTCGAAACCTGTTGAAATATTTAACATGTATTTCATACTTGAAACTTGTTTATGTAAATTCATCAATATGGGTTAAATAATGTGTCCAATGATTTCAGAAAGTAACACCTATTTGAAATATTTAATATCTCTGCTGGAACTTGTTCATGTAAATTCATCAAATTTTGGGTAGGGAGTGTGTCCGATGATTTCAGAAAATAACATCTATTTGTAAAATTGAACAACCATGTTGAAACTTGTTCATGTAAATTCATCAAATATTGGGAAAAGAACGTACCCAATTATTTCATTTCATGCCCCCCTTTTCATTTTATGTCCATTTCTAACTTTTTTTGCTACGTTAAACTACAGGGGGTTTTGGAAGCTATCTTTTTGGCATGAGTCCAAGGATTGCTAAACAAACATCAGAAGCAACTGATGCACAAAACAGTAAGGATCCACAGCTTGGATGGATGATTGGTTTTCTGTTTGTTGTCAGTTTTCTTGGACTCTTCTCTTTGGTGCCCCTCCGAAAGGTAATTCTTTATTTTTTTCTTGTGGTTGAAGAACATAGTTGTTAGAGAATTATGGCATCAAATTGTTTTCATTTTCATGATCATCTTGACTTTCAGTTTTCTTTGTTCTTATTGAGATTTTCAGGAATTTTCTTTCAAAACTGTTGTTCTAGCTATCTGCATTATACATTCTAGTTAGTCGGTCATTAATTTAACCATGTTAACTTATTTCAGATTATGATTATTGACTACAAACTGATCTACCCAAGTGGCACTGCAACTGCTCACCTTATCAATGGCTTTCACACCCCTCAGGGCGCCAAGCTTGCAGAGTAAATCCAAGACGTTATTACAAAACATTTGTTTATTATTCTGATTGCGAGATCTTTAAATTCTCACCTCTGAATATCTTTTGCAGGAAACAAGTAAAAACACTGGGAAAGTTCTTTGGCTACAGCTTCTTGTGGGGATTCTTCCAGTGGTTCTTTACTGCTGGAGATGACTGTGGATTTGTTTCCTTTCCTACATTTGGTCTTGAAGCCTATAAGAACAAGTAATTTACATTCATAAAACACTTAAATGTTTTCCCCCCCTTTTGAAACTATCTTGTGATGTTCTTAATTTCCCAAATTGTGCTGCAGGTTCTACTTTGATTTTTCTGCGACCTATGTTGGAGTTGGCATGATTTGTCCATACCTTGTGAACATATCTGTCCTCTTGGGAGGCATTTTATCATGGGGAATCATGTGGCCACTTATTGGCAATCAGAAGGGACATTGGTACCCAGCTAATCTTTCAGATTCAAATCTTCATGGCCTTCAAGGCTACAGGGTGTTCATCGGTATTGCACTGATTCTCGGTGATGGCCTTTACCATTTCTTCAAGGTTTTGGGTCGAACGGTTATTGCTTTAGTTTCTCAAATGCAAGGTAAAGGAACCAGTACTCTTCCCATCTCAGAAGATGGCAAGGCAGCAGATTCCAATGCTGCTGTCTCCTTTGATGACAAGCGCCGCTCTGAATTCTTTCTCAAAGACCAAATCCCAAATCTAGTTGCTTTAGCTGGTTATGTCGTTGTGGCTGCTATCTCCATTGCCACTCTACCTCACATTTTCCCACAGCTCAAATGGTACTATGTCTTTGTTGCCTATATCATTGCACCAGTTCTTGCCTTTTCCAACGCTTATGGCTGTGGCCTCACCGATTGGTCTCTTGCCTCAACCTATGGAAAGCTTGCAATCTTCACCATTGGAGCTTGGGCAGGAGCCAACCATGGGGGTATTCTTGCTGGCCTTGCTGCTTGTGGTGTAATGATGAGCATCGTCGCAACCGCTTCTGACCTTATGCAAGATTTCAAAACTGGCTATCTCACCCTCGCATCTCCAAAATCTATGTTTGTTAGCCAAGTGATTGGAACTGCAATGGGATGTGTTATTTCCCCTTGTGTCTTCTGGCTCTTCTACAAGGCTTTTGGTGATCTAGGGCTTCCAGGGAGTGAGTATCCAGCTCCCTATGCTCTTGTTTACAGAAACATGGCGATTCTTGGAGTCGATGGCTTTGGCTCTCTTCCTAAGAATTGCCTCACTCTCTGCTACGTGTTCTTTGGTCTTGCTGTTGCCATCAATTTGTTGAGAGATCTTGGACCGAAGAAGGTTTCGAGGTTTATACCGCTACCAATGGCGATGGCGATCCCTTTTTATTTGGGATCATACTTTGCTATTGATATGTGTGTAGGGAGTTTGATACTCTTCATATGGGAGAAGATTAATAAGGCGAAGGCTGCTGCTTTTGCACCTGCAGTTGCTGCTGGTTTGATTTGTGGAGATGGTGTATGGACTTTGCCTCAATCGATTCTTGCTCTGGCGAAGGTGAAGCCACCCATTTGCATGAAGTTTTTGAAGAGGTCGACGAATGACAAAGTGGATACTTTCCTAGCAAACTTATCGTAATTGTCTCTGCTCATGTTATATGTCCAAATATCGATATTTACTTGCTGAAGGGAATTAATTTCTTTCAGTGAAGTTTCTTTCTATGCATGGAAGTTATAGGTAGATATGGTTTGAAGAATTGTTGATATTAGGTGGATGTTTATTATTTTTCGTTTTATATTTTTGTTTGTAATATATCGCATTCGCAGACTCATGTTGAATAAGAAACCAAGACTACTTCTAGCAAAATGTCCTTTTGGTTGTCTGTATATTGGTTCATTATGATTTCTTGAGCATAGCAGGGTTTTTTCTTTTTTTCAGTGGGAGGGTATTCTGTGATTGCCAATAGTTCAGGACTCAGGAGGGTTTTCTGTATTATGATAACATTCAAGATTTACCAGTTTGCATTTCTGAATTATGATAACATTGTTTTTGGTTTCATTCTTGTTTAATTTTCACTTTTGTTTCATTCTTGTTTAATTTTCACTTTCATTGCGTAAGGTCTCATTTGTTTTTATTTTTGATGCTCTAAAGCTTAAATCTGTTAAAATGACAACCTAAGGTTTCATATACTTTATACTTGAGTAGATTACTGATTACTTTTTTAAAAAAATTTTGCCATTATTTTAAAATGAATATATAGCCGATGTTTCTTTTTTTTTCTCTTCCATTTTAGAATACCTTTTCAACAAATTTAAACTTTGACGTACTGAAAGAAAAATAAAACTTTGAGGCACTAAAGTAAAAAGAATCCCTTATAAATATGTTGGAAGCGATTGATTGTATATATATATATATATATATATATATATATATATATATATATATATATATATATATATATATATATATATATATATATATATATATATATATATATATATATATATATATATATATATATATATATATATATATATATATATATATATATATATATATATATATATATATATATATATATATATATATATATATATATATATATATATATATATATATATATATATATATATATATATATATATATATATATATATATATATATATATATATATATATATATATATATATATATATATATATATATATATATATATATATATATATATATATATATATATATATATATATATATATATATATATATATATATATATATATATATATATATATATATATATATATATATATATATATATATATATATATATATATATATGCAGTTATAAATATGTTTGTGAAAAAATACATGTAATTTGATTGATCAACTTAAAAGAGAAAAGGAGAAAAGGCATTGATGTAAATAGATACTACATAATAAAAATGAATGCATTACCTTGTCTCAATGGGGCTCGGCCTCTGACATGAATCTGGCCTGCTTCTCTGAGGCCGCGATGACGAGGGCCATGGTGAGGAGGAGGAGAACCTTTGAAGGGTTCAACGTTACTGAAAGCCAGTGAACTTAAATTGACGTTTGAAGAACTTTGGGATCACTCTGGCATGAATCCTCCATGGGCACTCAAACGTGTTAAAATTATCATAAACTAGTCATGTTTATTTATTGGGACACTAAAGATCAGAAAGTAAATTAAACTACTATGAATTTATGATGCTTGATGGTTTTAATCTCTTGCCCTTGTCAAAATAATGTGCTAATCCTTTGTAAAATTATAACTCACTTTAACTAGCAGCAGATCCAGAAAATTTTTTTCTAAAGGGTGGATAGTAAGTATCTATTTACATAAAATAAAATAAAATAAAATAAAATAAAATAAAATAAAATACAATATTATAATAAAAATAATAAAAATAATAAAATAAATCAACATAAATTATTGTTCTAATCAATCAACAATTGGTTTTTACTTCTGTTTTCTTTAAAAGTAATTATTATTCTCTACAAACCACTAGTTAATAATTACCAATTTGAAATGGAGTATTAATTTCAAATGGGCTTTGGCTACTAATTTCTTTAGTAGTTATATAAAGGTTGTGGTGCAAAGTTTGTACAATGATGATGGGGGGCAAATTGTAATTATTAAAAGGCTTTAAGCTAATCGCAAATAGCATGTAAATCGGCCCCCGGTGGTAATGTTCTTACTACAGTTTGTCCTTGCAAGTTGCAATCAGCCAAACTAGCTTTCTTTATTTGATGTTATATATGTTGTCACTTGAGCCACTTATACATGGATGATGTGCGAATTACTTGGTTATTATTATTACTCATAGAGGGCTTCTGGCCTTCTGTGACTTACTGTCGCATGCAGTGGCGGATCCAGAAAGTTTTTCTTGAGGGGGCAGATAATAAGTATCTATTTACCCAAAAATAAAAACATAATATTGTAAAACTAATAGCAACCAATTAAAATGCACTCGGTGTATTTTTTGATTTCTAGTGTTGTAGTTTTGAACTTTTATAGTGTTTGGACCCATTTGACTTGGTTGTTGGGAATCTAAATGGCTTTTACTTTCCAATGGGCTAAAAGTCAATTTGCTACTAATTAGTGTTTGAATATAGTTTGGGGTGCAATTTTTAAAATTTATGAGGGGCACGACTGTAAATCTTACAAGGTTTGCATGCAATTTATAAAATGTTAGGGGTGCAATTGCACCCCTACACATATACCTGCATCCGCCCATGGTCGCATGGACGTGAATGAGATTCGATTATAATATGTAACTATATGTGCATATTTTGTTTACGTATATTTATGCATGTAGGTTTTCTTAAGCCAAACTATTTAAACGAACTCTTCATATATAAGTAATTAAGATAGTTTTACCGAACTAGCTAGTATTACTATAATTCTACTATAAAATTTGTACGTGTAAATGCACATGATAGGAAATTTTTTGTTGCATATTTTAATTTTTAAAATATGAAAAAAATTCATCCTATTTATAGTGAGCATGTGCATTTATAGTGGATATAGAGAGAGTGAGAATAAGATTACTTTCTTTGTATACTAAATTTCCTTATATACTAAGATAATAGTAATATAGGTATATGTAATGAAATTTGGCTTTTTTAAACATATATTTACTTTTGCAAAATTATCACTTTCTCTTTGTGACTTTTATAAACTAAAATACCATGGATGTTATGCTCCAATATTTTCAAGTCATTGAATGTCATCTAGAATGTTCTTGAAGAAAGAATATTGTTCTTTTATAAACTACAAAATGTAATGGGATGTATATGCTCTAATATTATTTTCATGTCATTGAATTTGACATAGAATGTTCTTGAAGAAAGAAAGAAAGCGGAGAAGAAAAGAAAAATATATTATTGTGAAATTATCATTTTATCCTTTAAATCACAATGCCATGGAGGAAAATGTCATCTATTCATTCATTTTTGATTGCCTCACTTGTTTTTTATATAGTAATATGGATAACCATGTATCCATGAATGTTAGAAAAGCAAAATCATACATATACATACACCTAAAGCAAAAGTTAGTACACTTGATAAATAATTTATCCAAAAAAAAAGTACACTTGATAAATAAAAGCAACAAAGGCAGCAACGACAACAACCACAACAACCAACTGAATTGGCATGCAAGTGAATTGGCATCTGGAAAGTTGAATTGAAATTGCAGACGACATCAAGCACATTACCCATCAAAGTGTAATAAACAAGAATTAATTATCTATTTAAATATATAAAAAGAGTTATTAAAAAGAAAAAGGTGCAGTTACCATTATTTCATTACTTTGAGAAAGAGGAAGTTCCAGTCTAACTCTTCCCTTGATCTCAATAAGGTAAGGTCATTCTTGTGTTGATGTCTTTTCTCCACTGTAAAGAAAAGAAGACAGCATGCAACCAACAATAAGCTAATGTGCAGCAAAAATCATAGAAAATATCATAACTAAACAGTTGCACCAAACGTATAGGATTGTATACTACTGCAAAACCTCAAAATAGAATTAGGAAATGACCGGACACCTCTCTCCCCCAAGAGAAGGTACTGATGCAATAACTAAAATCATCACGGATTAAAATTTTTAATCATACATAAATGGAATAACTGTACATATAGTGAAATAATCTATGTCAAAGTACAAGTGGGTCAAATGTCAAGTGGCCTATCTATGGTCCGCTATAATCCCAAACATGTAGAAGCCCAATATGTGGCTTCTTTATCTTAATCATCTCTGCTTACACGTGACAATCTTCTTAAAAGGCCCAAAAGGGGCAACGGTTCGAATATCAATTGCCCTCTTTGTGAAACTACAACGGAGACTCGAAACATGGGCGGATGCAGGTATATGTGTAGGGGTGCAATTGCACCCCTAACATTTTATAAATTGCATGCAAACCTTGTAAGATTTACAGTCGTGCCCCTCATAAATTTTAAAAATTGCACCCCAAACTATATTCAAACACTAATTAGTAGCAAATTGACTTTTAGCCCATTGGAAAGTAAAAGCCATTTAGATTCCCAACAACCAAGTCAAATGGGTCCAAACACTATAAAAGTTCAAAACTACAACACTAGAAACCAAAAAAATACACCGAGTGCATTTTAATCGGTTGCTATTAGTTTTACAATATTATGTTTTTATTTTTGGGTAAATAGATACTTATTGTCTGCCCCCTCAAGAAAAACTTTCTGGATCCGCCACTGACTCGAAACACATATTTCTTGAATGTTGCTTCATACTATCCGTTTGGACCTACTTCAAAATACAATTCAATGTCACATCATGTCAACTTGTTGGTAGGGTTGGGTGTGGACCTGGTCGAGCCGTGGGTTGACCTGACCCGATCATGGGTCCGCGACCAAGCGACCGGTAGTGGGCGAGGCGGACATGGCCCATGATATATCCGGCACGAAGGGTCGTCCACCCAGACCCGGTCGAGAAGAGTATCCACTTCATCAGTCTTATGATATATTTTTTGGTTAGGCTAGTTCTTCCGCTAGCCCTTTGGTTATGCAGCTAGCCGCCAACAAAGCCAAAATGCCATAGGTATTTGGCTCGTGGGCCTTTTGGCCCATTGAGAAACAAAGCATCTTTAAGCTCGCTGTTGTCTACTTGAAAGGATTAAAAAGTTTAATACAAGTTTAAAAATAATTTAATACAAGTTTAAATTAGTAAAAACTAAATTAGAAATAATTTTATAAATGTAAATACAAGTTTAGTATAATTAAAAAAAGTAAAAAATAGGGAAAAACGCTGGACGAAAAACCATGGGCGGACCGACCACCAGTGGTGGGTGGTCGACCCAGTCCGCACCTTGGGGGAGTGGGTGTGGTACATTTCCAGACAGGGATCAAAAATAGGTACAACCCTCTCGACCGTAGGGCAGATTGGGCCAGACTAACCTTGAGCAGGAATTGGGATCACAGGCTGAACCAGGCTACCCATGCCCACCCCTACTTGTTGGCTCATTTGGATTGAACACAATAAATGTATTTCTAACTCAAAGAGTCAAGCTAAAGAGAATATCAAGAAGAGCGTGTCCCGTCTTGTGGAGTTATGGCTTGATCACTACATAAAACTAGAAGACCTTGTAGGAATTTCCAATAAACATTTTTATATATTTACTAATTATTTATTAGTACTATTTATGTTCAAATTTATTATTTTGCTTTTTGAGAAGGGACTTAAGCCAGTCCAGGTGTAAAAAGATTTGAAAAACTCGAAGTCGAGCCGGTTCAATGGTCAGTTACATCTAGAGAAAATGGTTACACTTCACATTGCTAAACTCAAGGTTTCTTAAAAAAAAAATAAAACAAATGGGTATGATAATAAATAAATAAAAAAAGAAAGGGAAAATTATGTCAAGGCCCCAAAAGCAAAAATTTCATGTGACCGGGCCCCTCTTATTTTTTCCCATGTGCTGCAGCCCAAAACAGTGTCTCAATTTGTGTCCCACCCCTTTTTTAGTCATCATTATATGCCAACTAAGCATAGAGAGAGAAAGAAACAAAAAACTCCAAAATGTCATTATCTTCTCCATTCAATTTTCTCTAGATCTAATGGCCATGGCTCCCTTTTCCTCCTCTCTTCTAACCCATCTCCTTCCTCCTCTCCCCATCTTCCTCCTTCCTCCTCTCTTCTAACCCATTTTAAGCTTACTACCAATAGTCATCTTTTTCTCATAGATGAAATTGTGACACTATGGATCGTCGGATTATACCCCTCTAATATGAATTATGTGAACGAAATTTCAAGCTCCATAGGCCCATCCTCCTAGAGCAAAAAGATGTTTGATGACGATCCAACTGAGCTAAGGGGCGCGATTCGGTTCTATAACTATACGTTCTCCCTTCATCACTTTCCACTCTTCACTAAATAAAAATTCATTCACACCAAGAATAAAAACGTTGCCAACACGAATGAAACTTGACTTAACACGAACCAAAGTGGACCTAACACGAATGAAACTGGACTTAACACGAACCAGGTTCGTGTTAAGTCTAACCAGGTTCGTGTTAAGTCTAACCTGGTTCGTGTTAAGTGGCTGATGGAAAATGGGCCGATGTCCTTCCTTGTACACGTAGACTTTCAAGATTTTCTCCATCAGCTCATAGCTCCTGCAAAAGAAAACAAAAATCAAAAAACAAAAATCAAACATCGCATCAGTTGAAGTTAAGCAACCTAATTACCAAGAGAATCATAACATTGGGAGTTTATGTGTGCATTTCTTAAACCTGTTCGAGTTGTACCAATAGTATTGTCGAAGAATGCAGTAACTTCAACATTGTAAACTAGTTAAGTATATATACATTAACACCTAGCTAAGCAATGTCTCTCTAGTTAATGAGAGTGAAAACAAGATATTTGTCTGTATAAATCAAATGAAATTGTGTGACCACCACGTATGCATTATAAATTTCAAAACTTATATCTTTAGGTACTTGTCAAATACATTTTGCCAAGGATAATCATAAAATTTCCGTACATTAGTAGAAAGGCATACACCAAAGTGAAATTGTGAGCCCCTATGAAACATACAAGGCGTGATTGACTAGAGATACATAGAGATGCAGGCAATATCATGCAGAACTCAAGATTGAAGTCAGTAAAAGGACTGAATATTGCAAGTAAATGCAAGTCCCTTCATTATAATATACAACACCTTACAAACTTGGAAATATTTCGAAAGTGGAGCATAAAGTTGCCGATCGCTCTTCTGAGAGGGAGCATTTTCCATCTTTCCCTTTGTTAATAACTCTTTGTCACATCTTGACAACCACCGAGGTCTCTTGAGAGAAAGGATTGAGGTACAACTTAGTATAAACATACAACTAAGAGGAAAATCGCAATGTCGGATAACATACCATTGAGCGAGGAGAAGCATGGTTTTGGAGCAAAATTTGGTTCATTTCGATATGGACACTGCAGGCATCACCCTTTTCTTATTTTTGATAGGTTAACGAAAGGAACAAGAATCATAATAGCATGCTCATTAGAATTTGCACCAACGAGTCCCTAAAGCTTAAGAAAAAGAACCATATCCAAGTTTAGGAACACTGATTTATACCATTTAGCTTGGATTTACTAAAACCATATCCAAGTATAGGAACACTGATTTATACCATTTATACTCAAAACAAGTTGATTTAGACTTAACATGATCTAAACTAGACTTAAAAGGAATTAAATTAGACTTAACATGAACCAAGTTAGACTCAACACGAACCAAGTTAGACTTAACATGAACCAGGTTAGACTTAACATGAACCAGGTTAGACTTAACATGAATCAGGTTAGACTTAACATGAATCAGGTTAGACTTAACGCGAACCTGGTTTGTGTTAAGTCCAGTTTCATTCGTGTTAGGTCTACTTTGGTTCGTGTTAAGTCCACTTTCACGAACCAGGTTAGACTCAACACGAATCAGGTTGGACTCAACACGAACCAGGTTGGACTTAACATGAATTAAAATAGACTTAACATGATACGTATCGGATGCTACTGTTTATAACTTTTCTAACTCTTCGTTGAATTAAGCTCTCGTGGGCAACATATATCATATAAAATCTCTACCTGAGATAGGAGCTGAACAAACATAGTAAGGAGATGGTCAGATGCTAAATGGGCATGAAAAACATAAAAAACTTATTATTAAGGTTATATAGGCTTAAATGCAAGAAATATCATAAATACGCGAGAATTAGTAAATGTTGGCAACGTTTTTTATTCTTGGTGTGAATGAATTTTTATTTAGTGAAGAGTGGGAAGTGATGAGGGGAGAACGTATAGTTATAGAACCGAATCGCGGTCCCTTAGCTCAGTTGGATCGTCATCAAACATCTTTTTGCTCTAGGAGGATGGGCCTATGGAGCTTGAAATTTTGTTCACATAATTCATATTAGAGGGGTATAATCCGACGATCCATAGTGTCACAATTTCATCTATGAGAAAAAAACGACTATTGGTAGTAAGCTTAAAATGAGTTAGAAGAGAGGAGGAATGAGGAAGATGGGTAGAGGAGGAAGGAGATGAGTTAGAAGAGAGGAGGAAAAGGGAGCCATGGCCATTAAATATAGAGAAAATTGAATGGAGAAGATAAGAGCATTTTGGGGATTTTTATTTCTTTCTCTTTCTCTATGCTTAGTTGGCATGTAATGATGACTAAAAAAGGGGTGAGGCACAAATTGAGACATTTTGCGTTTACATGACATGGGAAAAAATATGAGGGGCCCATCACATGAAATTTTTGCTTTTGGGGCATTGACACAATTTTCTCAAAAAGAAATGGAAAGGATGAGCATCCGAATTGAACCTGCCTTTTTTGGACCTTTGATTTTGACTGTCTAGCATTAGCCATTGAAGAATATGCATTGATTGGTACTTACTACGTCCTTCGATTCACCTTATACTGGAAGCGTATCATTTAAATGTGCGATAATTACTCATTTACTGTAATGTTTATCCTTATTTGGACAGGGGAGAATTAAAATGATACAGAAGAATATTGTCATTAAATTTGCCTAATACGCAAAACTTACCAAACAATCTGTAAACTTTCCATAAATCTTACGGAATCATAGTCTATATATTTAGGCTTTAGACCAGTCACTGATTTGTGTATCCAGCTAATTAATGGCATCTCTGTTGTTTTGTTTTTGAGTTTTCTATCTCTATGTATTTCCATTGGCAATGCAGTCCAAGGAAGAGGACTCCAAATGATCCATGGCTCTAACAAGGTATCGCAAATGAATATCATGTAAGATACAGGTTTTGAGTTAGCATTTCTCTCATATATATAGAGAAACTTTATTAGTATTTAATTTCGTTATGGCATATATTCGTCGTCAGTAAAATATTTGTACGTATGTTTTTGTGTGTGTATCTATATGTATCCATGCCTATATTTATGTATGTAGATATATATGTCTATACATATATAACTTATATTTAATTTTGAAATGGTTAAAGGTTCTTACCTTTTTATGTTAGCTTCTCGGTATGCTCGCAAAAGATAAATTAAATACATATGCTCATTTATTAATAATCTTGGCTAATTCATTTTAATGTGTACTTTGCAGACTGAATCTATATTGTATGCTACCTCAGAAGAATTAGTAGCTTCAAAGCATAATTCTTTGGACGCTAGAATTGGTGGTTATCATAACGGAAAAGGGAGAAGTAAAATCTATGATGAGAATCATGACATAGCATGGGAAAAAGCTAGAGCTTCTGGTTTCAATCTCTCTGCCGACAAGAGATTAGTGTTACATGTAAGTTATAATCTTTTATCTTGGTTCTTCAACTCATTTAGTTGATATTACCATAAGAATATTACTTTTCTAACCTAAATTTAGTCAAATATGTTTTACAGTATAATATTTAACCCAGAATATTTTTGGTTTAATTTCTGAAAAATCTCTTATTTTTATTGAGTTTGATAAAAGGATTATTCCATTATTCTATGTGGTTATGTATATAAATGGTTATGTATAAATACCTATTCCGGGGAGTGATTCTTTAGATTTGGTAGTATTTAAGCAAAAGATTTTACCTCAAAAATATTTGAAGCAAGATTCACACATGTTATTTCAAAAGTAAATAAACGTCGTGATGATAATTACCACGACGGTCAAAGGAAAAGTATTTTAATTACTTTTAAATTCACTTATCACATATAAATGTTTCCCTAGCATATTGTTTATTTTATTCAACAATTATGTTTCTACAGCAAAAGATTGTGCTATATGACTATCTGTTTTTCTAGTGGGCCTTAGTGTATACCAAGCCCAAGACCGACACATACAACAGTGCGAAAGCCTCAATAAATGTATATGGTCTGCCTCAAGTAGCGCGCAACCAAGCAAGCACTTCAGCCCTTTGGGTTATGAACGTTGGAGAAGGATCAGAAAGGAGTGTAGATACTATACAAGCAGGTTGGCATGTAAGTAGAACAATCTCTCGCTATCCAAGAAAAGTTTATCATATTCCATTTGTTAAAAAATTTGAGAAAAGGCATGAAGATATATAGCTCTAAATATCTCTTTTAAATGTTAAATGAACAATGTTGCAGGTTTTCCAGAATTATATGGTGATACTGATACACACTTTTTCGTGCACTGGACTGTAAGAATTTAAACTTTACTTCCAAGTTATTGTATATATCGATTGAATCGTATTTGAAATATCTTTTTCTGTTTTAATAAAAGGTGGATCATATTACAAAGAAAGGATGCTATAATCTCCTTTGTGAAGGATTTAAGCTAGATATGTCATCAGATTATATTCCCGGAGCTAAAATTAGGCCATTATCAACTTATAAAGGAAAACAATTCTTCATCACTCTGAAAATATCAAAGGTACATACCTAAACTGCATCTTGTCTATACTTCACTTTATGAAACTCTAACTAGTTGTTATAAGTTGATATTTTATATTAGATACTACTTTCTCCTTCACAATATAGTATACATACACACAATGTCTCTAATCGATAATGGGAACTAGAGAAATATTTTCTCAACTCTTACATTAACTATTGTATGTGTTTCAATTATTATTTGCATTTAAAGGATCCGGAAACAGGAGACTGGTGGCTGTACCATGGGCCTAAAGCTGATAAAGCAGTAGGGTATTGGCCAAAGTCTCTCTTTACTGGCTTACAAGGCTCAGCTAATCATATTGAGTGTGGTGGAATTGTTGCCTTTTATAAGAATGAAAAAAGTCCTCCGATGGGTAGCGGTCATTTTCCTTCCGAAGGTGCAAGAAAAGCAGCGTTTCTTTCAGATATAGAATATGATGGTATACCTTACAATCCAATGGATGCCAATAATTGGTTTGCTCAGACCCAGAAAAATTGTTACTTGATCGATAATGGATATAGATTATACTTTGGTGGCCCTGGTGGTTGTTTAGATTAAGGGCAGAGATCATAAGGAAATCATGCAGAATTTCCAGAATCATCAATAATGAGACAGTCCTCTCTGATTAAAAAGAAATCATTTTTCTGAAAAAATTGTTGCTCTTAAATTTTGTTGTTAATCTATTAAGTTCTTTTGAGATATATTTACATTGGGTTAGAGTTCCGTGAAGTTTCCGTGAAGAGCCTATGTACGGGATTAGAGGTGGCCAACTTTTTCTTTGCAGGTAATTTTGTCAAAACAAAAAGTTTTTTTTACCAAGTTATCACATTTTATTTATTTTATTTATATTTATTAAAAAAAAGGTGTGTGCGATCTCGGGTTCATAAGGTGCACTAGGTAGATAGAGGAATTGATTTTGGTTCTGTTGGTGTAGGTGTCTTCGGAACGTTGCATTGCTGCATTTTCTCTCACGGACTCCTAGATTTTTTTTGGGTCTTTGACCACTGAGTATCCCCACAGCGTAGCCACGTGAGACTAATCTCAGCTCGGGGTTCGTGGCTACCCCTGGCCTGAGATCGATTTTAACTGCACTGGGGTTCGAACACGAGACCTTTGGTCTCTTCCCTACATTATAGCAGCGGCCAGACCTTACCATACGCCACTCCTAGATATAAACTAATAAAGATATACATAATCTTTTTTCCTTCTTTTGTATTATGTGAATATATGATAATTTGTCACTGTCCTGGACATTCTGAGCACATTGAGCAAAGGTAGGATTTCTTTGCCAACACCAAGAAAGTCAGTTTTTCTTATTAAATTGTTAATTTGTAAGTTCATTTGTATCATGATAGTTGTGGTGAGGCCGAGTGTTATAATTTTATATTCTAAAATATCCACACGGGTTGAGTGCTCTCTTTATGCACAAAATCGGACTCAAATGCGGTGCTAATTAGTAGAAAATCCTCTTTAAATTAAGTGACCAATGAGATTTAAAATTAAGTTCTTTGGGATATTGGGTAATATAAGAAGAATTTTATTGATGAAAAGTTATGCCTCTAGGACTTGTAATCCTCTGCTCAAAAATTAGAAATTGCAAAAATACTTAGATTGCAGCTTCCTCAAAATGATGTAGAAGTTATAAGAAAATCCCAAAATACTGCTGCGATGCCAAATTATGGACCTAGGCATCCTTAAACTAAGGAAATTAAAGTTTTCAAAGTGATCAAAATGTCTTTAAACTAAAATCCAAATCAAGTAACCAAAATATCATTAAACTAAAGTCCAAACCAAATGACCGGAATGTCATAAAACTAAAATTCAAAACCGAATTACCAAAATGTCATTAAACTAAATTTCAAATCAAATTACCGAAATGTCTCTAAACTAAAGTCCAAACCAAAATCAAATGACCAAATATCGTTGAACTATAGTCCAAATTCAAATCCAATTAAAACCAAATGATCAAAGTATCGTTAAAATACAGTCCAGATTCAAATCCAGTCCAAATCAAATTCAAATGACTGAAATGTCTTTTAACTAGAATCCAAATCCAAATCAATCCAAATCAAAATCAAATGCGAGATGCTGTTAAACTACAGTCCAAATCCAAATCCAACCCAAATCTAAACCAAATGACCGGAATGTCTCTAAATTAAAACCCAAACCAAATGACTAAAATATTGTTAAACTACAGTCCAAATTCAAATCCAAATCCAAATCAAAATGAAATAACTAAAATATTGTTAAACTACAGTCAAATGACCAAAATATCGTTGAACTATAGTCCAAATTCAAATCCAAATCAATCCAAATCAAAATCAAATGACCGAAATATCATTAAACTACGGTCCAAATCTAAATCCAACCAAAATCTAAGCTAAATGACCGAAATGTTATAAAATTACTGTCCAAATCCATATCCAATACACATAAAAACTAAATGATCGAAATGTCGCTGAACTAAAATCCCAAATCAAATGACTAAAACATCATTAAACTAAAATCCAAATCCAAATGACCGAAATGTTGTTAAACTAAAAATCAAATTCCTTTCCTGATGTATAAGTTCCGAACATACTTTCCGGATACAAAAGTCCTCTATCTATAAAAAAAATTCATCAAACTTCCTTTTTGATCTAAAATTTCTCCGCATATCAAAAATCCACTAGAGCTTCATTTACAATAAAAAATCTACTAGCTATCAGAAAAGGAAAATCTTCCGACAGAAAAAGATCAAATCAAATATTTTCAAGTTGAAAGCAAATTCGTTGTCAACTGAGAGTGTGCTCTTGGTTAAGCTATGTAAACAGAAGAGCAGTAAAAAAATATGTTGCTCTATTTTATTTGTGCTAATATGCAGGTCTCTTAATCGGAGGTTCATTTTGTTCAAGCCAAACAGTAATTAACTGTAGGGGCTTCTACCTACTGGAAGCCATGGACCCACACATAACCAACCTCTATTTTTGCAGAGGGAATTTTTAGGGTACATACCCAAAATTAAATTATTTGTAATCCTACCCATTCTAAAGGGACTACTCTTTTTAGGGCGAGAATTTTGGACCCTACAAATTCTGGCACGCTTGGTGGGACCTGGCTCATCTTTGACTTTGAGACATGAATTAGTATAAATAAAAATTGAGTTCCAAAAAATTGCTCTCTTTGCATGCAGAAGCTTAATCTCAGAAGACGACCTCTAAAAGAGCTTCGCATGTTAGTTATTGTTCCCTGAACTAACTTCATTTCAAGATGGAGCAATAAATTATATGATCATTGTTTGTCTTGAAGCCGGGGGCATCTTATAGATTTTCTCCTTCATCTTTATAAGTATTATCAGCTTATGCAGCTCTGATAAATGGCGAGAGAAGGTAATTTGAAGCTATGCTAAATTTTCAAGATGGTGGTAAAAAAAAAATGTTCGCATCAAAATTAGTTCTTGACCCAAGTGGCAACTAAAAATCCTCATGTGGTTCCAAAGAAGATCACTAAGTTTGGACATGATCCTCTCTGAAAATGAAAGTTTGGCACAAAAAAAAAAAGGAAAGCCACATTCCAAGGACAGTAGTTTGATAAGAGAGGTCATCACGCCAAGAGTTACAAGTAAAAGGAAAGAGGATCCGACCGTTGCCCACCCTTTTTATATGAGAGTTGTTGACTACTGAAGGTTAAAGTGGTTATCAGTCAAGCTTCGAAACTCAAAGTCAATAATACTCATTGATGTGTTCTAATTATAAACGTCGCAAGTGCACAACTTATGTGTGTGTAGCATGAAAGTGTCAATCCCACGAGGAAGATGTGATCTAAGAAGGATCTAGAGTGGTTTTTAAATTGTGATAGAAAAGAAAGAATAAAGGTTGGTCCGGGTGTTGATTTGATGCAAATAAAAGGGTTAAAACAAAAAGGAGAGCAAAATCAAGAGAGGAAAGCAAATTAAAGAGTTAAAGAAAATCTAGTTACAAAACTAGCAATCTAAAATTGAATTCACTAGTTAATTGCAATTCAGATTTTAGAACTACACTCTTTTAATTCTCATATCACAAGATTTATTAAGCATAGATTATCAAGTTATTAAAATAAGCGTAACCTATCAAATTCATATCCAAATAATATCACTATTCACGAATAGAAATAAACAACTAGATAGTAATTCTAGAATAAAGTATAAACTATCAAACCATTTAATATAAGTATAGCCTATCAAATTCTTTTTCTATAAATTATTATTCTAGTTGATTATCCTAAGCATGATCAATTAAGTACAAAAGAGAGCAATTTAAAAATTAAATAGAAATTAAACTGGCTTCATCTAATCCTAGAAAGCAAAATAAAGAACAAAAACCTAAATTACAAAGTATAAAATCTAAGCAAGAGATTAAATCCTAAACGTGCATTTCTAAACAAAATAAAATAAAATAAAATAAAATCTTACATTGCAAGAGGTTGGCCCCTCTTAAAGCAAATCTTTATCAAAAAATTTAAAAAGAAAAATTAAAAAGGAGAAAAAGTATTATTTTTTATAGCAAAAACTAAACTTTTATAGCAAAAACTAAAGTTTTTATAAAGATGGAAGGCTTAATTAAAAGCCCTCTTCTCCAAAATGGAGTTTACAAAATTTTGCATATCTTCACCCCTCACTCTACATGCCTATTTATAGCCTATAGCAACCTATCTCAACCCTTAAATCTAGCTTGAGCCCCAAGAATTTAATCTCAACCATTCATTGCATTCTATTGAAAACTAATCGGTTATCTTATCATTAACTAATCGATTAGCTATATTAGCTCATCGATTAGTCAGAATGAATTTGTCTTCTTTGTTTGACTTGTTGCCTCATCTCCTCTTGGGGTTTTGGGCTTTATGGACTTCTGTAGGCTATTTTAGGGCTTGAAATAAAGGTCTTTTGGGATTCTTTAATCTTTTATTTGATATTTTCGAAGTTCCTGCAATTTTAGAAAATACACAAAATTAGAAAGTATATTTATTCAATATTAAAGATAACGATGGTAAAAGAATGCAATAAAATACAGTGATCACTCCTTGAGTGCATGAGTTTAAATTGCAAACTTCCAGTACTCCTTAGATGCACAGTATAGACTACAACTGCTTGGCTCCTTAGGTACAAGAGTTTAAATTGCAAACCTCATTATACTCTATGGGTAGATGAGTATAAACGTAAACTTGTCTTAGAAAAGCGGTGGAGGGCGTTAGTTTCTCGAGAGAACCACGACTAAAAGATAAGCCACTGATGGACAGGGTGAAAACATGAAAGGGCCTAGGGGTAAAATTGTTAAAAGAAAATCACGGTTGTGGTAATACCTCCACAGGCAAAAGAGGGATGTCACTCGCTATAGGAAAATTGAGAAAGGATTTATAGGCAAAACCACAATAGGAAACCTAACTATGATAAAATCCTTTAAAAATGGGGAACCTAGTTAGAAATTTCTAAAGAAACCTTTGTCACGTGATGAGGCCGCTCTTGGTATCAGAAAAAAAGATAATTCAGTGCAACAGGCTACTGATGACAAAAAATCAAAATTTCACTAAGCTCTATGAAGAGTTTGCTGTTGGTATCATCAATACAATATTTCAGTGTAGCGACAAACTGGGCTCAAATAAGTTTTTCCTCAAAATTTCCATCGCCCAGTGAAGGGCTCGCTGCTGTTATCACCTAATATGATATTTCAGCATAGCAACCAATTGAGGGCTCAAATAAAATCTTTCCTCAAAATTATATCATAATATAATATCATATATTCTTGCTGGCCTTGCTGCTTGTGGTGTAATGATGAGCATCGTCGCAACCGCTTCTGACCTTATGCAAGATTTCAAAACTGGCTATCTCACCCTCGCATCTCCAAAATCTATGTTTGTTAGCCAAGTGATTGGAACTGCAATGGGATGTGTTATTTCCCCTTGTGTCTTCTGGCTCTTCTACAAGGCTTTTGGTGATCTAGGGCTTCCAGGGAGTGAGTATCCAGCTCCCTATGCTCTTGTTTACAGAAACATGGCGATTCTTGGAGTCGATGGCTTTGGCTCTCTTCCTAAGAATTGCCTCACTCTCTGCTATGTGTTCTTTGGTCTTGCTGTTGCCATCAATTTGTTGAGAGATCTTGGACCGAAGAAGGTTTCGAGGTTTATACCGCTACCAATGGCGATGGCGATCCCTTTTTATTTGGGATCATACTTTGCTATTGATATGTGTGTAGGGAGTTTGATACTCTTCATATGGGAGAAGATTAATAAGGCGAAGGCTGCTGCTTTTGCACCTGCAGTTGCTGCTGGTTTGATTTGTGGAGATGGTGTATGGACTCTGCCTCAATCGATTCTTGCTCTGGCGAAGGTGAAGCCACCCATTTGCATGAAGTTTTTGAAGAGGTCGACCAATGACAAAGTGGATACTTTCCTAGCAAACTTATCGTATTTGTCTCTGCTCATGTTATATGTCCAAATATCGATATTTACTTGCTGAAGGGAATTAATTTCTTTCAGTGAAGTTTCTTTCTATGCATGGAAGTTATAGGTAGATATGGTTTGAAGAATTGTTGATATTAGGTGGATGTTTATTATTTTTCGTTTCATATTTTTGTTTGTAATATATCGCATTCGCAGACTCATTTTGAATAAGAAACCAAGACTTCTTCTAGCAAAATGTCCTTTTGGTTGTCTGTACATTGGTTCATTATGATTTCTTGAGCATAGCAGGTTTTTTGGAGAGAAGTTATTACTTCTATATCGCTGATGTAAACAAAGTCTAATCAAGTTGAATTTAAAGGTTATATTGCACTTGTTTCCTCGTGCTAATTTTGGTTCTTTCTTGGAGAAGTTATTACTTCTATATATCGCTGATGTTATCTTCACTGCTTTGCCTACTAGTTTTTTCATTCTTTCACTTCTGATATATCTTGAGTAATAGCATTGTTCTATAGACAAATAAATGATAAATAACAGAGTTAGCACATGATGAACTACTAAGTTTAGGATGTGAAATACCAGAGTTAACCCATGGTAACTTCTCAAATCACCAATTTGGGCTTATCTTAAAATCTATATGAATTTATTAACAAACACCAAAGTTATCAAAGGTATTACCACGTCTTAGACAATTAAATCCAAACAATGTAATAGTTAGACATAGAAAAATTGATACCAAAATTGAGCACATCAATTTATGAAAATCTACCTTCAATATAAAATTATAAATATCAATATTCATTATAGCTTTGATGTTTTATTTGTAACCCTAGTTAGCACCCAAAACAATCTAAATAGCTTGAGCTTACCAACCGCGGTGATTCGGACGGTTGAGAGGTTCCAATATAAGCCCATGGTTTTGGGTTCAATTTCGGCTGGGTTTAAAAAAGAAAAGAAAAGAACTGAGCTTTAGGCTCCACGTCAGCCCGGCAAGTTCACTAGAACCACCATTGCAGCTGCTAGCTGACGGCGTCTCTTTCTGCAGCACCAAACGGCTACTATTAAATTCTTAACAGCATGGGGATACTCATGTTTCTCTTAAAAATTATTAAAGCAACTCTAGGTAAAAATAAAAAGGTTTTTTCATATTAGACCCTATAGTTTTCTTAATTATTTATTAGGTCCCCAAATTCTCATATTTCTAATTTACACACAGAATTTTTTAATGTTTACTAAATAATACCCCATGTTAGATTTGACTGTAGTTTGTAAAATTTTTATCATACTTAAAGTTATTGTGTAAATTAGAAATATGAAGATTTTGGGGTCTAACATAAAACTAAGAAAGATTTTAGGGTCAATATAATAATATGATAGATTTGGGGTTACTATTTAATAGATTTGGAGGTGTAAATTAGGAGTATGAAGATTTTGGATTGTAATAGACAAATAAGAAAGAATTTAAAGTATAATATGATTAGAACCCTAAAAATCCTACTGAATTTGTCCTACTTAAGTACCACCACTTACCAGTCAAGTTGTCGCGTGTGTTGTGCACAATTTATGGACAATTTTAAGAATATTTACAAAATATGACTTCTAACTTATCAGTTTCGGATAAGGATATATATATATATATATATATATATATATATATATATATATATATATATATATATATATATATATATATATATATAGATATATATAGAAAAATGCTAAAATGAGATGGTGAGCTCAAATTCTTATCGTGAGCTAGCCCAATCGACTACTCAAAATGATGATCGACACCGCCCACCGTGATTTGCACTCATCATGATCTATATGTAGAAAAAATTATATTGTTTTGATATTTTTAACCATTATTTTAGCTACATTATAAAGCGGACATTTGTTAAAGCTGTCGAAAAATTAAGATCAAAGTAGTTTGATTCATACTCTAAAAGGCTCCAAATTATGTGAAAATTTTATCACACATACTTAATGGCGTGTTGAACAAGATGTGCGGTGCCGATCATGAATTTGATGAACCGATTAGTCTAGCTCACGATAAGATTTGAGCTCACCATCTCACAATAGCATTACTCTATATATATATATATATATATATATATATATATATATATATATATATATATATATATATATATATATATAGTAAGACTCCTATGAACTTAAGTTCATAATGAATAGTGGTGCACCCACTTTTTATCCACTCATCTTGCCTTGAGATTTGTGATGCACAAATCTCAAAATGGCCTTTATATTTTCAAGGATCCCAAAGCAAGATGAGTGGTTAGAAAAGTTAGTGCATCACTATTCATTATGAACTTAAGTTCATAAGGCTTCTCTCTCTCTCTCTATATATATATATATATATATATATATATATATATATATAGTAAGACTCCTATGAACTTAAGTTCATAATGAATAGTGGTGCACCAACTTTTTATCCACTCATCTTGCCTTGAGATTTGTGATGCACAAATCTCAAAATGGCCTTTATATTTTCAAGGATCCCAAAGCAAGATGAGTGGTTAGAAAAGTTAGTGCATCACTATTCATTATGAACTTAAGTTCATAAGGCTTCTCTCTCTCTCTCTCTCTCTCTCTCTCTCTATATATATATATATATATATATATATATATATATATATATATATATATATATATATATATATGATAACACCTTTATGAGAATTGCCAATAGTTCAGGACTCAGGAGGGTTTTCTGTGATTTGTAAGGAGTGTATGAGAAATTTATCCTTAAATTAAATGAACTGTCAAAAGTGAGGACAACATTCAAGATTTACCAGTTTGCATTTGTGAATTATGATAACATTTTTTTGTTTCATTCTTGTTTAATTTTCACTTTCATTGCGTAAGGTCTCATTTGTTTTTGTTTTTTAAAGGATAAAAATAGGGCAAGGTGCCCTATTCAAAAGCTTTATATATATCCAAAGACTACAAGAACTAAAAGTAAGATTAAGGATCAAAGTAATGGATGAGGGATTGGACCATAGCCGTCACCTCAAGCCAAAACTAAGCTCCCTAAAACTAACAGTTAGTTAGATAATTACAAAGAAGGGCTAACAAACATAATGTATCAGGAAAAACAAAAGCCTACAAATAGGCCACCAAAACCAAGTTATAATTACAAATTTGTGGAAAAGTCAAGCTCTCTTCACCCCATATCTTCACTGCTGCTTATCAACTCTGCCATCCTCTTGTCTTCAATGACTTTCGCAATTTTATAGCTTTTTGTGACGCAAGCTACCTGTCCAGAAACACAAAAAATAGGCAACATTAGCTGTCAATTTTGAAGAAGCTCTCAATTCTTCTTTGAAACCCTGTTGTTCCTTTCTCTCCATAGACACCAGCATAGTATAGGAAATATAATAGTCTAGAGTTTACGGTTGTTCCTGTCCAGTATGAACTCACCCTTCGATTGGAACATATATTGCATATCAAAATCAAGTTGAGAGATACCCCGTTTTGGTAAGAAGACTGACCAAACTCTACGAGCATATTGACAGTTGATGAATAAATGATTAGCTGTTTCCTCTACTTCCTCACAAACAGGACATAGTGGATCACCCTCCCATTCTTTTCTGAGCAAATTGTCCTTGGTATGCAGTTTGTTCTTGGATAGACACCAAAAAACACTTTAACTTTCAGAGGGATATAACTTCCCCGTACGAGCTCATATAGAGCAAAACATATACCTCCAAAGTTTAGAAAACCATATAAGGACTTGACTGAGAACAAATTATTCTTAGCAAATGGCCAGGAAGGAGAATCCAAAGAATTCAGAGGAGTAGAAGCCGACAGAAGCAACTCATACATAGCTTCAACTTGCTGTTGTTCAGTATTGGAGATGGCTCTTCTGATTATAGTGTAGGCGTAAAAAAATGCCTAAGTCCCCGACATAGCTCATGATAGTGGGTGGTCGATCAACGAGCCATCCGACGACATAGCAACGAACCGTTGGCGACGTGATGACGAGTGACTGCGACGCAAGCACATAAACCGAGTCGACGAAACGCATAAAGTGAGTCGACGAGGCGTCCAAGTCAACGAAGTGAGTCAACGGAACGCATGAAACGTCAAATCGTGTGCGAGCGATGGAATAAATCCAACGGTGAAGCCTCGAATCAGACCGAACTCACGAAACTGGGTCGTAACTAAGTGAATCAACCCGGGCTCGAAGAAAGAATGAGAAAGCGACCACAAGGCATCTCGCCAAGGCGAGACACCTCAAGGTGTCTCGGCCAAGGCCGAGACACTTTTTCTTGAAATCCAACCTTCAATCGGCGATTTTCCACTGCGACGCGTTGTCCGGCGTCGTAAAATTGAACACCTTGGGTGTAAATTGGGGGTTGTCGAGTTATCTTAAAGAATATAAAATATTCTCCAAAAACTTCTCAACAAACATAGGAAATAGTTTATACTCATATACCTTTTTGGAGTAAATAACCACTGTGGAAGGAGATTGAGGGTTGTCGATTGGCGAGCCACCCGACGACGTAGCAATGAACCATTGGCGACGTGATGACGAGTGACTGCGACACAAGAACATAAACCGAGTCGACGAAATGCATAAAGTGAGTCGACGAGGCGTCCAAGTCAACGAAGTGAGTCAACGGACCGCATGAAGCGGCAAATCGCATGCGAGTGATGGAATAAATCCAACGGTGAAGCCTCGAATCAGACCGAACTCACGAAACCGGGTCGTAACTAAGTGAATCAACCCCCGGGCTCGAAGAAAGAATGAGAAAGCGACCACAAGGCATCTCGGCCAAGGCGAGACACCTCAAGGTGTCTCGCCAAGGCCGAGACACTTTTCTTGAAATCCAACCTTCAATCGGCGATTTTCCATCGCGACGCGTTGTCCGTCGTAAAATTGAACACCTTGGGTGTAAATTGGGGTTGTCGAGTTATCTTAAAGAATATAAAATATTCTCCAAAACTTCTCAACAAACATAGGAAATAGTTTATACTCATATACCTTTTGGAGTAAATAACCAGCGTGGAAGGAGATTGAGGGTTGTCGATTGGCGAGCCACCCGACGGCGTAGCAATGAACCATTGGCGGCGTGATGACGAAAGTGATCGCGACGCAAGCACATAAACCGAGTCGACGAAATGCATAAAGTGAGTCGACGAAGGCGTCCAAGTCAGCGAAGTGAGTCAACGGACCGCATGAAGCGGCAAATCGCATGCAGTGATGGAATAAATCCAACGGTGAAGCCTCGAATCAGACCGAACTCACGAAACCGGTCGTAACTAAGTGAATCAACCCGGGCTCGAAGAAAGAATGAGAAAGCGACCACAAGGCATCTCGGCCAAGGCGAGACACCTCAAGGTGTCTCGGCCAAGGCGAGACACCCTAGGTGTCTCGGTGGGCCTTTTGCACGGTTCGACCGCTATCCGCTTTCAAGGCTATAAATAAGAGGGAGGGGGTTCATTTGAGAGTATTTGAAAATTTTTGAGAAGCCGAAGCTCTGTCAAATTGCCTTCTCACCTCAGATCTAAATTCGGGAGCGACGACCGATCTTCTTCGACACCAGATCCAGATCTCGGCGAACTCTTAAGGGCTATTATCATCCTTTGTGAGATAATCCCCAGGGCTATTATCCTCCTTCGTGAGATAATCCCCTCAAAAAGGTTCGAGAGATCGGATCTCAGATCTACACGTGATTCCTCGAGATTAAAACTTTGTTTTGATCTCGAGAAGAGCTTTGATTTCGCTTGGTCGATCTCATTCGCTTCGGGCTGTTATTTCCTTTGTAAAATAACCCCCGTTTACCATGTAGATCTCTCTTTGGATCACGATTACGTGGCGGTCCACGGACGGAATAAAGTCCCCGGCACAGGCAAAGACACCCACGCAAGCAAGGAGCCGATAAACGGATCCCGCGTTTGTTTTAGGGAGATAAAGTTATAATTTTTCGTTGGTTTTCATTGTAAGCCTTATAAAAGGCGATTTTGTTTTATTTTTGAATTCGTTTGTAAACCCATAAAGGTGTAATGAGTTCGAAAGCAATGAAAATCAAGGAATTAACTTTCCCCGCGAACATATAGGTTTCCAAATCCAGGTATTATTTCTGATCATACCCTGAGAGACTACTGATACATTGGCAGAAAAGGCAAGACCATATGCCTCTGGATATAAACTAGCTAGTGAGAAATTACCTAACCACTTGTCTTCCCAAAATCTGATCCTAGAACCATCCCCAAGACTCCATGTAACCATGCTTCTCATAGCTAAACTAATGAGACTGCATCATGCCAAAATTTAGATGCAATTCTAGTAGGTGGTGTACAAAAAAGAGGAGAATTATGATGACCATATAGAGTAGCTATTGTTTTTTCCACAAAGGAGTCAAAATTTAAAACTTTCCACACCCATTTAGATAACAGAGCATAATTGAAGTTTGTTAGATTGAGAACCCCTAAACCCCCTTCATGTTTTGACTTACAAACAGAACTCCACTTAACCAGAGCTTTACCTTTAGAAGCAAAATCATTCCCTCCCCAAAGGAAATTACGACACATTTTATCAATGGTTTTAATAGTCCAAGAAGGAAGTTTAAAAAAGGACATATAGTGGAGAGGGAGGGAAGATAACACAGAATTGACTAAGGTTAATCTACCTCCTATTGACAGGGATTTACTTTTCCATGATGATAGCTTGCGGGAATAAGAATCAAGTAGCGGTTGCCAATCCTGTTTAGAAAGATAGCCTGATTTGAGAGGAAGTCCAAGATATTTGAAAGGAAAAGTCTCTAGTGAGCATTGCATAGCCTTAGCAAAGAAAACACCTCTTCTAAAATATTTACCACAATAATACAGAGATGTTTTGGCATAATTGATACTAAGACCTGTGATGTCCTCAAAGAGATAGAAAATTGTTTTAAGGTTGGAAATGTCTAAGATAGAAGCCTTACAAAAAACAATGGTATCATCCGCAAATTGCCGAGAACGGATATTATTCAAAGGACCCTTAAGATGAAGTTCTGACAGATCACCTGCATTAACACTATTCGAAAGAAGCTTATTGAGGACATCCGCTACAAGGATAAATAACATGGGAGATAAGGGATCCCCCTGTTTTAGGCCACGACCACATTTGAAATACTTGGTAGGAGATCCATTGACTAGGATAGAAGACTGAGAGGAACTAAGGATGTGTTTGACCCAGGAACACCATCTAAGGCCAAAACCCCTAGCCTTTAACATGTCTAGAACAAAAGACCAACTCACACAGTCGAAGGCCTTCATAAAATCTATCTTGAAGATGCAAATTTCCTTTTTCTTAGAACAGCAGTGATGAATCATTTCACTAGAAGGGATAATAGAGTCAAGTGTTGATTTGCCAGCTTGAAAAGCAGATTAAGATTGGTTAACCAAAGAAGGAAGAAGAGGGGCTAACCTGTTTGCTAAAACCTTAGTAAAGATTTTAAAAATGCCATTGAGAAGAGTGGTAGGTCTGAAATCTTTAACTCTATTGGCTCCATCAATTTTGGGGATAAGAGTAATGAAAGAAAAGTTGATAGATTGGAGAGATGATCGTCTGAAAAGAGGCTATTAAAGATAGAAAAATTTCTTCTTTAATAATCTCCCAAAAGAGTTGATAAAAAGGATAGGATGATCATCCGGACGGTGACTTGTCCGGATGAAAATTAAACACGACTTTCTTAATTTCCTCGGTGAGAAAGGCTCATCAAGCATGGGAGAGAGTCTATATTAGAAGGATACATAAAATCGGTCAAGGCAAAGGAAGATGGTGCGAAGGTTGAAATAAAGCGAAAAATATGATAGGAAAGCGTCTCTAATATCTACTTGAAGAGAGGAGACAATCATTGTGCACTAGAGAGGGAATAAAATTCCTCGTCATTTAGCACTAGCATTTATGGAAGAAAGTAGTATTAGAATCCCTTCTTTCACCAATGGGTCTTAGAACATTTGTTTCTAGTATACTTCTTTTGCTCTAGAGATGTCAAAGAGTTTAGATTTGAGGTTGATACGATGAGATAACTCTACTTGGGAAAGGGACCTATTCTCTTCAATGATAGATAGGGCATTGATATCTGAAAGAATTTGTTTCTTAGACCCTTCTATAGATCCATAAATATATCTTTTCCACCATTTAATCCTTCTCTTCAGAATCTTAAGCTTAGTGGAAAAACACTTCAGAGGAGAACCCTGACATACAAATGATAACCAACATTCCGACACAAAAGAAGAGAAAGAGGGATGAGAAACCCGGATTTTTCAAACCTAAAGATTGGGCTGGTTTAAGACAAGGCGTATCCGAATAATGGGACGATGTCGAGCATCTTTGATGGATAAGAATATTGGACCAAAGAAGGAAATTTGGCTTCTAAATCATTGGAAATAAGAAAACGATCAAGTCTAGCCAATACAGCATCTGCTCTCAAGTTAGACCATGTGAAATTTCTACCATTGAGAGGGAGATCGATAAGAGATAGTTTATTGACCGATTCTTAAAGTTAAGGATGTCACGTTGAGATCTGCTCTACCACTTCTTTCGAGAGGCATAAAGCGTAACATTGAAATCTCCAGAGTATCCATGGGTAAGAAAGCGAGAGGATTCTTTCAAGTTCCCACCAACAAAACTCTTTATCCTCTTTATCTATAGGAGTAAGCAGTTGACACCATAAATTTCCAATTGAGAGATTTATGATTGAGAATGATTGTAATGGAGAAAATACCAATATGTGACTCACAGTAATCAAACATAGATTCATTCCACCCTAAGAGAACACCACCTCTAGATTCAATTGCATTTAGACTCAACCATGATGAAATTCTACTGCTACCTAAGCTATTAAGGGTAGACGGTCTGATAGAGCTTAGTTTGGACTCTTGAATACAAACAATGTCAAGACTAGCATAGGCAATATCATCTCTAACTAGTCTACCTTTTATTGGATCATTTAGACCTCTAACGTTCCATGAACCTATCTTCATGTAGAACAAAATAATCACCCGCATAGCTCATAGGGAGGAAAGTTAGACTTCCTCACCTCTATTCTCCTCTAGGGACTTAAGCTTAAGGATACCTTCCTTAAGGATAGGCTCCTTCAGGCCACAATTAACAGAGATAGAAGTGATATTCATAATAGATTTAGCATTGATAGGTAGAGGAAGAGTGACAGACGAAGAGGACTTACCCTTCTTAGCAGAAGAACCCCTGGATCGAGAAGCTGCCCAGAATTGTCGATACTTCTGTGCAGTAATTGGTTTCGATACGAGTCGTGATCTCCCTATAGCCTTTTTCTTCTTGGCTATAGAAAACTGCTCAAAACCTGGAGGGAGGGAAACTGAGTTTGAGCCCTCTTTTGCTGAGTAAGTCTTCGAATCCGATGTAGAGTCAGATACTAGAGGTCCTGGAGGATGGTCTCGCTGACGTGGTAAGTTGGATCCCCCACTCCTTGAATCCTGATGAAATCCTCCCACTGATTACGCTCGACCATAATCTGATTTCCATTCCATAAAACTTCAATTAATTCGGCTCAACATTAACAAGCGTAGCGGAGGAATAGGGTCCGCAAGATTGAGCGGAGAATTGATTTGGAAATCTGGACCTTCCTTAGATGACTCCAGATCCGCCCTTTTGAATTTGAATAATGTGAAATTACCAATTTGCCCTTCGACCTCTCTTCGTCACTAGTTGTAACTCGTGGTCTGAGGCGGCCGGATGACTTCTTCCTCTTCCTTACCACCGCCAACCCGACGATGATGAGGATTCTTCCCTTCCCACTTAAGAGTATGCTCACGGACTTCACACTTGTTGTGAAGTCCTTCTCCTAATTAGTTTTCCAATGGGTTTCAATGTAGCCCAACCCTCCAGCAGAGAATTATCAAAGGCGAAAAACTACTGAAATCGGATTTCTGCAGAATAAGGGATAAATGTCTAACTTTGAAGCACCTTACGCTTTGAGAAATGGTTTCTAAAGGCAACATCGTTTGAGCAAGAAATGCACTCTCCGGCGTCCTTAAGAAGCGGTGAAGAAATTCCCATTCCCATAGATGATACTGAAGTTGCTCAATTCGACCCGTTAGAATTGGGTCCGTATAATCTTCTAACCTAGATCCTCCCTCCATCGTAAAATCTGCCCTTGAAATCCCCATGTCGACCAACTTCATGTCCTCGGCTAGTTCCATCATCTCCATGCTTGGAAATTGAACCAGAAGCTATTTCGCCGCCGAGTCACCTTGTAGGAACGACCTCTTGTGTTGAACTTGAAGGAGAGCATCTCAAGCTCTAAAGAGACGGATGTCCTTTACAAACATAGAAGATAGCAAAGGATGATAGGGTTTCGATATGGTCCTTAATCGTTGGCGGAAGAGGAACAATTGGCGTCGCTCTAATGGCTGTAGGGCATTCACGAGACTTATGCCCTAAGCTATTGCACCTGAAAAACACTACATCTCCCATCTTACAAAATTTTGCAAAATGGTTTGGATCTCCGCAGAAGAAACACCGCTTGGTAGGCTGCTGAGGACAGACTTGCTGATTTCTAGAGAATTTCCTCCGATTCACTACTTTGATCCAGCCCTCGTCGTTCGGCTTAGAATTAGGGCTATTGAGTTTTGGTGGTGGTGGAAGATGATGACGCTTCGAAAAGAGAGATGAAAAGGATTTCTTGAAAATAGGCGGAGCACGAGATGACGGCTCAATAAAGATCGGTTTGGAACCTAGAATACCACGTTGAGTGGAGGCGGAAGACAAATGAGCGTAATTGTTACCTCGGTAATGATTCCACCTAGCGATGACTTTGTTGATCGTGGGTCACGGCTATACGGTGATTATGGGGATAATCGATTTGATAACCCCGTAAACCCTTCTACCATTCCCCTGGATCCCCACGGTTGCATTAGTCTCCCTCCACGATCGCCTCTCCACGGTTGCATTTCTCTCACCCTCCGATGTCGGTTTATTTGTTTTATTTTTGATGCTCTAAAGTTTAAATCATTAAAATGACAACCTAAGATTTCATATACTTTATACTTGAGTAGATTATCGATTACTTTTACAAAAAATTTTGCCATTATTTTAAAATGAATATATAGCCCGATGTTTCTTCTTTTTTTTTCTCTTCCATTTTAGAATACCTTTTCAACAAATTTAAACTTTGACGTACTAAAAGAAAAATAAAACTTTGAGGCACTAAAGTAAAAAGAATCCTTTATAAATATGTTGGAAATTAATGATTGATTGTATATATGCAATTATAAATATGTTTGTGAAAAAATACATGTAATTTGATTGATCAACTTAAAAAGAGAAAGGGAGAAAAGGCATTGATGTAAATAGATACTAAATAATAAAAATTAATGCATTACCTTGTCTAAATGGGGCTCGGCCTCTGACATGAATCTGGCCTGCTTCTCTGAGGCCGCGATGACGAGGGCCATGGTGAGGAGGAGGAGAACCTTTGAAGGGTTCAACTTTACTGAACGCGAGTGAACTTAAATTGACATTTGAAGAACTTTGGGATCACTCTGGAATGAATCCTCCATGGGCACTCAAACGTGTTAAAATTGATCATAAACTAGTCATGCTTATTTATTGAGACACTAAAGATCAGAAAGTAAATTAAATTAAGCTACTATGAATTTATGATGCTTGATGGTTTTAATCTCTTGCCCTTGTCAAAATAATGTGCTAATCCTTTATAAAATTATAACTTACTTTAACTAGCGTGAGATCCTACTTTAACTAGCAGCAGATCCAGAAAATTTTTTTCTAAAGGGTGGATAGTAAGTATCTATTTACATAAAATAAAATACAATATTATAATAAAAATAATAAAATAAATCAACATAAATTATTGTTCTAATCAATCAACAATTGGTTTTTACTTCTGTTTTCTTTAAAGTAATTACTATTCTCTACAAACCACTAGTTAATAATTACCAATTTGAAATGGAGTATTAATTTCAAATGGGCCTTGGCTACTAATTTCTTTAGTAGTTATATAAAGGTTCTGGTGCAAAGTTTGTAAAATGATGGGGGCAAATTGTAATTATTAAAAGGCTTTAAGCTAATTGCAACTGCACCCCAAGATAGAATGTAAATCTGCCCCGGTGGTAATGTTCTTACTGCAGTTTGTCCTTGCAAGTTGCAATCAGCCAAACTTTCTTTATTTGCTGTTATATATGTTGTCACTTGAGCCACTTATGAGATTCGATTATAATACGTAACTATATGTGCATATTTTGTTTACCTATATTTATGCATGTACAGGTTTTCTTAAGCCAAACTATTTAAAAGAACTCTTCATAAGTAAGATAGTTTTACCGAACTAGCTACTATTATTATAATTCTACTAGAAAATTTGTACATGTTAATGCACGTGATAGGAATTTTTTTGTTGCATATTTTAATTTTTAAAATATGAAAAAAAATTCATCCTATTTATAGTGAGCGTGTGCATTTATAGTGGATCTTCAGAGAGCGAGAATAAGATTACTTTCTTTATATAATAATTTTCTTTATATACTAAGATAATAGTATTATAGGTATATAAAATGAAATTTGGCTTTTTTTAAACATATATTTACTTTTGCAAAAATTATCACTTTCTCTTTGTGACTTTTATAAACTAATATACCATTGTTATGCACCAATATTTTCATGTCATTGAATGTCATCTAAAATGTTCTTCAAGAAAGAATATTGTTCTTTTATAAACTATAAAATGTAATGGGTGTATATGCTCTAGTATTATTTTCATGCCGTTGAATTTGACATAGAATGTTCTTGAAGAAAGAAAGAGAGAAGAGAAGAAAAGAAATATATATATTATTGTGAATTTACCATTTTATCCTTTAAATCACAATGCCATGGAGGAAAATGTCATCTATTCATTCATTTTTGATTGCCTCACTTGGTTTTTATATAGTAGTATAGATAACCATGTATCCATGAATGTTAGACAAGCAAAATCATACAATATACATATACATACACGTAAAGCAAAAGTTAGTACACTTGATAAATAAAAGCAAAGGCGGCAGCAGCAACAACAACAACAACCAATTGAATTGGCATGCAAGTGAATTGGCATATCTGGAAAGTTGAATTGAAATTGCAGACGATATCAAGCACATTAACCATCAAAGCCTCAAGCATTAAGTGTAATAAACAAGAATTAATTATCTATTTAAATATATAAAAAGAGTTATTAGAAAGAAAATTAAACAGGTGCACTTACCATTATTTCATTACTTTGAGAAAGAGGAAGTTCCAGGCTAACTCTTCCCTTGATCTCAATAGGGAAGGTCATTCTTGTGTTGATGTCTTTTCTCCACTGTAAAGAAAAGAAGCTAGCATGCAAGCAACAATAAGCTAATGTGCAACAAAAATCATAGAAAATATTATATAACTAAACACTTGCACCAAACGTATAAGATTGTATACTACTGCAAAACCTCAAAATAGAATTAGGTAATGACCGGATGCATCTCTCTCTCCTCCAAGAGAAGGTACTGATGCAATAACTAAAATCATCACGGATTAAAAATTTTAATCATACATAAACAGAATAACTGTACATATAGTGAAATAATCTAAGTCAAAGTACAAGTGGGTCAAATGTCAAGTGGCCTATCTATGGTCCGCTATAATCCCAAACATGTAGAAGCCCAATATGTGGCTTCTTTATCTTAATCATCTCTGCTTACACGTGACAATATTCTTAAAAGGCCCAAAGGGGCAACGGTTCGAATATCAATTGCCCTCTTTGTGAAACTACAACGGAGACTCGAAACATGGGCGGATGCAGGTATATGTGTAGGTGCAATTGCACCCTAACATTTTATAAATTGCATGCAAACCTTGTAAGATTTACAGTCGTGCCCCTCATAAATTTTAAAAATTGCACCCCAAACTATATTCAAACACTAATTAGTAGCAAATTGACTTTTAGCCCATTGGAAAGTAAAAGCCATTTAGATTCCCAACAACCAAGTCAAATGGGTCCAAACACTATAAAGTTCAAAACTACAACACTAGAAACCAAAAAATACACCGAGTGCATTTTAATCGGTTGCTATTAGTTTTACAATATTATGTTTTTATTTTGGGTAAATAGATACTTATTATTGCCCCCTCAAGAAAAACTTTGGATCCATATCGACTGAAACACATATTTCTTGAATGTTGCTTCATACTATCCGTTTGGACCTACTTCAAAATACAATTCAATGTCACATCATGTCAACTTGTTGGTAGGGTTGGGTGTGGACTGGTCGGCCGGTGGTTGACCCGGCCACCCGTCATGGGTCCGACCAAGCTTGGGCCAGTGGGGCGGGGCGGAACATAACCCATGATATAGGAGTCAGGCGGGAGGTAGGTCCAGATCCTAGACAGGGTGAGAAGAGAGTCCTCCGGTACGTCATTTATATGATATATTTTTTTGGTTAGTTTTGGATTCTTAGCAGCTTTGGTTATCTGATAGCCAACAAAGCCAAAATGCCATAGGTATTTGGCTGCCTTTGGGCCCTGATTGAGAAAGGCATCTTTAAGCTCGGCCATTGTCTACTTGAAAGGATTAAAAGTTTAATACAAGTTTAAAAATAATTTAATACAAGTTTAAATTAGTAAAAACTAAATTAGAAATAATTTTATAAATGTAAATACAAGTTTAGTATAATTAAAAAGTAAAAATAGGGAAAATTTGGGCCGAAAAACCATGGGCGACCCATACAGACGTGGAGCGGTGTCGATCCGCCTGCTGGGGTCCGTGGGGCTGGTTTGGGTACATTCCACCAGGGATCAAAAATAGGTACAACCCTCGACCCGTGGGCGAACAGGGTCAGCCTTGACCAGGCAGGGGTGGGATCAGGCTGGTGCAGAGCCCGGCCCATGCCACCCACTTGTTGGCTCATTTGGATTGAACACAATAAATGTATTTCTAACTCAAAGAGTCAAGCTAAAGAGAATATCAAGAAGAGCGTGTCCCGTCTTGTGGAGTTATGGCTTGATCACTACATAAAACTAGAAGACCTTGTAGGAATTTCCAATAAACATTTTTATATATTTACTACTTATTTATTAGTACTATTTATGTTCAAATTTATTATTTTGCTTTTTGAGAAGGGACTTAAGCCAGTCCAGGTGTAAAAAGATTTGAAAAACTCGAAGTCAGTAGGTTCAATGGTCAGTTACATCTAGAGAAAATGGTTACACTTCACATTGCTAAACTCAAGGTTTCTTAAAAAAAATAAAACAAATGGGTATGATAATAAATAAATAAAAAAGAAAGGAAAATTATGTCAAGGCCCCAAAAGCAAAATTTCATGTAGCCAGGGCCTTCTTATTTTTTCCGTATGTTTAATACAACGATTAATCTGATTTGTGTCTTTTTAGTCATCGTTATATCTGCCAATAGCGTAGAGAGAGAAAAAGCAAAACTCCAAATGTCATTATCTTCTCCATTCAATTTTCTAGATCAATGGCAGTGGCTCCTTTTCCTCCTCTCTTCTAACCCATCTCCTTCATCCTCTCCCCATCTTCCTCATTCCTCCTCTCTTCTAACCCATTTTAAGCTTACTACCAATAGTCATCTTTTTCTCATAGATGAAATTGTGACACTATGGATCGTCGGATTATACCCTCTAATATGAATTATGTGAACGAAATTTCAAGCTCCATAGGCCCATCCTCCTAGAGCAAAAGATGTTTGATGACGATCCAAGCCGAGGCTAAGCGGCGTGATTCGGTTCTATAACTCGTTCTCCCTTCATCACTTTCCACTCTTCACTAAATAAAAATTCATTCACACCAAGAATAAAAACGCTGCCAACATGAATGGCGGACTTAACACGAACCAAAGTGGACCTAACACGAATGAAACGGACTTAACACGAACCGGGTTAGACTTAACATGAACCGGGTTAGACTTAACACGAACCGTGTTCGTTAAGTCTAACCCAGTTCGTGTTAAGTGGTCGATGGAAAATGGGCGATGTCCTTCCTTGTACACGTAGACTTTCAACTATTTTCTCCATCAGCTCATAGCTCCTGCAAAAGAAAACAAAAATCAAACATCGCATCAGTTGAAGTTAAGCAACCTAATTACCAAGAGAATCATAACATTGGGAGTTTATGTGTGCATTTCTTAAACCTGTTCGAGTTGTACCAATAGTATTGTCGAAGAATGCAGTAACTTCAACATTGTAAACTAGTTAAGTATATATACATTAACACCTAGCTAAGCAATGTCTCTCTAGTTAATGAGAGTGAAAACAAGATATTTGTCTGTATAAATCAAATGAAATTGTGAGACCACCACGTATGCATTATAAATTTCAAAACTTATATCTTTAGGTACTTGTCAAATACATTTTGCCAAGGATAATCATAAAATTTCCGTACATTAGTAGAAAGGCATACACCAAAGTGAAATTGTGAGCCCCCTATGAAACATAGAAGGCGTGATTGACTAGAGATACATAGAGATGCAGGCAATATCATGCAGAACTCAAGATTGAAGTCAGTAAAAGGACTGAATATTGCAAGTAAATGCAAGTCCCTTCATTATAATATACAACACCTTACAAACTTGGAAATATTTCGGAAAGCTGGAGCATAAAGTTGCCGATCGCTCTTTACAGAGGGAGCATTTTCCATCTTTCCCTTTGCTGTTAATAACTCTTTGTCACATGCTGACAACCACCGAGGTCTCTTCAGAGAAAAGGATTGAGGTACAACTCAAGATAAACATACACTAAGAGGAAAATCGCAATGTCGATAACATACCATTGAGCGAGGAGAAGCATGGTTTGAACAAAATTTGGTTCATTTCGATATGGACACCGCAGTATCACCCTTTTCTTATTTTTGATAGGTTAAGCTGAAAAGAACAGTAATCATAATAGCATGCTCATTAGAATTTGCACCAACGAGTCCCTAAAGCTTAAGAAAAAGAACCATATCCAAGTTTAGGAACACTGATTTATACCATTTAGCTTGGATTTACTAAAACCATATCCAAGTATAGGAACACCGATTTATACCATTTATACTCAAAACAAGTTGATTTAGACTTAACATGATCTAAACTAGACTTAAAAGGAATTAAATTAGACTTAACATGAACCAAGTTAGACTCAACACGAACCAAGTTAGACTTAACATGAACCAGGTTAGACTTAACATGAACCAGGTTAGACTTAACATGAATCGAGGTTAGACTTAACACGAACCAAGTTAGACTTAACGAACCCTGGTTTGTGTTAAGTCGATTCATTCGTGTTAGGTCTACTTTGGTTCGATGTTAAGTCCTTGAACCAGGTTAGACTTAACACGAACCGGGTTAGACTTAACACGAACCGGGTTAGACTTAACATGAATTAAAATAGACTTAACATGATAATGATCGGATGCTACTGTTTATAACTTTTCTAACTCTTCGTTGAATTAAGCTCTCGTGGGCAACATATATCATATAAAATCTCTACCTGAGATAGGAGCTGAACAAACATAGTAAGGAGATGGTCAGATGCTAAATGGGCATGAAAAACATAAAAAACTTATTATTAAGGTTATATAGGCTTAAATGCAAGAAATATCATAAATACGCGAGAATTAGTAAATGTTGGCAACGTTTTTTATTCTTGGTGTGAATGAATTTTTATTTAGTGAAGAGTGGGAAGTGATGAGGGGAGAACGTATAGTTATAGAACCGAATCGCGGTCCCTTAGCTCAGTTGGATCGTCATCAAACATCTTTTTGCTCTAGGAGGATGGGCCTATGGAGCTTGAAATTTTGTTCACATAATTCATATTAGAGGGGTATAATCCGACGATCCATAGTGTCACAATTTCATCTATGAGAAAAAAACGACTATTGGTAGTAAGCTTAAAATGAGTTAGAAGAGAGGAGGAATGAGGAAGATGGGTAGAGGAGGAAGGAGATGAGTTAGAAGAGAGGAGGAAAAGGAGCCATGGCCATTAAATATAGAAAATTGAATGGAGAAGATAAAGCATTTTGGGGATTTTATTTCTTTCTCTTCTACGCTATTGGCATGTAATGATGACTAAAAAAGGGGTGAGGCACAAATTGAGACACTGTTTTGGGCTGCAGCACATGGGAAAAAAATATGAGGGGCCCAGTCACATGAAATTTTTGCTTTTGGGGCATTGACACAATTTTCTCAAAAAGAAATGGAAAGGATGAGCATCCGAATTGAACCTGCCCTTTTTTGGACCTTTGATTTTGACTGTCTAGCATTAGCCATTGAAGAATATGCATTGATTGGTACTTACTACGTCCTTCGATTCACCTTATACTGGAAGCGTATCATTTAAATGTGCGATAATTACTCATTTACTGTAATGTTTATCCTTATTTGGACAGGGGAGAATTAAAATGATACAGAAGAATATTGTCATTAAATTTGCCTAATACGCAAAACTTACCAAACAATCTGTAAACTTTCCATAAATCTTACGGAATCATAGTCTATATATTTAGGCTTTAGACCAGTCACTGATTTGTGTATCCAGCTAATTAATGGCATCTCTGTTGTTTTGTTTTTTGAGTTTTCTATCTCTATGTATTTCCATTGGCAATGCAGTCCAAGGAAGAGGACTCCAAATGATCCATGGCTCTAACAAGGTATCGCAAATGAATATCATGTAAGATACAGGTTTTGAGTTAGCATTTCTCTCATATATATAGAGAAACTTTATTAGTATTTAATTTCGTTATGGCATATATTCGTCGTCAGTAAAATATTTGTACGTATGTTTTGTGTGTGTATCTATATGTATCCATGCCTATATTTATGTATGTAGATATATATGTCTATACATATATAACTTATATTTAATTTTGAAATGGTTAAAGGTTCTTACCTTTTTATGTTAGCTTCTCGGTATGCTCGCAAAAGATAAATTAAATACATATGCTCATTTATTAATAATCTTGGCTAATTCATTTTAATGTGTACTTTGCAGACTGAATCTATATTGTATGCTACCTCAGAAGAATTAGTAGCTTCAAAGCATAATTCTTTGGACGCTAGAATTGGTGGTTATCATAACGGAAAAGGAGAAGTAAAATCTATGATGAGAATCATGACATAGCATGGGAAAAAGCTAGAGCTTCTGGTTTCAATCTCTCTGCCGACAAGAGATTAGTGTTACATGTAAGTTATAATCTTTTATCTTGGTTCTTCAACTCATTTAGTTGATATTACCATAAGAATATTACTTTTCTAACCTAAATTTAGTCAAATATGTTTTACAGTATAATATTTAACCCAGAATATTTTTGGTTTAATTTCTGAAAAATCTCTTATTTTTATTGAGTTTGATAAAAGGATTATTCCATTATTCTATGTGGTTATGTATATAAATGGTTATGTATAAATACCTATTCCGGGGAGTGATTCTTTAGATTTGGTAGTATTTAAGCAAAAGATTTTACCTCAAAAATATTTGAAGCAAGATTCACACATGTTATTTCAAAGTAAATAAACGTCGTGATGATAATTACCACGACGGTCAAAGGAAAAGTATTTTAATTACTTTTAAATTCACTTATCACATATAAATGTTTCCCTAGCATATTGTTTATTTTATTCAACAATTATGTTTCTACAGCAAAAGATTGTGCTATATGACTATCTGTTTTTCTAGTGGGCCTTAGTGTATACCAAGCCCAAGACCGACACATACAACAGTGCGAAAGCCTCAATAAATGTATATGGTCTGCCTCAAGTAGCGCGCAACCAAGCAAGCACTTCAGCCCTTTGGGTTATGAACGTTGGAGAAGGATCAGAAAGGAGTGTAGATACTATACAAGCAGGTTGGCATGTAAGTAGAACAATCTCTCGCTATCCAAGAAAAGTTTATCATATTCCATTTGTTAAAAAAAATTTGAGAAAAGGCATGAAGATATATAGCTCTAAATATCTCTTTTAAATGTTAAATGAACAATGTTGCAGGTTTTTCCAGAATTATATGGTGATACTGATACACACTTTTCGTGCACTGGACTGTAAGAATTTAAACTTTACTTCCAAGTTATTGTATATATCGATTGAATCGTATTTGAAATATCTTTTTCTGTTTTAATAAAAGGTGGATCATATTACAAAGAAAGGATGCTATAATCTCCTTTGTGAAGGATTTAAGCTAGATATGTCATCAGATTATATTCCCGGAGCTAAAATTAGGCCATTATCAACTTATAAAGGAAAACAATTCTTCATCACTCTGAAAATATCAAAGGTACATACCTAAACTGCATCTTGTCTATACTTCACTTTATGAAACTCTAACTAGTTGTTATAAGTTGATATTTTATATTAGATACTACTTTCTCCTTCACAATATAGTATACATACACACAATGTCTCTAATCGATAATGGGAACTAGAGAAATATTTTCTCAACTCTTACATTAACTATTGTATGTGTTTTCAATTATTATTTGCATTTAAAGGATCCGGAAACAGGAGACTGGTGGCTGTACCATGGGCCTAAAGCTGATAAAGCAGTAGGGTATTGGCCAAAGTCTCTCTTTACTGGCTTACAAGGCTCAGCTAATCATATTGAGTGTGGTGGAATTGTTGCCTTTTATAAGAATGAAAAAGTCCTCCGATGGGTAGCGGTCATTTTCCTTCCGAAGGTGCAAGAAAAGCAGCGTTTCTTTCAGATATAGAATATGATGGTATACCTTACAATCCAATGGATGCCAATAATTGGTTTGCTCAGACCCAGAAAAATTGTTACTTGATCGATAATGGATATAGATTATACTTTGGTGGCCCTGGTGGTTGTTTAGATTAAGGGCAGAGATCATAAGGAAATCATGCAGAATTTCCAGAATCATCAATAATGAGACAGTCCTCTCTGATTAAAAGAAATCATTTTTCTGAAAAATTGTTGCTCTTAAATTTTGTTGTTAATCTATTAAGTTCTTTTGAGATATATTTACATTGGGTTAGAGTTCCGTGAAGTTTCCGTGAAGAGCCTATGTACGGGATTAGAGGTGGCCAACTTTTTCTTTGCAGGTAATTTTGTCAAAACAAAAGTTTTTTACCAAGTTATCACATTTTATTTATTTTATTTATATTTATTAAAAAAGGTGTGTGCGATCTCGGGTTCATAAGGTGCACTAGGTAGATAGAGGAATTGATTTTGGTTCTGTTGGTGTAGGTGTCTTGAACGTTGCATTGCTGCATTTTCTCTCGGACTCCTAGATTTTTGGGTCTTTGACCACCGAGTATCCCCACAGCCAGAAGCCATCGGAGACTAATCTCACTGGGGTTCGTGGCTACCCTGCCGAGATCGATTTTAACTTTGGGGTTCGAACCACGAGACCTTTGGTGCCTTGCCCGGCCTTGTCTTGCAGTATTCCTTACACATCCTCCTAGATATAAACTAATAAAGATATACATAATCTTTTTCCTTCTTTTGTATTATGTGAATATATGATAATTTGTCACTGTCCTGGACATTCTGAGCACATTGAGCAAAAGGTAGGATTTCTTTGCCAACACCAAGAAAGTCAGTTTTTCTTATTAAATTGTTAATTTGTAAGTTCATTTGTATCATGATAGTTGTGGTGAGGCCGAGTGTTATAATTTTATATTCTAAAATATCCACACAGGTTGAGTGCTCTCTTTATGCACAAAATCCAGACTCGTACGGTGCTAATTCGTAGAAAATCCTCTTTAAATTCGTGACCAATGAGATTTAAAATTAAGTTGCTGGGATATTGGGTAATATAAGAAGAATTTTATTGATGAAAAGTTATGCCTCTAGGACTTGTAATCCTCTGCTCAAAAATTAGAAATTGCAAAAATACTTAGATTGCAGCTTCCTCAAAATGATGTAGAAGTTATAAGAAAATCCCAAAATACTGCTGCGATGCCAAATTATGGACCTAGGCATCCTTAAACTAAGGAAATTAAAGTTTTCAAAGTGATCAAAATGTCTTTAAACTAAAATCCAAATCAAGTAACCAAAATATCATTAAACTAAAGTCCAAACCAAATGACCGAATGTCATAAAACTAAAATTCAAAACCGAATTACCAAAATGTCATTAAACTAAATTTCAAATCAAATTACGAAATGTCTCTAAACTAAAGTCCAAACCAAAATCAAATGACCAAAATATCGTTGAACTATAGTCCAAATTCAAATCAATTAAAACCAAATGATCAAAGTATCGTTAAAATACGATCCGATTCAAATCGGTCCAAATCAAATTCAAATGGTAAATGTCTTTAACTAGAATCCAAATCCAAATCAATCCAAATCAAAATCAAATCTGAGATCTTGTTAAACTAGGTCCAAATCCAAATCCAACCCAAATCTAAACCAAATGACCGAATGTCTCTAAATTAAAACCCAAACCAAATGACTAAAATATTGTTAAACTACATTTAAAGCCAAATCCAATCCAAATCAAAATGAAATAACTAAAATATTGTTAAACTACAGGTCAAATGACCAAAATATCGTTAAACTACAGTCCAAATTCAAATCCAAATCCAATCCAAATCAAAATCAAATGACCAAAATATCATTAAACTAGGTCCAAATCTAAATCCAACCAAAATCTAAGCTAAATGACCGAAATGTTATAAAATTATCATTCAAATCCATATCCAATACACATAAAAACTAAATGATGAAATGTCATTTGAACTAAAATCCCAAATCAAATGACTAAAACATCATTAAACTAAAATCCAAATCCAAATGACCAAATGTTGTTAAACTAAAAATCAAATTCCTTTCCTGATGTATAAGTTCGAACATACTTTCCGGATACAAAAGTCCTCTATCTATAAAAAATTCATCAAACTTCCTTTTGATCTAAAATTTCTCCATATCAAAAATCCACTAGAGCTTCATTTACAATAAAAATCTACTAGCTATCGAGAAAAGGAAAATCTTCGACAGAAAAAGATCAAATCAAATATTTTCAAGTTGAAAGCAAATTAGTTGTCAACTGAGAGTGTGCTCTTGGTTAAGCTATGTAAACGAAGAGAAAAAAATATGTTGCTCTATTTTATTTGTGCTAATATGCGGTCTCTTAATCGGAGGTTCATTTTGTTCAAGCCAAACAAGAATTAACTGTAGGGGCTTCTACCTACTGGAAGCCATGGACCCACACATAACCAACCTCTATTTTTGCAGAGGGAATTTTTAGGGTACATACCCAAAATTAAATTATTTGTAATCCTACCCATTCTAAAGGGACTACTCTTTTAGGGCGAGAATTTTGGACCCTACAAATTCGCAGCGCTTGGTGGGACTGGCTCATCTTTGACTTTGAGACATGAATTAGTATAAATAAAAATTGAGTTCCAAAAATTGCTCTCTTTGCATGCAGAAGCTTAATCTCAGAAGACGACCTCTAAAAGAGCTTCGCATGTTAGTTATTGTTCCACTGAACTAACTTCATTTCAAGATGGAGCAATAAATTATATGATCATTGTTTGTCTTGGCTAGGGGGCATCTTATAGATTTTCTCCTTCATCTTTATAAGTATTATCGCCTTATGCACTCGATAAATGGCGAGAAGGTAATTTGAAGCTATGCTAAATTTTCAAGATGGTGGTAAAAAAAATGTTAGCATCAAAATTAGTTCTTGACCCAAGTGGCAACTAAAATCCTCATGTGGTTCCAAAGAAGATCACTAAGTTTGGACATGATCCTCTCGAAAATGAAAGTTTGGCACAAAAAAAAAAAGGAAAGCCACATTCCAAGGACAGTAGTTTGATAAGAGAGGTCATCACGCCAAGAGTTACAAGTAAAAGGAAAGAGGATCCGACCGTTGCCCACCCTTTTATATGAGAGTTGTTGACTCTGAAGGTTAAAGTGGTTATCATCAAGCTTGAAACTCAAAGTCAATAATACTCATTGATGTGTTCTAATTATAAGCGTCGCAAGTGCACAACTTATGTGTGTGTAGCATGAAAGTGTCAATCCCACGAGGAAGATGTGATCTAAGAAGGATCTAGAGTGGTTTTAAATTGTGATAGAAAAGAAAGAATAAAGGTTGGTCCGGTGTTGATTTGATGCAAATAAAAGGGTTAAAACAAAAGGAGAGCAAAATCAAGAGAGGAAAGCAAATTAAAGAGTTAAAGAAAATCTAGTTACAAAACTAGCAATCTAAAATTGAATTCACTAGTTAATTGCAATTCAGATTTTAGAACTACACTCTTTTAATTCTCATATCACAAGATTTATTAAGCATAGATTATCAAGTTATTAAAATAAGCGTAACCTATCAAATTCATATCCAAATAATATCACTATTCACGAATAGAAATAAACAACTAGATAGTAATTCTAGAATAAAGTATAAACTATCAAACCATTTAATATAAGTATAGCCTATCAAATTCTTTTTCTATAAATTATTATTCTAGTTGATTATCCTAAGCATGATCAATTAAGTACAAAAGAGAGCAATTTAAAAATTAAATAGAAATTAAATGGCTTCATCTAATCCTAGAAAGCAAAAATAAAGAACAAAAACCTAAATTACAAAGTATAAAATCTAAGCAAGAGATTAAATCCTAAGCGTGCATTTCTAAACAAAATAAAATAAAATAAAATAAAATCTTACATTGCAAGAGGTTGGCCCCTCTTAAAGCAAATCTTTATCAAAAAATTTAAAAAGAAAAATTAAAAAGGAGAAAAAGTATTATTTTTATAGCAAAACTAAACTTTTATAGCAAAACTAAAGTTTTATAAAGATGGAAGGCTTAATTAAAAGCCCTCTTCTCCAAAATGGAGTTTACAAAATTTTGCATATCTTCACCCCTCACTCTACATGCCTATTTATAGCCTATAGCAACCTATCTCAACCCTTAAATCTAGCTTGAGCCCCAAGAATTTAATCTCAACCATTCATTGCATTCTATTGAAAACTAATCGGTTATCTTATCATTAACTAATCGATTAGCTATATTAGCTCATCGATTAGTCTGTAACAGAATTTGTCTTCTTTGTTTGACTTGTTGCCTCATCTCCTCTTGGGGTTTTGGGCTTTATGGACTTCCTGTAGGCTATTTTAGGGCTTGAAATAAAGGTCTTTGGGATTCTTTAATCTTTTATTTGATATTTTGAAGTTCGCAATTTTAGAAAATACACAAAATTAGAAAGTATATTTATTCAATATTAAAGATAACGATGGTAAAAGAATGCAATAAAATACGTGATCACTCCTTGAGTGCATGAGTTTAAATTGCAAACTTCCAGTACTCCTTAGATGCACGAGTATAGACTACAACCTGCGGCGCTCCTTAGGTACAAGAGTTTAAATTGCAAACCTACGTATACTCTATGGGTAGATGAGTATAAACTGTAAACTTGTCTTAGAAAAACTGGTGGAGGACGTTAGTTTCTCAGAGAACCACGACTAAAAGATAAGCCACTGATGGACAGGGTGAAAACATGAAAGGGCCTAGGGGTAAAATTGTTAAAAGAAAATCACGGTTGTGGTAATACCTCCACAGGCAAAAGAGGGATGTCACTCGCTATAGGAAAATTCGAAAGGATTTATAGGCAAAACCACAATAGGAAACCTAACTATGATAAAAATCCTTTAAAAAATGGGGGAACCTAGTTAGAAATTTCTAAAGAAACCTTTGTCACGTGATGAGGCCGCTCTTGGTATCAGAAAAAAAAAAGATAATTCAGTGCAACAGGCTACTGATGACAAAAAAAAATCAAAATTTCACTAAGCTCTATGAAGAGTTTGCTGTTGGTATCATCCAATACAATATTTCAGTGTAGCGACAAACTGGGCTCAAATAAGTTTTTCCTCAAAATTTCCATCGCCCAGTGAAGGGCTCGCTGCTGTTATCACCTAATATGATATTTCAGCATAGCAACCAATTGAGGGCTCAAATAAAATCTTTCCTCAAAATTATATCATAATATAATATCATATATTCTTGCTGGCCTTGCTGCTTGTGGTGTAATGATGAGCATCGTCGCAACCGCTTCTGACCTTATGCAAGATTTCAAAACTGGCTATCTCACCCTCGCATCTCCAAAATCTATGTTTGTTAGCCAAGTGATTGGAACTGCAATGGGATGTGTTATTTCCCCTTGTGTCTTCTGGCTCTTCTACAAGGCTTTTGGTGATCTAGGGCTTCCAGGGAGTGAGTATCCAGCTCCCTATGCTCTTGTTTACAGAAACATGGCGATTCTTGGAGTCGATGGCTTTGGCTCTCTTCCTAAGAATTGCCTCACTCTCTGCTATGTGTTCTTTGGTCTTGCTGTTGCCATCAATTTGTTGAGAGATCTTGGACCGAAGAAGGTTTCGAGGTTTATACAGCTACCAATGGCGATGGCGATCCCTTTTATTTGGGATCATACTTTGCTATTGATATGTGTGTAGGGAGTTTGATACTCTTCATATGGGAGAAGATTAATAAGGCGAAGGCTGCTGCTTTTGCACCTGCAGTTGCTGCTGGTTTGATTTGTGGAGATGGTGTATGGACTCTGCCTCAATCGATTCTTGCTCTGGCGAAGGTGAAGCCACCCATTTGCATGAAGTTTTGAAGAGGTCGACCAATGACAAAGTGGATACTTTCCTAGCAAACTTATCGTATTTGTCTCTGCTCATGTTATATGTCCAAATATCGATATTTACTTGCTGAAGGGAATTAATTTCTTTCAGTGAAGTTTCTTTCTATGCATGGAAGTTATAGGTAGATATGGTTTGAAGAATTGTTGATATTAGGTGGATGTTTATTATTTTTCGTTTCATATTTTTGTTTGTAATATATCGCATTCGCAGACTCATTTTGAATAAGAAACCAAGACTTCTTCTAGCAAAATGTCCTTTTGGTTGTCTGTACATTGGTTCATTATGATTTCTTGAGCATAGCAGGTTTTTTGGAGAGAAGTTATTACTTCTATATCGCTGATGTAAACAAAGTCTAATCAAGTTGAATTTAAAGGTTATATTGCACTTGTTTCCTCGTGCTAATTTTGGTTCTTTCTTGGAGAAGTTATTACTTCTATATATCGCTGATGTTATCTTCACTGCTTTGCCTACTAGTTTTTTCATTCTTTCACTTCTGATATATCTTGAGTAATAGCATTGTTCTATAGACAAATAAATGATAAATAACAGAGTTAGCACATGATGAACTACTAAGTTTAGGATGTGAAATACCAGAGTTAACCCATGGTAACTTCTCAAATCACCAATTTGGGCTTATCTTAAAATCTATATGAATTTATTAACAAACACCAAAGTTATCAAAAGGTATTACCACGTCTTAGACAATTAAATCCAAACAATGTAATAGTTAGACATAGAAAAATTGATACCAAAATTGAGCACATCAATTTATGAAAATCTACCTTCAATATAAAATTATAAATATCAATATTCATTATAGCTTTGATGTTTTATTTGTAACCCCTAGTTAGCACCCAAAACAATCTAAATAGCTTGAGCTTACCAACCGCAGGTGATTCGGACGGTTGAGAGGTTCCAATATGGCGCCCATGGTTTTGGGTTCAATTTCGGGCTGGGTTTAAAAAAAAGAAAAAGAAAAAGAACTGAGCTTTAGGCTCCACGTCAGCCCGGCAAGTTCACTAGAACCACCATTGCAGCTGCTAGCTGACGGCGTCTCTTTCTGCAGCACCAAACGGCTACTATTAAATTCTTAACAGCATGGGGATACTCATGTTTCTCTTAAAAATTATTAAAGCAACTCTAGGTAAAAATAAAAAGGTTTTTTCATATTAGACCCTATAGTTTTCTTAATTATTTATTAGGTCCCCAAATTCTCATATTTCTAATTTACACACAGAATTTTTTAATGTTTACTAAATAATACCCCATGTTAGATTTGACTGTAGTTTGTAAAATTTTTATCATACTTAAAGTTATTGTGTAAATTAGAAATATGAAGATTTTGGGGTCTAACATAAAACTAAGAAAGATTTTAGGGTCAATATAATAATATGATAGATTTGGGGTTACTATTTAATAGATTTGGAGGTGTAAATTAGGAGTATGAAGATTTTGGATTGTAATAGACAAATAAGAAAGAATTTAAAGTATAATATGATTAGAACCCCTAAAAATCCTACTGAATTTGTCCTACTTAAGTACCACCACTTACCAGTCAAGTTGTCGCGTGTGTTGTGCACAATTTATGGACAATTTTAAGAATATTTACAAAATATGACTTCTAACTTATCAGTTTCGGATAAGGATATATATATATATATATATATATATATATATATATATATATATATATATATATATATATATATATATATATATAGATATATATAGAAAAATGCTAAAATGAGATGGTGAGCTCAAATTCTTATCGTGAGCTAGCCCAATCGACTACTCAAAATGATGATCGACACCATACCGTGATTTGCACTCATCATGATCTATATGTAGAAAAATTATATTGTTTTGATATTTTTAACCATTATTTTAGCTACATTATAAAAGCGGACGTTGTTAAAGCTATGCAGAAAATTAGAGATCAAAGTAGTTTGATTCATACTCTAAAAGGCTCCAAATTATGTGAAAATTTTATCACACATACTTAATGACGTGTTGAACAAGATGCAGTGCTTTAGATCATGAATTTGATGAACCGATTAGTCTAGCTCACGATAAGATTTGAGCTCACCATCTCACAATAGCATTACTCTATATATATATATATATATATATATATATATATATATATATATATATATATATATATATATATATATATATATATAAGACTCCTATGAACTTAAGTTCATAATGAATAGTGGTGCACCAACTTTTTATCCACTCATCTTGCTTGAGATTTGTGATGCACAAATCTCAAAATGGCCTATATTTTCAAGGATCCCAAAGCAAGATGAGTGGTTAGAAAAGTTAGTGCATCACTATTCATTATGAACTTAAGTTCATAGGAGCCTTCTCTCTCTCTCTATATATATATATATATATATATATATATATATATATATATATATAAGACTCCTATGAACTTAAGTTCATAATGAATAGTGGTGCACCAACTTTTTATCCACTCATCTTGCCTTGAGATTTGTGATGCACAAATCTCAAAGTGGCCTTTATATCTTTCACGGATCCAAAGCAAGATGAGTGGTTAGAAAAGTTAGTGCATCACTATTCATTATGAACTTAAGTTCATAGGAGCTTCTCTCTCTCTCTCTATATATATATATATATATATATATATATATATATATAGTAAGACTCCTATGAACTTAAGTTCATAATGAATAGTGGTGCACCAACTTTTTATCCACTCATTTGCCTTGAGATTTGTGATGCACAAATCTCAAAGTGGCTTTTATATCTTTCACGGATCCCAAACAAGATGAGTGGTTAGAAAAGTTGGTGCACCACTATTCATTATGAACTTAAGTTCATAGGAGCCTTCTCTCTCTCTCTCTCTCTCTCTCTCTATATATATATATATATATATATATATATATATATATATATATATATATATATATATATATATGATAACACCTTTATGAGAATTGCCAATAGTTCAGGACTCAGGAGGGTTTTCTGTGATTTGTAAGGAGTGTATGAGAAATTTATCCTTAAATTAAATGAACTGTCAAAAGTGAGGACAACATTCAAGATTTACCAGTTTGCATTTGTGAATTATGATAACATTTTTTTTTGTTTCATTCTTGTTTAATTTTCACTTTCATTGCGTAAGGTCTCATTTGTTTTTTGTTTTTTTTTAAAGGATAAAAATAGGGCAAGGTGCCCTATTCAAAAGCTTTATATATATCCAAAAGACTACAAGAACTAAAAGTAAGATTAAGGATCAAAGTAATGGATGAGGGATTGGACCATAGCCGTCACCTCAAGCCAAAACTAAGCTCCCTAAAACTAACAGTTAGTTAGATAATTACAAAGAAGGGCTAACAAACATAATGTATCAGGAAAAAACAAAAGCCTACAAATAGGCCACCAAAAACCAAGTTATAATTACAAATTTGTGGAAAAGTCAAGCTCTCTTCACCCCATATCTTCACTGCTGCTTATCAACTCTGCCATCCTCTTGTCTTCAATGACTTTCTGCAATTTTATAGCTTTTTTGTGACGCAAGCTACCTGTCCAGAAACACAAAAAATAGGCAACATTAGCTGTCAATTTTGAAGAAGCTCTCAATTCTTCTTTGAAACCCTGTTGTTCCTTTCTCTCCATAGACACCAGCATAGTATAGGAAATATAATAGTCTAGAGTTTACGGTTGTTCCTGTCCAGTATGAACTCACCCTTCGATTGGAACATATATTGCATATCAAAATCAAGTTGAGAGATACCCGTTTGGTAAGAAGACTGACCAAACTCTACGAGCATATTGACAGTTGATGAATAAATGATTAGCTGTTTCCTCTACTTCCTCACAAAGCAGGACATAGTGGATCACCCTCCCATTCTTTTCTCGAGCAAATTGTCCTTGGTATGCGGTTTGTTCTTGGATAGACACCAAAAACACTTTAACTTTGAGGAGGATATAACTTCCCGCACGAGCTCATATAGAGCAAAACATATACCTCAAAGTTTAGAAAACCATATAAGGACTTGGTGAGAACAAATTATTCTTAGCAAATGGCGGAAGGAGAATCCAAAGAATTCAGAGGAGTAGAAGCCTATGAAGCAACTCATACATAGCTTCAACTTGCTTTGTTCAGTATTGGAGATGGCTCTTGATTATAGTGTAGGCGTAAAAATGCCTAAGTCCCCGACATAGCTCATGATAGTGGGTGGTCGATCAACGAGCCATCCGACGACATAACAACGGCCGTTAGCGGTGATGCCAGTGACTAGGCCTCGCAAGCACATAAACCGAGTCGACGAAACGCATAAAGTGAGTCGACGAAGGCCCAAGTCAACGAAGTGAGTCAACGGACCGCATGAAGCGGCAAATCGCATGCAGTGATGGAATAAATCCAACGGTGAAGCCTCGAATCAGACCGAACTCCGGCGGGTCGTAACTAAGTGAATCAACCCCGGCTCGAAGAAAAGAATGAGAAATGACCACAAGGCATCTCGGCCAAGGCGAGACACCTTGGGGTGTCTCGGCCAAGGCCGAGACACTTTTTCTTGAAATCCAACCTTCAATCGGCGATTTTCCACTGCGACGCGTTGTCCGGCGTCGTAAAATTGAACACCAGGAAATTGGGGTTGTCGAGTTATCTTAAAGAATATAAAATATTCTCCAAAACTTCTCAACAAACATAGGAAATAGTTTATACTCATATACCTTTTGGAGTAAATAACCACCGTGGAAGGAGATTGAGGGTTGTCGATTGGCGAGCCACCGACGACGTAGCAATGAACCATTGGCGGCGTGATGGCCAGTGGCTAGCGACACAAGAACATAAACCGAGTCGACGAAATGCATAAAGTGAGTCGACGAGGCGTCAAGTCAGCGAAGTGAGTCAACGGACCGCATGAAGCGGCAAATCGCATGCAGTGATGGAATAAATCCAACGGTGAAGCCTCGAATCGAACCGAACTCACGGTGGTAACTAAGTGAATCAACCCGGGCTCGAAGAAAAGAACGAGAAATAGCCACAAGGTGTCTCGGCCAGGCGAGACACCTCAAGGTGTCTCGCCAAGGCGAGACACCCTAGGGTGTCTCGGTGGGCCTTTTTGCACAGTTTCGACCCGCTATCCGCTTTCAAGGCTATAAATAAGAGGGAAGGGGTTCATTTGAGAGTATTTGAAAATTTTGAGAAGCAAGCTCGTCAAATTGCCTTCTCACCTCGAGATCTAAATTCGAGCGACGACCGATCTTCTTCGACACGGATCCGGATCTCTACGAACTCTTAAGGGCTATTATCATCCTTTGTGAGATAATCCCGGGCTATTATCCTCCTTCGTGAGATAATCCCTCAAAAGGTTCGAGATCGGATCTCGGATCTACGTGATTCCTCGAGATTAAAAACTTTGTTTTGATCTCGAAGAGCTTTGATTTCGCTTGGTCGATCTCATTAAGCGGGCATTATTTCCTTTGTAAAATAACCCCGTTTACCATGTAGATCTCTCTTTGGATCACGATTACGTGACGGTCCACGGACGGAATAAAGTCCCGACCGAAGAACACCACGCAAGCAAGGAGCCGATAAACGGATCCCGCGTTTGTTTAGGGAGATAAAGTTATAATTTTTCGTTGGTTTTCATTGTAAGCCTTATAAAAGGCGATTTTGTTTTATTTTTGAATTCGTTTGTAAACCCATAAAGGTGTAATGAGTTCGAAAGCAATGAAAATCAAGGAATTAACTTTCCCCGCGAACATATAGGTTTCCAAATCCAGGTATTATTTCTGATCATACCCTGAGAGACTACTGATACATTGGCAGAAAAGGCAAGACCATATGCCTCTGGATATAAACTAGCTAGTGAGAAATTACCTAACCACTTGTCTTCCCAAAATCTGATCCTAGAACCATCCCCAAGACTCCATGTAACCATGCTTCTCATAGCTAAACTAACAGAGACGGCATCATGCCAAAATTTAGATGCAATTCTAGTAGGTGGTGTACAAAAAAGAGGAGAATTATGATGACCATATAGAGTAGCTATTGTTTTTTCCACAAAGGAGTCAAAATTTAAAACTTTCCACACCCATTTAGATAACAGAGCATAATTGAAGTTTGTTAGATTGAGAACCCCTAAACCCCCTTCATGTTTTGACTTACAAACGAACTCCACTTAACAGGCTTTACCTTTAGAAGCAAAATCATTCCCTCCCCAAAGGAAATTGACACATTTTATCAATGGTTTTAATAGTCCAAGAAGGAAGTTTAAAAAGGACATATAGTGGAGAGGAGGGAAGATAACACAGAATTGACTAAGGTTAATCTACCTCCTATTGACAGGATTTACTTTTCCATGATGATAGCTTGCGGGAATAAGAATCAAGTAGCGGTTGCCAATCCTGTTTAGAAAGATAGCTGATTTGAGAGGAAGTCCAAGATATTTGAAAGGAAAAGTCTCTAGTGAGCATTGCATAGCCTTAGCAAAGAAAACACCTCTTCTAAAATATTTACCACAATAATACGTAGATGTTTTGGCATAATTGATACTAAGACCTGTGATGTCCTCAAAGAGATAGAAAATTGTTTTAAGGTTGGAAATGTCTAAGATAGAAGCCTTACAAAAACAATGGTATCATCCATAAATTGCCGAACGGATATTATTCAAAGGACCCTTAAGATGAAGTTCGACAGATCACCGCATTAACACTATTGAAAGAAGCTTATTGAGGACATCCGCTACAAGGATAAATAACATGGGAGATAAGGGATCCCCCTGTTTTAGGCCACGACCACATTTGAAATACTTGGTAGGAGATCCATTGACTAGGATAGAAGACTGAGAGGAACTAAGGATGTGTTTGACCCAGGAACACCATCTAAGGCCAAAACCCCTAGCCTTTAACATGTCTAGAACAAAAGACCAACTCACACAGTCGAAGGCCTTCATAAAATCTATCTTGAAGATGCAAATTTCCTTTTTCTTAGAACAGAAGTGATGAATCATTTCACTAGAAGGGATAATAGAGTCAAGTGTTGATTTGCCGGCTTGAAAAGCGATTAAGATTGGTTAACCAAAGAAGGAAGAAGAGGGGCTAACCTGTTTGCTAAAACCTTAGTAAAGATTTTAAAATGCCATTGAGAAGAGTGGTAGGTCTGAAATCTTTAACTCTATTGGCTCCATCAATTTTGGGGATAAGAGTAATGAAAGAAAAGTTGATAGATTGGAGAGATGATGCGTCTGAAAAGAGGCTATTAAAGATAGAAAAAATTTCTTCTTTAATAATCTCCCAAAAGAGTTGATAAAAAAGGATAGGATGATCATCTGGACCAGGTGACTTGTCTGGATGAAAATTAAACACAGCTTTCTTAATTTCCTCAGGTGAGAAAGGCTCATCAAGCATGGGGAGAGAGTCTATATTAGAAGGATACATAAAATCCCAGTCCAAGGCAAAGGAAGATGGTGCAGAAGGTTGAAATAAAGCAGAAAAATATGATAGGAAAGCGTCTCTAATATCTACTTCAGAAGAGAGGAGACAATCATTGTGCACTAGAGAGGGAATAAAATTCCTACGTCATTTAGCACTAGCAGATTTATGGAAGAAAGTAGTATTAGAATCCCCTTCTTTCAGCCAATGGGTCTTAGAACGCTGTTTCTAGTATACTTCTTTTGCTCTAGAGATGTCAAAGAGTTTAGATTTGAGGTTGATACGATGAGATAACTCTACTTGGGAAAGGGACCTATTCTCTTCAATGATAGATAGGGCATTGATATCTGAAAGAATTTGTTTCTTAGACCCTTCTATAGATCCATAAATATATCTTTTCCACCATTTAATCCTTCTCTTGAGAATCTTAAGCTTAGTGGAAAACACTTGAGAGGAGAACCCTGACATACAAATGATAACCAACATTCCGACACAAAAGAAGAGAAAGAGGGATGAGAAACCCAGGATTTTTCAAACCTAAAGATTGGAACTGGTTTAAGACAAGACGTATCCAGAATAATGGGACAGTGATCAGAGCATGCTGATGGATAAGAATATTGGACCAAAGAAGGAAATTTGGCTTCTAAATCATTGGAAATAAGAAAACGATCAAGTCTAGCCAATACAGCATCTGCTCTCAAGTTAGACCATGTGAAATTTCTACCATTGAGAGGGAGATCGATAAGAGATAGTTTATTGACCAGATTCTTAAAGTTAAGGATGTCACGTTGAGATCCTGCTCTACCACTTCTTTCAGAGGCATAAAGCGTAACATTGAAATCTCCACGAGTATCCATGGGTAAGAAAACCGAGAGGATTCTTTCAAGTTCCCACCAACAAAACTCTTTATCCTCTTTATCTATGGAAATGAAAGATTGACACCATAAATTTCCAATTGAGATTTATGATTGAGAATGATTGTAATGGAGAAAATACCAATATGTGACTCACGGTAATCAAACATAGATTCATTCCACCCTAAGAGAACACCATCTAAGGCCAAAACCCCTAGCCTTTAACATGTCTAGAACAAAAGACCAACTCACACAATGAAGGCCTTCATAAAATCTATCTTGAAGATGCAAATTTCCTTTTTCTTAGAACAGAAGTGATGAATCATTTCACTAGAAGGGATAATAGAGTCAAGTGTTGATTTGCCGGCTTGAAAAGCAGATTAAGATTGGTTAACCAAAGAAGGAAGAAGAGGGGCTAACCTGTTTGCTAAAACCTTAGTAAAGATTTTAAAAATGCCATTGAGAAGAGTGGTAGGTCTGAAATCTTTAACTCTATTGGCTCCATCAATTTTGGGGATAAGAGTAATGAAAGAAAAGTTGATAGATTGGAGAGATGATGTCTGAAAGAGGCTATTAAAGATAGAAAAATTTCTTCTTTAATAATCTCCCAAAAGAGTTGATAAAAAAGGATAGGATGATCATCTGGACCAGGTGACTTGTCTGGATGAAAATTAAACACAGCTTTCTTAATTTCCTCAGGTGAGAAAGGCTCATCAAGCATGGGGAGAGAGTCTATATTAGAAGGATACATAAAATCCCAGTCCAAGGCAAAGGAAGATGGTGCGAAGGTTGAAATAAAGCAGAAAAATATGATAGGAAAGCGTCTCTAATATCTACTTCGGAAGAGAGGAGACAATCATTGTGCACTAGAGAGGGAATAAAATTCCTACGTCATTTAGCACTAGCAGATTTATGGAAGAAAGTAGTATTAGAATCCCCTTCTTTCAGCCAATGGGTCTTAGAACGCTTCTAGTATACTTCTTTTGCTCTAGAGATGTCAAAGAGTTTAGATTTGAGGTTGATAATGATGAGATAACTCTACTTGGGAAAGGGACCTATTCTCTTCAATGATAGATGGGCATTGATATCTGAAAGAATTTGTTTCTTAGACCCTTCTATAGATCCATAAATATATCTTTTCCACCATTTAATCCTTCTCTTCGAATCTTAAGCTTAGTGGAAAACACTTCAGAGGAGAACCCGACATACAAATGATAACCAACATTCCGACACAAAAGAAGAGAAAGAGGGATGAGAAACCCAGGATTTTTCAAACCTAAAGATTGAACCGGTTTAAGACAAGACGATCCGAATAATGGGACGTTGATCGAGCATTTGATGGATAAGAATATTGGACCAAAGAAGGAAATTTGGCTTCTAAATCATTGGAAATAAGAAAACGATCAAGTCTAGCCAATACAAAGATTCCTCAAGTTAGACCATGTGAAATTTCTACCATTGAGAGGGAGATCGATAAGAGATAGTTTATTGACCAGATTCTTAAAGTTAAGGATGTCACGTTGAGATCCTGCTCTACCACTTCTTTCAGAGGCATAAAGCGTAACATTGAAATCTCCACAGAGTATCCATGGGTAAGAAAACTGAGAGGGATTCTTTCAAGTTCCCACCAACAAAACTCTTTATCCTCTTTATCTATAGGAGCGTAAACAGTTGACACCATAAATTTCCAATTCAGAGATTTATGATTGAGAATGATTGTAATGGAGAAAATACCAATATGTGACTCACAGTAATCAAACATAGATTCATTCCACCCTAAGAGAACACCACCTCTAGATTCAATTGCATTTAGACTCAACCATGATGAAATTCTACTGCTACCTAAGCTATTAAGGGTAGACGGTCTGATAGAGCTTAGTTTGGACTCTTGAATACAAACAATGTCAAGACTAGCATAGGCAATATCATCTCTAACTAGTCTACCTTTTATTGGATCATTTAGACCTCTAACGTTCCATGAACCTATCTTCATGTAGAACAAAATAATCACCCATAGCTCATAGGGAGGAAAGTTAGACTTCCTCACCTCTATTCTCCTCTAGGGACTTAAGCTTAAGGATACCTTCCTTAGGATAGGCTCCTTCAGGCCACAATTAACAGAGATAGAAGTGATATTCATAATAGATTTAGCATTGATAGGTAGAGGAAGAGTGACAGACGAAGAGGACTTACCCTTCTTAGCGAAGAACCCTGATCGAGAAGTCGCCTGCCCAGAATTGTCGATACTTCTGTGCAGTAATTGGTTTCGATACGAGTCGTGATCTCCCTATAGCCTTTTTCTTCTTGGCTATAGAAAACTGCTCAAAACCTGGAGGGAGGGAAACTGAGTTTGAGCCCTCTTTTGCTGAGTAAGTCTTCGAATCCGATGTAGAGTCAGATACTAGAGGTCCTGGAGGATGGTCTCGCTGACGTGGTAAGTTGGATCCCCCACTCCTTGAATCCTGATGAAATCCTCCCACTGATTACGCTCGACCATAATCTGATTTCCATTCCATAAAACTTCAATTAATTCCGGCTCAACATTAACAACTGTAAGCGGAGGAATAGGGGGTCTGGCAAGATTGAGCGGAGAATTGATTTGGAAATCTGGACCTTCCTTAGATGACTCCGCAGATCCCGCCCTTTTTGAATTTGAATAATGTGAAATTACCAATTTGCCCTTCGACCTCTCTTCGTCACTAGTTGTAACTCTGGTGGTCGGAGGCGGCTGGATGACTTCTTCCTCTTCCTTACCACTGTCAACCCGACCTGATGATGAGGATTCTTCCCCTTCCCACTTAAGAGTATGCTCACGGACTTCACACTTGTTGTCGAAGTCCTTCTCCTTAATTAGTTTTCCAATGGGTTTCAATGTAGCCCAACCCTCCAGCAGAGAATTATCAAAAGGCGAAAAACTACGAAATCGGATTTCGGCAGGAATAAGGGATAAATGTCTAACTTTGCGAAGCACCTTACAGTTTGAGAAATGGTTTCTAAAGGCAACATCGTTTGAGCAAGAAATGCACTCTCCGACGTCCTTAAGAAGCAGCTGAAGAAATTCCCATTCCCATAGATGATACGGAAGTTGCTCAATTCTGACCCACGTTAGAATTGGGTCTGGTATAATCTTCTAACCTAGATCCTCCCTCCATCGTAAAAATCTGCCCTTGAAATCCCCCATGTCGACCAACTTCATGTCCTCAGCTAGTTCCATCATCTCCATGCTTGGAAATTGAACCAGGAAGCTATTTCCTGCTGCTCGAGTCACCTTGTAGGAACAGCCTCTTGTGTTGAACTTGAAGGAGAGCATCTCTCGAAGCTCTAAAAGAGACGGATGTCCTTTACAAACATAGAAGATAGCAAAGGATGATAGGGTTTCGATATGGTCCTTAATCGTTGGCGGAAGAGGAACAATTGGCGTCGCTCTAATGGCTGTAGGGCATTCACGAGACTTATGCCCTAAGCTATTGCACCTGAAAAACACTACATCTCCCATCTTACAAAATTTTGCAAAATGGTTTGGATCTCCGCAGAAGAAACACCGCTTGGTAGGCTGCTGAGGACAGACTTGCTGATTTCTAGAGAATTTCCTCCGATTCACTACTTTGATCCGATCCTCGTGGTTAGGCTTAGAATTAGGGCTATTGAGTTTTGGTGGTGGTGGAAGATGATGACGCTTCGAAAAGAGAGATGAAAAGGATTTCTTGAAAATAGGCGGAGCACGAGATGACGGCTCAATAAAGATCGGTTTGGAACCTAGAATACCACGTTGAGTGGAGGCGGAAGACAAATGAGCAGAATTGTTACCTCGGTAATGATTCCACCCTGCTGATGACTTTGTTGATCGTGGGTCACGGCTAATACGGTGATTATGGGGATAATCGATTTGATAACCCCCAGTAAACCCTTCTACCATTCCCCTGGATCCCCACGGTTGCATTAGTCTCCCTCCACGATCGCCTCTCCCACGGTTGCATTTCTCTCACCCTCCCGATGTCAGTTTATTTGTTTTTATTTTTTTGATGCTCTAAAGTTTAAATCTGTTAAAATGACAACCTAAGATTTCATATACTTTATACTTGAGTAGATTATCGATTACTTTTACAAAAAATTTTGCCATTATTTTAAAATGAATATATAGCCCGATGTTTCTTCTTTTTTTTTCTCTTCCATTTTAGAATACCTTTTCAACAAATTTAAACTTTGACGTACTAAAAGAAAAATAAAACTTTGAGGCACTAAAGTAAAAAGAATCCTTTATAAATATGTTGGAAATTAATGATTGATTGTATATATGCAATTATAAATATGTTTGTGAAAAAATACATGTAATTTGATTGATCAACTTAAAAAGAGAAAGGAGAAAAGGCATTGATGTAAATAGATACTAAATAATAAAAATTAATGCATTACCTTGTCTAAATGGGGCTCGGCCTCGACATGAATCGGCACTTCTGGGCTTCGCTGATGCCGAGGGAGCCAAACCATGGTGAGGGAGGAGAACCTTTGAAGGGTTCAACTTTAATCAACGCGAGTGAACTTAAATTGACATTTGAAGAACTTTGGGATCACTCGAATGAATCCTCCATGGGCACTCAAACGTGTTAAAATTGATCATAAACTAGTCATGCTTATTTATTGAGACACTAAAGATCGAAAGTAAATTAAATTAAGCTACTATGAATTTATGATGCTTGATGGTTTTAATCTCTTGCCCTTGTCAAAATAATGTGCTAATCCTTTATAAAATTATAACTTACTTTAACTAGCGGCCAGATCCTACTTTAACTAGCAGCAGATCCGAAAAATTTTTCTAGAGGGTGGATGGTAAGTATCTATTTACATAAAATAAAATACAATATTATAATAAAAATAATAAAATAAATCAACATAAATTATTGTTCTAATCAATCAACAATTGGTTTTTACTTCTGTTTTCTTTAAAGTAATTACTATTCTCTACAAACCACTAGTTAATAATTACCAATTTGAAATGGAGTATTAATTTCAAATGGGCCTTGGCTACTAATTTCTTTAGTAGTTATATAAAGGTTCTGGTGCAAAGTTTGTAAAATGATGGGGGCAAATTGTAATTATTAAAAGGCTTTAAGCTAATTGCAACTGCACCCCAAGATAGAATGTAAATCTGCCCCGGTGGTAATGTTCTTACTGCAGTTTGTCCTTGCAAGTTGCAATCAGCCAAACTTTCTTTATTTGCTGTTATATATGTTGTCACTTGAGCCACTTATGAGATTCGATTATAATACGTAACTATATGTGCATATTTTGTTTACCTATATTTATGCATGTACAGGTTTTCTTAAGCCAAACTATTTAAAAGAACTCTTCATAAGTAAGATAGTTTTACCGAACTAGCTACTATTATTATAATTCTACTAGAAAATTTGTACATGTTAATGCACGTGATAGGAATTTTTTTGTTGCATATTTTAATTTTTAAAATATGAAAAAATTCATCCTATTTATAGTGAGCGTGTGCATTTATAGTGGATCTTCAGAGAGCGAGAATAAGATTACTTTCTTTATATAATAATTTTCTTTATATACTAAGATAATAGTATTATAGGTATATAAAATGAAATTTGGCTTTTTTTAAACATATATTTACTTTTGCAAAATTATCACTTTCTCTTTGTGACTTTTATAAACTAATATACCATTGTTATGCACCAATATTTTCATGTCATTGAATGTCATCTAAAATGTTCTTCAAGAAAGAATATTGTTCTTTTATAAACTATAAAATGTAATGGGTGTATATGCTCTAGTATTATTTTCATGCCGTTGAATTTGACATAGAATGTTCTTGAAGAAAGAAAGAGAGAAGAGAAGAAAAAGAAATATATATATTATTGTGAATTTACCATTTTATCCTTTAAATCACAATGCCATGGAGGAAAATGTCATCTATTCATTCATTTTTGATTGCCTCACTTGGTTTTTATATAGTAGTATAGATAACCATGTATCCATGAATGTTAGACAAGCAAAATCATACAATATACATATACATACACGTAAAGCAAAAGTTAGTACACTTGATAAATAAAAGCAAAGGCGGCAGCAGCAACAACAACAACAACCAATTGAATTGGCATGCAAGTGAATTGGCATATCTGGAAAGTTGAATTGAAATTGCAGACGATATCAAGCACATTAACCATCAAAGCCTCAAGCATTAAGTGTAATAAACAAGAATTAATTATCTATTTAAATATATAAAAGAGTTATTAGAAAGAAAATTAAACAGGTGCACTTACCATTATTTCATTACTTTGAGAAAGAGGAAGTTCCAGGCTAACTCTTCCCTTGATCTCAATAGGGAAGGTCATTCTTGTGTTGATGTCTTTTCTCCACTGTAAAGAAAAGAAGCTAGCATGCAAGCAACAATAAGCTAATGTGCAACAAAAATCATAGAAAATATTATATAACTAAACACTTGCACCAAACGTATAAGATTGTATACTACTGCAAAACCTCAAAATAGAATTAGGTAATGACCGGATGCATCTCTCTCTCCTCCAAGAGAAGGTACTGATGCAATAACTAAAATCATCACGGATTAAAAATTTTAATCATACATAAACAGAATAACTGTACATATAGTGAAATAATCTAAGTCAAAGTAGAAAGGGGTCAAATGTCAAGTGGCCTATCTATGGTCCGCTATAATCCCAAACATGTAAAGGCCCAATATGTGGCTTCTTTATCTTAATCATCTGCTTACACGTGACAATATTCTTAAAAGGGGCATTGGTTCGAATATCAATTGCCCTCTTTGTGAAACTACAACGGAGACTCGAAACACATTTTTCTTGAATGTTGCTTCATATTGGACCTACTTCAAAATACAATTCAATGTCACATCATGTAAACTTGTTGGCTCATTTGGATTGAACACAATGATTGTATTTCTAACTCAAAGAGTCAAGCTAAAGAGAACATCAAGAAGAGCGCTTCACGTCTTGTGGAGTTATGACTTGATCACTACATAAAATTAGAAGACCTTATGCGAATTTCCAATATGCAATAATGTTTGGGATCCAAAATGCAGAATGTCTGGGAAGAAAATGCTACTTGAATAAATATTTTTATATATTTACTACTTAATTATTATTACTATTTGTGCTCAAATTTATTATTTTACTTTTTGAGAAGGGACTTAAGCCAGTCCAAGTGTAATTAAAAAGATTTGAAAAACTCGAAGTCGAGCCGGTTCAATGGTCAGTTACATCTAGAGAAAATGGTTACACTTCACATTGCTAAAATCACGGTTTCGTTAAAAAAAAAGAAAAAAATGGTATGATAATAAATAAATTAAAAAAAAGAAATGGAAAAGATGAGCATCCGAATTGAACCTGCCCCTTTTTGGACCTTTGATTTTGACCGTCTAGAATTAGCCATTGAAGAATATGCATTGATTGGTACTTACTACGTCCTTCGATTCACCTTAATTATACTGGAAGAGTATCATTTAAAAGTGCAATAATTACTCATTTACTGTAATTTTTACCCTTATTTGGACAAGGGAGAATTAAAATGATACAGAAGAATATTGTCATTAAATTGTGCCTAATACGCAAAACTTACCAAACAATCTGTAAACTTTTCCATAAATCTTACGGAATCATAGTCTATATATTTAGCTTTTAGACCAGTCACTGATTTGTGTATCCAGCTAATGGCATCTCTGTTGTTTTGTTTTTTGAGTTTTCTATCTCTTTGCATTTCCATTGGCAATGCAGTCCAAGGAAGAGGACTCCAAATGATCCATGGCTCTAACAAGGTATCGCAAATGAATATCATGTAAGATACAGGTTTTGAGTTAGCATTTCTCTCATATATATAGAGAAACTTAATTTATTAGTATTTAATTTCGTTATGGCATATATTTTCATTGTCAGTAAAATATTTGTACGTATGTTTTTGTGTGTGTATCTATATGTATCCATGCCTATATTTATGTATGTAGATATATATGTCTATACATATATAACTTATATTTAATTTTCAAATGGTTAAAGGTTCTTACCTTTTTATGTTAGCTTCTCGGTATGCTCGCAAAAGATAAATTAAATACATATGCTCATTTATTAATAATCTTGTCTAATGCATTTTATTGTGTACTTTGCAGACTGAATCTATTTTGTATGCTACCTCAGAAGAATTAGTAGCTTCAAAGCATAATTCTTTGGACGCTAGAATTGGTGGTTATCATAACGGAAAAGGGAGAAATAAAATCTATGATAAGAATCATCACATAGCATGGGAAAAAGCTAGAGCTTCGGGTTTCAATCTCTGTCGACAAGAGATTAGTGTTACGTAAGTTATAATCTTTTTCATGGTTCTTCAACTCATTTAGTCAAATATGTTTTACAGTATAATATTTAACCCAGAATATTTTTGGTATAATTTCTGAAAAATCTCTTATTTTTATTGAGTTTGATAAAATGATTATTCCATTATTCTATGTGGTTATGTATAAATGGTTATCTATAAATACCTATTCCGGGGAGTGATTCTTTAGATTTGGTAGCATTTAAGCAAAAGATTTTACCTCAAAAATATTTGAAGCAAGATTCACACATGTTATTTCCAAAGTAAATAAACGTTGTGATGATAATTACCACGACGGTCAAAGGAAAAGTATTTTAATTACTTTTAAATTCACTTATCACATATAAATGTTTCCCTAGCATTGTTTATTTTATTCAACAATTATGTTTCTACACCAAAAGATTGTGCTATATGACTATCTATTTTTCTAGTGGGCCTTAGTGTATACCAAGCCCAAGACTAACACATACAACAGTGCGAAAGCCTCAATAAATGTATATGGTCTGCCTCAAGTAGCGCGCAACCAAGCAAGCACTTCAGCCCTTTGGGTTATGAACGTAGGAAAAGGATCAGAAACGGGTGTAGATACTATACAAGCAGGTTGGCATGTAAGTAGAACACTCTCTCGCGATCCAAGAAAAGTTATCATATTCCATTTGTTTAAAAAAATTTGAGAAAAGGCATGAAGATATATAGCTCTAAATATCTCTTTTTAAATGTTAAATGAACAATGTTGCAGGTTTTTCCAGAATTATATGGTGATACTGATACACACTTTTTCGTGTACTGGAGTGTAAGAATTTAAACTTTACTTTCAAGTTATTGTATGTATCGATTGAATCGTATTTGAAATAGCTTTTTCTGTTTTAATAAAAGGCGGCTCATATTACAAAGAGAGGATGCTATAATCTTCGTTGTGAAGGATTTAAGCTAGATATATCATCGGATTATATTCCCGGAGCTAAAATTAGACCATTATCAACTTATAAAGGAAAACAATTCATCATCACTCTGAAAATATCAAAGGTACATACCTCAACTGCATCTTGTCTACACTTCACTTTATGAAACTCTCACTAGTTGTTAGCTAGAAGTTGATATTTTATATTAGATATTACTTTCTCCTTCACAATATTTTGTTTCGTGGTCTTACATATTTAGGATCTTTTATATATAGCCTATGATATAGTATACATACACACAATGTCTCTAATCGATAATGGAACTAGAGAAATATTTTCTCAACTCTTACATTAACTATTTTATGTGTTTCAATTATTATTTGCATTTAAAGGATCCGAAAACAGGAGACTGGTGGCTGTACCATGGGCCTAAAGCTGATAAAGCAGTAGGGTATTGGCCAAAGTCTCTCTTTACTGTCTTACAAGGTCCAGCTAATCATATTGAATGTGGTGGACTTGTTGCCTTTTATAAGAATGAAAAGAGTCCTCCGATGGGTAGCGGTCATTTTCCTTCCGAAGGTGCAAGAAAAGCAGCGTTTCTTTCAGATATAGAATATAATGGTATACCTTACAATCCAATGGATGCCAATAATTCGTTTGCTCAGACCCAGAAAAATTGTTACTTGATCAATAATGGATATACATTATACTTTGGTGGCCCTGGTGGTTGTTTAGATTAAGGGCAGGGATCATAAGGAAATCATGCAGAATTTCCAGAATCATCAATAATAAGACAGTCCTCTCTGATTAAAAAGAAATCATTTTTCTGAAAAAATTGTTGCTCTTAAATTTCTAATGTATTGTTTGTTGTTAATCTATTAAGTTCTTTTGAGATATACTAGTATGGTGCACGTGCGTTGCACGTGTACTTATTTTTATGTTTATTTTTGGTGATGATACTTTTTTTTGTGTGTGAACTACCCATCTAATTGGTCATCATCATGAGTAACTTCAAAAAACTCAAATACAAAAAAGCATCAATTACTTGATGTTTGCTAACAAAATTTATAGGGCTAGCAAGTGTAATGGATAATCATGATGCTCATTTAAAGATATATCTATGCTTAAGAAGTTGCCCTTTGAAGATTTTTTACACATGCATTTAATATGGTTAAAAAATTTAATCGGTCAATCATTTTACGCATGAGAGAGGCTTTCAAACATGTTATTTTCAACTCAATGTTAAGCTGAATTAGCACACAAATCTTCTAGTCCGGTGATTAATAAATTGATATTTTTGTATGCGTCATCAGTGTTATGAACCAAAATTGCCGAATACTTTCTGACACATCAATCTTTAAAATATTTTGAGAATGCATGATATATGATGTGGTCTATTTTACCATATATATAAAGATTTTCAATGGTCTCCTTGTGTTGACGGTTCTTGTAACCTCTGTAAGTTTTAATGTCAGGGCTTTTGTTAATTGCTAAATATTTATTGGCGTTGGCAACTACCTAGGATTAAAATCATTAATTCTAAGAAATTCAATGGAATAATTTGTAGTTTGTATGCTAATTTTTAACTTAAATTCTAAAATCTTGCCCTTTTTTGGATAGAGAATGACTTTTATAGGCGTGCAATTCAAAGAATCCTTACCTGGAATAAAATCTAAGGAATAAGCTTAGAGTCAAAATTAGAGTAATTTCACATAACACCATATCTTTTGGCCCATTTTAAGATAAACCTTCAGAACTTTAAAAATATCAGTCAGTTGGCCCCTTAACTTTTGGACGATTCACAAAGATCAAAATGTTCGCCAATTTTTTTCTCCCTTTCAGTGGTATAGCCCCTGATGTTTTTCAACATACCCACCTAACTTCCAACAATTATTTTCACAAAAGCCTCCAAACAATTATAAAATGAAAAGTGTATAATGGACAATCAATTATGACAACACTATGTAAAACTACGCTATGTATTCCAGTCCACATGAAACTAAGTAGAGGGACTGCTTGTTACCCATTGAAGAGTATACATACACAGAGTCAATCAGAACAGAACGCTCTCACTACAACAAATGCACATTAACACCACAAAACGTCCAAACAGTAACACTCTCAAAAGAACTCTCTCACTACAACAAATGCACATTAACACCACAAAACGTCCAAACAGTAACACTCTCAAAAGAACTCAAAATCCAAAAATGTTTCCATCCTCTTACTACTATTCCCTCCTCCTCTCCCTAGAATCTCAACCTCCACCGGCTTGGGCACCTCCGACGACATTCACCCCCCTTCAAAGAACTCACGCATATATACTAAAACAAATGGTGTCACAAAAACTTCTCTCTTGCAGTAGGATATAGATATAAGAGATTATTATCAAAGAAACTTGGAATTTCTTACCCATTAACAAAATATCATCATCAGTTCATTCAGACTCAAGGAAGTTAGTGGGATAAATATACTTTCAATTTCTTGATATGAAAACCAAGACTTACCATAGGTTTGTAAGTAAATTGATAATCCTCCTCTTCCTCCTCCTCTTCAAAATCTTCAATAATAACAACTCTCTTATATGACCTACGTATCCAAGCTTGAAATTAAGTTTTAACAGGTTTCACAAGAATCTCCAAGGGTTTATAATAGTCTCAAAAATGCCAATTGAATTAATGCACATGTACGTTACAATTTGATGGGTGGTGTAGAGCTTGGCGTTATTTCTATACATAAAATGCATTGACTATTGAATGTTGTTAATTGGACTTAAGTACTTTATTGGATATGGAGGAAGGTTTAGTTGGAGTAAGTGAGTAAAAGCGTAGACTAATATTTAGGTGACAAAAAGTAAGATAAATGTACATCCCTCAAAGATAACAAATGTACATCTTATACTAACTATAATATATAGTTTGCTAATATATAGGTATAAATTTTCTTAATATATAAATATTAAAGTTTAGTACAAAAAATGTAACTATTAATAGTTTTGCTGTAGTTTATAAAATATATCTAACTATAGTAAATAATAGTTATAATATTATAGTCTTAAATCCTTTAATTGTAATTAATGTGATATGATTTAATAAGATTGGGGGTTATGAAAAGAATTTGAAACTTACATTTAGTGTTAAGAGTTAGTGGATGAATGTTATGAGTGGGTGGTTAAATGAAATATATTTTGATGGTCATAAATATGGAGGTTATGAAAAATTGAGTATGAATGTGTTATCATGTATGTATGAATGGATGGATGTGTAGTCAATGGTGATGTTATGAAAAATTAAGTATTTATGTGTCTCATGTATGTATGGATTGATGTGTTGGAGGGCATATTAGGAAGAAATGTTTTAACATAGCAACCCACTTTTATAATAGTATTAGATTTACGTTGGGTTAGAGTTCCGTGAAGAGCCTATGTACGGGATTAGAGGTGGCCCACCTTTTCTTTGCATGTAATTTTGTCAAAACAAAAAGTTTTTTTACCAAGTTATCACATTTTATTTATTTTATTTATATTTATTAAAAAAAAAAGGTGTGTGCGATCTCGGGTGCATAAGGTGAACTAGGTAGATAGAGGAATTGATTTTGGTTCTGTTTATGTAGGTGTCTTCGGAACGTTGCATTGCTGCATTTTCTCTCACGGACTCTAGATATAAACTAATAAAGATATACATAATATTTTTTCCTTCTTTTGTATTATGTGAATATATGATAATTTGTCACCGTCCTGGACATTCTGAGCACATTGAGCAAAAGGTAGGATTTCTTTGCCAACACCAAGAAAGTTTTTCTTATTAAATTGTTAATTTGTAAGTTCATTTGTATCATGATAGTTGTGGTGAGGGCCAAGTGTTATAATTTTATATTTTAAAATATCCACACAGGTTGAGTGCCCTCTTTATGCACAAAATCTGGATTCGTACGGTGCTAATTTGTAGAAAATCTCCTTTAAATTTGTGACCAATGAGATTTAAAATTGGGTTGCTGGGATATTGGGTAATATAAGTAGAATTTTATTGATGAAAAATTATGCCTCTAGGACTTGTAATCCTCTGCTAAAATAGTAGAAATTGCAATAATACTTAGATTGCAACTTCCTCAAAATGATGTAGAAGTTATAAGAAAATCCCAAATTACTGCTGCGATGCCAAATTATGGACCTAGACATCCTTCAACTAAAGAAATTAAAGTTTTCAAAGTGATAAAAATGTCTTTAAACTAAGATCCAAATCAAGTAACCAAAATGTCATTAAACTAAAGTCCAAACCAAATGACCGGAATGTCATAAAACTAAAATTCAAAACCGAATTATCAAAATATCATTAAATTAAATTTCAAATCAAATGACCGAAATGTCTCTAAACTAAAGTCCAAACCAAAACTAAATGACCAAATATCGTTGAACTATAGTCCAAATTCAAATCCAATTAAAACAAATGATCAAAATATCGTTAAAATACAGTCCAAATCCAAATGATCGAAATGTTGTTAAACTACAGTCCAAATCCAATCTAAATCAAAATCAAATGCGAGATGTTGTTAAACTACAGTCCAAATCCAAATCCAAATCCAAATCAAAATCAAATGACCAAATGTCTCTAAACTAAAGTCCAAACCAAAACTAAATGACCAAAATATCGTTGAACTATAGTCCAAATTCAAATCCAATTAAAACAAATGATCAAAATATCGTTAAAATACAGTCCAGATCCAAATGACTGAAATGTCTTTTTAACTAGAATCCAAATCCAAATCAAAATCAAATGCGAGATGTTGTTAAACTACAGTCCAAATCTAAATCTAACTCAAATCTAAACCAAACGACTGAAATGTCTCTAAGTTAAAACCCAAACCAAATGACTAAAATATTGTTAAACTACAGCCCAAAGCCAAATCTAATCCAAATCAAAATCAAATGACTAAAATATTGTTAAACTACAGTTAAATGACCAAAATATCATTAAACTACAGTCCAAATCCAATCTAAATCAAAATCAAATGACCGAAATATCGTTAAACTACAGTCCAAATCCAAATCCAACCAAAATCTAAGCTAAATGACCGAAATGTCATAAAATTACTATCTAAATCCATATCCAATACACATCAAAACTAAATGATCGAAATGTCGCTGAACTAAAATCCAAAATCAAATGACTGAAACATCATTAAACTAAAATCCAAATCCAAATGATCGAAATGTTGTTAAACTATAAATCAAATTCCTTTCCTGATGTATAAGTTCCAAACATACTTTCTTGATACAAAAGTCCTCTATCTATCAAAAAAATCCATCAAACTTCCTTTTTGATCTAAAATTCCTCCACATATCAAAATCCGACTAGAGCTTCATTTCCAATAAAAAATCTACTAGCCATCAGAAAAGGAAAATCTTTCGACAGAAAAAGATCAAACCAAATGTTTTCAAGTTGAAAGCAAATTCGTTGTAAACTGAGAGTGTGCTCTTCGTTAAGCTATGTAAACAGAAGAGCAGTAAAAAAAATATGTTACTCTATTTTATTTTTGCTAATATGCAGGTCTCTTAATTGGAGGTTCATTTTGTTCAAGCCAAACAATAATTAACTGTAGGGGCTTCTGCCTATTGAAAGTCATGGACCCACACATAACCAACCTCTATTTTTGAAGAGGGAGTTTTTAGGGTACCCAAAATTAAATTATTTGTAATTCTACCCATTCTAAAGGGACTACTCCTTTTAGGGTGAGAATTTTGAACCCTACAAATTCTGGCACGCTTGGTGGGACCTGGCTCATCTTTGACTTTGAGACATGAATTAGTATAAATAAAAATTGAGTTCCAAAAAATTGCTCTCTTTGCATACAAGAGCTTAATCGCAGAAGACGACCTCTAAAAGAGTTTCGCATGTAAGTTATTGTTCCCTGAACCAAATTTATTTCAAGATGGAGCAATAAATTATATGATCATTATTTGTCTTGAAGCCGGGGGCAGCTTATGGATTTTCTCCTTCATCTTTATAGGTATTATCAGCTTATGCAGCTCTGATAACTGGCGAGAGAAGGTAATTTGAAGCTATGCTAAATTTTCAAGATGGTGTTAAAAAAATGTTCACATCAAAATTAGTTCTCGACCCAAGTGGCAACTAAAAATCCTCATGTGGTTCCAAAAGAAGATAACTAAGTTTGGACATGATCCTCTCTCAAAATGAAAAAAAAAAAGAAAACGAAAAAGAAGGAAAGCCACATTCCAAGAACAGTAGCTTTGATAAGAGAGGTCATCACGCCAAGAGTTACAAGTAAAAGGAAAGAGAATCCGACCGATTGCCCACCCTTTTTATATGAGAGTTGTTGACTACTGAAGGTTAAAGTGGTTATCAGTCAAGCTTCGAAACTCAAAGTCAATAATACTCCTTGATGTGTTCTAATTATAAACGCTGCAAGTGCACAACTTATGTGTGTAGCATGAAAGTGTCAATCCCATGAGGAAGATGTGATCTAAGAAGGATCCTAGAGTGGTTTTTAAATTGTGATAGAAAAGAAAGAATAAAGGTTGGTCCGGGTGTTGATTTGATGCAAATAAAAGGGCTAAAACAAAAAGGAGAGTAAAATCAAGAGAGGAAAGCAAATTAAAGAGTTAAAGAAAATCTAGTTATAAAACTAGCAATCTAGAATTGAATTCACTAGTTAATTGCTATTGATTTTAGAACTACTCTCTTTTAATTCTCATATCACTAGATTTATTAAGCATAAATTATCAAGTTATTAAAATAAGCATAACCTCTCAAATTCATATCCAAACAATATCACTATTCACGAATAGAAATAAACAACTAGATAGTAATTCTAGAATAAAGCATAAACTATCAAACCATTTATTTGGGGTTTGATGCTTGAGAGGTTAAGTTGAAACTGTGATTGTTTAGAGTGATTATTTTGCCCGTAAAAATTATTTTCATCAAGTAATTTATGTCACATTGTTACAAGAAAGAACAATAAAAATAAAAGCAAATTTGAGCATCAAGCACTCTCCGTTGCAGTTAACGAAAAATGTTTAAATTGAAAGATTCTCGTTCTCTAGTAATTGGTGATGGGTTCCTTAGTTGTTTTAGGAATTCTGGGTAGTTGGCAAGAGTAGAGTGAAAACATAGAATTGTAAGCTCAACAATTTGGTGGCAAGTCCATTCTCTGAAGTAGGATGTGATTAAGTTTTGTTGAGAGAGAAGAGAGAGCTAATAAACTCTCAAGGGTTTTTACATTTACATGGTATCAGAGTCACCCTCTTTCCTCTCTCCAATTTTCTAAATCTTAGCCACCACCCAATCAAACCCTAGTCACCACCCTCTACCCCTCTCAAACCCTAGCCGCCACCCACCAATATCAAACCCTAGCTGACACTGTTCATCACCCGATACTGTTCATCGGTACGATTCATTCAAATGTATTGTTCATCCGCCGATACTCTCAAACCCTAGCCACCACCCACCAACATCAAACCCTAGTTGACACTGTTCATCTGTAGATAATGTTCATAAGGTACTTTTCATTCAAAGGTACTGTTCATCCGTCGATACTGTTCATCCGCTACGCCACTCTGATCTTCATAGATGTTTAGCTAATTATTTAGCTTACAAACTAGATCTTCATAGATCTTCACCTAATTAGGCTTACAAACTAGATCTTCAGCTAATCATTTGGCTTACAAACTAGATCTTCAACTAATTTTTGGCTTACCAAGTAGATCTTTATAGATCTTCAGCTAATCATTTAGCTTACAAACTAGATCTTCATAGATCTTCACCTAATTAGGCTTACAAACTAGATCTTCAGCTAATCATTTAGCTTACCAACTGTAGGCATCAAAAATTGCTGAAGAACCTCAAATATGACTAAATCATGAGAAGATCGAAGGACAACGTCGTCGAAATCTCAAGAAGCCCAACACGGGGAAGATTGTGTCTCGCTTCTGATCGCGAGACACTTTGATGTGTCTCGCTATAGCGAGACACTTTGATGTGTCTCGCTATAGCGAGACACTTTGATGTGTCTCGCTATAGCGAGACACTTTGATGTGTCTCGCTATAGCGAGACACTTTGATGTGTCTCGCTATAGCGAGACACTTTGATGTGTCTCGCTATAGCGAGACACTTACTTGTGCCTCGCTAAATGCGAGACACCGAATACTTAAAACGAGCTCTTGAAGGGTCTAAATCAATCTGGTGGGGCCCACTTGACTTTATCGGTAGAGATGTTCGGACACTTTAATGTGCGGTTACCGCGAAGATCGCCCACTAGGCGTGATTCTAGGGTATTTAATCGTGCCTAAAAGCGGAAAACCGTTAAGAAATGGAGGGACGACATCGCCGCTAGAGGTACGGCACGCCATGCTAGCTTAGGTGCTTCTACACCGCCGCCATGAGCGGTAGCTGGCGCTGAAGGTACCGAGCCGCCATAATCGCAAATTTCGCACTTATGACACTTATGTTTCAAGAGGGCACGCTTCCCAAAGACTATAAATACCCTCCTACGTCCACTTGGGCAGGAGGTCGGCTATCAGAAAGGGGTAATCAGAGATCTAAGCTTCCGGAGTTCAAGAACACGATCCACACGGAGATTCCTCGAGTTTAAGCTTTGACTTATTCTTGAGAAGAGTAGATATCTTACCTTGCTAAGATATTTGCTGAAGTTCTTGTTTCCTTTGCGAAGCATCAACTAAACCCCATCGATTCGACGATCGCTGCTCGGTGGTCCACGGATTACGCGTCCCGACGAGGCAAAGTCCCACGAAAACAAGAGATCTACACTTGTAGCGTCTTTTGTTCGAGTTTGTGAGAGAGTTATTTAATTTCTTTGTAACTGAGAACCAAAAGTGTAATTTTCTCTAGTTTTACAAATGGAAACAACTTTCGACCCAAACACGATGGCGACCACAGTGGGAGCCAGCGGTCTCGAGCCGAGATCGTTGTGTCGCAGCCTTGCGCCGACAGCCGACCTCATGGTTGATGGACTAGACTACTTCTTCGATCAAGCCAAATTGAAGAATATCTCTCCTCTTCCACATCGAAGTCCTCCTCATCCGCAAACATCGGAGGATCTCATCCCCTAAGAGGGAGGTTCGTTACGTCGTGATGCTTAGCGATTTTTGTTAAACTGCGGCGAGGCGATTTCCCTCTTAACAAGATCTCAAGCGATCGGCGAAGAGGGCTCGCCAAAGACGGCGTCAAAAGATGGCTCGTCAATTAGCCAAGGCCACAGGTCGGCGGATGGAGTTCACTATCAGACGAACTCACATGATCAAAGGCGTCAACAAACTACAGCGCTTCAACCCGTCAGCACTCCTCCCAAGGAAGAATGGGTTCTAGTCAAAAGGACCCGATTGACAAGGAAGGAGCGCGCTCAAAAACGCCGTGCACGCTTTGCTCGAGCACGTGCTGTTGTTCGTAAGGCGCAAGAGTCAAAATCAACCCAGCAAACGGCTCAAAATCGCCAAGCATGGATCCCGAAGGCAACATCAAAATCGGCTCAAGACTCTGCCTCGGCAACATTCTTCAACCGGGCGACTGGTGCGCCTCGCTCTGAGCGACCTAAAATTTCGCCGGCGGTGTAAAGCTGTCTCAGCGCCCGGTGAACGATCCAGAGCGCGCCATCCCAGCAGTGAGTAGTCCTCCATGCCTTGACAAAAAATGGGCTTTTCCGCCCCTTTCTTCCACTTTTCCGGCTGAGGTATCAACTGTTAAGTCTGGAAATCCGTCAACTTCGGTGTTCAGTCGCCTTGGTCCACAATTGAGAACCAAAGTCAAAACACCGGTAATGGAACGTTTGGGTCATCCGATCCATAAACAACGACAGGTTGGGGGCCGTACCCAAATTCCAAGTGATGTTCAGAAATGTGCCGAGCCATTTGACGCAACTCAAACTGAAAGAATTCCTGTTGCGTCTCGTTTGAGCATCCCTAAGGGGGTCCGCGAGTTTGCTGATAAAGACAAAACGAAGCGTGTGATTCGCAGAGTCACCAAAGGCGATCAAATGCTTGTTATTCATGCAGAAGAAACTTCCAATAGTCGACGTCCCCAAAAGAAGACGTGTTCTCAAGTTAAGGACAACGTTACACTTGGGGGTGAAAGTGCAATTTGTAATGACCCACACTAACCACATCATCAGGCTGGGGGTGGCAACACACGAAAGAGAACGATTAATGAAATAGGTTGTTCTTGTTCGTGTGCACAATTGATTAAGACATGGTTATCAGGATGTGCACATTGCGATTGAGCGCTCACCTACAAAGAGCTTCGATTCGAACGGCTTTCCCCGCCGCGAAGATCTGAAGCCACAGTCAAGGCGGCGTCGAAGAAGAAAGATCATCCATCGGTTTGATGAATTTCCGAAATGACTATCAACATGTGAACAAAGGAAAGGACCGCAGCGGATGCGATCGACTTCACTCACGGAGGAAAGGTTGGATCTCGATTTCTCAAAGAATGTCGGTTACAATTGCGAGCTGCGCATCGACTATAGAAGGATGCATGAGGAGAGTCATCGATGTGAAGCTTCCGACATCAATTCGGCGATAGCTTCCGATGACACAATGTCAAGTGTTGGTCGTCATCCCGAGAGGCTTTACCATTACTCGATGTCACGGCTCAAATGTTACAAGAAGCCTTAGCCAAGCAAAGAGAAGAGCTTAAGGCGAAATGAGAACGAGATGGAGCTAGCCATGCAACAGATGAGGAGTTGCAAACCCAACGGTTGCACAACACAGGTCGATCAACGGCAATCCGATCAACAAGGTGGAGTTACCCACCATAATGCTCATAATGTCGAAGACAGCGATTCGGAGATTGATGAACACATTTATGCTGATCAACCTCCAAAGAAAGCTGCATTTGATGCTCAAGGTGGAAATGGTCCAATTCTTCCTATTGGAAGCGATCCAAAACAAGGGGAGGATGATGGCGAAAGGATGAAAGAGCTTGAAGATAAAATCAATGCTTTGATGTCCGCACAGGAAGTCAAAAGGACTGGTATCCCGTGTCCGTATCCTAGAGAGTGGGATTCAATTCCTTACCCGCAGAAATTCAATTTGATCAACTTCACGCCATTTGACGGGAGAGGGTTGTAGGATCGTAGATCTGATCACACTTAAACACTAGAGGGGGGGTGAATAGTGTTTTATAAAATTTTATGCAAGATAGATTATAAATTGCAAAAGATAGCACAAATCTGAGAAAATTCACAATCGCAAACACAGATATTTATCTTGGTTCCACCTCCCGGTGTACATCCGGTCCCAAGCAAATCCGCTTGAGAGTTTCCACTATGATTTTGAAATACCCTTACAAAATCAAAGAATCAAACGACCAATTTGCAAGACCATGCAAATTGCAACAATCTCAAACACGAGATTCACAATTCTCACACCTGAGAATCTCCTTTGAAAAACAACAACGTACAAGATCCTATAAGCCTTGATGTGTAGATGATATGCAGTAGTGGCTTAGGAATTTCTTTAATCTCAAAAATATTTTTCTCTTTTGAATGTCAAGAACAGTTTTGCTTTTGAATCTTTGAACACACCCTTTTCTTTTCAAAATTCAAGTTAATGTATATGAGAATTTCGTGTGTCTTTTTCTGCAGTTTTTACTATTTATATGTCTTGAAAGACACCCATTCAAAACAAAGAAAAACTGTTAAAAAACGTTTAAAGATTCAAATTCTGAACAGTCATAAAAGCGTATTATAGTCGACTACTATATAAGATTAGTCGACTAATGCGTGTTTACAGTTACGTAAATGCAATTCAAGCATTAGTAGTCGACTACTATTTTTATTAGTCGACTAATGCGTGTTTACAGTTACGTAAATGCAATTCAAGCATTAGTAGTCGACTACTATATAAGATTAGTCGACTAATGCGTGTTTACAGTTACGTAAATGCAATTCAAGCATTAGTAGTCGACTACTATTTTTATTAGTCGACTATAGTTTGAATTGGTCGACTACTCGGACTTAAAAGTTTATAAATGAATTGTTTTAAACTTTAAAAATCTAATGGTTAATATAGGGATTTCTATAATTAACCAACACACTAAGCATGTGTTAGTGTGTTCTAAATATGCATGTGTGTGTGTGATCAAGGCTTGTACAATATATTCTAAGTAAAGAAGAAAAATTACATTGTTCTTTGTATTTCATCTTGCTTTTCATCTTCAATACTCCATAATGCCTTGAGTCCAAATTTGATATATATGATATCTGCATCAACAAGTTATACCACACAAAACATATATATATAGAACACATATTGTTATCATCAAAATATAATCTTGAGAATATATAAATCAACATTCTCCCCTTTTGATGATAACAATCAATTAAATTACTCCCCACATATATAAAACATACTTACACATAATATCATACTTATCAAATTTTCTCCCCTTTGTTATCAACAAAAATAAGAAATAAATAAGCAATAAAATACCCATCCAAATAGGTAAGCACATACTTGCCATGAAAAGCAATATGGTCATAATCTAGAATATATAAAACAAATACTTACTAACTTAAGAGAAACATGCATGTCTATAACATAAATGCAAACATATCTTTGAAAACACATAGTCTTTAAACTTACACATAGTCATGAAAAATAAACACATAGTGTGAAAACACATAGTCTTTAAACTTACACATAGTCATGAAAAATAAACACATAGTGTGAAAACACATAGTCTTTAAACTTACACATAGTCATGAAAAATAAACACATAGTGTGAAAACACATAGTCTTTAAACTTACACATAGTCATGAAAAATAAACACATAGTGTGAAAACACATAGTCTTTAAACTTACACATAATATCATACTTATCAAATTTTCTCCCCTTTGTTATCAACAAAAATAAGAAATAAATAAGCAATAAAATACCCATCCAAATAGGTAAGCACATACTTGCCATGAAAAGCAATATGGTCATAATCTGGAATATATAAAACAAATACGTACTAACTTAAGAGAAACATGCATGTCTATAACATAAATGCAAACATATGCTGAAAACACATAGTCTTTAAACTTACACATAGTCATGAAAAATAAACACATAGTGTGAAAACACATAGTCTTTAAACATTAAGCTAAGGAAATCGAGTTAAACTAAATAACATAATCCTAAGTATCAGTAGGTCCTGGTGGTGGAAAGGTTGACTCAAGTTTTCTGTTGAAGTCTTCAAACATACGCATCATCATTTGTTGGTTCTCCATCATTTCACGTTGGTTGTTCATAATGTTGATGTTTTGATCGAAAATCATGTTTTGACTCGTTTCTAAGTTCAGGATGCGAGCCGATAAGGTGTTGTATTGTGCATCTGTAAAGCAGGATGGTTCAGATTGCACTGGTGGTGGAATATGGCTGGAAGAGGGTTCACCTTGTTGTGAAGACTGAGGAATATCTTGAGTGTGAGTTTGGGCAGGTTCATCTTCAGTTTGTTGTTGTTCTGGAAGTTCGAAATTGGGTATTTTCATCCTAGTTAGGGCATTGGAATCAAAGAACTCAACTGATCGAAGGATGAATGTTTCAGAAGCTAAATCTACGAAAAGCTTTGAAAATGGTAGTCAAAAGGCTCCAAAAGGTAGAAATCCTCTATAAGGAATGTGAATAAAATTTTGAAATAAACTTATTGATTGACTTGAATATTAGCCATAATAGCATATAGGGCTTTAGCCAATTCAAAGAAATGAAATGAAAGCTTCGATTTTGGAAACAAATTATAAGCTAAAATTGAGTAATAAAACGAGGAAGGGGTCGAAGTTTTTGAGAGTGATTCAAAATTCCTCCTTGACCGGGTAGGAAAATTAAGTTTTGCATGATATCTTCATCATCCATGGAAATATCTTCAAGACTAATTCCTCTATTAGGAATTTTCAATATTTTTCCTAGAAGTCTAGGAGAAAAGGAAATTTCTTTTCCTTTAACTAAAGTGTCTATTTGACGTTCTCCATCATCAAGTTTTTTATGAGTGAGATTTGTGTAGAAAAGCTTGATAAGAAGTGGATAATATGGTTGTTGATTTTCAGAAGAAAAAAGTTGATCTAATCCAACATTAGCAAAATATCCTTGTAAATTATGAAGTGCAAAATCTTCATATTTAATAAATCGACCGGGAAGTATATCATAAGATTGCATTTCCTTAAAAGTATCTAAAAGACTAGGATCTTTAAGATAAATAGTGTAATCTTCTACAGGTGGAGAAGGTCTGGCGAAGCAGCTTTGATCTAGACATAATTGAAAGGAAGAAGATGTTGGAGAAGACTTACCAAGAGATGAAATTGATCAAGACACTAAGAAAAGCGGTTGTCGAGTGCGAGTAGTCGACTAAATGCTCTAGTAGTCGACTAAATGCTCTAGTAGTCGACTAAATGCTCTAGTAGTCGACTAAATGCTCTAGTAGTCGACTAAATGCTCTAGTAGTCGACTAAATGCTCTAGTAGTCGACTAAATGCTCTAGTAGTCGACTAAATGCTCTAGTAGTCGACTAAATGCTCTAGTAGTCGACTAAATGCTCTAGTAGTCGACTAAATGCTCTAGTAGTCGACTAAATGCTCTAGTAGTCGACTAAATGCTCTAGTAGTCGACTAAATGCTCTAGTAGTCGACTAAATGCTCTAGTAGTCGACTAAATGCTCTAGTAGTCGACTAAATGCTCTAGTAGTCGACTAAATGCTCTAGTAGTCGACTAAATGCTCTAGTAGTCGACTAAATGCTCTAGTAGTCGACTAAATGCTCTAGTAGTCGACTAAATGCTCTAGTAGTCGACTAAATGCTCTAGTAGTCGACTAAATGCTCTAGTAGTCGACTAAATGCTCTAGTAGTCGACTAAATGCTCTAGTAGTCGACTAAATGCTCTAGTAGTCGACTAAATGCTCTAGTAGTCGACTAAATGCTCTAGTAGTCGACTAAATGCTCTAGTAGTCGACTAAATGCTCTAGTAGTCGACTAAATGCTCTAGTAGTCGACTAAATGCTCTAGTAGTCGACTAAATGCTCTAGTAGTCGACTAAATGCTCTAGTAGTCGACTAAATGCTCTAGTAGTCGACTAAATGCTCTAGTAGTCGACTAAATGCTCTAGTAGTCGACTAAATGCTCTAGTAGTCGACTAAATGCTCTAGTAGTCGACTAAATGCTCTAGTAGTCGACTAAATGCTCTAGTAGTCGACTAAATGCTCTAGTAGTCGACTAAATGCTCTAGTAGTCGACTAAATGCTCTAGTAGTCGACTAAATGCTCTAGTAGTCGACTAAATGCTCTAGTAGTCGACTAAATGCTCTAGTAGTCGACTAAATGCTCTAGTAGTCGACTAAATGCTCTAGTAGTCGACTAAATGCTCTAGTAGTCGACTAAATGCTCTAGTAGTCGACTAAATGCTCTAGTAGTCGACTAAATGCTCTAGTAGTCGACTAAATGCTCTAGTAGTCGACTAAATGCTCTAGTAGTCGACTAAATGCTCTAGTAGTCGACTAAATGCTCTAGTAGTCGACTAAATGCTCTAGTAGTCGACTAAATGCTCTAGTAGTCGACTAAATGCTCTAGTAGTCGACTAAATGCTCTAGTAGTCGACTAAATGCTCTAGTAGTCGACTAAATGCTCTAGTAGTCGACTAAATGCTCTAGTAGTCGACTAAATGCTCTAGTAGTCGACTAAATGCTCTAGTAGTCGACTAAATGCTCTAGTAGTCGACTAAATGCTCTAGTAGTCGACTAAATGCTCTAGTAGTCGACTAAATGCTCTAGTAGTCGACTAATCTGAATATATAGTCGACTAATAAGATATTGAGAGAATAAAAATTATATGAATGATTGTGCATGTAGTCGACTAGTGAAGTTGTTAGTCGACTAATAAACATATGTACTTATTTAATAATTAATTTAAATCGTAATTGAACATATACCTAATTCTCTTCTTAATTTAACATAAATATCTTCTTTTAAAGGTTTAGTTAAAATATCGCTATTTGTTTATTAGTAGATATAAATTCTAATATAATATCTCCCTTAAGAACATGATCACGTAAGAAATGATGTCTAATATCAATATGTTTTGTGCGTGAGTGTTGAATGGGATTTTTAGATAAATTAATTGCACTAGAATTGTCACACATTATAGAAGATGTGGAACAAACTATGCCATAATCGGATAGTGTTTGTTTCATCCATAAAATTTGTGCACATGCTAAACTAGCGACAATGTATTACCTTGAGTTGTTGATAATGATACGAATTTTGCTTTTACTAAACCATGATACAAGTGAATGTCCTAAAAATGACATGTACCACTTGTACTTTTTCTATCGATTTACATCCAAAGAAAATCAGCATCACTATATGATAATAAATCAAATGTGCTATTCTTTGGATAAAATAAACCAAAATCTGAAGTACCTTTAAGATATCTAAAAATTCTTTTAACAGCTTTAAGATGTGATTCTTTAGGATTAGATTGAAATCTAGCACATAAACAAACACTAAACATAATATCGGGTCTACTAGGCGTAATGTAAAGAAGTGATCCAATCATACCTCGATATAGCTTTTGATCAACATTCTTACCACTTTCATCTTTGTCAAGTGATGTTGTAGTACTCATTGGTGTTGGTTTCCTAGTTGTATTGTCCATTCCAAAACGTTTAAGTAGTTCTTTTGCATATTTATTTTGATTGATAAAAATTCCTTCCCTCATTTGTTTGATTTGAAGTCCAAGAAAGAAGTTTAGTTCACCCATGTGACTCATTTCAAATTCTTCTGCATAGTCTTAGCAAACTCTTGACAAAGATCATTGTTAGTAGAACCAAATATTATATCATCTACATATATTTGTATTAATAATATATCTTTATTTATTTTCTTAATAAATAAAGTAGAATCAACTTTTCAATTTCAAAACCGGATGTTAAAAGAAAAGATTTTAATCTATCATACCATGCACGAGGTGCTTGTTTAAGACCATATAAAGCCTTTTAAGTTTATAAACATGATCGAGAAAATTTTTCATGTTCAAAACCGGAGGTTGTTCTACAAAACTTCTTCTTTAATAAAACCATTTAAAAATGCACTTTTAACATCCATTTGATAAAGTTTAAAATTCATAAAGCATGCAAATGCAAGTAAAATTCTAATAGATTCTAAGCGTGCAGGGCATAAGTTTCATCATAATCAATTCCTTCTTCTTGATTATAACCTTGTGCAACTAATCTAGCTTTATTTCTAACAACTTGTCCCGATTCATCTAATTTATTTCTAAAATCCATTTTGTTCCTATAATGGATTTATTTTGTGGTCTAGGTACAAGATCCCAAACATTATTTCTTATAAATTGATTTAATTCATCTTGCATAGCTTCTATCCAAAATTATCAAGTAAAGCTTCTTTAACATTTTTAGGTTCTACTTCGAAACAAATGCAACATGAACTATTAAATTAAAATGAGATCTAGTAGATACTTTATCAGATATATTTCCAATAATCAAATCATGTGGATGATTTTTAACTTCTACAAAACTCTTTGGTAATTCATTTTGTAAATTTTCATCTTTTGAAATATCTAACATAGGAGTATCATTAATAGTATCAATTAAATCATCATCATTACTTGAAATAGAAGGTGTTTTATAAAATTTTCATCAAAAGAAACATGCATAGATTCTTCAATGACTAAGGTTCTTTTATTATATATTCTATATGCTTTACTATGATTAGAATATCCGACAAAAATTCCTTCATCGATTTAGAATCAAATTTATCTAAATTATCTTTTGTATTTAATATAAAACACTTACAACCAAAAACTTTAAAATATGAAACTTTAGGAATTTTATTATAAAATAATTCATATGATGTTTTGTTTAAAATAGGTCTTAATAAAACTCTATTTAAAACATAGCATCTTTGTTGAGGCGACTTACGCCCAAAAATATTTTGGTAAATTACTATCACATAACATTGTTCTAGCACATTCTTGTAATGTCCTATTCTTTCTTTCTACAACTCCATTTTGTGGAGCTGCTCTAGGAAAAGAAAATGTATGTGAAATACCATTTTATCACAAAAATTTGCAAAAGTTCATTTTCAAATTCTCCTCCATGATCACTACATTATAGTAACTATAGAAAGAGATTTTTGATTTTGAATTCTTTTACAAAATATAGAAAACTCATTAAAAGCATCATTTTTATTTTTAAGAAATATTACCCAAGTAAATCTTGAAAAATCATCAACAATTACAAATGCATATTTACTTCCATTTAAAGGCGCTATCCTAGAAGGACCAAAGAGATCAATATGAAGTAATTCAAGTGGTTTACTAGTAGAAATAATATTTTTAGATTTAAAAGAAGATTTATGCATTTTACCTTGTTGACATGCATCACAAAAATTATTTTTATAAGAAAGCTTAGGTAAACCATTTACTAAATCATATTTAGAAATTTTAGAAATATGTTTAAAATTAACATGACCAAAACGTTTATGCCATAATATAGAATCATTTGAAGATGCAATAAGGCGGTGTTCATTTGAAATATTATTTAAAGATAAAACATATATATTATTCTTTCTATGACCTTTATATAAAATTGTAGACCAATCGATTATCATAAATTAAGCAAGAATCTTTTTGAAGACAACTTTAAAACCTTTATCACATAGTTGACTTATACTAAGCAGATTATGTTTAAGACCTTCGACTAATAAAACATTATTAATAATAGGTTTATTAGAATTACCAACGGTGCCAATACCAATCACCTTTCCTTTGTTATTGTCTCCAAAGGTGACTGTACCACCATCTTTGTCTTGAATTGATGACAATAATTGAATGTTCCTGTCATATGTTTTGAACAACCACTATCTAAGATCCATCTATCTTTCTTTGGTACTGAAAAGATAAACATTTATAATCTTGGTACCCATTTTACATTGGGTCCTTAAAATTAGTCTTTAGGAAACCAAACCCATGAAGAGTTTGATATTCCTATGTAATTAGATGATAAGCAAATATCTTTAATAAAGCTAAAAATATAAGACTTTTTCTTATTATAATTTAAAACTTTAGGAACCCAAATAGATAAATATTTTGGTTTTCTTTTATTTAAAATATTATTTTTAACATTTTGTTTATATACTAATGAAGATGATTTTACAAAAGTGGTTTTCTTATGAATATCTTTTCAACTTGAAAACCCAATCCTTTTGTCTTTTGAGTTTCTTTTTGATAAGAAAGTAAAGTTTTTAAATTTTCTTTACCTTTATTAAACTTACTAACATTTAAATATATGTCATCATATTTTGATTTAATCAAAGAAATATCTTTATCTAAAATACTAATCTGAGTCTTTAAATTATTACATTCTGATTTTAGATACAAATTTTCATTAGTTAAAAATAATTTTCTTTGAGTAAATTTTCATTTTCTTCTTTTAATTTAATTTCTTGTGAATTAACATAAGAAGAATTTAAATCAGAAATTTCCTCTAATAATCTCTTATTTTCATTTTTAAGAAAATTATGTGAGACTTTCAATCTTACAAAAGTTTCATATAATTCATTAAATGCATCTAAAAGTTCATCATTATCATTTACCTCATCTTGGGCCATGAAACACATATGAGCACTTTCATTTTCTTCATTTTCTTCATCAGATGAAGAGTCATCACTGTCATCCCAAGTTGCTGCCATTGCCTTTCTTTTCTTGTTATTTTGAGTAGTGTTGAAATTATTGAAATGATTTGACTTTTGCTTATTCTTCAATAAAGGACAATCTTTCTTCATATGACCTGCTTTGTTACACTTGAAACAAACAGGTGAGTTATTTGAATTTGAAAATTTAGATTTAAACTTACCTTGTTTTATAAATTTTCGAAATTTGCGTGCAAACATGCTCATTTCTTCATCTTCATTATCTGAATCTTCCTTATCAGATGTGATGTTGAATGCAAGAACTTTCTTGTTTTTCGTTTCATCTTCATTCTTTCTATCTTCGATTTGAACTTCGTATGCCATTAAATTTCCAATTAAATTCTCCTTGACAATGTTGATAAATCATTTGCTTCTTCTATCATTTGTAATTTTCTTTTCCCATTTTGGAGTAAGTGGCGAAGAATTTTTCGCACCATTTCCACTTGTGTATAGGTTTTCCAAGTCCAATTAGAGTATTAGTGATATCGTAAATCTTGTGAACATTTCTCCAATTGTCTCATTTTCTTTCATCAGGAACAATTCAAACTGTGGACAAGAGCGAAATTTTAGACTCTTTTACTTTATTTGTACCTTCATGTGTTACCTCGAGTGTGTGCCAAATATCATATCAGATTTTCTTTGTTGACACTTTCGGTTGAACTCATTTCGATCAAGTGCACAAAATAAAGCATTCATTGCTTTGGAGTCCAAATTTGCATTGTTCCTTTGTCTTTGTAGTCCATTCAGCGGAGTAGTTGGCTTCTCATATCTTGTCTCTACAATGTTCCAAAGTTCGTATCCAATTGATTGAAGATAGATTTTCATTCTGCACTTCCAATAGTTGTAGTTGAATCCATCAAACATTGGTGGACGATTTGTTGAATGACCTTCTTTGAATTGTGAATTCTGATCAGAAGTAGATGCCATCTTTCACCTTGCTCTGATACCAAATGTAGGATCGTAGATCTGATCACACTTAAACACTAGAGGGGGGGTGAATAGTGTTTTATAAAATTTTATGCAAGATAGATTATAAATTGCAAAAAGATAGCACAAATACAGAAAATTCACAATCGCAAACACAGATATTTATACTGGTTCCACCTCCCCGGTGTACATCCAGTCCCCAAGCAAATCCCGCTTGAGAGTTTCCACTATGATTTTGAAATACCCTTACAAAATCAAAGAATCAAACCTGACCAATTTGCAAGACCATGCAAATTGCAACAATCTCAAACCTGAGATTCACAATTCTCACACCTGAGAATCTCCTTTGAAAACAACAACGTACAAGATCCTATAAGCCTTGATGTGTAGATGATATGCAGTAGTGGCTTAGGAATTTCTTTAATCTCAAAAATATTTTTCTCTTTTGAATGTCAAGAACAGTTTTTGCTTTTTGAATCTTTGAACACACCCTTTTCTTTTCAAAAATTCAAGTTAATGTATATGAGAATTTCGTGTGTCTTTTTCTGCAGTTTTTACTATTTATATGTCTTGAAAGACACCCATTCAAAACAAAGAAAAACTGTTAAAAAACGTTTAAAGATTCAAATTCTGAACAGTCATAAAACTGTATTATAGTCGACTACTATATAAGATTAGTCGACTAATGCGTGTTTACAGTTACGTAAATGCAATTCAAGCATTAGTAGTCGACTACTATTTTTATTAGTCGACTAATGCGTGTTTACAGTTACGTAAATGCAATTCAAGCATTAGTAGTCGACTACTATATAAGATTAGTCGACTAATGCGTGTTTACAGTTACGTAAATGCAATTCAAGCATTAGTAGTCGACTACTATATAAGATTAGTCGACTAATCTGTAAACTTACGTAAACTTATATATTCATTAAGTTAAGTAATTAGTCGACTATAGTTTGAATTGGTCGACTACTCGACTTAAAAGTTTATAAATGAATTGTTTTAAACTTTAAAAATCTAATGGTTAATATAGGGATTTCTATAATTAACCAACACACTAAGCATGTGTTAGTGTGTTCTAAATATGCATGTGTGTGTGTGATCAAGGCTTGTACAATATATTCTAAGTAAAGAAGAGAAAAATTACATTGTTCTTTGTATTTCATCTTGCTTTTCATCTTCAATACTCCATAATGCCTTGAGTCCAAATTTGATATATATGATATCTGCATCAACAAGTTATACCACACAAAAACATATATATATAGAACACATATTGTTATCATCAAAATATAATCTTGAGAATATATAAATCAACAAGGGTCACCTACACAACACCTGATTTACTTCAAATCACATTTGGGGATGATCTCGGAAATGAGCCTTTGATGATTCGGTCATTCGTTGGTACCCTTAGTGCCGATTGGTATCGAAGACTCAAGGCGGAGTATTAATCTTTGGGAGGACATGGAAAGCTTGTTCCTCGGCAACTTCTTCGATGACGACACGAAGTCTCGATTGGAACCCTTTGGATGAAAAGCGAAGAATGGGAGACAATTGACACTTCGTTAAGCGTTTCGCAATAAGGCCATAAGCGCAAAGATCAATCAGAGGAATTCATATTGCGGACGTGCCACAATAATCGTCCATTGATCGTTGGAAGTTATGGGGTCGTCCGCCAACTACATGGAAAGATCTGAAAATACGAGGAGAACAAGCGAACGTTTCCTCGGAAGGAAGAAGATGTTGGAGAAGACTTACCAAGAGATGAAATTGATCAAGACACTAAGAAAAGCGGTTGTCGAGTCCGAGTAGTCGACTAAATGCTCTAGTAGTCGACTACTATATAAGATTAGTCGACTAACTGTAAACTTACGTAAACTTATATATTCATTAAGTTAAGTAATTAGTCGACTATAGTTTGAATTGGTCGACTACTCGACTTAAAAGTTTATAAATGAATTGTTTTAAACTTTAAAAATCTAATGGTTAATATAGGGATTTCTATAATTAACCAACACACTAAGCATGTGTTAGTGTGTTCTAAATATGCATGTGTGTGTGTGATCAAGGCTTGTACAATATATTCTAAGTAAAGAAGAGAAAAATTACATTGTTCTTTGTATTTCATCTTGCTTTTCATCTTCAATACTCCATAATGCCTTGAGTCCAAATTTGATATATATGATATCTGCATCAACAAGTTATACCACACAAAACATATATATATAGAACACATATTGTTATCATCAAAATATAATCTTGAGAATATATAAATCAACAAGTTTATTTGGGGTATTAAATAATGTATTCATGCTATCTTGCTTTGTTTTATTTTAGTCCCAAAGCGCTTAGGATTCTAGAACATCTCTCCTGGCTATTGTATTTAAGCACATCAATACAATGCTTAAAATAATCTCTTTTCTTCCCATAAGTTCTATTCTTATCATGAATGATTTTGATTCCATAAATTATTAGAGAACCAAGAGCTACCAAAGTTTTCAACATCTGGAAAAAATGCTAAAGGCCATTTTGGTCCACGTACTTAGGATCCATACTCAAATTAGTCTCCATACTTATTTTTTCTCAACTTAGTCATCATGCTACACCTCAGTTACAAACTAAATCCTTTTCTAACATCCATTTGTAGGCGTTGAAAAAATACTTACAAGATCCCCGAAACCAACTCGTGGCGGGAAGTCAGCGAATGACAACCCATCGGATAATACGGACGTCGAATCGTTGAGACACGAACCCGACGGCAAACCCACGGCGTCACAAGCACGGTTCGCCGGACTTGAGCAGACGATCGATTTGAAGCTGTTGAACGGAACAAACCAAGAGTTAGTCCCGAACTGAATCTAAGTCCGGGAAGACTAAGAGTCGAGAATAAGCGAGGACCCTGGTCAAAATCCCTCTCGATTCCTTCCATGAGCGAGAGGTCCACTTCAAATTGAGCGATCAAACCTTCCTATAGTTAGGACCATGGTCAAAATCCCTCTCGATTCCTTCCATGAGCGAGAGGTCCACTTCAAATTGAGCGATCAAACCTTCCTATAGTTAGGACCATGGTCAAAATCCTCTCGATTCCTTCCATGAGCGAGAGGTCCACTTCAAATTGAGCGATCAAACCTTCCTATAGTTAGGACCATGGTCAAAATCCCTCTCGATTCCTTCCATGAGCGAGAGGTCCACTTCAAATTGAGCGATCAAACCTTCCTATAGTTAGGACCATGGTCAAAATCCCTCTCGATTCCTTCCATGAGCGAGAGGTCCACTTCAAATTGAGCGATCAAACCTTCCTATAGTTAGGACCATGGTCAAAATCCCTCTCGATTCCTTCCATGAGCGAGAGGTCCACTTCAAATTGAGCGATCAAACCTTCCTATAGTTAGGACCATGGTCAAAATCCCTCTCGATTCCTTCCATGAGCGAGAGGTCCACTTCAAATTGAGCGATCAAACCTTCCTACAGTTAGGATTGTCTCAAAATTCCTATCTGGTCAAACCTTCCTACAGTTAGGATTGTCTCAAAATTCCTATCTGGTCAAACCTTCCTATAGTTAGGACCATGGTCAAAATCCCTCTCGATTCCTTCCATGAGCGAGAGGTCCACTTCAAATTGAGCGATCAAACCTTCCTATAGTTAGGACCATGGTCAAAATCCCTCTCGATTCCTTCCATGAGCGAGAGGTCCACTTCAAATTGAGCGATCAAACCTTCCTACAGTTAGGATTGTCTCAAAATTCCTATCTGGTCAAACCTTCCTATAGTTAGGACCATGGTCAAAATCCCTCTCGATTCCTTCCATGAGCGAGAGGTCCACTTCAAATTGAGCGATCAAACCTTCCTATAGTTAGGACCATGGTCAAAATCCCTCTCGATTCCTTCCATGAGCGAGAGGTCCACTTCAAATTGAGCGATCAAACCTTCCTACAGTTAGGATTGTCTCAAAATTCCTATCTGGTCAAACCTTCCTATAGTTAGGACCATGGTCAAAATCCCTCTCGATTCCTTCCATGAGCGAGAGGTCCACTTCAAATTGAGCGATCAAACCTTCCTACAGTTAGGATTGTCTCAAAATTCCTATCTGGTCAAACCTTCCTATAGTTAGGACCATGGTCAAAATCCCTCTCGATTCCTTCCATGAGCGAGAGGTCCACTTCAAATTGAGCGATCAAACCTTCCTATAGTTAGGACCATGGTCAAAACACTCGTGTGTGCCTCGCCACGAAGACACTTTGATGTGTCTCGCTATAGCGAGACACTTTGATGTGTCTCGCTATAGCGAGACACTTTGATGTGTCTCGCTATAGCGAGACACTTACTTGTGCCTCGCCAAATCGCGAGACACCCGAATACTTAAAATGAGCTCTTGAAGGGTCTAAATCAATCTGGTGGGGCCCACTTGACTTTATCAGCAGAGACGTTCGACACTTTAATGTGCGGTTACACGCGAAGATACCACTAGGCGTGATTCTAGGCATTTAATCGTGCCTAAAAGCGGGAAAACCGTTCACGATGGCTGGAGGGGCGACGCGCCTCGCCGGTCGGCGAGGCGGCCATCTACCTGCGTCGCTAGCGGCGACCTACTACCTACGCCCGGTGGCGAAGCCGATTTGGCTGGCGGCTCGGCTGCCGCTATCTAGCCGTTTCACTTATGACACTTATGTTTCAAGAGGGCACGCTTCCCAAAGACTATAAATACCCTCCTACGTCCACTTGGCGGGAGGTCGGCTATCGAAGGGGTAATCGAGATCTAAGCTTCGGAGTTCAAGAACACGATCCACACGGAGATTCCTCGAGTTTAAGCTTTGACTTATTCTTGAGAAGAGTAGATATCTTACCTTGCTAAGATATTTCTTTGAAGTTCTTGTTTCCTTTGCGAAGCATCAACTAAACCCGTCGATTCGACGATCGCCGCCGGTGGTCCACGGATTCTGGCGTCCCGACGAGGCAAAGTCCCACGAAAACAAGAGATCTACACTTGTAGCGTCTTTTGTTCGAGTTTGTGAGAGAGTTATTTAATTTCTTTGTAACTGAGAACCAAAAGTGTAATTTTCTCTAGTTTTACAAATGGAAACAACTTTCGACCCAAACACCAACTAGATCTTCAGCTAATCATTTAGCTCTATGTTACGATCAATCGTTCACAATCTCTTTGAGATAAGCGATAAGTCGTTCTTACGAAGAAACTAACTTTGCAGGATGGTTTTACTTAGTGAATTACTTACTTGTGGTGATCACTTGTTGATGATTTGATTATTGGAAATTAATTTGTTGTTGAGTGAGGTTGATATTTATTTGTCGGGAGATTACTAGTGTTGATGGCATCCTCAGGTGATTCTGCTATTTCAATTGATGAAAGAGTTGAGATGAAGACCCACACGGAGGTGCTCTCTAGCAGGATCACTGACCAAAAATTAAATGGATCCAATTTCCTACTTTGAAAGTAACTGGTTCGAGTTTATATTTAAGGACGGGGAAATTATCATCATCTTACAGATGACCCTCCCATACCAGTTACTGCCTCCTTAAAACAGGATGACACTAGTCTACTTTATTAAATTTGGAATAGCATGGAACCACAGGTTCTTCAGCTAGCAATTCAGCTGTCTGATGAAACAAGTGTGGAAGTTCTTGGAACAATTGTACTCAAGCTGTGGACACGCCTAATCGGGCGTATGATGTCATTCAGAGTTATTTCGAGCAAGATGGGCGAGCATGGTCGACTTTTGAGGCATTATGGCAACTTCAATCGCCTCACGAGGAGCTGATAGATTTTCCCATTACAAGGGATATTCAGAAGATGCAGGACCAGTGGGATCAACTAATGATATTCACATTTCTTGGTTCTCTTCCACAGTCTTATAATTCAGCAAGACCAGAGGTTATTGGGAGCTCTGCTATCGTTTTTAGTAGAGACATATTATTTTTGAGATCGGCTGATGCAGTGCGCCCGGCCATCTTGCCGCGAAGTCGCAAATAGATGCGCTCTCGCCACACAAAGTAGACATACAACTAGTCGAGGGGGTGGTCGTGGTGGAGGCCGCTTTGTTAGACGTGGAGGACACTTTAGACGTGGAGAGCGAGATGATAATTCACGAGGAGTTGTAGGGAGGGTTCATCCGGTCCCTCTATCTATTATCATTATTATAAGGATTGGTCACATGAAATTTCATTGTCCTCTTCTGAGAAAATAACCTCGGTGTGCACCGTGGCTACGGGGAGAGTCCTCGCCGGTCAGCGGCCAATCTCTACCTAAATCGCTAGCGAGCGGCTACCGCCCGGTGGCGAAGCGGTTAGTAGCGAGCTTTCGGTACCCCGCTGCTTCATTTCACGCACTTATGACACTTATGTTTTACGAAGAGACGTTCCCAAAGACTATAAATACCCTCCTCGTCCACTGGGGAGGTCGGCTATCGAAGGGGTAATCGAGATCTAAGCTTAGGAGTTCAAGAACACGATCCACACGGAGATTCCTCGAGTTTAAGCTTTGACTTATTCTTGAGAAGAGTAGATATCTTACCTTGCTAAGATATTTGCTGAAGTTCTTGTTTCCTTTGCGAAGCATCAACTAAACCCCGTCGATTCGACGATCGCTGCTCGGTGGTCCACGGATTACGCGTCCCCGACACAGGCAAAGTCCCACGAAAACAAGAGATCTACACTTGTAGCGTCTTTTGTTCGAGTTTGTGAGAGAGTTATTTAATTTCTTTGTAACTGAGAACCAAAAGTGTAATTTTCTCTAGTTTTACAAATGGAAACAACTTTCGACCCAAACACCAACTAGATCTTCAGCTAATCATTTAGCTCTATGTTACGATCAATCGTTCACAATCTCTTTGAGATAAGCGATAAGTCGTTCTTACGAAGAAACTAACTTTGCAGGATGGTTTTACTTAGTGAATTACTTACTTGTGGTGATCACTTGTTGATGATTTGATTATTGGAAATTAATTTGTTGTTGAGTGAGGTTGATATTTATTTTGTGGAGATTACTAGTGTTGATGGCATCCTCAGGTGATTCTGCTATTTCAATTGATGAAAGAGTTGAGATGAAGACCCACACGGAGGTGCTCTCTAGCAGGATCACTGACCAAAAATTAAATGGATCCAATTTCCTACTTTGAAAGTAACTGGTTCGAGTTTATATTTAAGGACGGGGAAATGATCATCATCTTACAGATGACCCTCCCATACCAGTTACTGCCTCCTTAAAACAGGATGACACTAGTCTACTTTATTAAATTTGGAATAGCATGGAACCACAGGTTCTTCAGCTAGCAATTCACTGCAATACAGTGAAACAAGTGTGGAAGTTCTTGGAACAATTGTACTCAAGCTGTGGACACGCCAATCGGGCGTATGATGTCATTCAGGAGTTATTTCGGAGCAAGATGGACGAGCATGGTCAGACTTTTGAGGCGCATTATGGCAACTTCAATCGCCTCACAGAGGAGCTGTGATAGATTTTCCCATTACAAGGGATATTCAGAAGATGCAGGACCAGTGGGATCAACTAATGATATTCACATTTCTTGGTTCTCTTCCACAGTCTTATAATTCAGCAAGACCAGAGGTTATTGGGAGCTCTGCTATACGTTTTTTAGTAGAGACATATTATTTTTGAGATCGGCTGATGCCCATTGCGCCAGTAAGAAATCTTGCCTGATGCAAATAGAGTGCTCTACACAAAGTAGACATACAACTAGTCGAGGGGGTGGTCGTGGTGGAGGCCGCTTTGTTAGACGTGGAGGACACTTTGGAGCACGTGGAGAACGAGATGATAATTCACGAGGAGTTGTAGGGGAGGGTTCATCTGGTCCCTCTATCTATTATCATTATTATAAGGATTCGGGTCACATGAAATTTCATTGTCCTCAGCTACAGGGAAAATAACCTCGGTGTGCACACGTGGCTACACAGGAGAGTCCCATGGATGAAGACACCTGCCGCCAGTTTGAGCGATTTCAGCTCCAGTTATTTTAGCAATTGAATAATACACAATACTCTCCCATCATGCACGCTGCCTGCATTGTGTAAACCCACTGCTTGCCTTACATCGTCATCGTCTCATACTTGGGTTATAGATTCAGGAGTAACTGATCATATGACTGAGAACCAAAGATATTATCCTCCTGTACACCTACCACCTCCTTTCCTTCAGTAGTATTGGCTAATGGATCCACCACACCTGTGGAGGGTGTTGGATCTACCAATATTAATACTATTCCACTTTCATCTGTGCTATATCTTCCTCGTTTTTCATTTAATCTCTTATCTGTCAGTAGAATTACTAAAGCATTAAACTGCACGGTAATATTTTTTCCTATACATTGTATTTTTCAGGTACTTGGGACGAGGAAGACGATAGGCACTGGACGTGAGCAGAACGGCTTGTACGAACTGAACTTTGCCCCTTCCCAGGTGGCATGTATCAGCTCCACATCAGCCTTTGAAGCACATTGTTAGCTTGGCCATCCCCCTCTTTCACTTCTGAAAACTTTGATTTCAGATTTAAATCATGTCGAGTCCTTAGAGTGTGAGTCATGTCAACTTGGAAAACACCAACGGGTGTCTTACCCGAGTCACGTCAATAAGCGGGTCAGTAATCCTTTTGATTTAGTAAATTCCGACGTATGAGGTCCTTGTTCTGTTCCTTCTAAACTCGATTTTCAATATTTTGTTAGTTTTGTGGATGACTTTTCTCGCATGACTTGGATTTACCTGCTGAAAAATCATTCTGAAGTGTTCTCTGCTTTTAAAGTTTCTTTTGCTGAGGTTAAAAAATTAATTTCGTAGTACCATCAAACTTTAAGAACAGATAACACTAAAGAATATTTTGAAAGCTCTTTCATAAGATATTTAGAAGAAAATAAAATTTTACATCAGTCTTCTTGTACTTACACACCCCAACAAAATGGGGTTGCTGAGCACAAGAACAGGCACTTGCTAGAAATTACTAGGATCTTGTTATTTCATCGTCAAGTTCTAAAATGTTTTTGGGGCGATGCCATTTTGACAGCCTGCTACCTGATCAATAGACTACCCTCATCTGTATTACAGAATAAAACTCCGATCTCCCTTTTATATCCGGCTGAAGATACTTTTCATTTACCTCCTAAGATCTTTGAGTCTCTGTGCTTTATTCACAATCATAGTCCTCAACGGACGAAATTAGATTCGAGATCTCTTAAGGATATTTTTCTTGGATATTCTAGGACTAAAAAAGGTACATATATTATTGTCCATCCTTGAATCGATATATTATTTCAGTTGATGTTCCCTACTTTGAGAATAAACCAGGACATGTTGCCTTTGATAAATTCTTAGACCCTCCCGATGATTATGACTAGCTTCTTGTTCGGAAAATCACTGTCAATGTTCCTTCCAAGACTGTTGTACAGACTGATCTACCATCCAAATTTGCGAAACCAGTTCAGGTTTATACAAGACGTACTGTTTCGCAACCTGAGCCATCGTCTAAATCCACCCAAGAGCCTGATATACTAGCAAGTCAAAATATGCTCGTACAGCCAAGTGCTCAGGCTACTGATGATCTTCACATTGCCCTCCGAAAGGATAAGAGATCTTGTTCTTGGAGTTCTCAGTATCCTCTTACACACTATGTCTCCTACGCTTTGTTAACTCCATCATATTACTCGTTCATATCTTCTTTGAATTCTCACTCGGTTTCCAAGAATTTGTCTGAAGCTCTTTCTAACCCGGGTTGAACAGCAGCAATGCACGAAGAAATGACAACCTTAGAAAGAAATGAGACTTGGGATCTTATTTCCCTACCACCAGGGAAGAAAGTGATTGGTTGCAAATGGGTTTATACTGTCAAAGTAAATCCAGATGGCTCTCTAGCTCGCCTCAAAGATCGACTAGTTGCGAAGGGGTATTCACAGATTTATGGCCTTAATTATATCGATACATTCTCTCCTGTAGCTAAAATGACATCTGTCTGCATTTTTATTTCGCTTGTTGTTCGTTATCACTGGCCACTACATTAGTTGGATATTAAGAATGTATTCCTTAATGGCATTCTTGATGAGGAGGTTTATATGGAGCAACCACCAGGTTTTGTTACTCAGAGGGAGTGTAGCAAGGTTTGCAGGTTAAAAAAATCTCTCTACGGTTTGAAGCAATCTCCGAGGGCTTAGTTCGAAAGTTTTACAACAGTTATCCAGACCTTTGGTCTTCATCGAGCTTAGAAAGACCACTCGGTTTTTCAGAGATTTCATGGTGGGAAGCAGATCCTTTTGGTTGTATATGTTGATGACATTGTGATCACTGGCGACGATGCACAAGGCATTAGTCATTTAAAGAAGTATCTACAACAACAATTTTAAACCAAGGACCTTGGATCCTTAAAATATTTTTTGGGTATCGAGGTAGCTAGATCGAAGAAGGAAATTCTCTTATCTCAGAGAAAATACGTACTTGATATGTTACTAAATGCTAGGATGTCAGAATGCAAGGGTATTGACTCACCTATGGATGACAAGATCAAACTACTACCAACTCAGGGGGAGTTACTGGAGGATACTGAAGAATACAGGCGACTTGTAGGGAAACTAAACTACCTAACGATCACGAGACCGGATATTGTATTTTCTATTAGTATAGTTAGTCAGTTTCTCTCGGCACCTAGGAAACCTCATATGGAAGCTGTGAAGAGGATTCTTAGGTATCTCAAGAAAACTTCAGAAAAAGGAGTACTCTATTCAGATAGTGGTCGCACGAGAGTTGTAGGATTCTCAGATGCAGATTGGGCAGGATCTCCTGAGGACAGATGGTCAACTACTGTCGTTTTAATATAAACTATTAAACAATATAAAGGATCATTGTTTTTATGACAAATAATATCAACATGATATCAAGATATGAACCAAAAATATATCTATAGAACTTTCATTTTAAGATAGACTATTAGACATATAAAGGATCACTTTTATAAAATTATTTTTGGAAACTAGCTATGACAATATTGAGTCTTAGAGAGGTAAAAGGAGAATATGCTGTCTAAAATCCAGGAATTTATTTATTTTCTCTTATTGAATTTGGTAATTCTTTAAGCCATTCGTATGATGATAGTTAGTTCCAACTACAGGACAAACTAAAATAGGTAAGTGCAAAGTGAAATTTCAAAAAGTTGCAGGTCAATAGGACTTAAAAGAAATGATATTGATCAGTAATTGAATTTGAGAAAGAGGTATATGTTTTTTTTTTTTTTAGTGAGATAGCAAACTCATGACTCTTGTTAAATGAGGATAAACAAATTATTGTAGCCCCGAAAAATAATTAGTTAGGTTAGGAAAATGCATGTGGTGTCCAAAAATTGATGTTGGACACGTGCCCCACCTTAACCTTAACTATACTTGGCTTGCCCTCTACCTTGAAGATGGTGAGGTAAATTAGTGAATACCAATTCTAGCTTCTCTTCCATTGCTAGTTTTATTTTTCAGATTGTTGTTGATACATGAAGCATATTGCATCTCTCTTTCATAGATTTTGTTTGGTAGTTGTACACACACCTAGCTTACGGAGAGTGTCTGTTGATGCTTTCCCTGAAGAGAATATAGCTATGCAATAGATAAAGTTTCAATATAGTATCAGTATCACAAGTTCAAAGATTTTGGGACCAAAGAAGATAAAACAAACCAAGTTTAGTCTTCCTGTATAAATCTTCCAGTTTCGTGTAACTGCCTCATCGACTGAAAATTTGGCCAAAATTATATTAAGAGGATGGAATTAAAGTTTTTGGGAAGTGGAGAACTTAGTTTCTACCATTCTATGTTGTCTCTAATCAATATTATTATTATTTCTTAATCTGTAAAGGATCATAAGATGCCAATCCAAGAGCTATTGTAAATTTGTATTTCTATGATACACATGATTGATTGTAGTTCTTTGTGCTAATAAGTATTTCCTATGATGTTGAATACTTGAAGGAGCTTTTGCAAAAAATCAATGACCTGACTAATGAGCTAGAGTCTACATCTTCTAGCCCTTCTGTTCTTCGTACTGATACAACAAGCTTTCAACCTCTTAACACCCAGACCACTTCCTTTGCCATGCCGTGTGAAGGAAGACCTTAGCCGAAGTCCTAGCCCGTTGCCAAAGCCCAATTGGCCAGCCAACAACGGTTATGTCTCATGTCATTCTCTTTCTTTTATCTTTTCTTTTTCATCACTACTTTAATTAGGTCAATATTTTATTGTTCTATTGATTTCTTTCTAATGGAAGATTTCTCTTGCTCATCACTAAATATCGGTTAGGTTTTTGGTCATCACAAATAGTCAAAACCAACTAAGTTTTTTCCTACAACTTCACCCGTATTTAAAAGAGTTAAGTACTGATGCTCCCCCTGTACTATGAGGGTGTTCCACTTACATCACCTAAACTATGGTATAAGCACTTAGGGCCCCTGAAGTCGAAACGAGAATTATTTCAAGTTAGGTTGACATGTCATGTTGGAGCCATTGTTAACAACACAAATCACAAATCGGTGATAAAAAGGAGCAGAAAACCAGAGAAATAATTACAGAGACACAGGTTTAACAAGCTTTGACAAATAATACAATTACCTACGTCCTCAAAGTAGAACCAGACCAAGATTCCACTACTATTAATACACGACAACAACTAATCTCTCAAACAGTAATATATCATAAGTAAAGTAATTAAAAAGATGTACAATAATTTATTATTGAGAGGATAATATACTGTAATCAATACTAATATAATAATAGGTCATAATATAATATTATTATATATAAAATAATAATATATAATTACTTATCACTAGTAAAATCTAATATATTAATGCAGATAAGTAGTTATATATTTTAAAATATAAATAATATATTATATTTATTAACAACATATTCGTAATAATGTAGTAGAATATTGATGATAATATATATATTAATATATGTTATTGGCAATGTCATAGATTGTATTACAATTTATTATAGTAAACTGTATTTTTGTGATTATAATATATTATATTACACTTTATATTATATGATAATTATTATAAATGTTCAAAATATCTATAATATGTTATATTATAATTAATACAACGTACTAGTAACAAGTTTTGTAGAACATCATGTAATATCTTATAATAATATTATATTATATTGTAATACATCATATTATAATAAATACAGTACTATTATATTACAATATAATACATTATAATGTATTATATTTATAAGTAATATAATATATTAAAAATATGTTCAATGATGTGAATTATTTAAACTATTTAATCATTTTATATTTTAGCTAATATTTATTATTTAATTAATTTTTATATATAATTACACATCTAATATGAATAGCATATATATTAGTAGCTAATTTATGAATGTTCAAAAATTATCCACCTTGTCTAAATTTGTCCCAGTATGAGAGGTGGGGTAAACTTTGACTTGGGGGCAAACATATTTCTATATGAGTGGGAAATTTTAACCATGTGTAGTAATTATCCCACTAGTATTCTAAAAAGTTAATAACACCAAATATTATTGCCCTAATCCCATTATCCCAACCAATAACATCAGAAAACATTATCTCCCAATTTATCTCAATTATCGCCATATTGCACCAACCAATATACCCCAGTTAATGTCCCAGCACTCCAAACCGGCCCAACACTGTCGGCCCAAACTCCAAGTCCAATCCCTTACAAAACCCAAACCCCAACTCCTCGCCTCCTTCTCTTTCTCCAAAACAAAAACCCTAACCCCAATCACCGCCGTCGTTCATGGCCTGCACCCTTGACTTCCGCCGGCTCGATGAAGGCCTCGGCGGCCCCAAAAACAAGCGAAAACGATCCGAACCCGATCCCGAATCCGAATCCCAACCCGAATCCATGGAGCTCGACGCCGCCGCCGATCCCCCTTCATCCAAGCGCCAAGCCGTCCCCTCCTCCGACGACCCCTCGAAACCCTCCTACGGCCGCCCCACCTACGATGGCACCATCGCCGGCAAGGTGTCCGGACGCACGTGGAAGCACGTGCGCACCCAGCGCGCCTCCGCCACCCGCGTCTCCCGCCACAGCAAAACCCTAGAGCTCCGCAGCAAGGAAAAGGAGATGAAGAGGGCTTTTAGGGAGAGGGTGAATGAGTTAAAAGAGGAGATTAGATCGAATAAGGTGGAGAAGAGGAAGAAGAGGGAGGAGAGGGAGAAGAGGAAGAAGGAGAATGTGCTCAAGTCCGGGACGAAGCTGCAGAAGATTACGAACCCGAAGACGCTGAAGAAGATTGCGAAGTCGAAGGAGAGGAAGCTGTTGAAGGTCGTGCCGGATGATGTGGTTAATGGTGGGAGCAAGAAGGGGATGAAGACGAAGAAGTAGGGATGGGCTTCTTGGTGAACTAGCTGTAAGAGATCTCTTTCTTCTAAAGTTTCAATTTTGTTATCTGGGTTATGGAAGTAAACTTGAATTGAGGTTTTATTTTCTGGTAATTGATGTTTAGGTTGTTGTTTTCAGTATAAAAGCTTTCATTTTGTCATATGATATCAGTGAAATGCTTGGTTATTCTATTATGTCTAGCTCTTATTGATTAAATAGGAAGAGGTTGTCAAATATTAAGTGCTTTCTTTTATATTGGAGGTCTGATTTATGTTATGTGCTCTGCTGAGAAAGAACCCCAATTAATGTTTATTTGGAAATTTTAGTCTAAAGTTTTCATTTTTCCATCTGGGTTGCTGTTGTTTTGGAGATATAGGTTTCTGAAATTGTTTTATTGTGTATATTTCTCATAGTTGATTTAGAGTTACGAATGATAATTTTTCATGGTTAGATTATTGAAGATTGGTGTTGTCAACTAACAGTTATTCACTTTTATAGGTTGATTTTGATTCTGATGTTATTTTTGTTTTCAATATAATCATCTATGTTCTTTCCTGAGGTGGAAATATGGAAATTGGATTCTTTCTAAATCAGTTAATTACATCCTATATATCTAGAATGAACTTATATAATCTTATGATCCTTTTTGGTATAATTATAAGAACGTTACAAAGCTTTCTCCATGTAGCTCTTAGTATGGGAGTATTATGGATTTTTGCGATTGTCTGACCATGCCTTGCATTTAGTACTTATGGGGGTGGTGCTGTTTGCAAGCATGTATGGGGTAAAATAGTCCTAAGTGACTCTTTAGATAGTTATCCAAGGAGTTGGGTTAAGCTCAGCTTTTATTTCTGAGAAAAGTAGGATTAAAAGCATAGTTAACAGATAGTTCACTCTTCATGGTTAAAAACTATCAAAATTTTCACTAGCTTGTTGAAGAAGAATTTATTCTTGTTGGTCCTTGGAAGGCACAATGATTTTACGTTGTTTAGCACGATATCTACATCCACGGACTTCACCCATGTGAAATCGATCCACTATCTAAAAAAATACCGAACACCTAACGTCAAAGCTATTACACTCGATTCTACCTGATCTCACCAATGCGTAATGCCAATACAACTCTCACTCACTCAAATACATCCCAAGACTGAGAATTCCAGTCAATCACTTCATCCTGATCTATGAGTTTACAAATCAAATTGAAAAGAGTTAACATGAAAATACGTCCCTGATAAAGATATAACCTAGGTTACCCGGACACTTTGTTTTGGGTGCCGTATCCATGTTGGACACGTGTCGGACATAGATTCACCGTGAACACGCCATGAACACGTGTGGTTCAAAGCAAAATCTGATTTCCTTATTACTTATAGCCCTAAACTAGTTTCTTTGGTGTATCGAGTTCAAAACCAATACGTTTTTGAACCCGAAAACTGAAACCAGTTAGTTAATATTTAAAAAGTACACATTGTATCCCCTGCTATCAAAACTAAATTTTTATTATTAAACCTTAATTCTTAGCTTGTTTTAATTTGATTTTTAATTGTTATAGATAGTTAAAGAAACATGCGAATGTTACAGAAGCCTTGTGATGTAGGACAGATTAAAATCTAAATCTGGAAAAAGATTTGATGAAGATTGGATCTAATTTAAGTCAATTAGGATTAGATAAATTAGTTATAGTTTTATTTGGTTAGGATCTTATTTGATGTTATCTCTTTTTAGTTGGGATGTTATTTGATGTTACCTCCTCTAGTTAGGATTTATTTTTATCTTCTTAGTTTCTTCTACAAATATGATTTTGTTTTTCATTTGAGAGGAGAGAAGAATGTTTGAGAGAAACCTTGCATGTTGCAATTAGTATTAGGCATGTGAATTGCTAGCATGTGTAGTGCTCAGATGTGAAGCCCATCATTTGTATCTTTTCTTTATTAAATGAGAAATGCAATTTTATTTTATTTTTGTTTGAATAATCATCCTCAATAGACCTCCACCATCCGTTCCGCATCAGTTGTTGCCTAACAGATTAGAAGTTAGGATTTTATTTAAGGATTCGATTTCATGTAGTTGAGAATTTTAGTTAGGATGAACTTGTTATTTAGCTGTTGGAGTTGTTAATTTGTGAGGATGTTTTACTTGATGTTATCTATTAGGACAAATTTTTAAAATCGACCGTTTTAAAAACTTAATCAGCAAAAACGACCCCTCAAAAATATCAAGAAATCGATCGAAAACGGTCGATTTTAAAATTTTGTCCTATCTATTAGTTAGGAAGGATTTTATTTGTTCTTATGTTTTTAGGATTTTATTTGTTCTTATTTTCTTAGGATTTTATTTTCACTTAGTTTTTTAATAAAAAGAGGAGAGAAGAATGTTTGAGAGAAACCTTGCATGTTGCAATTAGTATTAGGCATGTGAATTGCTAGCATGTGTAGTGCTTTCGGATGTGAAGCCCATCATTTGTATCTTTTCTTTATTAAATGAGAAATGCAATTTTATTTTATTTTTGTTTGAATAATCATCCTCAATAGACCTCCACCATCCGTTCCGCATCAGTTGTTGCCTAACAGATTAGAAGTTAGGATTTTATTTAAGGATTCGATTTCATGTAGTTGAGAATTTTAGTTAGGATGAACTTGTTATTTAGCTGTTGGAGTTGTTAATTTGTGAGGATGTTTTACTTGATGTTATCTATTAGGACAAATTTTTAAAATCGACCGTTTTAAAAACTTAATCAGCAAAAACGACCCCCTCCAAAAAATATCAGCAAAATCGACCGAAAACGGTCGATTTTGCTGAAAAGGACTCTTTAATTACACGGGACTAGTAGTCCCGTGTAATTAGGCCCAGCTAATCCCACGGTTAGTGACCCAATAATGTGGTTTGCCTAATCTATCACCAAACAACATTTTCCATATCTCAATTTCATCATATCACTCATCAATTTCACAAATAGAAAAAACAAAAAACAAATTGCAACAAAAATAAAAAATAACTTCACCTTAATCAAGTGGTGCGACGGGTTGACGCAAGACTTCGCACTGCGGGACTCGGGGCTTGCTGATGCACAAGCATTGGTGCGGGGCCTCGTGGAGCTTGAGAGGGATGAACAGAGAGAGAGAAAGAGTAAAGGGAGAGAGAGAGAGAAAGAGGGGTCACTAAGAGAATTTAGGAACGAGAAGAGAGAGAAAAAGTAAAGGAAGAGAGAGAAAGAGGGGGTCACGGGTGTAGCAGGGCCTAATTACACGAGACTAGTAGTCCCGTGTAATTAAAGAGCCCTTTTCAGCAATATCGACCGAAAACGGTCGATTTTGCTGATATTTTTTGGAGGGGGTCGTTTTTGCTAATTAAGTTTTTAAAACGGTCGATTTTAAAATTTTGTCCTATCTATTAGTTAGGAAGGATTTTATTTGTTCTTATGTTTTTAGGATTTTATTTGTTCTTATTTTCTTAGGATTTTATGTGTTCTTATTTTCTTAGGATTTTATTTTCACTTAGTTTTTTAATAAAAAGAGGAGAGAAGAATGTTTATGAGAAACCATGCATGTGAATTGCATTTAGTGTTAGGCATGTGAGTTGCCGACATGTGAATTGCCCAGATGTGAAGTCCATCATTTGTCCCTTGTTTTCATTAAATGAGAAATGCAATTATATTATTTGTTTTTTTTCCCGAATAATCAACCTCAACCAACCTCCACCATCCTTTCTGCATCAAGAATTTGGATTATTTCTGCAACATGTTTTTGGATATTGCAAGGCAAGCTTGGAAAGGCCCAAAGGGCGAAGTTCATAATATACGAGGATTTTATGAAAGATGCCAGAGCTGAGTCGGAAAGGTTGGCAGAGTTCATAGTATATCCTTTTACCATAGAAAAGGGAAAAAATGGAGTCATGGAGAGCATTGTAACATTATGTAGCTTTGAGAATCAGAGTAGTTTAGAGGTGGACAAGAATACAGCACTTCAGCCACAGGTAGAGGGTCTTAACAGAAGCTCGTAGAAGATTAGTTAGAGGTTCTGGTTTGAGCTTGTAAGGTGTGAAAGTTTCAGTTTTCATGCACTTATTGTTGTTTGCAAGTATTTATTACTGTAAAAAAGCAAGGAAGTTTCAAATACTAGTTGAGAGTATGATCTATGTTGGTTATTTAGCTTGCTTCCTCATAGTTAAGTATGCACATCATGTGCCTCTGGCTTCCGCATCAAATTAAAGTTGTTTAGGTTAAATCGTAAGCTCTAACTTTTTTAGGTTAAATTGAGCTTACAGGAAATATACACTTCTATGTTCCTAGTGTGGTAGAATAAAGAATGTCTAGAGGTGTAGTTTACACCTTCCTATGTCCCTGTTTACAGAATATATGATCAAAGAAATTATAAGTACAGTCTGAATTCTTTATTATTAGCTGTTTTTTTTTAAATAGGAAAAGTAGATTCTGTAGTTGAGGTTATCTAATGTATATATTATTAGCCCATACACAACCAACAATCTATATCTAAGTGGTTCTCAGTATAGTTTCAGTGTACACAAGATTTTAGATCTCATCATCATCAAATTTATTTAAATAATACTGATTAACTCAGTGGAGATTAACCTATATTTAACAAGAACTAACAACAATACCAATTAAACAAAGCAATTGACAGTGCAATAGAAAATAGATGATCAATTTAGTTGACAGACGCAATTGCACTGAACTTGCATCCATAGCAACCACAGACTTGCTCATTTCTGAATTACAAGTGCTACAATTTGTAATGTGTTGTTTATATGTAGAATCTTTTAAGTAAGCTAACTTCTTCAGTTGATATTGCAATGACGTTGTGTTGTTGTTTACCCCAGTGTCATATCAAAATTGGTTTCGGAAAGATACCAGATTCTAAAGTTTGACTTAAATTCTAGACCATCGTCGGATTTTGGCTGAAAAATAAACTAGGACGTGGTTTAGTGACCCATATTAGATTTGATCCATAAGCTATTTGATTCAAGGGAAAAGTTTCTTCAATCATGAACTATTTGATCAGACCACAAAAAGGAGAAACCAGACTACCTGCAAATACTGTTATACCTGTTAGACGAATTTAATATCCAGGAAACAAAATTCAAAACGAGTGAAGTATTAGGGTATCAAAGTGAATATATACCGTACAAATTTAAGTCAATACAACCATAAAACACAAAAACATGGCTTGTGTACTGCGTGGGGGTAGAGGAATTCAAATTGGTGGTCTCTATCATTATTTGTGTTCTCTATAGTCCACGGAATCCTAACTTATCCAATGTGTATGTATTGAAAAAGTTGCCATAGTATTTTAAGAGTAATCCCTTGGACCCTTAATCTCAATAAACCATTAGGATACTCAATATTCATCATATTGATCCTATCAATCCATGTAAATACTCATAGGTTGCGTTTAGATTCAAGGAATTAATTTTAAATTTCAAAATTAAATTCTAAAATTTGAAATGCAATTTCAAATTCAATTCCTTCGTTTGAGAAACATCCAAATTTAAATTTCAGAATTCAATTCCAAATTCATGTTTGGTAAATTTTAGAATTTCAATTTTGAAAATTTTCAATTGAGTTGTTTGTCAACTAGTATAATTCTAATTTCTAAACTACAATTGTAGTTCAAGACAATTTAGAAATAAAATAATCAATTTACACAAGTTATGCATCAAAATTAGTGAAAATAAATGCTTCAAATAGTATATCGATATCCACCTAACTTAACATATAGATAAAATGCCTTAAAACCTCAAATGCATGAATGTTAGTAGTTGATGAATAATCACCATAAAAATAACCAAATCATTCATCAATAAAATTTTGTAAACTCATCCACCGCTAGCTATAACAATAAATAAAGTCGAAGCTTCAAACATTGCATATAACAATTCAACAAACTAAAAATCTAAAATATCCAACAAATACAGAATAATAAAAGTTACTATCTCCCCATTATAAAGTGTCATGCTTAAGTTGCTCTCGCACTAGTTTCTTTAAAACTTTTACATCTGATTCAAATGAAAGTTTCTTTCTAATGCTTGTACGCTTTTACTTTGTATTTCTCGTTGTAGCTTCCTCTCCTCGCTTCAAGAAGTAAGTCCTGCTTTGCGAGGTCTTGAATCACCTAAAACAACAGCAAAAAGACCAAATTAGCTCCATCATTCTCAAAGATTGTGCAGACTTGCAACAGAAAAGAAATCATGTTCTATCGATCCAAAAAGAATGACCACAAATGTACCAAGAACAATCGAAATGATAGTGAAATATACAAATAAAGCACGGTTTCTAAGAATCTATACTACTATAAAAGAGGATTGGGGTGTTAAAACTTTTAATTTCCTTTTTGCCCTCTATAAAAGAGGATTGGGGTGTTAAAACTTTTAATTTTCTTTTTGCCCTCTCAAATTTTGATAAATTCTAACTATGCCATTATCTCTAATCAATCTTTCATTAAATAAATATAACCTCTTAAAAATTTTGCACCTCCTCACCTTCCTAAATAATTATAATTATCAATAACATTATAACTATTAATTATTTAAAAATAAAAAATAAAATAATTTATAAAATAAGTATACACAATTATTAGTAGTAACCAATTAAATTATTATAATAATTATTTATGAATTATAACAAAATAATTAAAATAATAGTATAAATAGAATAATATATTACTAAATACTACTAAGAATTATACTATAATTCAATGAGCAATAAAATAAATAGAATAAATTTTGAATCGCATAAATAGTGTAATTATTTTAATAATATCACATAAATTGTGAATTATACTATTTATTTAGTATTATATTATTAAAAGATTAAATAAATAATTAAATATTATTTTTAGAGTATTTTCTCAAAGATTATTACATGATCTTGAATAATCTATACTGGTAATGATTGAAAACTAACCTTTTACAAAAAATTATTTAATATTAATAATAGTATTATTAATTGTTAATGATAGTATGGTAAAAATTTATAAAATATTTATAGTACTAAATTATTTAAGAGAATAATTAAAAAATCAAATTAGATAAATATTTTTAAAAAAGGTTAACACTGGCATCATTATAAGGAAACCATTCAATTACAATAACTACATAATAATAATTAATTCATACATTTCTTTTAAGCAATCTTATTATACAATTTTATTTTATTAACACATAGTTTTACTATTCAATAAAACATTTCAAAACTTAAAACATGTACGTTCACGTGCAAAAGTACGATGCATTATACTATATGTTTTATCACTCCTAAAAGCTATAGAAGGAACATAATGCAACGACAACTTGATAGCTTATGAAAATTGACTGTTTGCCATGTGAACTATATAGCATGTCTTACATCATAAATACTTTTCCTCTTTACATTGAAATGAATTTTTGATAAACACTTTTATTTAAAGAGTTACAATTTCTTGAATTTGATAATTTTTATTTTTACTCCATTTATCCTAATTTTTATTTTTATTCCATTTATCCTTTGTGATTTAGTGCTAAAATGAACAAAAACCTATAAAAATAAAAATTGACAGAAAAAGTGAAGAGAATAATATAATAAGATATATTTTTAAAAATTAATTTATTATTTTTGGTAACTATATATTATTATTTAAAATTATTGATTCTAATAAAATTTTAGTTTGTTAAAATTAATTTTTATTAAATAATTACTTTAATACAAATTTATAACATACAGGAAGTATATACACGTGCAACGCCCGTGCTCTATACTAGTAAACATAAGTGTGTATTGATCCGTGAATAAATAAACCATGGACATGTCATGTTAGGGAATAATTGTTATCCTCATGGTAAATATGGATAAACCATATTGAAATGTGTTGCAGTAGTCTTAAATTATCAGTGGCCCTCAAAATGCATTCACAAGTTAAATTGATTCGAGTATGAATCTTCCAGGTTTGTGTAGATCATATATGCATGACAAGCTCCGTTGAACGCTGCACTAGGCGTGTCTATAGAGTTAAGATTTAACGGAGATCTTTCTGATTTCTCACACAATGAAATCTAATGGCACTGCAAAAGACGCAAAGATTTAAACTAAAATAACCGCACATCAATCAACAGTTAAAAAAATAAAATAAAACTCCTATTTACCAATAAAAGTTGACAATTAGCAAATAATGTATGACTGAGGAATAAATATCAGGCTGGTCCCTGCAGATGAAGGTTTCTACTTAGGAACGTCAGGAGCATGCCTAAGTAAAATAGTTTCAGAAAACATTTTGCACACAGTAAAAACAAATTGACATGAAAAGAAAATGCATTCATTAGTGTTGACAACCAGTGTTTCTGACCCCCAACCTAAAAGGAGCAAGAACTCGCTTCATCAGAGCCAAAATCTGGAAAGAAAACATCTGAATGCAAAGGAGTATCCTCTACCACTCTACTAATAGTTGGAAACTGACTAAGCAACTGCATGGTATTAGCATCAAAATGATGTGCTCAATCTGTGAACCACAACTAGCAATAGTATGTTTAAATACGCCTAAATGTCTAAGTGCACTAAATAATCGATTGTTCTTATGCATGTGAGGATACTCAACTAGTTAATAATTCCTATGACAGAGAAAAGAACTTGGTTTACTCCCTGAGACACATATTTTTCAGAACTTATATAGAACATTTCCCTTTTAGAAAAAGTAGAAAACTCAACCGTAGCTCCTGCACCAAAAATTGAACCCCCTAATTAACTGCAGTGTTCTAAATGCTGAACGGTTTCTTGAAATTACAGGAAAACAAGAAGGGGGGAAAACTAACAAAAAAGAAACAACCTCTCACTTAGAAGTGCATGCTTAGAATCCAGCAATAGCTAATAAAGCTTATATCCCAAAAGAAGGCCTCCCAACACTACAAACACATCACAAGAAACAGGAACTCAAGAAACTTGTAGTAGAAGGCACCAAAGATAGCAAAGACTATAAGATTTATGAACATGTGTTGTAGATATTCAACATACCTCACAATACTTGGTCCAATCTACCAAGTCCTCAATAAGCAAAAAGAGCAAAGAAAGACACCGCAGAGATCAAAACAAAAGCAACATCACTCGGAACGATCCCCGACGACCCGCTCACCATAGGCGGAGAAGGAGCCAGGCTGGGCTCCTGTGCGCTGGCCATGGCCAACACCACAAAGAACAACACTAATAGCAAAGGGGCCTTCATTGAAATCTCCATTGAAGTAGTTTGTTTTGATGTACATTTGGAGGGTATTTATAGAAAAATACTGTGAGAATAAAATCTTGCTTGCTAAAGCTTCACGCTTGGAGTAGCCATTAAGTGTGTACATGTGTCGAGATGCATTTGGGTGAGGGTGAAGGATGGTCCAACAGACCCTCGAAGAAAATAGTATAGGGTCGCTTTTGCTTGGCAAAAGACAAAGGTGAAGACGAGGGTACAGCTTCGCTATGATTGGAAAAGGAGTCTGAATTGGCTAATTTAGATTAATCGGTAATCATTACATTAATGGGGGTTAATGGAAACATATATGACTGTATCATCTCGAACACAGGCGACGGTGAAATTAATGATGCTGTTTAATATGTAATTCTGTCTATCTGGACCTCTAGAAACTTCTCTATTACAATTTGTTTTAATCTATGACACACCTTGTCAAAGAAAATTCCTACATTATTATTTGGGTTGTGTGTAAATTGAAATTCAAAGGTGGTTCCTATAGAATTACTCTGAAATTCAAAGGTGAGCATTAGAATAGCATCCTCATTTCCATGTTGATATGCAATTTCCACGTTCAGGCCTAGACAAGGACCTAGATTCAAAAGAACAGTAATAATATAAATAAATCATATGCTTTTGGTACACCTATATACTTAGCTCCTACTAAAGAATATGAGAGATGATGATCACTCATGAACATATAATCATCAAGTGAATAATATAATGAAGCCTATGCCATGATTGACGCTAAAAATTAGTCTATACTTGACTATTGTTGCTCCTCATTTCCATGCTTAAGGCAATTTGTCTATAATCGAACTTTTTCCAGTGAACAATTCAACATAACCTAAACAACAGTACGTCTAATACAGTACACCCATCCGAAACCTACCCAACACCCGAGTTCAATGATATTAACACATCAATTAATTGAAAAGGTTATATTACAATAAACTATCCACCAAACTATCCACCAAAAAACATAACAAAAAAACAACTAATATAGATCAATATTCTCTAAATAATTCACAAGCTTAATCCAGAGACCATGGAAAATTGAGGTAATGCACATACATGAGCTAACTATCTTCCTCCTGTATAAAAATAGAACAAGTGATCTGATTCTTACCTGCGCTAAGCAATTCACGGTAATATTAAGTGTGTCCCTTCAACAAGTGTAAAATCTGCAAAAATAAATTGCAGAAAGAGAATTATACTAATTTATGAATTCTGGTCAAAAATATAGAACAAAGAAATTAATTCAGAAAAAGGCATCATCTTTCACGCATGCAGATAGAGATCTCCATTACCAATCGAACCATAGTTGGTATATAGAAGAAGAAATAGAGAGGTGAAAGCTCGAACCCCAAAAATCTCAATTTTGATCTAGGGTTAGGGTTTGGTGGAAGTGGAGGGGATTGAGAGGGAGCTCGGTAGAGAAATCAATCGAGAGAACAAAGTTTGAATCTAGGATATAGGGAGTCAGTGGAACTGGAGATAGAGGATCGCGAGGATCTCACCGTTGTCGATGATTTTCATCGTCGCCGGAGGTGAGATTAGGGCTTGCAAGCCGTCATCGGTGATCGTTGTCGTCGCCGCTTGGATCTAGGAGTCAGGATTTTGGTGGACTGGAGAGAGAGCGATTGAGAGCGGAAGTGGAGAGAGAGATCGCGAGAGTGTCGGGGTCGAGAGAAGAAACGAGCAGAATTGTAAATGACAGGGTGTGGGTAGGGATTTAGAATTCTGGGTCTACTATGGGTTTAAAATGTTAAGGGATTTAGGCCAATATCCAATATTCAAATTTTTTTGAATCCAAACAATAGAATTGGGCCAATTATAGTATTTGAAATGAAATACTTTCATACGGGCAGTGTATTAAATATCGGCCGATATATCGATTTTGATGCCCTTCCGATACAATATTTATGAAAAAAATATCATTTTTCGATTTTTACCACATTTTCCGATTTATCGGAAATATCAGCCGATATTTCATTGAGAAAATATCGGTCGATATTGGCTAATATCCAAATGAAAAGGATTATTGCGTTTGGGTTTGGGTTTGGTTCCCACCATACCCGAAAACTTAATAAATTCCCAAACCCAAATACCTTAAATCCCTAGTCAATGTCATATTTCTCCTCCCTCTTCGTTCGGCACTCCAGCTCAAAAACGCTAGGAGATTTCATGTACGTATCTCTCTCCTCTCTCTCCACTCTCTTTCCCTTCTCCAGTTCTCCTCTCTCAGCTCCTCCTCAGACCCCTTTGTCTCTCTTCCTCTCTCTCTCCCCCCTCAACTTCTCTCTTTGTCTACCTCTCTCTTCCTCTCTCTCCTCTGTTCATGTCTTCTCTCTCACTTTCTCTCTCTCACAGACCTCTACCTGTATCTAATGTCCATAAACGTCGTATATCATTATTCATAATGCATTTTTTTTATGTTTAGAATACATTAAGTATGTTTTGATTACATATTACAATGTTATGTTACATATGAACATCATCCGATATGACACCCCGATATTTTTTACGCATCCCCGATTTCCGCAATCAGATATGGAATTTGGCCATCTGATATTTCTGATATTTTCAATATTTAATACATTGCATATGGGCACTGAAACTGTGAGTCCATATCAGTAATCTTCCTTAAGTGTTACTGCAACAACTTAAAGATGCTCTGATATCTATGATCTATCAATGTTATGGCACTCAGTACTCTTATGATTAGTAACTACTGACTAATGACGTTTGGCTGCATGTAAGTTTTAGTAAATCCATGAAGAAGACTTAGAAAAAGAATACAGAGAACACCCTACTTAAAGAATATTTAGAATAATGTAGATAATCATCACTAAACTGGTATTCTAATGTTTTGATCATCTTTTGAGAAAAAGAAACTGTTATTCAAAGAGATGGAGGTTGCATGCTTCTATTGGTACAATTAGAACGGTTTGTTAAAATTTTCCAAATTAAAAAACTACCAAACAACATTATCTACTCCCTGTCTGATGAAAAACATTTTTCAACAGTATTGTTCAGCTTCTTCAATGTAATGAAACATACCTAAATTTTCATTCTTACAAGCATGCGGCACCAATATGAAGGTTACAAAAATATGAAGGTTACAAAAAAAATCTTTCTCCAAAACGGCACCAATATGAAGGTTACAAAAAAAATCTTTCTCCAAAACACAAGTTAAGACTCCAAGCATAATTCGCTAGGACTACAGTTTTGACATGCTATCCAAACCCCACAATTTTGACGGACTTTTGGTTCAATTGCTCCTAAACTTTCAGATTGAGACAACTTTAAGATCAATTATACAAAGCTACCATGAAATTGAATAGCTTTAAGAAAACTAGTACATCTGCATAATCATCTAAGTAAAGATCATGAAACAGAGGAAAACTAGTGAACACATTTTCTTGTTTCCTGACAAAATGGGAATATTTCTCATTGCTTGAAATGAAACAATCAATCAAATATCTAGTACAGCTAACATGAGAAATGTAGTTCCTCAAATCTATGAATTCCGTTAAAGCTTTTCAATCAGACCAAATACTTATAGCAGACTATCCTTCTTAATTTTATAGTCTCTTTGAAACTTATATCATCAATAGGAAAAATTAACTTCAGAAGTAAACTTAGCATCACTAGTAAAAATAACATCTTACATCCACAAATACCATGGTATAATCACTGGTTATGACAATGTTAAGCACACAGTGACCACATCATTAAGGTTTCACAATGAGATGACAAAAATATCTTTTCCCAATTACAGTTAGATGAGCATACAGATGCATACTGACACCAGTTACACTAAAATGTAACGCAGTAATCTGGCAAGTACACACAAAAGTAAAACAATTTAAAAATTCCGATGATAAAAAGTTAATTAAAAAAAAAACACTCACGTTGATACGATTTAAAGCTCTTTCACGACTTGAATACCCATGCTATTGGCAGTACCAATAATAGACTTGCATATAGCCTCAATCGACATGTGCTGACTACCCGGGTCAGTTTGCTTCAGCTTCGCAATCTCATAAACATGCTTAAGAGTTATACTGGATACACCAATGTGACCAGGCCGAGTGCTTCCTGTCTCAATTCCAGCTGCTTTTTTAAGATACCAAGTGACTGAAGGAGACTTGACGGTGAACTCAAAAGTGTTGTCTTTGAAAGCTGTGATTGTGACTGCCATTGGTGTATCGGGCTTGTACTTCTGAGTCCTGGCGTTGAAATCCTTGCAGAATGCCATTAGGTTTAGACGATACTGACCAAGGGCGGGTCCCACTGGTGGGGCTGGTCGAGCAGCTCCAGCTGGGACAGTGAGCCGAATTGTGGCTGAGACAGGGCGACGAATTGCAACGTCTTTCAAGATTGACATGATCTCTGCAAGAACAAAACAAAGTTAATGAAATTATATCAAATTTTCAGAAGTTACCATGTGTAGGATTTATCTTCAGTTTGAATAGGAAATACGCCATAAAAGATTTACCATCAATACATATTAAGTGTCTCCAAATAGGCTGTTTGTTTGGACGAATGTGAATTAGGAAATCTAACAATATCAGATTTTTTTTCCCTCAAAATACTCACTCTCTTTTTAAATATAGATTGCTTGGTGTGAAAACGGATCAGATATGTCAATTTATCATATATTATTTGTTTACTAGTCATCTCTACACATACGAATACAGATTTTTTTCAGTAAGAGAAACTTATATCCGTATCTGCCAATGTTACAGAAAGCACTAGGCGGGCAAGGCCTCCTAGACGCCTAGGCGTTTGACTATTTTTAAATTAAATAATTATAATAATTGATGAAAACATGAATTAAATTCATAGAAAATTGCAAAATGAACTAAATAGCAATCTTAACGGCGTACTAAAACAATAATGTTAAAATTAACAGTGAGCTAAAGCTAAAGTTGAACAAACTTAACTATAATAATCATACATTTGGACTAAAGAAATAACTAAGCAGTGAAATGTTAATAAAATTAAGAAACAGTGAATAAGATTACAAAATAGTGAATGAAATTAAAAAAGTAAAAAATAAGAACAATTAACCTTCAATAGAGACGGAGATGGACGCGAGAGAGAGATGATCGAGAGGTCGGTGGAGCCGGAGATGGGACGGGGGACGAGCTGACGAGGGATGGTGGAGATGATTAGGGTTTTTTTTTTGGGTTCAGAGAACGGACGTAGAGAGGAAGAGTAAAGAAATCAGGGATTAGGGTTTTTTTGGGTTTTAAGTTGAGTTAATGGGTCGGGTTTCATTACAGGTCGGGTTTTTATGTTCTGGGCTACTTTTTGGCTGTGGGCTTGTGGTTTGGGCTTTTTTTGGTTGCTGAACTGAGCCAAAAAATCAGTTTTTTTTAATAAAAGCTAGGCGGCCCGCCTAACGCCTAGATGGTCCCGACGCCTAGGCAGGCCTAAATTTAGACGGAAATGTGTCCACCTACGGCTAGGCTGTTTTTTAAAACACTAAAGATCATATAATGAATTTGGGCATCTACATTTAGGATTCAGATCCCCTCTAATTAGGTATTAATTGGAGAGAGTCCAATTACCCCCAACCTCCACTGCCAATTTCAGTTTCAAACGATAAACTCACGTAGAAATTCCACTAGCATAATAGTAGTTTTCAAGAAAACGGTTTTCAATAGAAAAAAGCCACTCACCTTGTTGTAACAGTGCGAATTCTATGTGGCTTTATCTTATTCCTTAAAATTGGAATGGAGGATAAGGATTGAGGTACTTTGAATCTCTCAAATTAGCACATAAAAAAAGCCCTACGATTATGGCATAAGATCTTTTGAGAGTGAAAAAAAGAACTCGACACTAATATGAACTTTCCCACAGGAAAAGGTGTATATAGACATGAGAGCATGAGAGATTATTTAATGAATTGAGAGCATCAAGGATTAAGATATATAATCAACGAAATTTTGAAATTAAAAAGACGAACTAATCATCAATACAAACTTCGTAGGCAGGATAATCTCAGATATCATGATAAACAAACAAAGACAAAAATTTGAAAGAAAAAATAAATAAAAATTGTCAATTTTAAGCATAGAAAGACGAGAAATTGCACAGGAATATGAGAGCAATTACCAAATTGAGCATTGATCCTGCAAGGAGATCCCATGGAAGTCAACAATAGAAGACGATGAAGAGGCTGCTAGGATTTGGTTCGGGGAATCGGATAGGATTTCGGCCAAAGATGAGATTTTTGGAACACTTCTTTTGGGTCTCAAAATAGGGAAACTTTTTTAAGTTGATGAAAGAATAGTCGGGTTGGAGTTCGAATCGGAATATGATAAGGGTGTTTTTGATAACTCACCGAAAAACTGAGTCATAACCGATCCTGACACAATTTTATAATCAGTTTTAGTTTGGATCAGGATATGGGTAGTCTAAACTAAAACTGGTTTAGTTGTTACTATTTGGCTTTAAAAACTGGGTTATAATTGCCCCCTCCTCCCTTTTTTCTTTTTTTTTTTTCTTTTTCTTTTTTTTTTGTCAAACAAAGTCTTGACCTAGTTTTTAAGAGTTGTTAAACACACCAAAACACTCTGTCCATGTTTTTTTAGTGAGGTTATTTTAAAATAGTCTCGACCCATCATTTGAGCCCATGTTTGTTTCTTCATTCGGCTTAGACTATTTTTAAGTTGGAAAGCCATGTTTAGGTTGGGGACTTATTTAATCCTTAGATTAATTTAACTCACTATATTAATGGGATACAATAATTCAATAGACTATAGTGAGTTAAATTCTAATTTGTTTGGTTCAATTTGTTATTAACATATTTAATGCCTAGGTCATATTTGGGCACTTGTCATTGGGACATAACACTGAATATCCAACATGTCCTTCTTCCTGCAACGCATGACTTTTGTTAAATCTGAGACTTTGCAATCATAATCACTAACATATTCAAATTTTAAAATCAATTAATACATAAAAAAAACATAAGATAATACTACATTAAGCATTTAAAAGCAATTAACAAAAAAATTACTTATTATACAAGTATATATATGACGCAATTTGTAAGAGGAACTAGTTTCAGACCCTAGAATGCAGTGTGTGTGTGTCTATATATATATATATATATATATATATATATATATATATATATATATATATATATATATATATATATATATATATATATATATATATATATATATATATATATATATATATATATAGTATTAAGCATTTAAAAGCAATTAACAAAAAATTACTTATTATACAAGTATATATATGACGCAATTTGTAAGAGGAACTAGTTTCAGACCCTAGAATGCAGTGTGTGTGTGTCTATATATATATATAGGAATCCCCTCATATGTCAATGATACCCATTAATCTATATATATATATATATATATATATATATATATATATATAGAGAGAGAGAAATCTTCTATAAACTTAAGTTTATAGGGAATAGTCATACACCAACTTTTCTATCCATTGATATTGCCTTGGGGATTTGTGCATCTCTTGATGGCACAAATCTAAAGCAACATCAATGGATGAAAAAGTTGGTGTATACTATTACCTATAAACTTAAGTTTATAGAGATTTGCTATATATATATATATATATATATATATATATATATATATATATATATATATATATATATATATATATATATAGAGCAAGACTCTATGAACTTAAGTTCATATGAATAGTGATGCATCAACTTTTTATCCACTCATTTTGCCTTGAGATTTGTGATGCACAAATCTAAAAGTGGCATTTATATCTTTCACGGATCCCAAAGCAAGATGAGTGGTTAGAAAAGTTGGTGCACCATTATTCATTATGAACTTAAGTTCATAAACTTGCTCTCTCTCTCTCTCTCTATATATATATATATATAGAGAGAGAGAGAGAGAGAGAAATCTTCTATAAACTTAAGTTTATAGGAATAGTCATACACCAACTTTTCTATCCATTGATATTGCCTTGGGGATTTGTGCATCTCTTGATGGCACAAATCTAAAGCAACATCAATGGATGAAAAAGTTGGTGTATACTATTACCTATAAACTTAAGTTTATAGAGATTTGCTATATATATATATATATATATATATATATATATATATATATATATATATATATATATATATATATATATATATAGAGCAAGACTCTATGAACTTAAGTTCATATGAATAGTGATGCATCAACTTTTTATCCACTCATTTTGCCTTGAGATTTGTGATGCACAAATCTAAAAGTGGCATTTATATCTTTCACGGATCCCAAAGCAAGATGAGTGGTTAGAAAAGTTGGTGCACCATTATTCATTATGAACTTAAGTTCATAAGAGCCTTGTTTCTCTCTCTCTCTCTATATATATATATATATATATATAGAGAGAGAGAGAAATCTTCTATAAACTTAAGTTTATAGGGAATAGTCATACACCAACTTTTCTATCCATTGATATTGCCTTGGGATCCATGAAAGATATGAAGCCCATTTTGAGATTTGTGCATCTCTTGATGGCACAAATCTAAAGGCAACATCAATGGATGAAAAAGTTGGTGTACTATTCCCTATAAACTTAAGTTTATAGAGATTTGCTATATATATATATATATACTAGTTTTTATGCACGTGAAATGCACCGGTTAAATATCATAATTATTTTATTTTTAGTTTATATATATATATATATATATATATATATATATATATATATATATATATATATATATATATATATATATATATATATATATATATATATATATATATATATATATATATATATATAGAGCAAGACTCTATGAACTTAAGTTCATATGAATAGTGATGCATCAACTTTTTATCCACTCATTTTGCCTTGAGATTTGTGATGCACAAATCTAAAAGTGGCATTTATATCTTTCACGGATCCCAAAGCAAGATGAGTGGTTAGAAAAGTTGGTGCACCATTATTCATTATGAACTTAAGTTCATATGAATAGTGATGCATCAACTTTTTATCCATTGATTTTACATTGAGATTTATGCTAGCATGTGATAAAAATAAATGTACAAATCTTAAAGATAGCATTGATGTGGATACAAGTTTGAAGCTTTTTTAATTTATGGTTTTCCTTTCTAATTTATGGTTTTCCTTGCATTGTACACGACAGAGTTCTTTGACCTATTCAATACAATTTATTTGATTTGACTTGTGTTGATTGTATGCAATCTGCAGTGTGAATGCCATTTTATTATCTAATAAGTGATGTCATATATCTCTTATAATTTAAGAATCTTGGTTTTGAAAAATGCTTTGTGGCATCTCACTGCATCTCTAATTATTATTTATAGCACAACTTTTAGATTGAAAAAAACGATATCGTGGATGATCCTAGAGTGTCTCGTTTGACTCTTTGCAAGGAGAAGAAGCAAGCCTAGTCTGCCTAGATCCAACTATATGTAAATAATAATCAAATATTTTGTTTGCCATAACACTTTCTGTTATGTTTACGGTTTGATGTTTTTCTCTAATAGAATTTATGAAGCCAATCACAAGCAGTTGGGATAAAGGCTTAGTTGTTGTTGTTGTATTTTCTCAAATAAAAATATATTTTATGTGTGTTAAACACTAAAATAATATTTATATATATATATATATATATATATATATATGTGTGTGTGTGTGTGTGTGTGTGTGTGTGTGTGTGTGTGTGTGGAAAGGGTAGGGTTACAATACACCTAGGGTGTAACTAACTTAGTTACACCTATCTTTAAAATACATGTTTGACCATCGATATTAACGATCAATACCATTTATGAAGCCAATCACAAGCAGTTGGGATAAAGGCTTAGTTGTTGTTGTTGTATTTTCTCAAATAAAAATATATTTTATGTGTGTTAAACACTAAAATAATATTTATATATAAACTCTATATAAATGAAATTATTATCTAAGACTCATCTAAACTATTTTTCTTGCATTTTAAATTCACGGAAGGAAAAAAATGATATCTGATAGAATTAAGGGGAAAAATATGATATCTGATAGAATTATATGCATGAGATAGAATTTGAAATCATCAATTCTAATTGCTCAAATCGATAACCCCATCATAAAATATTCGTCCAAAGAATAAATTATGCACTGTAGTTTCTCAAATGAAATTATATTTCGGCAAGATACTAACTACATTTCTCCCTATATTTTGAGTCTCCATCAACTTCAAGTCTTTTCAATCAACCCGTAGTTCCTGTTCATTACTATAACCCAACCCATTTTCTAAGAGGAGGGGTATCATTCTCATCATTACATCAATCACATTCCTCTTTTCTATATATTGGACCCATGAAATTGCAAAAAAATAATTTCATGTGGGTCTCAATGCACTATAGAGAGAGAAAGGGTGTGGTTGATGGTGTGGTTGAGGGTGTGCTCCTATCATTATTTATTTTCTAATAATTCTTCTTAGTCATGAACTATTCCCTAAAAAAATAGGTAATTATTCATGAGTTGATTTCAATTCTTTGTTACATAAATTTTTTAAAATTGTAATATTTGTTAAATGAGCTACCAAGAGATAGAGTGATGAGGTCCACACATTTTGACGTGATTAGCAAATTAGGCCTCACAATATGGCTATCTCTTCGTAGCTCATTTAGCAAAATAAGTCGTCATCTCATATATATATATATATATATATATATATATATGTGTGTGTGTGTGTGTGTGTGTGTGTGTGTGTGTGTGTGTGTGTGTGGAAAGGGTAGGGTTACAATACACCTAGGGTGTAACTAACTTAGTTACACCTATCTTTAAAAATACATGTTTGACCATCGATATTAACGATCAATACCATTTATTGTGATCTACATGTCACCAAATGAGCGTGGATCAAAAATCATGTGGTTTGGAATGTTCTATCCTATAATTCAAGCAACTCAAAATAATGGGTATTTTAAACCGTTATAGATCGTTCATTTCTAGGTCATTAAATGTATAAACTAGAAAAATCTTATCTATGTGATTTTTGATCTCCGTGAAATTTTGAACACATAGATCACAATAAACGATGTTGATCGTTAATATCTACACTCAAACATGTACTTTTACAAAGTGAGTGTAACTAAGTTAGTTACACCCTAGGTGTATTGTAACCCTACCCATATGAAAATAATGTATATAGGGTGGTGGCTCATTTTTATAAATTGTGCTACCACCCACTTACATGTGAGCCCCCTACCCATCACATCATCGCGATGTGATGGGTAGGGGGCTCACATGTAAGTAAGTGGGAGCTCATTTTACTAAATGAGCCGCCACCTCATATCACTACTCCATATATATATATATATATATATATATATATATATATATATATATATATATATATATATATATATATATATATATATATATATATATATATATATATATATATATATATATATATATGTTGACTACAATCCACTTAAGTGGATAAGCAAAAGTGTCATCCTAACTTTTTCTCCCTTGGATTTCCTTGGGATCCATGAAAGATGTGAGCTCCATTTTTTATTTGTTCCTACTACAAATCTCAAGAGAAGATGAAGGGTTAAAAAGTTAGGAGGATGAGTTCCTCTATTCACTTAAGTGGATCATAGCAAGCATATATATATATATATATATATATATATATATATATATATATATATATATATATATATATATATATATATATATATATATATATATATATTTATATATTTATATATAGAGAGCAAGGCTCATATAAATTTAAGTTGATAGGAATATTCATCCACCAACATTTCTATCCATTGATGTTGCCTTGGGATCCGTGAAAGATATAAAGCCCACTTTGAGATTTGTGTGCATCTTGATTTCACGGATCTCAAAGCAAGATCAATGGATATAAAAGTTGGTGGACACTCCTCCCTATCAACTTAAGTTTATAGGAGCTTTGCTCTATATATATATATATATATATATATATATATATATATATATATATATATATATATATATATATATATATATATATATATATATATATATATATATATATATATATATATATATATATATATATATATATATATATATATAATTTTAGTTTATATTATTTATTATACTTTATATTATCTAATATCCTATCCGTCTTATCATATATAGTGCGCCACGATCATCCGTTGCATTTCTGAGACCGCTCCATAAGTCAAGCCCGATGTCAAAAGGGAGAGAAGGCATGGCTTCTGTCCCTCAATGACAGGGGCCCCTCCATTGGTGATTATGCTAAGAAATGGGGAAAGTATGTGGGGGAGGAGAGCCGCGGGTACAGCAGTTATCCACTCCATTTAGAATGGGGTGATGAACATAATAGGTCGTTTGACGATTTCTTTATAAGATGTCAGGTATAAATATATTTATATTTAGATTTATCCAATTAATTTGTTATCATTTGGTACATAAGTTTTTAATCATGTGACACATTTATTAAATATGCAGAAGCATTATGAGTTTCTCCCCCTGGATCCTGATCGCCCTCCCTCCCATCATATTGTTTACCGAGAAATGAAGTCAAATGCAGGAGAGGGTCCGATATAATAGATGTCAGGTAAAAAAAAGAGTGTTATATACCATGGAAAAATACTCCCGAAGCGGAGAGGGAGGCTCTTTCTATGATTGATAGAGACGCATGGGATGATTTGTGCAAGTATTATGCTTCAGAGGACAAGGAGATGTATAATTTAAACTAAATCAAGTGTTTAGTTGGTAATTAGTTTTGCCTTTGTTTGATTGCAAATCTAAATATAACAATGATGTGCAGGAGGAGGCAAGACGTAATGCGGAGAATCGGGCATCAAATTTGCATGGTAGAGCAACCTATGTAGGTGGCTCGAGGAACATGTGTCGAGCTATGGGTGCATTGGTAAATTTTGTTCTTAAAGCTATTTAAAATTCATATTATATATTTCTTAATGATATGATCGATTATACAACATATATTTTTGGTGAATTGCAGAAAGGTCAAATAATTGAGGATGGTGGTACACCTACACTATTGAAACTGTATTTGGGTACCCACTCGTCATCAGTAGATAAGATCACCGGAGAGTATATATACCCGGACAACGGCACTAAGGAGTATTGTGTAAGTGTGAATATGTTTCTTTTATCCTATCTCAGTGTAATCTTTGGCCTTTATACTTTGAGTTTGTTTCCTTAAATTCTTTTTTATTTGTAAATTTTATCTATCAGTAAAGTATTATGGCACTGCAGTTAAAACCCATGCACCTTGATCAAATGGAAAGGTGCCCAAAGAAGATCAGGACTCTGCATTTCCTAACTAACCTGTTGCTGTTGGAGTTGACCTTTTCCTGTGTGCATCTATGACTAACTAACAATGCTAAGTGCAAATAAATGTGGAATATGACATGATGAGATAAAAGAATGGTGAACTTGGATGTATTTTTAGTGCAAATAAATGTGAAATATGACATGATGTGATAAAATAAATGTGGCAAAGACTTGTTCTTAGTTTATAGAAACGGCGTTTCCTATTTTAAGGTTTTCAAGCTCAACTCAAAGGGCAAGTGGAGAAGGGTGTGGACAATTGGAGACATGACCATCTTCATTGGTATTAATCAATCTGTGTCTCTCTCAGCTACTGATTTCCCCGATATTCTAAAGCCCAACTCCATTTATTTCACTTGGAATCTTGAGCAATGTTATGTGGACGGCGTAGGGGTTTTTAGTTTGCACGGTGGAAAAAATAAACTTTCCAAGCTTACAAATAAACAGGACATGCCCGATTGACCTGATTCTGCATCACCTTTTGGTTCAAACCGGTAACTAATCTTAAAACTCCACCTCAAGGTATGAAAAGTATCAACATCACTCTCTTAATCTTAAAATCGTGTGTGAAAATGTTCATTGGTTTTGTAGCAAGAATTTGCAGTGCCGTGACATTTAAATTACAAAATATGTTAATCACATTGCATTTTTAGAATCAACCGTGCATTATTATTCTGCATATATACATTTTTTTTTTGCATGATGGTTAAAAACATGTGAACTTAGTGAATGTATTGGCTTACTAAATCATTGGTATGCACTTTATATGAGCATATAAGCTTATATTAAGCCATATGAAACTAGGTTTGTTAGTTTTGTGCTAGTATCATCAATGACTATTCTTTCATTTTCCGATATCTAGGTGTGGATTTTTCTTAAATATATCTACTTTTGCATTGTTGACTTATATTTGAATACTTTATATGATGTAGAGTCGGGTCATCGAGAAGGCAACCTCATCAGGGGTCGATTCTACCACAGAGGACGATCCACTTTCTTTCACCCAGATGTTAGATTCCCTACACGAAGGGCATCACGGTGGTTATGAGAGAGCTATGGGCATTGGTGCCACTTGGTCTTATTTGAGGGCGTCCTCCATACCGAAATTGGCACTTCTAATCAGGAGCTACGTCGCGAGTTGCCTGATCTTAGATCTCGGGTAGCTGAGATCGATAGTCTTATGGAGGAGCTTAGGTCTCAGATGCATTGGATTAATAACAATTTGGTACATATGCTAATATACACATGTACACTGGCATACTCAAATATACATACATTTAATACCCATACACACATACACATACACAGACTTAACACTCAGACATATACACAACGTATACACTCATACATTGCTATTACTTTATAGGTTAATTCTCAGAACGATCGTCCTGCTCCCACTCCTATTGATCCACCGTCTTTTACTCGTCCTGCTCTAATTCCTCAGCCCGCTACTGATATACCACCTTCTGCTCGTCCTGCTTCGACTACTCACGCTTCTACTTCTAATGCTCAAGGTTCAGCTCATGGTTTATCACAGGAGAATATTGCTAGGATGTTTGCAGACTTGAGGCGTCCGGGCTTGTCCCAAGAGGACATTCTCCGAGGAATTTCTTCCGTTCCTTGATTGGATGGATCAGGCCACTCTTGTTTTATTTTGGATTTTAGAGACATTTTGGATATTAGAGACAAATATATAATATGTATTTTGTATTTGTGTATATTTTTGGGGAGGCAGAGACTTTGTCAGCTTCTTGTGTTTTTGTTTAGTTGATTGTATGGGTTGAATGCTTTTATTATATATACATATTATAAGTTTTCGATTGTATGTGTATATATATGTTTTCTATTTCATTGTGAGATATTGAGTTATGTCATTGTGTGAGATGTATATTAACTGTAAACAGGTAGCTAAACAAAGCAGCTAAAATATTAAAAATGTCAAAATCAACTGTCCAAACGGGTTTACCCGTTTGGACCAATAACTGTCCAAACAGATAAAACCGTTTGGACTAATAACTGCCCAAACAGTGATGACCGTTTGGACAAATATTAGTCCAAACGGGTGTGACAGTTTGGACAATTATCAGTCCAAACGGTTTTATTCGTTTGGACTAGTATCAATCCAAACGGTTACAACCGTTTAGACAATTATTAATTGGCCAAACGGTTGCAACCGTTTGGGAGGCAGTCCAAACGGTTTGAACCGTTTGGGCGACCGTTTGGGTAGAGTCATCCCCAACGGCTTCTGCCCAAACGGTTTTTTGGTTAGTCCAAACGGTTGTAACCGTTTGGAATCATATTTGTCTAAACAGTTTGAATCGTTTGGACTGCCCTGTTTTGTACTAGTGTAGATTTTACGTTGAATTTTTTACGCAAATGTGTTAGTAGCTTTTTAATCTGAGAGTTTGTGAAAAAAATTAAATTTGGACAGTCCTTTCCATTATTTCCATCCTCAATGCAAAATACAAATTCCAGATTATGCCTATTGGAAAAGGAGCTTACAGGACCGTTTGGCGAGGCAATTCTCACTTTATTTATTTCGGGGGAAATGTTAAGATTTTTTATTTAATTTCTAAATTTTGGATTAGTTTGGCACCAAATTCAGAGAAGGGGGAGCAATTGATGATCGAGAAGATAAGAAATGCTTTTGTTAGTCGATGCAAAGAGGACGTTGGAGGGAGAACAAGTTGCTCGGGTACACGGATCATGATATGTCCGAGTCATTACTATTATCTTCTTAAATTACAGTTTTTTGTTAAAAGAGTATGAGAGGAGAAACCATTTTTGCCTTTTTATGGAAGAAAAGAAGTAGAATGATTGTAAAGTTAGTTGTATATCTTATTGGAAATTTTTATAGGAATGATAAAATAAAAACCCTTGGTATCTGAGAAGATAATGCATGGATGTTATAATCTCTCATAAATAGTACTATAAAATTAGTTATATAGGAAAAATGTAGATTCCATAAGGGCATTTATTAAATATGCCTTTTCAGTTATGCAGTAAATATGTAGAAAATGTGTAAAAGAGCAGTTATCTAACATAAAATGTAGAAAATATGTAGATTAATTCTAAAAGGTTATTTATTTAAGCATTGCCTTTGAAGTTCCCTGACCTTCTACATAACACGAGGCCAAGCATAAAAGCAGAAAGTATATGATCAATTGTTAAAAGAAGCAGATACACAAACTTTCGTATACGCAAGTTCTTCAACTTCTATATAAATGGAAATTCATGATGTAGGGAAGGGCATGAAGAGACTCATGAACCGATGATTTTTTTTTTTAAAGGTAAAACGCAGAGCAAGTCGCCCTGCTATGATATATGTTATAGACCAAAATATTTACAAAGATAATGCATAGCAAATTCCATAACCTGTTATTATTTATAAAAAAAAGACGAATTTAACCATTTAATCGTGTCCTAGAGAGTGAGGAGCAGGCCAATGGTCGTCACCCATCGCAACCTAAGGTCAACTAAATAGCAATTCACCCCTGTTATAAATGCAAGTATTTGCTAAATCAAAAGCATCATCACAATACACAACAAAAACAATTCATCATCTCAACAGTTTTACAACCCAAAAGAGAAGAGAAAACAAGACAGCTACACATTGTTCACCGCCATACCGACTTCATCCTCTTCATCACTGGCTTCCATTTGTGTAGAAATATTATGGGTCTCCATCGCAGGCGTGATGACCCTAGCCATCTTTTGTGCCCCTGTCCAAAGTTTAAGAAAATAAACACAATTATCAAATATATTGTTCGATTCAATTGCTTCCCCCTTGAAAATTAAATCATTCCGAACCCTCCATATACACCAGCAAATTGTTGGAAATATTAGATTCCATAGCATCCTCGATAAATAATTAGAAAATAAGTTTATATTGATATTGATAATAGTTGAAAAATTATGCTTAGTGAGATTTAATGCCATCTTTTCAAAGAAATAGTTACAGACTTCTTGTGCAGCTGAGCAATTAAAAAAAAGGTGATCAATCGTCTCCTCCGAAACATAACAAAAGTCTCAAGTCGTATTACATGTCCATCGTTTTTAGATAATTGCATTTTTGTTTGAAGTCGTCCTTTATTGAGGAGCCAAAAGAAAACTTTAACCTTCGAGGGCAGAGGAGACTCATGAACTGGCCTTGACACTAGCTATATATAATATAGAAAATGAGTAACATGTTGTGATGTTGGCATCTAACTCGCTTGGCACGGAATGGAGTCAAGTGAGAATGGAAAGAAAGTGGGAATGGAATGCTAATTCTCATTCTCATGTTTGGGCGCGTTTAGAGAATGAAACGGGAATGACAATCTTATTCTCATTTCTACGTTTGGTATCATTTATTCACAAGTGAGAATAAAATTTAGTTTTCTAATAATGCCCATGTCCAAAATTAATATAAACTATAGTATCTATATTTTAAAATTTTATATGCATAAACTATCACATTCAATGATTATTAGAAATATCCAAATTCTAATCAAAATCCATAAAATAATACGAGCAAAATAATAAGAGCAAAATAATACGAGCAAGGTCGAACAAGTGTTTTAATATTTTATATCTATTTGTATATTTATGCGAGCATCTAATAATATTTTTCTATAAAAATAATTTTTCATATGGAAATTTATATCTATTCGTATCTTTTAAGGAGGGTATAATCGGGAATTATTTGATTATTTTCATTCCCACTTAAGTGGGAATATCAATTCCTTGTTAAATGGTTGGGAATGACAATTCTCACATAAAGTGGGAATTGATAAGAAGTGGGAATAGCAATTCTAGTATCTAAAAATACATCGTGTTTGGTAGGCGTGAATAAAAAGTGGGAATTGCATTCCATTCCCACTTATTCCCGCGTACGAAACGAGGCGTAAATGACATGCACCTCCACGTGCAACACACGTGCACTATACCAGTTTGACTTAAAATTTGGATTTTATAAGCATTCTTAGATTACGCTACAAGAAAGTTTAAAAGGAAAATGAGAAATCCCAGAGTTAACACATTGATGAGCTACTAGTTTATGATGATGAGAAATACAAGAGTTTAACACATGGCGATTTCTCCAAGTTTTGAATTTACTACCAAACACCAAAGGCTGTCTTCTTTTTTTTTTTTTTAGGCTAAAACACTTATTATATATCAATATTAACACCTCTTGGACAATTCAATCCAAACAAGAGAAAAGGTTCTTAATTTAGATATACACACTCTAAATTATTGAGACAGCCTCTGGCAGAGTAGAGGCGGATGCAAATACGCTTGAAGGGGTGGAGTTGCACCCCTAAAATTTTATAAATCGCATATAGACCCTTGATTAGTTTAACATCTGCCAACCCACCCCCACCCACCCACCCCATCTTGCAATTTTTTTTATAAATTGCACCCTACCTATTTTAAAAAACTAATTAGTAGCAAATTGAATTAACCGATTCGATAGTAAAAGCTTATTTAAATTCCCAACAATCAAGTCAAATGTGACCAAGCAATAAAAACACTAGAAATCCAAAAAGAAAAACACTGAGTGCATTCCTATTGGGTATTATAGTGTTATAATATTATATTTTTATTTTTAGTTGAATAAATAATTGATGTCCTCCCAAGAAATATTTTCTGGATCCGCCACTCACCACTAATAAACTCTTAACAGTTGACCTATAATGTGATGTTTTACCTCGTAATTTCTGCTATTTATTAGAAATGATTGATTATATGTTCACCGCTTCGCCCGATTTTATTTTTCTTTTATCTCTGGAATGATTTGCCCTTTGTGGTGGTGGATACGATGTTGTTAACGATGAAGGAAGTAAGGGCCGTCCAGGATGATGCTTCGTTATTGTACGTGGGCAAGACTGCTGGGTTTTATATTTTAAAGCAGGGTCACATATTACTTTCATGTAGATTTTAATTTCTAATTTCAATTTGAAGTGACAACTACGAATTATATGTTATATTTGCTTTCATTGTGAATGAACAGGGTAATAATGCACTTATTTATTTGAAAGAACTTTTAGGTTAACTAGTATAGTGTACGTGCGTTGCACGTGGATACTTGTTTTATGTTTTGAATATTTTAAAAAGTAAAATAAAAGTTAAATTTTGAATTAAAACATTTAGAAGAAGTTTTAGTTTTACAAGTACATAATAGTGCGCAAACTTAATAATGAAATGAGTAGAGAGCATTTTAACTCAAAAAAAAAAATAATAATAACAATAATAATAATAACGATAAAATGCGTGGACTTTTGACATAGTTTTACAGACAGAGCTACATCTAAATATGACTTCATTCCCAAAAAATGTTTCATACAGATGTTACTCATAAATAAAAAAATTATGATTTTTTAATATATAAGGGTTAATTGCAAGCAGACCCCTATAGTATTACCCAATTGTGAAGTTATATTTGTGGCGAATAGACCCTCTGAGTGAATTATTTTATTTGTTACACTTAAAATTGATAAAAATGTTTTGAGGAGGCAGATAAACCTTATATAGTTCTGGATAGACCCCTATTGCTAATGTTTTTCACTTTTCAAAGTGTGTAAAAAGTTCACTAAGAGGTCGTATTCGCAATTTGGCCAACACTACAGAGGGTCTATTCACAAATAGAACTACATGCGGCCTATTCACAATTACATGATACCAAGGGGGTATATTTGCAGTTTATCCTTTTGATGATAGCATTGGTCATTTACTGATTTTAATATGTGGTACATATAATGTTTCTTGGATATTATGCTCCCTGGCCTACCATGCCATTACAGATAAATAGATAAGCAATCACTTTAGGTATAGTTTTACATATGTGCAATATTGCTCTTACAATCTGTTTAAAAAAAGAGAATATCCCTCCTCAAATTTGCGATTCTATCTTCATATTTACAAAACCCAAAATCTATACAATCATGATAACCAATATCAAAATTAGCATTTTAATAAAAAATTTATAACACCAAACTAAGGTTTTATATATTTTGGCTTTTATGTTCGTGTGAGGACCTCTCAATGGCCATGAATCGGTATTGTTGGTTGTCACGATTGAGAGCTACAATATAAAACTTTAAGCATTAAATAAGTACTAATAATATTTAGTAACTTTCTCATTTCAATAGCTTAAAATTGATATTTTAAAGTAAAATGATATTAATATGATATGTAACTAAAATTATATATGCCCTATGAAATTATTTGACAATAAACAACATTCATTCTTTAAAATATAAGCTGTAAGGTAATTTGATATTAATATTTAGTAATTTATCAAAAAATTAAAAAATATTTTAATATCCAACAGTTCAAGTAAATTCTATTCTCTACTAAGAATACAGAAATACAAAGGAGTTTTCTATGAACTAAACATCAAATAAGTTAACTAAGAAATTTCTAAGAATAAAAAAAGTATGTTCCTATCGAATAATATGAACAGAGAAATTTTATGCTTACACATCAAATTAATTGTTCAAATGTTTTACTGGGATTCATATATTCAATTACTGTCAAGGGCATATGTTGACACAAAGCGAGTGAGTACAATTATGTTAGTAAAAACTATAAATTATAATTAAACAGTTTATAAAAGAAACCACACTAGTAGGATAAATAGAGTATAATGCACGACTAATGCTATAATAAAATTCAAAACGTAGGAGAGAAGTCTAGCAATAATTTCAAAAGGAAGAGATAGAGATGAGCAGAGCCAAAAACCAAATGTCAATCCCCAGATGGATAAAAAGAAAATGTCACTTTTATAAGGATTTGATCAAATCTGTAGCGCACCAGAAGGACATGTGCTGAGCTGGTCATGTACATCAAACATGCATCGCGATGTAGTTGTCTGAAATTTTCATTAGAATTGATAGTTGCAAGGTTGTAGGATGATGGAGGTGTTTTTTTCTCTTTTTTCTTCTTCTTCTTCTGATTTTAGGTGTTTGGTTGCACGATTACAGGTTGAGGATGATGAGTACTATATATATAGGAAAGAGATAACATGTGAGTTACATTTGAGAGAAATGAAAATTTATGAGTAATTAATCAATTAATTAATATAATAGAGATTTAAAGAGATTTAATGTTGGAGTAATGTTAGGGGTTATGGTTGGGGGTTATGGTTGGGTATTTGAAAGGTTTAATTGGGTTTTAGATATATATGTTTTATTTTATGGGCTAGCAAAATTTTTTCTTTATTATTATAATTTTTTTTTGGATAGGCTTTTATCATTACTTATTCCTTTTCTTTTTGGGCCGAATTTTCATATTAGTATTAATCTAATACTGTTATATATCATTAGATATTAGTTCAAAATTTATTAACAATGAACCCCAAAAATTTAATACTATATTAGATATTTATTATATAATATTATAATGCCTAAAGCAAGCTATTGATCTTACTTAATAGAATATAATTCCATCATAAAATTAATAAATATAATATGATTAAAATTAATAATATTATATTTAATTAGTTATTTTATTATATTTAATTAAGTTAATTATATTGGAGTTGCATGAATCTTTAAATTTATTGTAACTATGTACCATGAGTTAGTGGAGGAGTGTTATGAGTGGTGGTTAATTGAAAATTTGATGAAAATCAATTCGGAGGTTATGAAAAATTAAGCATGTATGTCTTCATGTATGTATGCATGGATGTGTAATGCATGGATGTGTAAGCAATGGAGAGGTTATAAAAAATTGAGCATGTATGTATGAATGGACGTGTTGGAGGGTATTTTGGGTAGAAATGTTTTAACATGGCAACACACTTTTATAATAGTACTAGTATAGTGCACGTGCGTTGCACGTGTTCCCATCAAAAAAATAATTTCGTTATATAACTTACTGTAAAATTTAATTTTAGATGTAATTATGGCAATCCTAGAGGATTTATTTATAAACTTCTCACCATTAAGACCCTAGATCTAAAATAATTCTTTTGAGATTCATTTTTTAAAGTTTATAAGGGTTAATTTGTAAATTTATAAAGTTTGAAGGTGTTTTCTACAAATTTTAGGGTTTTGTTTATAAAGCTATGAAGATTTAAGGTAGTTTGTGCAATTTTTGGGTTGCTTGTAATGGGAAGAGAGGAAGAAGTTAGAAGTAGTGGTTGTTCGCGGTAAAAGTCGGGATGATTGTCATTGATTTGAACTGTTACAAACTTCAGTCGCCTGAAACAAATTCAAAGAGAAATATCGCCTTTTATTTTAAGGCTTACAACGAAAATCAAAAAAGATTACAACTTTTTCCTTTATGAACAAACACGAGGATCTCTGTTATATCGAGGTCCTCGCTTGCGTGGGTTCTTTGCCTGTGCCGGGGACTTTTGTGTCCGTGGACCACCGCGTAACTCCGATCAGGTAGGGCAGGGTTCGGAACTACTGAGGCGTCGCGGGGCTCGCTTCACGAAGGAAACGAAACGCCTAAGGGGATCACACTCACGAAGGAGAGGATCGCCTTCGGGGATCTCACTCACGAAGGAGAGGATCGCCGGAGCGGGTGAGATCTACTAGGAGAAATCCGCGCTATCCACGAGATTAAGGCGAAGCTTAATCTAGAGGGTATCTGTAGTTCGACCGAATTGATTACCTTCGCTTCGTAGATCGGGCGTCGGCCCGAACTTGTGCTCGCCGGTGCTTTCGGAACCGTCGTCGGCCTTCGTGGATCTCGCAAGAATTCCTCGAAAATCCCAAATCCGCTCTAAAATCCCCTTGAAGAAGACCCCCTATTTATACAAATCAAAAAGGGGGTTGGTGGCTCGACCACTTGGTAGAGGTGGCTCGACAAAGTGGTAGAGCACCTCGGCTACCCTCACAAGTTGGTAGAGCGGCGCCTCGCCGTTTTCTGCGTGTTTCCGGTCGTTTTTCCGTTTTCCGTCTCTCGGGCTTGGGTTCCGTCTATACTTGATTAGGGACTAATTCTTGGTTCGTTCGGTTCAGCGGTCCACGAAATCGATCGTCCGTTCAAGTCCGGTTTAAACCGTGCTTGTGACGCTGTGGGTTTGCCGTCGAGTTCGCGTCTCAACTATTCGACGTCCGTATCATTCGATGGGTTGTCATTCGCCGACTCCCCGTCACGAGTTGGTTTCGGGGATCTTGTAAGTATTTTTCAACGCCTACAGATACCCCCTCCAAAGCGTTTCAGTCTCGATTCTTAATGAGTCCAGGATGCTTTGGACATGATGGTTCGGCTTTGATCGGTGAGGTCCCAAAGATAGCTTCAAGTCTTGATTCTTCGGACCATCCGGTTCTTTGTAGGATTTCGATAAGATCACGGTGCTACATTTATTGTCGACCGCTTGTTAAAATCTTGATTGGTGGGTGAGTTTTGTTTGTAACTTCGTGTCGGTTGGTTGTTGTTTGACTAACCATCAGACTTTTGGACTTATCCATATGTCGGCGAACTCCTTGTTGGCGACCGCGTTGGTTGTGTCGAATACATGGAATTTCATAACCCTCGATCGGCTATTTCTTCCGTCATCCGTGTGTTGTTGGTTTAACCACGCGAGGGTGATCTTTTCATGGAGATATCCTCAGAGGATTCCTTATTGAAACAGAGACCATTTGGCTTTCAACCATCGTCCTAGCCTTGATTCGTCGAGTCGGCGCTTTGACCGTTGTTGGGATATGATTATCCACGGTGGGAGAAGTTTCTTCGAATTTGGACATATTGTCGGTGTCGTCATGACTTCCGCCGTCCAGTTATTCCTCTCTTGGATATTATGGTGGGAGGAAATTAAGGGTTATCGAGTTATCCTTAAGAATATGGGTTTATTCTCCGGGAACTCCTCGTTGAACAGTTTGGAAACGGTTTGTACTCGTATTCCTAGTTGGGTAGGATTAGGCGGCGTTGATTTGCGTCGGTGCAATCCATACGATCGAGTTATCCTAAGAATATTTCTTGTGAGAATATCCTTAGGGAACTTCTCGACAAATTAGGAAGCAGTTTATACTCGTAATCCTAGTTGGAGTAGGATTAGGCGGCGTTGATTTCGTCGGTGCAATCCATACGATCGAGTTATCCCTAAGAATATTTCTTGTGAGAATATTCTTAGGAACTTCTCGACAAATTAGGAAACAGTTTATACTCGTAATCCTAGTTGGAGTAGGATTAGGCGTAGCGTTGATTTCGTCGGTGCAATCCGCGATCGAGTTATCCCTAAGAATATTTCTTGTGAGAATATCCTTAGGAACTTCTCGACAAATTAGGAAGCGGTTTATACTCGTAATCCTAGTTGGGTAGGATTAGGCGGCGTTGATTTGCGTCGGTGCAATCCATACGATCGAGTTATCCCTAAGAATATTTCTTGTGAGAATATCCTTAGGGAACTTCTCGAAAAATTAGGAAACAGTTTATACCGTAATCCTAGTTGGAGTAGGATTAGGCGGCGTTGATTTCGTCGGTGCAATCCGCACGATCGAAGTTATCCCTAAGAATATTTCTTGTGAGAATATTCTTAGGAACTTCTCGACAAATTAGGAAACAGTTTATACTCGTAATTCTAGTTGGAGTAGGATTAGGCGTAGCGTTGATTTCGCGTCGGTGCAATCCGCACGATCGAAGTTATCCCTAAGAATATTTCTTGTGAGAATATTCTTCCGGGAACTTCGACAAATTAGGAAACAGCTTTATACTGTAATCCTAGTTGAGTAGGATTAGGCGTAGCGTTGATTTCGCGTCGGTGCAATCCATACGATCGAGTTATCCTAAGAATATTTCTTGTGAGAATATTCTTAGGAACTTCTCGACAAATTAGGAAGCGGTTTATACTCGTAATCCTAGTTGGAGTAGGATTAGGCGGCGTTGATTTCGTCGGTGCAATCCATACGATCGAGTTATCCTAAGAATATTTCTTGTGAGAATATTCTTAGGAACTTCTCGACAAATTAGGAAGCGGTTTATACTCGTAATCCTAGTTGGGTAGGATTAGGCGGCGTTGATTTCGTCGGTGCAATCCATACGATCGAGTTATCCTAAGAATATTTCTTGTGAGAATATCCTTAGGAACTTCTCGACAAATTAGGAAGCGGTTTATACTCGTAATTCTAGTTGGAGTAGGATTAGGCGGCGTTGATTTCGTCGGTGCAATCCATACGATCGAGTTATCCCTAAGAATATTTCTTGTGAGAATATCCTTAGGAACTTCTCGACAAATTAGGAAACAGCTTTATACCGTAATCCTAGTTGGAGTAGGATTAGGCGTAGCGTTGATTTCGTCGGTGCAATCCATACGATCGAGTTATCCTAAGAATATTTCTTGTGAGAATATCCTTAGGAACTTCTCGACAAATTAGGAAGCGGTTTATACTCGTAATTCTAGTTGGAGTAGGATTAGGCGTAGCGTTGATTTCGTCGGTGCAATCCATACGATCGAGTTATCCCTAAGAATATTTCTTGTGAGAATATTCTTAGGAACTTCTCGACAAATTAGGAAACAGCTTTATACCGTAATCCTAGTTGGGTAGGATTAGGCGTAGCGTTGATTTCGCGTCGGTGCAATCCATACGATCGAGTTATCCTAAGAATATTTCTTGTGAGAATATCCTTAGGAACTTCTCGACAAATTAGGAAGCGGTTTATACTCGTAATCCTAGTTGGGTAGGATTAGGCGTAGCGTTGATTTCGCGTCGGTGCAATCCATACGATCGAGTTATCCTAAGAATATTTCTTGTGAGAATATCCTTAGGGAACTTCTCGACAAATTAGGAAGCGGTTTATACTCGTAATTCTAGTTGGAGTAGGATTAGGCGGCGTTGATTTCGTCGGTGCAATCCATACGATCGAGTTATCCCTAAGAATATTTCTTGTGAGAATATTCTTAGGGAACTTCTCGACAAATTAGGAAGCGGTTTATACTCGTAATCCTAGTTGAGTAGGATTAGGCGGCGTTGATTTCGCGTCGGTGCAATCCATACGATCGAGTTATCCTAAGAATATTTCTTGTGAGAATATTCTTAGGGAACTTCTCGACAAATTAGGAAGCGGTTTATACTCGTAATCCTAGTTGGGTAGGATTAGGCGGCGTTGATTTCGCGTCGGTGCAATCCATACGATCGAGTTATCCCTAAGAATATTTCTTGTGAGAATATCCTTAGGAACTTCTCGACAAATTAGGAAGCGGTTTATACTCGTAATCCTAGTTGGGTAGGATTAGGCGGCGTTGATTTCGTCGGTGCAATCCATACGATCGAGTTATCCTAAGAATATTTCTTGTGAGAATATTCTTAGGGAACTTCTCGACAAATTAGGAAACAGTTTATACTGTAATCCTAGTTGAGTAGGATTAGGCGGCGTTGATTTCGTCGGTGCAATCCATACGATCGAGTTATCCCTAAGAATATTTCTTGTGAGAATATTCTTAGGGAACTTCTCGACAAATTAGGAAGCGGTTTATACTCGTAATTCTAGTTGGAGTAGGATTAGGCGGCGTTGATTTCGTCGGTGCAATCCATACGATCGAGTTATCCTAAGAATATTTCTTGTGAGAATATTCTTAGGGAACTTCTCGACAAATTAGGAAACAGCTTTATACCGTAATCCTAGTTGGGTAGGATTAGGCGGCGTTGATTTCGTCGGTGCAATCCATACGATCGAGTTATCCTAAGAATATTTCTTGTGAGAATATTCTTAGGGAACTTCTCGACAAATTAGGAAGCGGTTTATACTCGTAATCCTAGTTGGGTAGGATTAGGCGGCGTTGATTTCGTCGGTGCAATCCATACGATCGAGTTATCCTAAGAATATTTCTTGTGAGAATATCCTTAGGAACTTCTCGACAAATTAGGAAGCGGTTTATACTCGTAATCCTAGTTGAGTAGGATTAGGCGGCGTTGATTTCGTCGGTGCAATCCATACGATCGAGTTATCCTAAGAATATTTCTTGTGAGAATATCCTTAGGAACTTCTCGACAAATTAGGAAGCGGTTTATACTCGTAATCCTAGTTGGGTAGGATTAGGCGGCGTTGATTTCGCGTCGGTGCAATCCATACGATCGAGTTATCCTAAGAATATTTCTTGTGAGAATATCCTTAGGAACTTCTCGACAAATTAGGAAGCGGTTTATACTCGTAATCCTAGTTGAGTAGGATTAGGCGGCGTTGATTTCGTCGGTGCAATCCATACGATCGAGTTATCCCTAAGAATATTTCTTGTGAGAATATTCTTAGGAACTTCTCGACAAATTAGGAAGCGGTTTATACTCGTAATTCTAGTTGGAGTAGGATTAGGCGGCGTTGATTTCGTCGGTGCAATCCATACGATCGAGTTATCCTAAGAATATTTCTTGTGAGAATATTCTTAGGGAACTTCTCGACAAATTAGGAAGCGGTTTATACTCGTAATTCTAGTTGGAGTAGGATTAGGCGGCGTTGATTTCGTCGGTGCAATCCATACGATCGAGTTATCCTAAGAATATTTCTTGTGAGAATATTCTTAGGGAACTTCTCGACAAATTAGGAAACAGTTTATACTGTAATCCTAGTTGGGTAGGATTAGGCGGCGTTGATTTCGTCGGTGCAATCCATACGATCGAGTTATCCTAAGAATATTTCTTGTGAGAATATCCTTAGGAACTTCTCGACAAATTAGGAAACGGTTTATACTCGTAATCCTAGTTGAGTAGGATTAGGCGGCGTTGCCTCGGTCATGGTTATCGAACCACGACCTGACCGACGGTTCTTTTATGCAAAATTTGCTGATTTTTTCAACTGCGTATCTGACTTTATTCGTCCTCTTTCACAGTTTCCGATGTCGTCGCGGAGATCTCATGTTCAAAGGGGTCGATCAACTCGCCTGCAGCGTGAATGCACGCCTCCTTCTTTTGGTGGTGCGCCAGCGTTATTATCTTCTCGTATATATATATATATATATATATATATATATATATACGTTGTATCCCCGCTTCGCCCTCCTTTGTGAGGCGATTGGGAAGAGCGAAATCCTCCTTCGTGGGGACCGACGCTTCAGATTGTGTACACTCGTTATGACCCGCCGGCTCTCCTTTGTGGCGATTGGGAAGAGCGAAATCCTCCTTTGTGGGGACCGACGCTTCACAGATTGGTTTTGCTTGGTCATCACCCGTCTCGATGTCTTTAACGGGAGCGATTTCATACCGTACCCTTGCTCTGTAGAACGGAATATATTGCCGCTTGGTTTACGCGACTATATTTATCGTTCTCCGGGTACTCGATACGGATGAAATCGTCATACCCGTTGTAAGGTCGTGACTCGATCTCATAGGTTTCTGAGAAGAGTTCTACGCCTTATGCTGTTTTATTTTTTAATATATTCCTCCTAAATGATCTGCTAACTCTTTGTTCTCTTGTGGTAGACGGACGCTCCGACGATTCCTCGTCTATTTTGAAGGCTCCAAATGTCGGTCGATTCTTGAGGTCATCACGGGAGAACACCTCTTTCCAGAAGAGGCGAACGCTCTGGCGAACACCGTAGGAGGAAACCCGGTGAAGCTGAGCCTATTATCATAATTTCGGATGATGAGTGCGAGGATCGGTTCCATCGTCCGATCCGATGCCTTCCTTCGGCCTCGGCGAAACGGGGTTTCCCAACCCTTGAGTATAGAGGCGGGTGGAGGCCTCGAGTTAATCTTGACGGACCACTTCCACGGATTCAACCTATCGCCGAGATTGCCCGGGCCAAAATCTGCCGTTCGATTCCGGTTACGTGATGGGTCTCCTTGTTGTTGGAGAATGGTTTGAAACAGCGATCTCTATTATCGAGGTTAGATGGGCGACCTTTATGGTCTTCGCCCATTCATATTGAGTAGCTTGGAGGAAATTCGGTGTTGGTGGCCCTCGGCTAGCTAATCGTTGTGAGCAAAGCTCACTAGGCTGGCTAACTCTTGCGTCTAGTGTGGAGAGTTTAGCCTTTTGAATCATGCAATGAGGTGATACGACTCATCGGCGAGGCTCGGATCAAGGCTTCGTGAACGCACCTTTCGCGAGAGGAGAATATCAGAGCAAGAGGTTATTTTTGCGAACTCATATGAGCGGCAGTGTCGCTTGCAGCGTCAGATAAACTTGTACCACACCCATGTCAAACGCACAGGAATCAGGACTGTTCAAGGGGAGAAGACGCTGAAGAATTTCACGCTGCGGAGTGCACCAGAAGTCCGTGATGTCATCGAACGTGAGAAGCAAGTCCTCGAGGCGAAGGCGGAACATGGCCGCTATTGCCGCGAACTCTGAAGAGGAACTTGAGAAGGAAGCCAAAGCTCGGGTTCGAGCGAACCAGGAGGAAAAATTAGCCACCGTCAAAGCTGACCTCGCTTCCTTCACATTACTAGATTGCGCCAATGAAGTCTGACGTGTTGCTTTGGTCTTGAGGCTTCTCTGTTTTCTTTGTTCACCACGCCGCTGTGATTATCACAACTTTGCTTGAATCGATTGTCTCGACAATTGTAGCTCCTTTATATTTGCTTCAAATAAATAAGATTCATTCCTTTCATTGCTTATTATGATTCTTTTATTTCACGAAATAATTAACCATAATACTTATAGGATTTTGGCAACCCTCGACCCTCAGCGGGTTTGATTAGCCTTTACCAACCACCGTTTGAGTTGGGCTGGCATGTAGATTGTCTAAATCCGTTCTACACACAGCGTTGTGCTAAAAGAATGAAACTCTTCTAGACTTAATGCTACGATGTTGAATACGTAGGCTTCATTACTCTTTACGGGCAAGAGACCACCCGACGCGTGTTACCGTAGACTCATCCCTTCTTAGGCTTCGGATAAAATGCCCCGAATCGAACTCGGTGTCTTCTTCAATCGGAGAAAGACTAAACCGGCAGCGTGTGTTAGGCGTTGGCTTTATCCCTTCTTAGGCTTCGGATAAAATGCCCCGAATCTAACTCGGTGTCTTCTTCAATCGGAAAAAGACTAAACCGCAACGCTGTTAGCGCTGGCTTTATCCCTTCTTAGGCTTCGGATAAAATGCCCCGAATCGAACTCGGTGTCTTCTTCAATCGGAAAAAGACTAAACCGCAACGCTGTTAGCGCCGACTTTAGGGTTATTGGCCAACCCGGCCTTCAGCGGGTTTGATAAGCCTTTACCAACTACCGTTTGAGTTGGGCTAGCATGTAGATTTTCTAAATCCGTTCTACACACAGCGTTGTGCTAAAAGAATGAAACTCTCTTAGACTTAATGCTACGATGTTGAATACGTAGGCTTCGCCTTTTATCACGGGAATAGACTACCCCGCAACGCTGCGGTGAGGCGCTGGCTTTATCCCTTCTTAGGCTTCGGATAAAATGCCCGAATCGAACTCGGTGTCTTCTTCAATCGAAAAAGACTAAACCGGCAGCGTGTGTTAGGCGTTGGCTTTATCCCTTCTTAGACTTCGGGATAAAATGCCCCGTAATCAACTCGTGTCTTCTTCAATCGGAGAAAGACTAAACCGCAACGCTGCGGTGAGGCGCTGGCTTTATCCCTTCTTAGGCTTCGGATAAAATGCCCGAATCGAACTCGGTGTCTTCTTCAATCGGAAAAAGACTAAACCGCAACGCTGCGGTGAGGCGCTGGCTTTATCCCTTCTTAGGCTTCGGATAAAATGCCCGAGAATCGAACTCGTGTCTTCTTCAATCGAAAAAGACTAAACCGCAACGCTGCGGTGAGGCGCTGGCTTTATCCCTTCTTAGGCTTCGGATAAAATGCCCCGAATCGAACTCGGTGTCTTCTTCAATCGAAAAAGACTAAACCGGCAGCGTGTGTTAGGCGTTGGCTTTATCCTTCTTAGGCCGGGATAAAATGCCCGAATCGAACTCGGTGTCTTCTTCAATCGAAAAAGACTAAACCGGCAGCGTGTGTTAGGCGTTGGCTTTATCCCTTCTTAGGCTTGGGATAAAATGCCCGAATCGAACTCGGTGTCTTCTTCAATCGAAAAAGACTAAACCGGCAGCGTGTGTTAGGCGTTGGCTTTATCCTTCTTAGGCTTCGGGATAAAATGCCCGAATCGAACTCGGTGTCTTCTTCAATCGGAGAAAGACTAAACCGCAACGCTGCGGTGAGGCGCTGGCTTTATCCCTTCTTAGGCTTCGGGATAAAATGCCCCGTAATCGAACTCGTGTCTTCTTCAATCGGAGAAAGACTAAACCGCAACGCTGCGGTGAGGCGCTGGCTTTATCCCTCTTAGGCTTCGGATAAAATGCCCCGTAATCAACTCGTGTCTTCTTCAATCGAAAAAGACTAAACCGCAACGCTGCGGTGAGGCGCTGGCTTTATCCCTTCTTAGGCTTCGGATAAAATGCCCGAATCGAACTCGGTGTCTTCTTCAATCGAAAAAGACTAAACCGCAACGCTGCGGTGAGGCGCTGGCTTTATCCCTTCTTAGGCTTCGGATAAAATGCCCGAGAATCGAACTCGTGTCTTCTTCAATCGAAAAAGACTAAACCGGCAGCGTGTGGCGTTGGCTTTATCCCTTCTTAGGCTTCGGGATAAAATGCCCCAAGATGAATCTTGGTGTCTTCTTTGACCTGAGAATGACCAACCGAATAAGATTGATTGAGGTGGGAAAAGAAAGTGGGATCTCCACTTCGAGAACCGAAAAGACTTCGAGGCGACCTTGATCGGACAACACAGTGCGAAAATCTGGCGCATACCTTCGGTCGGCTACCTAAGATGAAAGATGGAACTAAAAGTGGGATCTCCACTTCGAGAACCGAAAAGACTTCGAGGCGACCTTGATCGGACAACACAGTGCGAAAATCTGGCGCATACCTTCGGTCGGCGATACCTAAGATGAAAGATGGAACTAAAAGTGGGATCTCCACTTCGAGAACCGAAAAGACTTCGAGGCGACCTTGATCGGACAACACAGTGCGAAAATCTGGCGCATACCTTCGGTCGGCTACCTAAGATGAAAGATGGAACTAAAAGTGGGATCTCCACTTCGAGAACCGAAAAGACTTCGAGGCGACCTTGATCGGACAACACAGTGCGAAAATCCCGGCAAGATACCTTCACCGGCGCTACCTAAGATGAAAGATGGAACTAAAAGTGGGATCTCCACTTCGAGAACCGAAAAGACTCAGCGACCTTCACGGACAACCCGTCTAAAATCCTAGCGATACCTTCACCGGCGCTACCTAAGATGAAAGATGGAACTAAAAGTGGGATCTCCACTTCGAGAACCGAAAAGACTTCGAGGCGACCTTGATCGGACAACACAGTGCGAAAATCTGGCGCATACCTTCGGTCGGCTACCTAGGAGAGAGATGGAAAGAACCCTTCGCTTATCACTTAAAAGGATCTTACGCTTGGAGAGGAAGAATTTCATATCCTATCTCTGAAAGGAATTTTGAGTGGGCCTCTTGTTCATAGAAGGAATCAAGAGGAGATTGTGGCAATGTACCATAAAATTTGTAGGCCCACCGTCAAGGAATTTGATCGGTGGGGGAAATTATGATGGAGGATAAATCTAGGGTTATCCTCAAGGAAAGTGGGTAACACATCCCACGAGGAACTTCCGTTGAAGCGGGTTATCTGAAGATACTAAGGGTAGTATTTCTTCAGAACTTCCCACTTATCTAAGATTAATTGCCGCCATTTTGGGTAATTAGGCGTATGCACCATTAGAGTAGACCGTTTCTATTACAAGCGGACCCTCCCATTTAGGTTCGAATTTACCTTTCTTTTGGAAGTGAGGATTATTGGTCGCCGAAAGCAATGGAGAACCAAATCCCCTTCTTTGAAACTCCGTTGTCGCACTTTCTTGTTGAAAGCTCTCGACATTCTAGCTTGGTAGAACTCAATGCTTTGTAGAGCTTCCAGGCGCTTCTCATCCAACATCTCGAGCTCTTGAGGCGTTTACGATGTTGTTCTTCGGTCGCCATCTCTGCTGAAAGGGCGATACGGTGACGGATCTGAATTTCCAACGGAGAACGCCGCACCGCAGAAACCGTGGAGTATGGGGTCGCTCCGGTTGGCGTCGCGTCGTTGTCGCGATATGCCCGAGTGCTTCTCGAGTTTATCATCGGTCTCGCTTGTTATTCTTCACAAGCCGACAAAATTTTGATGATTGTCTTGTTGAATGTCTCGGCTAATCCATTTGCACCGGATTATAGGTCCGCCGACGGTGACATCTTGTATCTTGAATTTCATAAAACGATGAAGGAATTGCGATGAATTGGGACCGTTGTCATACGCGATCCGTCTTGGGACACCATGTCGGTAGATGACATGGTGTTTGATAAATTTAATGGCGGTACTTCGCCTTTACTTCCTTTAGCGGGATCGCTTGACCCACTTGGAAGTAGTCGGTGATCGCTAGAATAAAGCGATCGCTTTGACCGACGGAGGAAAAATGGGACCTACAACGCCCATTCCCCATGTCTCGAATGGCCGTGATGTGGCAAGGATGCAATCCGCCAGAGGTCGATGCATATAATTCGCGGAATTTGACACGCTGCGGCATTTCGAGCCGCATCGACCGCCATTAATCATTGTTGGCGAAGTAGCCCATTCTCTGATTCGATCGTAGAGCTTGGGACCGGTGGTGTGCACCACATTCACCTTCGTGTGCTTCGAAGGACCTCTTACGCCTCTTTGTTTGAGAGGCATCGTAGCAAAGACCATCGTACCCTCGGCGATATAGCATCACGGGTTTACGTGTGGTAAAAGAATCTTGGAGCTCTTATTTGGATTGACTCTCTCTCTTTCCGTCTTAAATTTCATGTAAGACGAATCGATGATAGGAAAGCCAATCTCGGGGCTCCAACTTGGTTTGGGTTGCATTTACCTCTTTGGTAACTATCTCTTTGTCTTCTTGTACCCCATCATATATTGGTACGAAGAGTGGTGAGTCGACCGTAACTAATTGCTCGTCTCTCGAGGGTTGTGCTAACGACATACTAACGCCGCCAGCATCCGCATGAGCGCTCTCAAGGCGCTGATATATTCGATGAAGAATTCTTGAGCGAGTGCGCCATTTCCGGCTACGATGATAGGGGACGGATCGGGGTTCCTAACTTCGTAGTCACCGGACTGCTTAACTATCGGTTGTGAATCTCCATGCGCCGAGATATTGACCCCGGCTCCTTGGCGAAACTAAGTCCAATAAGTAGCGCATTGTATTCAGCTACGCTATTAGAGCAAGGTTGATGAGTGAATAAGCACGGGCATGACATGATTCCAGGAAACTAAGACAACCCGACTCGGTGGAAATCTTAGAACATCCGGGCACTTGCCACATTGGTAGCTCGAGAGGCTCCGTCAAAATACAATCGCCATATTTGTTGGTGCGATGTAGTGTTGACTTCGTGAACTTCATCAGGAAGATCATCATATAGCTCAAGCGCATCCGTTGTCGGTGGCGACCAAGAGATCACAAATCGCTTGTCCTTGACCGACTTTCGCTATTTGAAGTGCAAGTCATATTGGGACAAGAGTAAGGCCCATTTCGCCAGACGCCAACTCATTGAGGCGGTTGGGTCATAAATATTCGACCGGATTTACATTAGAGATAACATAAATCGCCCGTCCGACTAAATAGTGCGCATTTTAGATCGCGAACACTAATGCAAGGCACCGCCACCATTGATATCGAGACTCAAAGACCGACTAATATTCGCCGTAATACACGCCGTCGACCGCTGTTGTCTTGTGCGCGAGTAAAGCGCTTAACGAGTGATCCGTTGCCTTGGCGTAGATCAAAAGCGGTTTTCCGACCGCGGTGCAACAAAACGGGGAGGTTTAGCGAGATAAGACTTGATCTCTTGAATGCCTTACGGCGTCATCAAATAAATGACCGCCCTTCTTATTCAACTTTGAGAATGGTTGGCACTTCGGATAGGTTCGATATGAACCGCCGATGTATGCCAATCGCCCTTGTAACCCCTCGAGTTCTCTCGATTTCTCGGGGTTGCAATTCTTGAATCGCCTTTACTTTATCGGGATCGACATGGATTCCTTTGTTGGTGACGACGGCCAAGGAACTTGCCACCGGACATCCCAAGGAAGGATTTGGCGGGATTCATCTTTAGGCGATGGGCTCGCATGAGCTCGAAAACCGTTCTAAGATCTTTGATATGATCTCCTTTGTCCGCGGCTTTTCACGACCAAGTCGCCGACGAGCATTCGACCGCTTTTCCGGAGATGGTCCCGAAAATTTCCGCCATCGCCGTTGATATGTGGCACCAAGATTTTTCAGCCGAACGGCATGACCGCGGTAACAATATATACCGATGGGCGCTCAACGCCGCGGTGTTTGGCATCATCGGGTGCATCTTGATCGATTGTATCGAGAGATGGTAATGAGCGACATTCTTTCAAATCCACCGCGTATTGTCGACTATGACATCGGTGATTGGTAGAGGAAAGTCGTCTTTGGGGCAAGCCGCTCGTGTCTCTCAGAGTCCATACGCATCCTAATCGAACCATTCTTCTTCATGGCCGGGACTATATTAGCCACCCAATCCGGATCTTGAATTTCCTCGATGAATCCGATTCTATGAGTTTCTTCGCCGTCAATGATTGCCTCCAATATTTGTGGACAAAACCGTCTTTCTTTGTTGCTTGACGGTTTGACATCCTTGATGTTGAGGCGATGTGTTGCCACATTAGGTCGAGTCCGGCATGTCCTCGTAACTCGGTGAATACATCGATATACTCCTGATTAGGGCAATCAACTCTTCCTTTTCTTCCGAGGAGAGAGTATTGCGATGTTTATGAGTTTAGGATGCTCTTCATCACCCATATTAACTGACTACCTCATCCTTAGTGGGGGTTCTCTTTGTTGAACCTATCCCCAAACCGCTTGGAGTTGATGGATCCATGGGTCTTCCCATGTTGGCATGTCTTCATCACTCTCAACAAGAGGTGATCAACTCAAGCCATATTTGACATTAAAGCCTTGAAAGCTCCCAGGCGGTGTCAATCCCAAGCCAAGAATCGACGTATCGTCCGCCTCACCGGGTGGATTATTATCAATCAGCCACGAGCATTCATCTTCTGAGGAGGATTCGTATCCCAATCCCCTTCTAAATGCATAGTAGTTATCCGGCTTCCCTCTTGGGACATATGCCGCTCTGGGAGGGACTCGAGGACCTCGCCCAAAACATAGACCTTCCCCTTGTGTCAAGTCGTACCCCCACTTCTTCATAATACCCAATGTTTCCGGACTATATCTGAAGGTGTGGAGGATAGGTCCATTGTCGTCTTCGTCGTTTTCTAAGAAATGATTCGGCGCTGGAACTGCATCTCCTTTTCCGTAAACCAAGTCTTTTTCACTACTCGATCTTCGTGGGATAACGAGTGTTGTCCCCAAGGAGTCTGGGCTGCTTTTGTGTAAAGCAAGATGACCAGAGTTGGCGAGGCACCTCTGGATCATTGTATAAACCTGTCATTACATCATTCAAAGACAAAGGGTACTCTAAATCGTCATTTATTGATTCATCGGCAATTTGCCAATTACAATGTTCATCGGCGATTCTTCATCGTCAAGATTGATTATAAGGGTACAATGTCATTTAAAACAAAACCACCACTATAACCAAGTCTCGTGACGCCTTCTTCACCGCTGTCTCTGCCTTCCGATGATTCGGGCCAGACTCATTACCGTAGAGGAGAGAATCCGAAATAATTCTCCATCCCTTAAGCGGTTGTTTGTCGCGACCACCGTCTTGACCTCATTATTAGTGTCTACATATTTGAGACACGATGAAGAGTAGATGGGACTATAGCGTTCTTGTGGATCCAAGGTCGACCAACAATAAGTTATAGGAAGTCTGCGTCAATCACATAGCGGTGACTTGGGACTTTAAGTCCCCATTTGGCACTTTATCCGATCTTACCAAAGCCGAGACCCGCTAGTGTTAAATCCAGAGATCATGGATTTCACCACGCGTGGATTCCAAGATGATACATGAGGCGCCAGGGCAATGCTCCAAATGAACCCGAATCGACTTGGATCGGTTAACTTCACTAGAGCCAATATACCCGCTGAAGTAAAGCGCCTATCATGCTTGGAATTCCTTGTCCGCATATCCTCCTTTGTAAAAGTGATCACGGGGAAGTGCTTAGCCAAAGTTGCTGTAATGCTAGCCGATTTTCCGATTTGGCTTAATGGGCAAGAAAGACCGAATCGGCTAGAGCCTCTTGAAGAGCTTCTCTTGTCTCTTTTGACAACCGCAATACCAGAAGAGTGATCCTCGCGGGAATATTAGCCAATTGGGCCATGGCGTCAGTGATATGGGGAGTTGGAGCTTCGGTTTGTCTCTTCTAATCGGGATCGAACCGACCGCCGAGTCGAACTTGTGGTGTTTCACTGTGGATTCTTTGGCAACCACTGCCTATGCGCTTTCTGCTACGAGTGAGGAATCATTGGCACCCGGTTGACGGCGTCTTGGCATTAGGGTCGGGGACTTAGGGTACTTGTATTTGTACTCGTGTCGCTCACGGTGGCGTGGGCTTGAGTTCCCCTTGGACGTTGGAATGTTACCACTGTTCGTCATCTCCTTCCGTGACCAAGGAAGTAGCATGGCATGTCTTTCCCTTCGTTTTGATTTTTTCTTCAATAAAGGAGGCTACCCATTGCTCATCCTCAAGCTGTGCAGGTGGATCCACGAGGACTTCGCCATTTGGGGTCAGATATGATACAAGTCCTTTCGGGCGTTGTTTGTGGGTCGCCATTCACCGCCTTCATTGCGACTTTGACCAGCGGTTTGGGTTCAAACCATGTCAATGGCACTCGACCCAAAGCTTATGGACACGCATTTGCTCCGACCTTCTTTTCTTTGGGCGGCTTCATAGTGATGACCCTCGTCAATTAAAGCTTGGATTTTATCCTTAAGGCACAAACAGATTTAGTGGGGTGATGAATTACCCTGCGGATACCGCAGATTTTGGGTCATTAGTCCTCATTGCTTCTTCTTGATTGAATCGGAGGGAGCTTGATCTTGTTATTTTCGACAAGATGCTTGAAGAGACCGGAATCTTGCCCCTAAAGGGATTCTCGAATCTCTGCCTGAGGCCTTCGCTTCGTGGCCCAAGTTGCCACGCTGATTGCCTGCTATGGCGCTCGGGCCGTTGCTGCCGCCGCCGGGTTGAGTTGAACGCTTTGTCGCGAACGCGCCTTTGGCTCGCTTCTTTCCCTTTGCCAATGACAAAGTTACGCTCGAGCCCACTGTCCGGGCTCTTTCCGCTTTTTCCTTTTGAGGAATCTTTTCGGCTTGCTCTCCACGAACCTTCAAATCCTTCCATGTTATAGATGGTGCTGTCCCCATTGCCTCTAGCGTCTATCGACAAGTTGTTATGGCAGTGCGGAGGATGAACTCCTCGTTATCGGATCCCGCCAGCTTCATTGCCTTGTTCGAATCGTTTGACAAAGATATCCACGCTTGCCCTTCCGCTTGTCGAGAATGTGCCGATCGATACTTCAAGATCGCCGCCGAAGAAATTGGTGAAAGCTAGACTCCATGTTGTCCCAAATTTATGAATGCTCCCCGGCTTGAGACGGCGGCATTCAATCGGCAGCCCCCGCAGGGTACCAACGAATGACCGAACCATCAGGGGTTCGTTTCCGGATATGACTCCAAGGTGCGACTTGAAGTAAATCAAGTGCTGCGTCGGGGAACCCTTCCCGTCAAACGGTGTAAAGTTTATTAAGTTAAACTTTGACGGGTATGGGATTGATTCCCACTCCCTCGGGTATGGGCAAGGAATACCCGTCTTCTTCACCTCTTGAGCGGAAATCAATGAGTTGATTTTGCTCTCGAGGTCTTTGATTTTCTCGTTCTCATGAGCAACAGCATCTATGTTATGTGCAACGTTGTGTGGTTCAGGAGGGTTATCATCTTCTTGTGCTTCCTCCTGGTCCGAATCGCTGTCATCTTGATCGATGTCGATGCGCTGACTCGATTCACCTCGATGCTTTGTCAAGGCTTGGATCTGTTGGTCGTGCATTTCTCTCATTGTCTGCATGGCCAAGTCCATTTCTAGCTTGAAGTTTTCCCGTTGTTTAGCCAACGCTTCGTCTAGCATTTTAGCCACTTGGTCTCAGACGATCATGAGCGCGGGGCCCTTCGCTAGATACAGTATGATCAGAGGCGATTGCGGAGCCGATATCCGATGCATCATCCTCTGCGGGTATCCCTTTTAGAAGTTTGTCGTATCTGGACCGTCGGATAGTCCCGGACCGCAAACGAGTTAACCGCTATGAGGCCGGGTTGGCCGTGATTACCATTCTTTGCCTGGCCATATTATTAGTGACCTTTGGCAATTCATCTTCTCGGGATGCCATCCTTCACGGAAGTCGCCTTGACCTAGGTCTTGGCGTGTCGGTGCTAAGCCTACGGAAGACCGATACCCTTTCGGAGTTCGTCGGCAATTGCACTCGAGCACCGCTTTGATGAGCTTAGAGCACAAGCACGACCGTATGAGTTTGGGGAATCCTTCCAGATTTCGCACTTCGCCCTGCAATACCGTTCATCAAAGATGTGTACCGGAGGACTCGCCATGTGTGGCACGATCTCGGGTATAGCGTCGTCGTCATCGAGGCAGGCGTCTCCTTAGAGAATGGCCAAAACTACCGAAAGTAACTTCGCCTTGACTTCGCTTATGTGGCGTGAAGTTTCGAGAACTCTCGGACTTGATCTTTAATCCGGTTGGTGGGGTTGCGGAATCTCCGGTCCTTTCTCGGTGGGTACCTCCTGTATGAGGAGTGACCCGATCCCTTCAGAGGACCCAAGCGATCCTTGATAGTTGGTTTTGGTGGTGATGGCGGAGTTGGCTTCACCACCGTTCAGTGCGTGCACCTTTGGCCTTGAGGCCGGTCTTGGGCTTTGGTGTTGAACTTGAGACACCTATAGCCTTCTCGGCTTAAGTGCTTAGACAGAGAGGTGGGCAACCGGGTTGGGGCACCTAGACTTGGGCCTCAAACACGGTGATACGTTGGTGGCTTCTTTACCACCTCCTTCTTCAATTCACGAGCTCGCTGCACTAAAGCTCGTGGCTCAGCAAGCGAGGCGCGCTTCCTGGATGCGCCTCGGCGTGGAGTGGTTCTGCTTGACACGGACCCACTTTCGTCGGTTGGCGGCTTGGATAGACCGTCGACTTCACGAGGTCAGTATGCGCGTAGTTCGGATCTTAGATCCGCCAGAAGCGGACCCCATCCACGGATTGCATGGCCTTGGCATGTTTGCGCCATGCTTTGTCGTCGCCTTTGGCGGGCTCGCTTGGAGAGTCGCGAGCATCATCGGCGTTCATCTCGGGCACCATCGGACTTGAGCGAAGGGATTTCGCTACCTTCGGCGTGGGGTTGGACTTCGTCCCGGGCTCTACATCGAGGCCCATCGGGTTCTCCCTTGCAGCCGAGTCCTTCTTGGAGCGGCGGGAGAGTGGATCCGAGGACGAGGAAAGATACCTCTGTGACTCTGGCCGGGTCGAACTCGAACTTCGACCTCTTCCTCCACAGGGATAGGGATCCGCTGTTGTGCACGACGACTCCGATTCGAGGCGGTGGCTCCCATCGGGTCGCCAGCCTTGTTCGCGGTAAAAGTCGGGATGATTGTCATTGATTTGAGCTGTTACAAACTTGATCGCTGAAACAAATTCAAAGAGAAATATCGCTTTTATTTTAAGGCTTACAACGAAAATCAAAAAGATTACAACTTTTTCCTTTATGAACAAACACGAGGATCTCTGTTATATCGAGGTCCCGCTATGGGTTCTGTCAGGGACTTTTTGTGTCCGTGGACCACCGCGACAACTCCGATCCGTAGAGACCCTGCCCGGAACTACAGACAAGGTGGGCTCGTCATCAAGGAACGAAACGCCTAAGGGGATCACACTCACGAAGGAGAGGATGCGCCGGGGATCTCACTCACGAAGGAGAGGATGGCGGGCGGGTGAGATCTACTAGGAGAAATCACAGCTATCCCCGAGATTAAGACGGTTAATCTAGAGGGTATCTCAGAGTTCGACCGAACGCCACCTTCCGCCAGATCGACGTCGACCGAACTTGGCTCGCCGGGTGCTCGGAACTCGGCCGACCGCCGTGGATCTCGCAAGAATTCCTCGAAAATCCCCGAAATCCGGCTCACGAAATCCCCTTGAAGAGCCCCCCTATTTATACAAATCGAAAAAAGTGGCTGGTGGCTTCCAAAGTGGCGAGTTTCACCTCGCCCTCACACCCTCATGCCAAGTTGGCCGAGGTGGCTCTACCAAAGCGCCTGCTCATGAAATGGTTTGTTATTCATTGCTTTCGTTTGAATTAGTTTCACGGCCGTTGGCCTACAACAAAATTTCAAACAAAGAAATGCCTTTATTTTAGGTACAATGAAAGCGAAAATTACAACTCTCTTCCTTTTGTGAACAAACACGAGGATCTTCGTTATATCGAGGTCCCCGCCATGGGTTCTTTGCCCGTGTCGGGACTTTTTGTGTCCGTGGACCACCGACAACTCCGATCCGTAGAGACCCGTTCGGAACTACAGACGCAGTGTGGGCTCGCCATTAAGGAAACGAACGCCTAAGGGGATCACACTCACGAAGGAGAGGATGCGCCGGGGATCTCACTCACGAAGGAGAGGATGGCGGGCGGGTGAGATCTACTAGGAGAAATCACAAGCTATCCACGAGATTAAGACAAGCTTAATCTAGAGGGTATCAGAGTTCGACCAATCTGCCACCTTCCGCCGTAGATCGACGTCGATCGAACTTGTGTCGCCGGTGCTCGAAGCTAAGGCCGACCGCCGTGGATCTCGCAAGAATTCCTCGAAAATCCCCGAAATCCGGCTCACGAAATCCCCTTGAAGAAGCCGACCCCTATTTATACAAATCGGGGGTTGTGGTTCTACTAAAGTGGTCGAGCCACCTCGCCCTGGTCGAGCCACTCGGCCAAGTTGGTCGAGGTGCCTCTACCAAAGTGGTCTGCTCATGGGAAAGTTGGTTTGTTATTCATTGCTTTCGTTTGAATTAGTTTCACGGCCGTTGGCCTACAACAAAATTTCAAACAAAGAAATGCCTTTATTTTAGGCGTACAATGAAAGCGAAAATTACAACTCTCTTCCTTTTGTGAACAAACACGAGGATCTCTATTTTACGGATCCTCGCTATGGGTTCTTTGCCCGCGTCGGACTTTTATCCGCTGACCACCGCAATTCGATCCCGGTATAAACCCGGTTCTCGAACTACAGACGAGGGGCTCGCTTTACAAGGAAACGGCGCGAGGGGATCACACTCACGAAGGAGAGGATCACTGCGGGGATCACACTCACGAAGGAGAGGATGGCGGGCGGGTGAGATCTACAAGGAGAAATCTGGCTATCCACGAGATTAGGCGAGCTTAACCTAGAGGGTATCTCAGTAGTTCGACCCGAAGTTTTCTTACCCGTGATTTGTGGATCGGCGTCGATTGGACTTGTACTGGCCGGTGCTCAAACGGCTGATCTGGCTCGTGGGTCTCGTGAGAACTCTTTGGAAACTCCTCGAAAACCCGCCTCAAAGCCAAAGCCAAATCCTCAAAAGTCCAAGTCCAAACTCCCCATCTCCTCCAAGACCCCCTATTTATACAAAAAGGTGTATACAGCCAAGTGGCTCTACCACTTGTCGAGCCACCCTACCAGTCGCCGAGACCTCGGCCTGCCGAGGTGGCTCTACCAAAGTGGCCGAGCCTCCTCGGCCACTTGGCCGAGAGGTCGAGCCCCTCCTACCACTGTCACTTTGCTTGTCAGAGGTGGTTTCGCCAGTGGTGAGCCACCTTGGCCATTTGGCCGAGGTGTCGCCGCCGCTTCCGCCGCTTTTGCCGCTTTCTCCGCTTCATTCTTCCGATTTCCGCCGACTCTTCGTTGATTTCGTCGACTCTTTCGGTCTTCAGGGCTTAGTTTTGCTCGCTGATGTAAGCGTTAGGTTTGAGTCGTGTCAATCCACTTTCCGAGCTCAAGCGGCTCGTTTGCATCGGCGGACTAAATGCGGTTGATTCCGATCTCGTCGGCGTTTGAGTTTAGCCAACTCGCTTCGCTGAGCTTCGCCGCCGGGTTTTCCACGACGTGTCGTTGCTGGCTCGACGCCTCGCCGACTCACTTCATGGGTTCGCTGACTCGCTTTATGCGCGGCGGCGCGAATACGCCGACGGCGCTGGTCGCTACTGCCGATGGATCGCCTGTCAATCCACCGCTTATTTAGTCTTGTTCGCATCGATAAGCAATTTTAACGCCACAGATATTCTCCAAAGCCGCCTCGCCTCATTCTTGATGAGTGCAGGATGCTTTGGACATGATGAGCCCTTCACTCCTTAATTGGCGTGATAGGACTTGTGAATGACCACGGCGTTTGATCTCTCCATTCCCTTCCCAAAGTTGCTTTGTAGGATTGCCAAGGTATTACTGCATCGCATTTTTGTCCGACCGTCGAAATCTCCACCGTAAGTCGATAGATGAATTTCTTTTGAGGTTGGCTCGGTATTTGATTCCTCAATCCTCTCGGGTTCTCCGGTGCTTTGTAGGATCCTGTGGGTGTCGCGCATGATTTATTGCTTGACCGCTGTCGAATTTCAAGCTGTAGCTAATTGAGTTCATTTGTCGCTGACTCGTTTGCGTGGATTGTCGCCCAATTGACCATCGAGGTTCCTCCGTTGATCGGGAATTCTTGATGGATCCGAACCGCTGATCGCTGAGTCCTTCGCCGACGACGCTGTTGTTAGGCCGCCATCGCATTACTCGCTAGCAGGTGTTCACCACCTGGGAGGTATTCTTGCCAATTGTTGATTGGTAGGCCCCGCGATGCATGAATCGGCACCGATACAAATGGGAGGAGTCCTTCGAGGTAGAGCGCGCTGTCCCGGCCGCTATAAGCCTCGCCGAATTTTATCCCTCCTTGAGGTCCCACGCCGAGGAAATTGAGGGTTATCGAGTTATCCTTAAGAATATGGTAATATTCTCCAGAACTTCTCGCTAAGAACCGTGAATTAGTTTATACTCATAATCCTATTTGGAGTAGGGCATGGGAGAATATCCGAAGATTGAGTCCTGTGCCACCTTGTCGATGATTTCGACCATTTAGAGGTTAAGCTCCAAAGTCTACAAGATTTTGAAGTAGCCGCTCGCCATATATCGAGGCTCGCCTCGACAGCTTGGCCGGATGCTTGCGCTATTATCGACTCGAGTTCAAATGCAACAGGCCGTGCATCATTTGAGATCACGGCTGGAAGCTTCATCTTCCGTGGGACATTTTGGTCTTGTGTCAGCTGGAGAAGCGAGGATAGTAGAGCTCTAACAGAGCTTCAAGCGGCAGCGTTTGCATCGACGGACTAAGAACGGTTGATTCAGATCGTCGGCGTTTGAGTTTAGCCAACTTCGCCTCGTTGAGCCGTCGTCGGGTTTCTCCGCGGCGTGTCGTTCGTTGGCACCGTCACGTCTCGCCGACTTCATGGGTTCGTCGGCTCGCTTTATCGTTTTGCGGCGTAATCCGTCGGCGTGCGGTCGGCCGTCGGATGGATCGTCGGTTGTCAATCCACCGTTTCGAGAGTCTTGTTCGGTGCGATAAGCAATTTTAACGCCTCTGATACCCCTCCAAAGCGTCTCGGTCGATTCTTGATGAGTGCGGATGCTTTGGACATGATGAGCCCTTCACTCCTTAATTGGCGTGGATAGGACTTGTGAATGACCACGGCGTTTGATCTCTCCATTCCTTGATCTTTCCGGTGCTTTGTAGGATTGCTGGATTAATGCATCTTGCATTTTTTGTCGACCGTTGTGAAATCTCGACGAGAAGTCGATAGATGAATTTCTTTTGAGGTTGGCTCCGATGTTGATTCCTCCAATCCTCGAGGTTCTCCGATGCTTTGTAGGATCCCGGGGTGTCGCGGTCGCGCATTTATTGCTTGACCGTTGGCGGAATTTCAAAGCGTAGCTAATTGAGTTCATTTGCTGTTGACTCGTGTGATTGGATTGTCGTCAATTGACCATCGAGGTTCCTCCGTTGATGGGGAATTCTTGATGGATCGACGTTGATCGGTGAGTCCTTCGGCAACGGCGTTGGTTGGCGTCGCTCTTGCATTACTTCGTTGCGATTAATGTTCACCACGGTGGAGGTATTCTTGCCAATTGTTGATTGGTAGGCCCTCAGTGAGGATGCATGAATCGGCCGTCTGATGGGAGGAGTCCTTCGAGGTAGAAGCGTTGTCGTCGTTATAAGCCTCGTCGAATTTTATCCTCCCTGAGGTCCCACCGGGGAGGAAATTGAGGGTTATCGAGTTATCCTTAAGAATATGGTAATATTCTCCGGGAACTTCGTTAAGAACCGGGAATAGTTTATACTCATAATCCTATTTGGAGTAGGGCATGGGAGAATATCAAAGATTGAGTGCCTTGAGGCCACCTTCTTGATGATTTCGACCATTTAGAGGTTAAGCTCCAAAGTCTACAAGATTTTGGAAGTATGGGCTCGCCTCATATATCGAGGCTGCTGGCCGGCTGGCCAGGATGCTTGCTGCGTTATTCTTGGACTCGGAGTTCAAATCTGTGAGGCGGGGCATCATTTGGAGGCTAGCATTGCTTTGAAGCTTCATCTTCAGTGGGACATTTTGGTCTTGTGTATTTCTTTGGAGGCGAGGATAGTAGAGCTTCGAGCAGGGAGCTTCAAGCGGCGAGGGAGACCTGATCGTCTTGAAGGCGGCGAGGCCAACAAAGAAACTCTCGGTCGTGCCGAGAACTTGAACTCGAAGTAAAGTGGTTGACATCAAGAAGGAAGCTGCGAGGCCCTTAATGGCGAGGAGACTTTCGGGGCCGAGCAGGGAGGAACTTCAACAAGCTTTCCTCAATAAAGTATCCGAGTTAAAGCAAAACATATTTCACGTCCTCTTTGTGCTCTATTATGATTCTTTTATTTAGAAATAATTAACCATAATACTTATAGGATTTTGGCAAACCCTCGGCCGTCAGCAGTTTGATTAGCCTTTACCAACTACGTTTGAATTGGGCTAGTGTGCGGATTGTCCAAATCCGTTCATGCGATGGCGTTGTGCTAAAGAATGAAACTCTTCTAGACTTGTTGCTATGATATTGAATACATAGGTCGTGATTTTACGGGCAAGAGATCGCGAACGCTGCGGTGGGCATTGGCTTAATCCCTTCTTAGGCTTGGGATGAAATACCCTTAATCAACCGTGTCTTCTTCAATCGGAAAAAGACTAAACCGGGCGCTTGTTAGAAGGCCGACTTTAGGGTTATTGTCAACCCCACTTCAACGGATTTGACTAGCCTTTACCAACTACCGTTTGAGTTGGGCTAGCGGCGGATTATCCGGATCCGCCCGCACGCGGACGTTGTGCTAAAGAATGAAACTCTTCTAGACTTAATGCTACGATGTTGAATACGAGGCTTCGGCTTTTGTCATGGGAATAGACTACCCTGCAACGCAGGTAGGGCGGGCTTTATCCCTTCTTAGGCCGGATGCCACCGACAACCGTGTCTTCTTCAATCGGAGAAAGACTAAACCGCAACGCTGTGAGGCGCTGGCTTTATCCCTTCTTAGGCTTCGGGATAAACCCTTAATCGAACTCGTGTTCTTCAATCTGGAGAGACTCAAACCAAGCAACGCTGCAGGCGCTGGCTTTATCCCTTCTTAGGCTTCGATGAAACACCCCAAGATGAATCTTGGCTTCTTTGACCGGAGAAGGATTGAACCGCCATAAGGTTGATTGAGGTGGGAAAGGAAGAATGTATTCTATTTCCAAGGTGGAGAGGAAGGAGGATCTTGTCTCCTATCTCCTGTAAGGGATGAACAAGAGAGGAAGGTTTTGTGTCCTATCTCCGTGTGCTCACTAATTTGGAATAAGAGAGGAAGGTTTTGTATCCTATCTCTATTGATGGAGAGGAAGGAGGATCTTGTCTCCTATCTCCTGGATATTGGAAAGGAAGGATTTTGTCCTGCTTCAATGGGAGAGACTAAAATGGGATCTCCATTTTGAGAATCTTGAAAGATGAGACTAAGAGTGGGATCTCCACTTCGAGAATCTAAGACAAGAGAGGAAGAATGTATTCTATCTCTTCTCGAGAGGAAGAATGTATTCTATCTCGGGTAAAATGGGAAAGAAAGAATGTACTCTATTTCCCGATGAGAAACTAAGAGTGGGGTCTCCACTCAGAGAATCTTGGAAGGGTATGGATAGCTTCTTTTGTAGGATTGCAACCGTGACTGAAGTGGACCTCGCTCGGGAAGGAATCGAGAGGGGAATTTGTCAGTGGTTGGACCAAGAAGATTTTTAGTGGGCCACAGTCAATGAATTTGATCGGTGAGAGAATTTTGGAGGAAAACACAATAACTTAGGGTTATCCTCATGAAAATGAGTGAGATATTCTCTGAGGAATTTCCCATCAAAATGGGTTATCCCAATATACTAAGGATAGTATTTTTTGAAACTTCCCATTTATCTAAGATTAATTGCCTACGCCATTCTCAGGTGATGATATGCACCGCTTGAATAGACCGGTTCTATTATAAACGGTCCTTCCCATTTGTTCGAATTTACCTTTCTTTTTGGAGTTGAGAATTATCGGTCGCCTAGCTGCAGGACGCAGATCTCCTCCCTAAAGGTTCTCTGTCGAACTTTCTTGTTGAAAGCCCTCGACATTCTAGCTTGATAGAACTCAATGCATTGTTGAGCCTCGAGCTTCTCATCTAACATCTCAAGTTCTTGAGGCGTTTTTGATGTTGTTCTTCTGGCCGTCATCTCGCCGCAGGGCGACGCCGGTGACGGACTGATTTCAACGGAGAATTGCTTCACACCCGTGAGACCGAGTACGGTAGCCTCGCTTCACAGACGCATCATTACAGCGATATGCCCAGAAGTTTCTCCGAAGCTTATCGCTCCAGCCTCGCTGTTATTCTTCACAAGCTTCGACAAAATCTTGATGATCGCTCTTGTTGAACGCCAAACCATTTCGCCGGATTATAGTCAGCCGACGGTGACATCTTGTATCTTGAATTTTCGCAAAACTTGATGAAGGAATTGGCGATAAATTGGGGACCGTTGTCATGCACGATCCGTCTTGGGACACCATGTCGATAGATGACATGGTGTTTGATGAATCGATGGCGGTACTCGCCTTGACCTCCTTTAGTGGGATTGCTTGACCCACTTGGAGAAATAGTCGGTGATCGCTAGAATAAAGCATCTCCTTTAACCGACGGAGGAAAAATGGGACCTACAGCGTCCATTCCCCATGTCTCAATGGCCGACGTGTCGAAGGATGCAAATGCCCGAGGCGATGCATATAATTCGCATGGAATTGACACGCGACATTTCCGAAGCTGCATCGATCAAGGCTATTAATCATCGTGGGCCAAAGTAGCCCATTCTCCGATTCGCCAGAGCTTGGGACCGCCGGTGCGACTACATTCACCTTCGTGTGCTTCGAAGGACCTCTTACGCCTCCTTGTTTGAAAGGCATCGGGTAAAGACCATCGCATTCCTACGGCATATAGCATCCGGTTTCCGTGTCGTAAAGAATGGGAGCTCTTCGCGGATTGACTCTCTCCTTCACGCCTTCCCGAATACGCGTAAAACGTAATCGACGATAGGAAAGCCAATCTCCTCTAACTTGGTTTGGGTTGCATGTACCTCGTAAAATGTGGGAAAGAAAGAATGTACTCTATTTCCCGATGAGAAACTAAGAGTGGGATCTCCACTCAGAATCTTGGAAGGGTATGGATAGCTTTAAGCTTTTGTAGGATTGCTAACGAATGCGAAGTGGACCTCTCGTTAGGTGGAAGGAATCGAGAGGAATTTCTTGGTGGTTGGACCAAGAAGATTTTTAGTGGGCCCACGTCAATGAATTTGATCGGTGAGAGAATTTTGGAGAAAACACAATAACTTAGGGTTATCCTCATGAAAATGAGTGAGATATTCTCGAGGAATTTCCCATCAAAATGGGTTATCTGAATATACTAAGGATAGTATTTTTTGAAACTTCCCATTTATCGGCATTAATTGCCGTCGCCATTCATGTGATAAAGCGATATGCACCGTTGAATAGGCCGTGTCTATTATAAGCGGTCCTTCCCATTGGGTTGAATTTACCTTTCTTTTTGGAGTTGAGAATTATCGGTGCCGTCTAGCGGCGGGCGAGATCTCCCTCCTAAAGGTTCTGTCGAACTTTCTTGTTGAAAGCCCTCGACATTCTAGCTTGATAGAACTCAATGCATTGTTGAGCCTCGAGCTTCTCATCTAACATCTCAAGTTCTTGAGGCGTTTTTGATGTTGTTCTTGGTCGTCATCTCTGCTGCAAGAGGCGAAGTGGCCGGAATCTGGATTTCCAGCGGAGAATTGCTTCACACGTAGACCGAAGTGCGGGGTAGCTCTGACCGTGCGTGCCGTTGTGCGATATGCCCGAGTGCTTCTCGAGTTTATCGTTCGGTCTGGCTTGTTATTCTTCACAAGCTTCGACAAAATCTTGATGATCGTCTTGTTGAGCGCCTCGGCTAACCCATTATTTCTTTGGATTATAGAGGCGTCGACGAGACATCTTGTATCTTGAATTTTTCGCAAAACTTGATGAAGGAATTGGCGATAAATTGGGGACCGTTGTCATGCGATCCGTCTTGGGACACCATGTCGATAGATGACATGGTGTTTGATGAATCGATGGCGGTACTTCGCCTTGACCTCCTTTAGTGGGATTGCTTCACCCACGGAGAAATAGTCGGTGATCGCTAGAATAAAGCGATCTCCTTTAGCGGCGGAGGAAAAATGGGACCTACAGCGTCCATTCCCCATGTCTCGAATGGCGGGGCGTGGCGAAGGATCTGTTGCTCACGGAGGTGATGCATATAATTAGCGTGAATCGACCGCACGTGACATTTCGGCGTGCTCGGCTGCGTCATTAATCATCGTGGGCCAAAAGTAGCCCATTCTCTGATTCGCTCGTAGAGCTTGGGACCGAGGCTGGCACCACATTCACCTTCGTGTGCTTCGAAGGACCTCTTACGCCTCCTTGTTTGAAAGGCATCGGAGTAAAGACCATCGTACCCGTGATATAGCATCACGGGTTTCCGTGTCGTAAAAGAATCAGGAGCTCTTAGCGGATTGACTCTCTCTCCTTCCGTCTTCCGAGAATCTGCGTGTAAGCGTGTCGGCGATAGGAGCGCCAATCTCGGGGCTCTAACTTGGTTTGGGTTGCATGTACCTCTTTGGTAACTACCCTTTGTCTTCTTGTACCCCATCATATATTGATGCGAAGAGCTGGTGAGTCACGTAGTAACTAATTGCTCGGTCTGGAAGGTTGTGCTAACGACATTGCTTGCCGCCCGGTGCATCTGCGTGGCGTTTTGGGCGTGGGATATATTCGATGAAGAATTCTTGAATGAGTCGGCCATTTCAACGGCTACGATGATAGGGGACGGTCGAGTTCCTCGCCGTAGTCACCACGGACTGCTTAACTATCGGTTGTGAATCTCCATGCAGCGAGATATTGACCCCGGCTCTTTGGCGAAGCTAAGCCCGATAAGTAGCGTTGTATTGAGCTCACGTTATTGGAGCGAGGTTCGATGAGTGAATAAGCCGCGGGGCATGACATGATTTCGGGGAAATCAAGACAACTCCGACTCAGCGGAGATTTTGGAACGTCGGGGGTACTTGCTACATTAGTGGCCGAAGCTCCATCAAAATACAATCGCCATATTTGTTGATGCGGCGTAGTGTTGACTTCACGGAATTCATCGGAAGATCATCATATACCTCAAGCTGCGTCCTTTGTCGGGTTGGCGACCCAGTCGCCAAATCGCTTGCCCTTTGGTGACCACGTTGTTTGAAGTGCGAGTCGTATTGGGACAAGAGCAAGGCCCATTTTGCCAACGCCAACTCATTGAAGCGGTGGGTCATAAAGATTCGGACCGGATTCGTTAGAGATAACATAAATCGCCCGTCCGACTAAATAGTGTCGCATTTTACGAATCGCGAACACTAATGCAAAACGCTTCGACCATTGGGTATCGACTCAAAGACCACCAATGTTCGCTCGTAATACATCACTGCTCATGACTGGCCGCCGCCGCCCGCGGTAAGGCTTAACGAGTGATCCGTTGCCTTGGCGTAGATCGGGAGCGGTTTTCGGCTAGCGGTGCAACAAACGGGAGGTTTAGCGAGATATGATTTGATTTCTTCAAACGCTTTCCGACAAGCGTCGTCCCAAATAAATGACACGCCCTTCTTGTTTAACTTAGAAAATGGTTGGCACTTCCCAGATAGGTTCGATATGAACCGTCGGATGTATCTGTCGCCCTTGTAACCCCGAGTTCTCTCAGATTTCTCGGAGGTTGCAACTCTTGAATTGCCTTCACTTTGTCAGGATCGACGTGGATTCCTTTGTCGGTGACGACAAAGCCGAGGAACTTGCCACTGGACATCCCAAGGAAGGATTTGGCAGGGTTCATCTTTAGTTGATGAGTCCGCATGAGTTCGAATACTGTTCTAAGATCTTTGATGTGATCTCCTTTGTCACGGCTTTTCACCACCAAGTCGTCGACGTAGCATTCGACCGTTTTCCGTAGATGATCCTGGAAAATTTTAGTCATTGCTCGCTGATATGTGGCGCCGGCATTTTTGAGGCCGAACGGCATGACCGTGTAGCAAAATATACCGATGGGCGTTCTGAACGCTGTGTGTTTGGCATCATCAGGGTGCATCTTGATTTGGTTGTACCCCGAAAAGCCATCCATAAAGGACATCCTCTCGAATCCACATGTATTGTCAACTATGACATCGGTGATTGGGAGAGGAAAGTCATCTTTTGGGCAAGCCGCCTGTGTCTCTCAGAAGTCGACACGCATCCTAATCAACCATTCTTCTTCATGGCCGGGACTATATTAGCCACCCAATCCGGATGTTGAATTTCCTCGATGAATCCCGATTCTATGAGTTTCTTTACTTCGTCTACGATTGCTTGCAATATTTGTGGACGAAACCGTCTTTGCTGTTGCTTGACAGGTTTGACATCCTCTTTGATGTTGAGGTGATGAGTCGCCACATTAGGGTCGAGTCCTGGCATGTCCTCGTAGCTCCAGGCAAATACATCGATATATTCCCTGATTAGGGCGATCAACTCTTCCTTTTCTTCCGAGGGAAGAGTATTACTGATGTTTATGAGCTTAGGATGCTCCTCATCACCCATATTAGCCTGGGTTACCTCGTCCTTAGTAGGGGGGTCTCTTTGTTCGAATCTATCCCCAAACTGCTCTCTGAGTTGATGGATCCATGGGTCTTCCCATGTTGGCATATCTTCATCACCCTCAATAGTAGCAGGATCGATCGTGGCCATATTCGACATCAAGGCCTTGAAAGCTTCTCCGAGGCTGGTGTCAGAATCCCAAGCCGAAGAATCAGACGAATGTCCGTCTCCCTCATCGGGTGGATTATTATCAATCAGCCATGAGCATTCATCTTCTGAGGATGATTCGTATCCCAATCCCCGTCTAGATGCGTAGTAGTCATCTGGCTTCCCTTTTGGGACATATGCCGCTTTAGGAGGGACTCGAGGGCCTCGTCCAAAACTTAGACCTTCCCCTTGTGTCAAGTCATACTGGTGGTTACCCTTGGCAATTCATCGCCTTGAGACCCCGATCTTCTTCCGCGGAAGCGTCTTGACTTGGGTTTTGGCATTTTGTTGCCAAGCCTATCAAAGAGCGACGCCTTCTTCGGAGCTGGCTTGGTGCAGTTACATTCTGACAACACCGCCCTGATTAGTTTAGAACACGGACAATGCGTGTTCAGTTCGGGAGAATTTCTCTTCGAGATTTACCGCACTCCAAAGACGAAGTACAACTCATCGGCATGAATGCCGGAGCAACCCCTCGTGTGTTGGTACGACTTCTCCGGTATAACGTCCTCATCATCAGATGAAAACGTCTCCATCTGAGGATGAATTGCCTCATTAGGACTTTCAAAAGTCACTCGTCACGACGTACGCTTTCGCGAGTGTGAATCTTTGACGGGCTATTAGACTTTAATTCGCAACCTGGTGCAAGCAGCTATAAGAGTCTTCCTATCACGGTTGAGGAGGGTGCGATCCCCTGCACTAGGAGTGACCCGGGACTTCCTTAACGGGCCCAATCGTTCTTTGATCGAAATTTTACCTCGATCATCATGCAATGAGCCGAGGTGCTCCAAAGCCATTTTCTTGCTTTGGAAAGCTCGAGCAAGCTCGACCGAAGCGGGCACTGACCTTTTGGGATTTCTTCACACCCCCAGCCTGATGGTGCAGCTCATTGAAGCAATCCATCGTTTGTTGGTGCGGTACCCCAAGTATAACGTTGTCTTTTGATGGACACGTCTTCTTTTGGGGATGAAGAACCTTGTTGACATTCTCGGGCTTATTCGTTGTCGCCTTTGAACGATCCAAGGTGGCATCAGGAGTCGCTCGTTTAAGACCACCTCCTTGCGAGCGTGGAGTCTTAACGGGCTCCTGGGCCTCGACATGAACCCCCAGTCTAGAGGCGACTAGAATTCTCTTATGTACGGCGCATGTACATGTACATTGAGGTGTCCTGGTCTATTTGGATGCGACAGGACACATTTGAGTAGTGATCGGTCTGACGGGAGTGCATATGCGACCCCCAATCTCGGGGCCGAGGCGACTTGGACTGCGTCGGCGTTGGAAGGAGGGTTCGGCTATGTTTGTACTCTGATCTTTGTGTCGTCTTAGGCTTTGGCACCCGAACTTGATGGGATTTTGTGGTTTTTTTTTTTTTTTTTTTGACCACTTCCCTCTTGTTCAAGTCTTGTGTCTTTCTTGCAAGAGCGCGAGCTTGAGCGGCACGTGCACGGCGCTTCTGAATACGCTCCTTCAGGTGTTGATCAGTTCCGTTTGACACGGACCCAAACATTTGTTGACGGCTTGGAGGGGTCACGCACCGCCCGCTGATGAGGTTCTTGACCTCTCCTGGGCTTCAGATCCACTTTGTAGCGAACACCGTCGACTGATTCCAGGGCCTTAGCGAACTCACGCGCCAAGCGTTGACGTCGCCTCTGGCGGGCTCTCTTTGGGAGAGTCAGCACGCCATCAGCGGTGATCTCCTGCGTAGATCCGCGATCTTGGATGCCGGAAGGATGCCATTTGGTGCAACCGGCAATGGCGGAGTTAAGATTCGCCTTGGAGTTCGGGCGAGGACCAGCGGATCTTTCTTGTAGCGGAGATCATACGGATTTGTGGGGAGGGCGATCCGGACAAGGGCGATAGTATGATACTCACAGCCGAAACCGGATCAACTTGGATTCGGTTGACTTCGGAGTGTAATTATTACACCTACCAGAAGTTATCCATGTCCCGCTTAGCCTACGCATGGGGTCATAAGGCCATTGCCTTTATGGTCCCAAGTACTGAAAATTTTTTTTTCTATCAATTTTGAGGCCTTTGACTTTCTTCGACGGATCTGATTCACGGTTACCATTAACGACGATCTCTCACTTGAGATCGTTGCTCCACCGTGTCGCCAAATTGTTCGCTGGGAAAGTTGGTTTGTTATTCATTGCTCGTTTGAATTCGTTTACGGCCGTTGGCCTACAACAAAATTTCAAACAAAAGAAATGCCTTTATTTTAGGCGCATAATGAAAACGAAAATTACAACTCTCTTCCTTTTGTGAACAAACACGAGGATCTCTATTTTACGGGATCACCAAACTGCGTGAGTTCTTTTGGGACTTTTTATTCGTCCGTTGACCACAGCAATTCGACCACGGTATAAACCGGGTTGGAACTCTGAGGCGTAGAGGGGCTCGTTTCACGAAGGAAACGGCGCTGAGGATCACACTCACGAAGGAGAGGATCACTGCGGGGATCACACTCACGAAGGAGAGGATCGCGGGCGGGTGAGATCTACAAGGAGAAATCACGGCTATCCACGAGATTAAGGCGAAGCTTAACCTAGAGGGTATCTGTAGTTCGACCGAGTTTTCTTACCCGTGATTTGTGGATCGGCGTCGATTGGACTTGTACTTCGCCCGGTGCTTTCGAAGCTTGGTAGCGTTGGCTTCGTGGGTCTCGTGAGAACTCTTTGGAAACTCCTCGAAAACCCGCCTCAAAGCCAAAGCCAAATCCTCAAAAGTCCAAGTCCAAGCTCCCCATCTCCTCCAAGACCCCCTATTTATACAAAAGTGTCTTGTAGCCCGACCAAGTGGCTCGGCCACTTGGTCAGGCCGCCTAGGGTTGGCAGGGTGGCTCGACCATGGTGGTAGAGCCACCTCGGCCACTGGCGAGCACCTCGGCCAAATTGGTAGGTGGCTCGACCATGGTGGTAGAGCCACCTCGGCCCTTGGCGAGTGGCGAGCACCTCGGCCAAATTGGTAGGTGGCTCGGCCAAAGTGGCCGAGCCACCTTGGCCATTTGGCCGAGGTGTCGCCTCGCGTCGCTTTTTTCCGTCGTTTTGCCGTTTCTCCGTCGATTCTTCGTCGATTTCCGTCGACTCTTCGTTGATTTCCGTCGACTCTTTCGGTCTTCCGGGCTTAGTTTTGCTCCGGTGATGTCGCCGTTAGGTTTGAGTCCGTGTCCAATCCACTTTCAGAGCTCAAACGGCTCGTTTGCATCGACGGACTAAGTACGGTTGATTCCGTCTCGTCGACGTTTGAGTTTAGCCAACTCGCCTCGTTGAGCTTCGTCGTCGGGTTTTCTCCCGCGGCGTGTCGTTTATTTCGGCAAATGCGTCTACCGACTCACTTCATGGGTTCGTCGACTCGCTTTATCGTTTTCGCGGCGTAATCGCGTCGGCGGCGTTACGGGTGTGCCCGGATGGATCGTCGGTTGTCAATCCACCGTTTACGAGTCTTGTTGAATGCGATAAGCAATTTTAACGCCTACATGGCGAGCCACCTCGGCCCTTGGCCGAGGTGCCTCGGCCAGTTGGCGAGTGACCACCTCGGCGACTTAGGCCTCGACCAGGTTTTAGAACAGCGCCCGCTCTCGCCGTTTTCGTCGTTTTGCCGTTTCTCCGTCGATTCTTCGTCGATTTCCGTCGACTCTTCGTTGATTTCCGTCGACTCTTCGTTGATTTCCGTCGACTCTTCGTTGATTTCCGTCGACTCTTCGTTGATTTCCGTCGACTCTTCGTTGATTTCCGTCGACTCTTCGTTGATTTCCGTCGACTCTTCGTTGATTTCCGTCGACTCTTCGTTGATTTCCGTCGACTCTTCGTTGATTTCCGTCGACTCTTCGTTGATTTCCGTCGACTCTTCGTTGATTTCCGTCGACTCTTCGTTGATTTCCGTCGACTCTTCGTTGATTTCCGTCGACTCTTCGTTGATTTCCGTCGACTCTTCGTTGATTTCCGTCGACTCTTCGTTGATTTCCGTCGACTCTTCGTTGATTTCCGTCGACTCTTCGTTGATTTCCGTCGACTCTTCGTTGATTTCCGTCGACTCTTCGTTGATTTCCGTCGACTCTTCGTTGATTTCCGTCGACTCTTCGTTGATTTCCGTCGACTCTTCGTTGATTTCCGTCGACTCTTCGTTGATTTCCGTCGACTCTTCGTTGATTTCCGTCGACTCTTCGTTGATTTCCGTCGACTCTTCGTTGATTTCCGTCGACTCTTCGTTGATTTCCGTCGACTCTTCGTTGATTTCCGTCGACTCTTCGTTGATTTCCGTCGACTCTTCGTTGATTTCCGTCGACTCTTCGTTGATTTCCGTCGACTCTTCGTTGATTTCCGTCGACTCTTCGTTGATTTCCGTCGACTCTTCGTTGATTTCCGTCGACTCTTCGTTGATTTCCGTCGACTCTTCGTTGATTTCCGTCGACTCTTCGTTGATTTCCGTCGACTCTTCGTTGATTTCCGTCGACTCTTCGTTGATTTCCGTCGACTCTTCGTTGATTTCCGTCGACTCTTCGTTGATTTCCGTCGACTCTTCGTTGATTTCCGTCGACTCTTCGTTGATTTCCGTCGACTCTTCGTTGATTTCCGTCGACTCTTCGTTGATTTCCGTCGACTCTTCGTTGATTTCCGTCGACTCTTCGTTGATTTCCGTCGACTCTTCGTTGATTTCCGTCGACTCTTCGTTGATTTCCGTCGACTCTTCGTTGATTTCCGTCGACTCTTCGTTGATTTCCGTCGACTCTTCGTTGATTTCCGTCGACTCTTCGTTGATTTCCGTCGACTCTTCGTTGATTTCCGTCGACTCTTCGTTGATTTCCGTCGACTCTTCGTTGATTTCCGTCGACTCTTCGTTGATTTCCGTCGACTCTTCGTTGATTTCCGTCGACTCTTCGTTGATTTCCGTCGACTCTTCGTTGATTTCCGTCGACTCTTCGTTGATTTCCGTCGACTCTTCGTTGATTTCCGTCGACTCTTCGTTGATTTCCGTCGACTCTTCGTTGATTTCCGTCGACTCTTCGTTGATTTCCGTCGACTCTTCGTTGATTTCCGTCGACTCTTCGTTGATTTCCGTCGACTCTTCGTTGATTTCCGTCGACTCTTCGTTGATTTCCGTCGACTCTTCGTTGATTTCCGTCGACTCTTCGTTGATTTCCGTCGACTCTTCGTTGATTTCCGTCGACTCTTCGTTGATTTCCGTCGACTCTTCGTTGGTGTGGGTTGAATGTAGTGTGTCTTGAATGTAGTGTGTGCTTGCTTGTATGGGAATTTTTGAATGGTTTTATTTTTTGAAGGCGGATTTATTGATATAGCTTAATTAATGGTTTGGGATAAGGATGAAAAAACTTATTTTGGCTAAAGATTTTTTGTGCCACTCTCTCTAGGTTGAAGATGATTGGAATATACATGAGAGAAGAGAGGGGTTACTAATGACGAGCGAAAGCTAAAGCTAAATGATTGAAGTGTTTCCCCTAATTAAAGCACCTTCTTAAATCATCAAAACTCAATACTTTCTAACTACAACCTTTCTACTTTAAACACAATAATAGAAACAATGAAGTTTTATCCCAAATAATCTTTAACAGGTTTGAAAAACCCTATAACAAAAGAATAAAATTGTCACTCATATCTCACTTTTTAACTCAGTTTTTCCTCACTTATTTTACCATCATAGCTCATGAAATTCAGCATTCTAAAATTATCAATAAATTCATAACTTTGCAAGTTACAACCGATTGAAAAAGAAAAAAATCATGAAATTAGAGTACCTTAAGCATCATGGAAAAAAGAAAGAAAAAAGAAAATTTGGAGCATCTTCTCAATATATCCTTGTAGAATCCTTAAATACACTTAATTCCTTGAACTAATGTTAGTCATCATCTTTACATGGTTTATCGCATGAATTTTCACATCATCAAATAGATCTCAAGAGAAAAATAATGAAGCCTCAAATAAGAAAGAAAAACATCAATAAATAAAGAATTCACCTTTAGTATCAAGAAGAAGCAGCCTCCTAAGTGTGAATTTGCTCTCTTAGAATTAACGGTCGTTGCAGCTACATGCTATCCTATGCACACAGGGAAAAAAAAGGTATGCAGTTAGTCAATAATCACTCGTTATAATTCATGCTAATGAAAGTAGAGTTTCACTTTAGTTATTCTTTGATATAGACATTTAGTCATTCAATTCCTTAATTTACTTGATTTTTATTTGAGAGATGGAGAGAGCCATTGACGCAGAGTGACAACATAATTAAGAGTGAGTCTGGACCACGCTATACATTTTTTGAGGAATCGAGTCAAGCTATAATTGGTTGGATTTATAGGGTATGACGTCTTTTCATTTCATAACCGCTTTGCCATTGATTCTTAATTTTAAAAGAACGTATAATTTGTGACAATTAGTTGTGATTTAGCCTCTTCATTTCATAACAAAATTTCCATTGATTCTTAATTACAAAGCCTCATAAATTGTGACAATTAATTGGGATTTATTGGGTGTGAAGACTCTTGATTTTATAACTCATTTTTCATCAATTCTTAATAATAAAAACACCTCTCATAACAAATTTTTCATTGATGCTTAATTAAAAACCTCATAACTTGTGACAATTAATTGGGATTTATTGGGTGTGAAGGCTCTTGATTTTATAACTCATTTCTCATCAATTCTTAATAATGAAAAACACCTCATAATTTTGCCCATTAATTCTTAAAACGTTTATATTGATTAATGATGATATGATGTTAATTAAGAGTGAGTCTAGACCACGCTATACATTTTGAGGAATCGAGTCAAGCTATAATTGGTTGGATTTATAGGGTATGACGTCTTTTCATTTCATAACCGATTTGCCATTGATTCTTAATTTTTAAAAAGCGTATAATTTGTGACAATTAGTTGTGATTTAGCCTCTTCATTTCATAACAAAATTTCCATTGATTCTTAATTACAAAGCCTCATAACTTGTGACAATTAATTGGGATTTATTGGGTGTGAAGACTCTTGATTTTATAACTCATTTCTCATCAATTCTTAATAATAAAAACACCTCTCATAACAAATTTTTCATTGATGCTTAATTAAAAACCTCATAACTTGTGAAAATTAATTGGGATTTATTAGGTGTGAAGGCTCTTGATTTTATAACTCATTTCTCATCAATTCTTAATAATGAAAAACACCTCATAATTTTGCCCATTAATAAAAACACCTCTCATAACAAATTTTTCATTGATGCTTAATTAAAAACCTCATAACTTGTGACAATTAATTGGGATTTATTGGGTGTGAAGGCTCTTGATTTTATAACTCATTTCTCATCAATTCTTAATAATGAAAAACACCTCATAATTTTGCCCATTAATTCTTAAAACGTTTATATTGATTAATGATGATATGATGTTAATTATGTTCATGTATGTATGTATATATGTGTTTTATCATGAAAAGACACAAAATTAGCATGGATGCATGTGTTTTATGTATGCATGTATGTGTTTTAAAGGGCATTTTCGGAAGAAATATTTTAACATACCAACACACTTTTATAATAGTATTAGATTAGATTAGATTTATTTATGGTGGCGAAATTATTCCTCCCATTAGTTGCCAACAAATTCACCTTCAATATAGGATGGTAGCAGATTACTATATTAATTTGGATTAGTTACAATTAGGTTGCAAGTGTGACTTTTCCTCAAAATTACCTAAGTCGAAAGTTGTAATTAGAGGGCATTTACAATTGTAGTTGCAACTGCATCATATAGTTGCAATCAAACAAATATTTGCAGCTGGATAAAAATGTTCCCGTTGCATGTAACTGGTGTTACAACCCCTCCAGGTAATTAAGCAGCTGAAAATTCAATGCAAACAATTAAAATTTTCAACGGAAATAAAATAATGATTAGTACAAATTGTATAATAAAAAAATCTCGCCAACTTTAAAATTGTAGAGTGACGTTGAAGGGCTATTTATATTATTTTTTTCCCGCATATCAACCAATCAATACCCCAACAGATACTGAGGTTCGGGTTTTTATGTATGGAGTGGATTGAACTATCAAAGGTGCGCAGCACCATTGTACATATAATAAGGCTTAATTGGGTGCGAACTGTAGTTTATGTATATATCTGACGCCTACATAGAGTAAACTTTCGAAAGAGGTTGAAAAAACTATAGGTAAAATCAATAAAACATGTCATCATTAAACCAATAACAACGAAACTAAAGTCTAAGTATGAAAGATAATCACATGGATAACGACAAAATATATTAATTTGCTAGCTTAAGCCAAGCGACACGTGGCACCATGCTTGACCTTGTGACCACTTCTCGTAACTCAATAATTTTCTTTGCCGAAATTGTCAAATATATATCCAAACCAGAAGCAGAACTTGCAGCCACAAATCATGGAACCTTGGATCATCATCCTCCTCATCTCTCTCACTCTCACCCTCTCTCTCCCCTTCCTCCTCTCCAAACTCAAAACAAGAGCTCCCTCCCTCCCTCCAGGACCATCAACCATCGCTTTCCTTGCTAAAAACGTAATCTTCGAGAAGAAATCATTGTTCCAACTGGAACAAGTCATCCATGAGCTCCACAAAACCTATGGACCTATCATCTCCCTGCAAACTCCCCCTCATCCCACTATCTTCATCGAGGACCGCGACATCGCCCACCAAGCTCTGGTTCAGCTCGGTCCGGCCCTTGCAGACCGCCCGCCCGTTAAAGAGCCTAACTTATACTTAACCTGCGACGGACATGATATAAGTTCAGCGTCCTATGGTTCTCTATGGCGCTTACTCCGACGCAATCTCACCTCGGAGATGCTTCATCCCTCTTTCATCAAGAACTTCGCCCCAGCACGTAGCTGGGCCTCCAAACTACTCGTCAACAAGCTGATCAGTACTCGACAAGAAGAGGATGTAGTTATACTCAGAGAGACGTTGAGATTCACCATGTTTTGTTTGCTGGTTGCCTTGTGTTTCGGAGAGAAACTCGATGAAGAGCAGATTAAAGAGATGCAGGATATCCAGTATTCTCTGCTATTGCTCTTCACAAGGTTCAACTTTTTCGGTTTTCTCCCGAGGGTCACCAAGGTTGTTTTCCGCAAGAAGTGGAACAAGATTGTAGGGATTAGAAGGAGGCAGGCGGAGATCTTCACCCCTTTGATAAGGGCGCGGAAAGAAGAGAATTCGAAGCTCACGCGAATTAATAAATTAGGAGGTGATCAAATATTTGTTCCATATTGTTATGTGGATTCCCTTCTCAATCTAGAGATCCCTGAAGAGGGAGGACGGAAGCTTAGCGAGGAAGAGATCGTGAACCTGTGTCACGAGCTTCTCAGTGGAGGTATTGATACAACGTCGAATGGATTGGAGTGGATCATGGCCGAGATAGTGAAGCATCAGGAAATACAGAAGAAGCTAGCAGAGGAGGTCGAGAGGGTGGTACCTGCGAGCGAGGACGAGATTAAGGAAGAGGACTTGAAGAAGATGCCTTATCTAAAGGCGGTGATCATGGAGGGGCTGAGGCGACACCCGCCAGGCCACTTTGTACTGCCGCATAGAGCATCGCAGGATGTGGAACTGAACAAGTATTTGATACCGAAAGGATCAGAGGTGCATGTCAACGTCGCGCAGTTAGGGTGGGATGAGAAAGTGTGGGAGGATCCGATGGAGTTCAGACCGGAGAGGTTTATGAGAGGCGGTGATTTTTCTGGTGAAGTGGTGGATATAACAGGGAGCAGGGAGATCAAGATGATGCCTTTTGGAGCGGGAAGGAGGATATGTCCGGGCTATGGGCTTGCCATACTGCATATGGAGTATTTTCTGGCGAATTTGGTGAGGGAGTTTGAATGGAAGGCAGTGGAAGGGGAAGAAATTGATTTATCCGAAGAGTTCGAATTCACGGTCATGATGAAGAATCCTCTTCGTGCTCGAATTTTTCCCCGGGGTAACAAGCCGTAGATGAATTGTCGAAATCGCTGGTGATTTCTGTAGCAGTTTAATGTCTGTGTATGAGATGATCTCCTCCTATATGTACATATCAATAATGTTTTGTAGAATAAAAAAGGTCCTATTTTCAGTTAATATTGTGAGTGATTCAATGGTCACTTTGTGAGATTTATTCTCACATCGGAAAATGTGTGAAAAGTTAAGTGGCTTAAATAGGTAAGTCCAAGACTCAAGTGTAACATCGACTAGTCGATTTTGGCAGTGGATTGAGCCAAACAACGTTTTACACTCCTTGGGTCCCACGGCTTGCAACGCCCCAACAGGCCCACAAGTCCGGAGCTTGACAACATTGCTTAAGTGCTGCAAATTTAGAGTAAGTATTTGGAAACAATATATAATATTCATAGACAATTTCCATCTGAATAGATTCGGAAATAATTTTTTCAATTCTGCTGGTACCATTTCTCGCTTAGAACAGGATTTGGTGATCTGGCACATTCTGCTATCAATCCTGATCCTTTGCCTACTGAGCTGCCTCAGACGCAAATATTATTGTGATAATATTACGGGAAAAACGTGATCATTTGATCTAAATAAATTAAATTAATAAAAAGGCAAAATGATGTTTTCCTTATCAAACCAAGCATATCCCCACTGTAAAACGAAAATAGAATCAATTATTGACCGTAAGGAACTTGAAAACTCCAAAATACCCCATCAATTATCGATCATAACCCATAAGAAGAAGGCAATGATAAATGAACAATTGAAGAAGAAATCAATTACCCATACAGTCACTTCTTAATGAGGAAAATCCTTGTTGGAAAAAATTCGAGGTGACCACGTCCACCAAAATAACTTTGCTACATTGAACACTTTATAAGCCTAGTGATCTTTCTATGGAGACAAGAATCCCCAAATATCTGCCAAAATTATCAACTACGAGATGAAGGCAATAATCGATCCATGAACAACTGATAAGAAATCAATCAAACAAGAACACAAGCGCTTATTAACGACATGCACCTTCACCGGAAAACAACCTGAAGGCCATCACAACCATCAAAAGAACTATTACCGTGTTGATGTTAGAATAAAAGGGAAAAATCACGACAGGGAATATGAACTTTCCTGAATGGCTTGTTGTTAGAAATTGATTTGAGTCGCTGTGCGTCCTAAAATGAGTAACATGTTGTGATGTTGGCATCTAAATGACATGCACCTCCACGTGCAACACACGTGCACTACACCAGTTTGAATTAAAATTTGGATTTTATATGCATTCTTAGATTACGCTACAAGAAAGTTTAAAAGGAAAATGAGAAATCCCAGAGTTAACACATTGATGAGCTACTAGTTTATGATGATAAGAAATACAAGAGTTTAACACATGGCGATTTCTCCAAGTTTTGAATTTACTAGCAAACACCAAAGGCTGTCTTCTTCTTTTTTTTGTGGCTAAAACACTTATTATATATCAATATTAACACCTCTTGGACAATTCAATCCAAACAAGAAAAAAGGTTCTTAATTTAGATATATACACTCTAAATTATTGAGACATAGCCTCTGGCAGAGTAGAGGCAGATGCAAATACGCTTGTAGGGGTGGAGTTGCACCCCTAAAATTTTATAAATCGCATATAGACCCTTGATTAGTTTAACATCTGCCCCTACAATTTTTTTTTATAAATTGCACCCTACCTATTTTTAAAAACTAATTAGTAGCAAATTGAATTAACCAATTCGATAGTAAAAGCTTATTTAAATTCTCAACAATCAAGTCAAATGTGACCAAACAATAAAAACACTAGAAATCCAAAAAGAAAAACATTGAGTGCATTCCTATTGGGTATTATAGTGTTATAATGTTATATTTTTATTTTTAGTTTAATAAATAATTGATGTCCTCCCAAGAAAAATTTTCTGGATCCGCCACTCACCACTAATAAACTCTTAACAGTTGACCTATAATGTGATGTTTTACCTCGTAATTTCTGCTATTTACTAGAAATGATTGATTATATGTTCACCGCTTCGCCCGATTTTATTTTTCTTTTATCTCTGGAATGATTTGCCCTTTGTGGTGGTGGATACCATGGTGTTAACGATGAAGGAAGTAAGGGCCGTCTAGGATGATGCTTCGTTATTGTACGTGGGCAAGACTGCTGGGTTTTATATTTTAAAGCAGGGTCACATATTACTTTCATGTAGATTTTAATTTCTAATTTCAATTTGAAGTGACAACTATGAATTATATATTATATTTGCTTTCATTGTGAATGAACAGGTTAATAATGCACTTATGTATTTGAAAGAACTTTTAGGTTAATTTATTTATGACTGGCAGAAATTATTCCTCCCATTAGTTGCCAACAAATTCACCTTCAATATAGGATGTTAGCAGACTACTATATTAATTTGGATTAGTTACAACTAGGTTGCAAGTGTGACTTTTGCTCAAAATTGCGTAAGTCGAAAGTTGTAACTAGAGGGCATTTACAATTGTAGTTGCAACTGCATCATATAGTTGCAATAAAATAAATATTTGTAGCTGGATAAAAATGTTCCGGTTGCATGCAACTGGTGTTACAACCCCTCCAGATAAGCAGCTGAAAATTCAATGCAAACAATTAAAATTTTCAACGGAAATAAAATAATGATTAGTACAAATTGTATAATAAAAAAAATCTCGCCAACTTTAAAATTGTAGAGTGACGTTGAAGGGCTATTTATATTATTTTTTTCCCGCATATCAACCAATCAATACCCCAACAGATACTGAGGTTCGGGTTTTTATACATGGAGTGGATTGAACTATCAAAGGTGCGCAGCACCATTGTACATATAATAAGGCTTAATTGGGTGCAAACTGTAGTTTATGTATATATCTGACGCCTACATAGACTAAACTTTCGAATGAGGTTGAAAAAACTATAGGGAATATCAATAAAACATGTGATCATCTCACCAATAACCACAAAACTCTAAAGGGCTAAATATCAGATAACCCCCCTTAACTTTGGACGATTATCGGAAAACCCCCTTAACTTTTAAAATATCAGAAAAACCCCCTTAAGTATTTGGATTATCACAAAACCCCCCTTTAACTTTTAGATTTTATCAAAAAACCCCCCTTAACTTTGAGATTTTATCAGAAAACCCCATTAAATTAGGGGGGTTTTTTTTTATAAAATCTCAAAGTTAAAGGGGTTTTTTGATAACCCCTAAACTCAAGGGGAGTTTTCTAATATTTTCAAAGTTAAGGGGGGTTTTCTGTTAATCATCCAAAGTTAAGGGGGGGGTTTTATGATATTAGCCAAACTAAAAGTCTAAGTATGAAAGATAATCACATGGATAACAACAAAATATATTTAATTGCTACCTTACGCCAAGCAACACGTGGCATCATGCTTGACATTGTGACCCCTTCTTGTAACTAGGAGTGCATTCGGTCCGGATACGGCTCGGATATGATGCTTACCATATTCATATCCGCTTACCCATCTCGGATACGGATACGGATATACCTCGGTAAGGAAAATTCATAACCATATACGCTAAAATCGGATACGGTTACAGATATACATACGGATATATAAGCGGATATGCATGCGGATACAAAACGGATATGAGAAAACTAGATAATATTGAGAAAAACATAGTTCATGTGATACAAAAGAGTTCGTTAATATGTTCATTATAACTGAAAAGCTAAGATTAGACATCTTGATCATCACAATTAACCACAAATCCATAATCTAATAATTAAAACTATCGTAAGAGTATGACTAATATGTATTCGGATATTTCGGATACGGATACGGATATTTCACTACAAAACCATATCCGTAATCATATCCTATCGGTTATAGATTTGAGTAACCATATCCGTAATCATATCCTATCGGTTATAGATTTGAGTAACCATATCCGTAATCATATCCTATCGGTTATAGATTTGAGTAACCATATCCGTAATCATATCCTATCGGTTATAGATTTGAGTAACCATATCCGTAATCATATCCTATCGGTTATAGATTTGAGTAACCATATCCGTAATCATATCCTATCGGTTATAGATTTGAGTAACCATATCCGTAATCATATCCTATCGGTTATAGATTTGAGTAACCATATCCGTAATCATATCCTATCGGTTATAGATTTGAGTAACCATATCCGTAATCATATCCTATCGGTTATAGATTTGAGTAACCATATCCGTAATCATATCCTATCGGTTATAGATTTGAGTAACCATATCCGTAATCATATCCTATCGGTTATAGATTTGAGTAACCATATCCGTAATCATATCCTATCGGTTATAGATTTGAGTAACCATATCCGTAATCATATCCTATCGGTTATAGATTTGAGTAACCATATCCGTAATCATATCCTATCGGTTATAGATTTGAGTAACCATATCCGTAATCATATCCTATCGGTTATAGATTTGAGTAACCATATCCGTAATCATATCCTATCGGTTATAGATTTGAGTAACCATATCCGTAATCATATCCTATCGGTTATAGATTTGAGTAACCATATCCGTAATCATATCCTATCGGTTATAGATTTGAGTAACCATATCCGTAATCATATCCTATCGGTTATAGATTTGAGTAACCATATCCGTAATCATATCCTATCGGTTATAGATTTGAGTAACCATATCCGTAATCATATCCTATCGGTTATAGATTTGAGTAACCATATCCGTAATCATATCCTATCGGTTATAGATTTGAGTAACCATATCCGTAATCATATCCTATCGGTTATAGATTTGAGTAACCATATCCGTAATCATATCCTATCGGTTATAGATTTGAGTAACCATATCCGTAATCATATCCTATCGGTTATAGATTTGAGTAACCATATCCGTAATCATATCCTATCGGTTATAGATTTGAGTAACCATATCCGTAATCATATCCTATCGGTTATAGATTTGAGTAACCATATCCGTAATCATATCCTATCGGTTATAGATTTGAGTAACCATATCCGTAATCATATCCTATCGGTTATAGATTTGAGTAACCATATCCGTAATCATATCCTATCGGTTATAGATTTGAGTAACCATATCCGTAATCATATCCTATCGGTTATAGATTTGAGTAACCATATCCGTAATCATATCCTATCGGTTATAGATTTGAGTAACCATATCCGTAATCATATCCTATCGGTTATAGATTTGAGTAACCATATCCGTAATCATATCCTATCGGTTATAGATTTGAGTAACCATATCCGTAATCATATCCTATCGGTTATAGATTTGAGTAACCATATCCGTAATCATATCCTATCGGTTATAGATTTGAGTAACCATATCCGTAATCATATCCTATCGGTTATAGATTTGAGTAACCATATCCGTAATCATATCCTATCGGTTATAGATTTGAGTAACCATATCCGTAATCATATCCTATCGGTTATAGATTTGAGTAACCATATCCGTAATCATATCCTATCGGTTATAGATTTGAGTAACCATATCCGTAATCATATCCTATCGGTTATAGATTTGAGTAACCATATCCGTAATCATATCCTATCGGTTATAGATTTGAGTAACCATATCCGTAATCATATCCTATCGGTTATAGATTTGAGTAACCATATCCGTAATCATATCCTATCGGTTATAGATTTGAGTAACCATATCCGTAATCATATCCTATCGGTTATAGATTTGAGTAACCATATCCGTAATCATATCCTATCGGTTATAGATTTGAGTAACCATATCCGTAATCATATCCTATCGGTTATAGATTTGAGTAACCATATCCGTAATCATATCCTATCGGTTATAGATTTGAGTAACCATATCCGTAATCATATCCTATCGGTTATAGATTTGAGTAACCATATCCGTAATCATATCCTATCGGTTATAGATTTGAGTAACCATATCCGTAATCATATCCTATCGGTTATAGATTTGAGTAACCATATCCGTAATCATATCCTATCGGTTATAGATTTGAGTAACCATATCCGTAATCATATCCTATCGGTTATAGATTTGAGTAACCATATCCGTAATCATATCCTATCGGTTATAGATTTGAGTAACCATATCCGTAATCATATCCTATCGGTTATAGATTTGAGTAACCATATCCGTAATCATATCCTATCGGTTATAGATTTGAGTAACCATATCCGTAATCATATCCTATCGGTTATAGATTTGAGTAACCATATCCGTAATCATATCCTATCGGTTATAGATTTGAGTAACCATATCCGTAATCATATCCTATCGGTTATAGATTTGAGTAACCATATCCGTAATCATATCCTATCGGTTATAGATTTGAGTAACCATATCCGTAATCATATCCTATCGGTTATAGATTTGAGTAACCATATCCGTAATCATATCCTATCGGTTATAGATTTGAGTAACCATATCCGTAATCATATCCTATCGGTTATAGATTTGAGTAACCATATCCGTAATCATATCCTATCGGTTATAGATTTGAGTAACCATATCCGTAATCATATCCTATCGGTTATAGATTTGAGTAACCATATCCGTAATCATATCCTATCGGTTATAGATTTGAGTAACCATATCCGTAATCATATCCTATCGGTTATAGATTTGAGTAACCATATCCGTAATCATATCCTATCGGTTATAGATTTGAGTAACCATATCCGTAATCATATCCTATCGGTTATAGATTTGAGTAACCATATCCGTAATCATATCCTATCGGTTATAGATTTGAGTAACCATATCCGTAATCATATCCTATCGGTTATAGATTTGAGTAACCATATCCGTAATCATATCCTATCGGTTATAGATTTGAGTAACCATATCCGTAATCATATCCTATCGGTTATAGATTTGAGTAACCATATCCGTAATCATATCCTATCGGTTATAGATTTGAGTAACCATATCCGTAATCATATCCTATCGGTTATAGATTTGAGTAACCATATCCGTAATCATATCCTATCGGTTATAGATTTGAGTAACCATATCCGTAATCATATCCTATCGGTTATAGATTGTAGGGATCAGAAGGAGGCAGGCGGAGATCTTCACCCCTCTGATAAGGGCGCGGAAAGAAGAGAATTTGAAGCTCAGGCGAATTAATAAATTAGGAGATGATCAAATATTTGTTCCATATTGTTATGTGGATTCCCTTCTCAATCTAGAGATCCCTGAAGGAGGAAGGAAGCTTAGCGAGGAAGAGATCGTGACCCTGTGTCACGAGCTTCTCAGTGGAGGTATTGATACAACGTCGAATGGATTGGAGTGGATCATGGCCGAGATAGTGAAGCATCAGGAAATACAGAAGAAGCTAGCAGAGGAGGTCGAGAGGGTGGTACCTGCGAGCGAGGACGAGATTAAGGAAGAGGACTTGAAGAAGATGCCTTATCTAAAGGCGGTGATCATGGAGGGGCTGAGGCGACACCCGCCAGGCCACTTTGTACTGCCGCATAGAGCATCGCAGGATGTGGAACTGAACAAGTATTTGATACCGAAAGGATCAGAGGTGCATGTCAACGTCGCGCAGTTAGGGTGGGATGAGAAAGTGTGGGAGGGGATGAGAAAGTGTGGGAGGATCCGATGGAGTTCAGACCGGAGAGGTTTATGAGAGGCGGTGATTTTTCTGGTGAAGTGGTGGATATAACAGGGAGCAGGGAGATCAAGATGATGCCTTTTGGAGCGGGAAGGAGGATATGTCCGGGCTATGGGCTTGCCATACTGCATATGGAGTATTTTCTGGCGAATTTGGTGAGGGAGTTTGAATGGAAGGCAGTGGAAGGGGAAGAAATTGATTTATCCGAAGAGTTCGAATTCACGGTCATGATGAAGAATCCTCTTCGTGCTCGAATTTTTCCCCGGGGTAACAAGCCGTAGATGAATTGTCGAAATCGCTGGTGATTTCTGTAGCAGTTTAATGTCTGTGTATGAGATGATCTCCTCCTATATGTACATATCAATAATGTTTTGTAGAATAAAAAAGGTCCTATTTTCAGTTAATATTGTGAGGGATTCAATGGTCACATTTGTGAGATTTATTCCCACATCAGAAAATGAGTGAAAAGTTAAGTGGTTTAAATAAGTAAGTCCAAAACTCAAGTGTAACATCGACTAGTCGATTTTGGCAGTGGATTGAGCCAAACAACGTTTTACACTCTGTGAAGGCAATAATCGATCCACGATATCGCACAAGAACACAAGCGCTTTATTAATGAGAAAAACCATCACGGGAAAATAGAATGGCTTGTTGCTAGAAATTGGTTTGTGTCGCTATGCGTCCTAAAATGCTGTACTTAAAGCAAGATTCGGCATACTCCGGTGCAAGGATCCTAAAGCCGAATTGTTTCCAGGAATAACAACTTGAGTGTACTGGTGTGCACCAACCAGACCCTCCACGATCACCTTGATCAAGTTCAGGCACTATATGACCTCCTCGGTTTGACTTCGGACTATGACCTCCTTGGTCTAGCATAGAGTTGGACTCAAACGAGCACTGTAGTTTTTTAGATGATACTTCAAAAGAGAACAAAAGCTTCAAAAGAGAACAGAAGCCCTGTTGATGTTCAGAAGGCTTTATATAGGTCTTTGATCCAGCCCAAGAGTTGTTAGCTCATTAATGAGAGCAACGCAAAGGTTAGATCAATTACACATACTCAGCCCACTAACTATAGTAACTGGTCTATTTAATGAGTCAATTAAGTAGGCTCATTAAATAGATCAGTTCAGAAGCCCAATAATCACCCTCTAGCTATTTTCTAAGCCGACTCCTGCAACAAGTCTAAGTCCGAGTAGAAATGCGTCTTTGAGTCAGACTCCATTAGACAACAAGTCCAAATCCAAGTTGAAAGGTTGTCTTTGAGTCGGACTCCATAAGAAAAGGCCTAAGTCTGAGTCTAATGCTAAGTGCAAAGTGTACCTACAAAGCACCAATTGCACCATTATAGCACCTTTGCCCGATTAACGTCCGGGTCCGAGTTTAAACTTACGGAGAATTGTTAGTTAAATGAATTGAGGCTTGGCAAGCCTAGAACCCGTGACCTTTGATTTATTCAGAAAAATTTTTACCATTGGCCTATAGTATATTTTTATTATTAAAATACTTACTATAATATATATGTAGTTTGAAACTTAGCCCAGATTTTTTTGGAAAACTTTTACAAAAAACTCTAACAGTGGAAAACTTTATGACCCTCATGATTTTTCTACCCTCCATACACAACGGTCATACAAGAATCCCAAGCCATGAAAAATAAGAATAGCCCGAGCAGGAAAGAAGTTACAGTCAAACAGCATTGAATCACCACAATAAGCTTCATCTTCTTCTTATCAACAAATCCAAGTTGAACACGCTTATGTTTTCTGATTCACACCCGACCAATAGAAGCCACAACGAACTGTCCCCACGTCCATGACCAAAGCAATCGAAGCTACCACTTGCAGTGCCTGATCCTGAGCCAGGATCCAGTCGACCCTATCGTCGACTCCAGTGAGGCCTATGTCATTTGTGCTATTCTTGAAGCTATCATGCACGCCACCGCACGTTGTCCTTGCACAGGAACTCATCGTCAATGAAGTATGTACACACCCAAACTAAATCATTTGACCTTAACCCTCTCTTCCTCCTCAAACTGTCAAACCTCTTCTTCTCATCTCCTGGCCTAGCCTCGACCCTCCCTCTCCTCTCTCCCCTAATGTTTTTCTGAACTAGAGGATATTTGTGGGAAAGCATAACCTGAGCGATATCTTCATTAAATGAACCAGAAGGATGTCTTGGTGGACCGAATTGCAATACCCCGTAGGATTTGAGGGGCCTAATGAGCAATTTCAAAGAGTTTAGGGACCAATATGAAATCATTGAAGTTTTGACAGACTATTATCTAAATACCTTCCCATAAAGATAAAGTTCTTTAGATTTCTTGAAACAGAAAAAGATGCAACCGAGTATAAGAAAGGTAAAACATGCCAACTTGTACAAAATGCGCTAGATGCACTCATAAAGGTGAGGTATCAAAATCAAAATAGGAGAATTAAGAAAAGGACAGGCCAACATTGTTTTAGTTCCTTGGCCTGTTAATATCAAGGCAACGACTTGGAGCACAAAAGGACATGCAAACAAGCAAATGCATCATCCTCTAGCTGTAAAGGCTACCGCAAGAGAGAAACAATGTGTGCATGTTGTCTGTTTCCCTTTGCTTCGTTTGTATAGGACTCACATAGATTGGATTGGACTTCCCTTTTCTTTTCCTCCCAGTGTTTTTTAAAGCTCAAATTCTTTCTTTCTGAAATCTCAATCAGCCAGCGATGTCAGGTTTCAGAATTCAGAGTAGGCAAAAGCTGAGGATTTACCCACATTAGAAACAAATAATCCAGCCAATCAGCATTCATTTTTTTAAAAACTTTCATCTCACTTGGAAGTTCATTTGGCAGTGATGAAAGTGAGAAGTGGCTGGCTATAACTAAATTAAGCAGAAAGTGAGGGAGGCCTAGATCCTCATTCACCTATTCATGTAACCAGATCTTCACATATTTAGTTGAACTGAGTTGGCATACTCTTAAACAAAAAAGAAAGCTCATTTATATTGCATAATTCTACTCAAAGATGACTTATCGAAGAAAGGAAAGCTCATGTTTCAAAATAATACTTTAAGATTGATGCTAGAACAGAAACTGCATACATAACTTATTAGAGTGATTGGTATCACACTACATATTTTCTTGACAATTCGATGATTTAACATTAGTTATGCACAAGGTTACACAACAAACAGAGGGACCATAGTAGGTCTTTGTTATCATGCATGATGCATAATATAAGAATAATAATGTCCATACAATAAAGATGCAAAAAAAAAGTCATGAAGATTTTCCCTCTCGGGGTGTAAAATTGCCTACCAACAAATACCCTCATAATTCATTGTTATACAATTATAATTGACTCACCTAAATTCAAAAATCAATTCTGACTATATTTGGGAGATCGTAACCACATAAAATTTAGTTTCCTGTCCTGTAAAAAATAGTTTTCCTGCAATTAAAAGACTACTTGTTTTTCCAGAAAGAAATCAAATTTGAACTCCTCAAAAAAAATTCATCAGTAGGTAGCAATATTATAATCCATCGAAACCTATAATCAATTTTCTAACATTCAAATTATCTCATACAAGCCAATCTAATCTAATAAATAGATAATGAATTGCCTGAAGTTTATAGGTAGAACTCTAACTAATTGACTGGTAGTTAACTTTCTTGCAATTAGCTTACCAACATTAAGCCATAGTTCTCAATAAGAAACTATACTTCTGCATGCACTTGCTAATAACTTTAGTAACTTAAAATAATAAAGAAGAATAAGAAACTGTACTTCTATAGTTGTATGTTTAGCCAAATAATATCGTACCAATGAATTTGGTATTAATATTAATTTATAGTAGGTTAATTTTCATCCTTAAATATTCCCAAAACTTAATATAAAAGGAAAGGTTTTCACCCTTAGCTATATAGTGTTTGATCAAGATGAATGTATAACAAGGAATTATATTTGCAACAAGTCATACTTATCCATTGAAATTAACAGGACATACGGGTCAAAACCTAATTATTCATGTAAAAACTGAATTGACTAAAGAACATAAGTTGTAATTAAAGCGCTAATTAACAAGCATACATTAAAAACAATCATAATTAACTTACAAAACAAACAATCAGACGGGCGCCGCAGTAGTAGGTCACATGGCAAAGCCATGTCACTCCCTCATGGGGGGAGGGGGCGCTGGGTTCGATTCCGTGTGAACCAAAGGCGCTATCAATCAAAAAAAAAACAAAAACAAACACTCAGACTATCTTCTAAGTAAATTAATTATAGCATTAAATTTAAGAATTAATACAAGTCCATAATTCTGTAATTAAAGATAGATTAGATAAGAAAAACAAGAACTAAAATTATGAAGGAACAACATTCTCAGCTTAGATGTCAATTCCAGGTCCAGAGATTCCAGAGACACTGAATTATATATAACACAAAGGTATAGTGAGTTGTCAGATCGACAAAGATTTTCGTAAATAGTAAAGAAATTAGACAGCACCACAGAATATTCCAACTTTAATTCTTACCTTAATTATTCTTCCAAATTTGCAGCTGACGAGATTAAAAAGATCTGTCATGTTTTCCCACGTCTTTCTTGAACTTTGCACTTCTAGATCTGTTCTCTAAATTATCTTCTCTCTTTTTAAAAAAAAAAGAAAATTCAGAAGGGAAAAAAAACAGAATTGAGTGAGCAGTTCAAGAAAGCCGTGGAAGAACATATCCATAATCTTGATTTCAGAACTCGATCTCCCCTCATAATTCTCATATAGTTGAGCAAAATTCGACGAAAATTTTGATGAGTACCAATGAATTCAAAACTCTCCTAGATCGAAACGAGATTAGTCTCCATAAGACCAAAGAAACAGAATTTGAGTACAAACTCAAATTCAGGATGTACCCATGCAAAATAAAATAAATTAATAATTATCATTAAAAAAAAAAACAGAAAAGAGATGTAACGATGAGAGACAGGAGAGGAGAGGAGATATGGAAGAATAGGAGAGAGCAGCGTACGGCCCGCGCTTAAAAAGATCCAAAAGGATTGGTTACAAATCAAGATCCAAATTCTTGAAATCTCTCAATTCCCCCACTGAAAAATGGGACCCACAGTTCATCAGCGGGTCAGCGTCGAGAACATCGTGTACTTAATAGCGGGTACAAAAGAAGTAAACAGGTGTACCCGGTTTGCACCCGCACGTGCGGGCCAGGGAGTCCCGAGGGCTAACGGCCGTCGCTTAATCTTGTCCGTCGATTTTGTTATTATGGACGGTTGGAGATTATCGGGTCGGATCCACTTCAGTGCGATTTGTTCCCGGACTAACCGCCGGATTAATCGCCGAGTGGTTCAGTTATCTTCAGAGGCTAGAGCGAATCGTCTCTATCTTGCCCGCACTACCTACGCCCAGCTGTGAGCGGGGCCCACTCCTCGTCTTTGAATTTCGATATTTGCCATAGATCCACATGTTTGGTCGGTAATCACAAAATAGAAAACATAGATCAAGAAAGCCAAAGCCCAAATATTAGCACTCCACTTAATTATTTAATTGTCTAAACAATAGTTTTTGTTTATCCAATTTCGAACTAAAAGCTCACAATGGGTTCTTTTAAATAGGTGACGTTTTGTGACATATCAACAAATCCAAACGCCTCTTTCTCAACTCAGCCAAACTAATGAATAATAATTTTTTTGGGGAGATCTAATCGATTATTGGGTGTGCTAGAGGGGTTAAGCGAAGCAATTAGGCCCTAAAAAATAGAAGGATAAAAGGCCAACAGGCTAAACTTGGAGGATGTAATTATCTATAGTAAGTCAAGGAAAAAAAGATTACTTTCTTTTATATAATTATATTATTATTCTTTTCTTTTTTTAAATATAATTACTAGTGTTATACCGCGCGTTGCTGCGGGAAATTTTTTCTTAAAATTTCTTTTATTAAATATAACAGTTTATTAAAGAATGCTACAATACACCCATTTTTCTTGTGGTGTTCCTTTTATTAAAGTGCTTTCTTATAGTCATGAGAACTTGAATTATGCTTTAACTTTCTAAAACATATTGTTGAATTATATTAAATTTATTGAACATATAGTATACATAAATGCTAAAACTAATTTAATAAATGTATTCATATTGTTTTTTAATTCTCTTTATACATTCATATTAATTTGCATCCTCTCAAATGTAATTGTACAAATAATTACACACTTTATATCACTCTGTTTTTTTTTTGGCTTTGAAGCAGAATCGAACCAGACACAGTGAGTGGCCAGCGGTTTTCTTAGTATGGCCTCTTAGGGCAGCCTACTTTATATCACTCTGTTTGTATTGAATGGAAGTACTTTCTTAGTTTCTTAGTTTGCAAGATTTATGGCCTTACTTTCTTAGTTTGCATTTTATTTTAAATTCGTTTGTATTGAATGGAAGTAGAATTTAAAATAAAATGCAAACTAAGAAAGTAAGGCCATAAATCTTGCATGGCTCTTTGTCAAGTAGCTGATTAGTTGGATACGTGCGCAAACAATTTAATTAGGAAATCTGTAAACCTAAATATAGAATGGCAAAGAATAATTTCATCTTTAAAAAATATTTTGGTGGGTTATATGCCCTCCATCACTTGAGTTCTATTTCATTAGTACATATATTTTCTAGTTCCATGATAGCGCATCTCATAATTAATTTGTAAATTTTAGTAAGAATCACATGATGATAGATTACATAGAATTAGAAATTTATTAAAAGGAACATTCATATCAGATTCTCATATGAGTTTTAAACTTAACAAAAATAACTAAATCATACGAGACAAAAGAGTATATATATTATTAGTGAAATAAAAATAAAAACATTACCTTTTGTGAATATTTTTATGGGTCATTAATACGCTACAAAGATGACTTTTCATATTATCAATATTATCATATTATTGATTGGAATTGTAAAGAAATAGATTTTTAATATCCAAAGTTCTAAGAAGTTGCCATGTGGTAACCATAGGGCCTTGTTTTAGTATATAGATAGATCATGAACTCGTTTTACTATGTTCTAAAATATGTTTACATTAGCTGTGAAAATATCAATTCCTAGTTATACATTTCCACTTTAATCGAATACTATATATCAATTTCTAGATATTTTATATGAGTCCACATAAGTATCCATGGAGTGAAAAGGTATAACTCGATTTACCATGGTCTGAAATGTCTTTATATTAACCAAACCAGCCTACTCATCATTAGCCATGGATTCTATGCATCAATTGCCTGGTCAGTACAGAGAAAAATAAATTTTTTATAATCTAGAAGTAGTAATTTCATCGTCAGTATATATTTTTTATTTTTTTATTTTTTATTTTGGACTTGAAGAATTGTGCTAAGAGAGTCTCCTTCAAGTCAAAAGTTCACGGGACTTAAACAGTTAAACTTGTTCATGGAATCATGGTTTTATAGTACAAGCCAAGCTGCATTCAATTATATAGTTCTTGGTTTCTAGTCACAAATATCAGCATCCACTTGTCGATAGTTAGCATTTCAAGCCATCAAACTCAATCCTTATGGTTCCAAAATCAAGCAAAGTGCCCTTGCGCATTACGCTTCCGGTGAATTCCCTACGCTTTTGTGTGGATATAAATACGATGAAACCATCATTATGGTCTTATAGATTAGCAGTCGCTTGAGCATTGCTCTTTGCTTTTTTTTTATTGAATTGCTCTACTGCAAGATACATATATAACTTCGTGGATGATTGCTTGGTAATGATGTTTATTTCTATTAGAACCTCAATACTAATCATGTTATAGTAGAAAGGGAAAAAATGACGTCATAAATTTTAAATTTTGGCCTATTTCACATCCCCAAAGAATTTAAATATATGAAAGGATATTATACGATCGTAATGGCATTTGGCCTTCCTTTATCTTGTACTAAAACCAGAGAATAGGATAAAAGAAGTTAAAAATAAAATGCTAAATAGCATTAGCACTTAAATAACATATAGTTTCACTTATCTTGCACTTATATACCCTCACTTGTTTTTCTAATATGTATGTATCTTAAGATCTTTAGAATTTACTTTCTATTATGAAAACATACAAATTTTCTTCCCATATGGCAATCGCAGCTAATTTTATGACCTTTTAGCCATTAAATGCTTGTTGAGTTTATCTTAAACCTATCCGAATACTATTTTACAAAGAACCAAAATATATTTAAAATAAGATTGGTAGGTTTAATTCAACAAACATTCTAAAAATTATAAAATTAACATGTGATTGTCACATATAACATTCATAAGAAAAATTTATGTTTGCACAACCGAAGCTTAGTTAAACAACTTATAACTTGAAATATTTTATTACAAAAAAATAAGAGAGAGTATTATTATAAGTAGTATTATTATTAAAATATACAAATAGTAGTTATATCATCAAAACACATAAATTATTTAGGCTAAATATCATAAAAACCCTTAACTTTGGATGATTATCAGAAAACCCTTAACTTTGAAAATATTAGAAAACCCCCTTAAGTTTAGGGGTTATTAGAAAATCCCTTAACTTTGAGATTTTATCAGAAAACCCCTAATTTAAGGGGTTTTCTGATAAAATCTCAAAGTTAAGGGGTTTTCTGATAAAATCTCAAAGTTAGAGGGGGTTTTGTGATAATCCCAATACTTAAGGGGTTTTCGATATTTTGAAAGTTAAGGGGTTTTCGATAATTGTCCAAAGTTAAGGGGTTTTCTGATATTTAGCCAATTATTTATGTATGATTATTGAAAATTTCCCACATCACTTTACTAAGATATCCCACTTCAAAAGTTATTCCATATTATCCCATTAAAATATTCTACTTTCAAAAATTATCCCACTTAACAATTATCCTCATTCTAGTAAAATGTTCCAATTGACTAACATCCAAGAAAATTTCATGTTAGCATAACCGAAGCTTGTATTAAACAACTTGTAACTTGAAATATTTTTAGCTAGAACTTGGTGGTAAAAAAAGAACTCTCATAATACTTTTATTTCTTTTATTTATCATAATTATATTATTTTCTTCATCCTTTTTCATTTGATAGCCACAATCATCATCATACCATGCAATAGATTGAATCGCCTCTCTTCTTAATCTTCTCTTTATATGCTATTTTATTTCTTATCGGATATTATAATTTTTAAAGTAAAAATATCATATATCTATATTTTATTAAAACTTAATTTATTTTATAATAATAATTCAAAAGAATACAAAACATTACAAATTGTTTTTTTTTATCACAAACATTTCAAATTGTTATTAGCAATATCTTATAGTCTACGCATGTGAAGTGGGGGCCTGTTCTGTTTCAGTTTGAACCTTTGTGGTTAAAGGAGGAGGGTTTCGGTGAGGTAGCGTAGGAGGCATGGTAGAACAATCCATGGGTTTATCTTCATGAGAAGTTGAGGCATTGTCGTTCCAAATTAAAAATATGGCATCATTCGACAGTACATAATGTTGCTTTGAAACTTAAGGAGAAGTGTAAGAAGCTTGTGAAACTTCAACACCAGCTTGGTGGCGACTATGATATAAGAGCAATTCGGGAGACCTCTAAAGAACTAAATAAATTGCTTGAACAAGAAGAGCTTTTTTGGAAACAAAGATCGCGGATGGATTGGCTAAAAGAAGGAGACATAAATACAAGATTTTTTCACGCTAAATCCTATCATAGGAGTAGCAGAAATAATATTGCAAAATTAAGAGACTCAAATGGTAGGATGGTGGATGATCCGGAGGATCTTTCTCGAGTAGCTTGTACCTATTTCCAGGAGCTATTCACAAGCAAGGGAGTTAAGGATGTAGAAGAAGTTCTTATGTGTGTGAGACCAAAGGTAACAGGTGAAATGAACCACCAGCTAATGAGCCCATTTACTGCAGATGAAATTAAAAGTGCTTTGTTCCAAATGTATCCTACAAAAGCTCCATGCCCAGATGAAACGTCTCCTATGTTTTATCAAAAATTTTGGCAACTTGTTAATGGTGATGTTACTAGCATGTGTATGAATGTTTTAAGGGACGGTGACTTTCCTAGTGGTATAAATCATACAAACATTGCTTTGATTCCAAAGGTTAAGTACCCAATACAGATGTCAAATTTCAGACCAATTAGTTTATGTAATGTCTCTTATAAAATTGTCTCAAAAGTATTGGCTAACAAATTGAAGGCTATCTTACCTAATATTATTTCTGAGTATCAAAGTGTTTTTGTGTCAGGACGCCTCATTATTGATAACATTTTAGTTGCTTTTGAAACAATACATTATATGAAGAAGAAGAATCAAGGAAAGGTGGGGCATCTTGCTTTAAACTTAGATATGAGTAAAGCTTATGATCGAGTGGAGTGGGGCTTCCTTCAGAAAATTATATTGCGTCTGGTGTTTGATCAGCAATGGGTGGATTTAATTATAAAATGTATTTCTTCTATTTCCTAATCAGTGATTCTAAATGGAGCTGCTACCGGACATGTTATTCCAGAAAAGAGGTCTAAGGCAAGGAGATCCTTTATCCCCTACCTTTTCCTTTTATGCACAGAAGGTTTTTCAGCTTTGCTTCAGTCTTCTTATGATCAAGGTCGTCTTCATGGAACTAGTGTCAGTAGAGATTGCCCTAGTATTTCCCACTTATTCTTTGCTGATGACAGTTTACTATTCTTTAGAGCTTGTCCACAAGAGTGTATTGAGATAATTCGGATTATACGCATTTATGAGAATGCTTCGGGTCAAATGATTAATATAAACAAGCCTGCTATTGATTTTAGTGCAAATGTTGAGAGTGAGACTCGGATGCAACTACAAGGTTTTTTGGGGGTGTGGTCTTTTATTAATCATGATAGATATTTGGGTCTTCCATCTCTCATTGGGCGAACAAAGAGACAAATTTTCTCTTATATCAAAGAAATAGTTTGGCTTAAATTGAAGGGGTGGAAAGAGAAATTATTATCGAAGGCAGGAAAGGAGATAATGATAAAAATAGTGATTCAAGCTATTCTAACCTTTACAATGAGTGTTTTCAAGCTTTCTGATAGAGTGTGTGATGATATTATATCTTTGGTTCGGAAGTTTTGGTGGGGTCAGAAGAATGATGAAATGAAGATCATTGGATTGCTTAGGAGAAATTATGTGTTTCAAAAGAAGATGGAGGATTGGGTTTTCGAGACCTTAAAGCTTTTAATTTGGCGATGTTGGCTAAACAAGGATGACGCTTCTTACAGAATGAGAATTCTATTTGCTTCCGAGTTTTCAAAGCAAAGTATTTTTGCTATTGTGATTTTTGGCGTGCTAAGGTTCCTCCAAGTTATTCTTTTGTTTGGAAAAGTATAATTGAGGGCAGAACAGTGATTGAAAAGGGGTGTTATTTGAGAGTAAGTGTTGATGTCAGTTATCAAACAGGGGGTTAAAATGTGTGTTTAGGATGAGTAAGGTCCTCTAACTCCTTCAGATGTTCAGTTCAGGGGTCCACTGTTCTTCCCCACATGAAAAACTTGTAAGAGGATGGAGTTGGGTTCTCCGATGGTTCCTCCGACGATCAAGTCAGTATATAGCTCGAGTGGGGAAGTAGAGTTTAAGTGTAAGAGTTTCTTGGATAGAATTGCTTATCCTAAACAGCAGACATCACTTCCCTTTATAGCAGATCCAAAGGGACAGAAGAGTAACTTCGGCTGTCCAAACAGGTGGCTTAGTTAGCATCTACTTTACAGGTGTCGACTGCAAAGGGGGATGAGTCATCTAGGTGTTTAATGTGATGGTTGTTTGGGTCGAAAGTTGTTTCCATTGTAAAACTTGAGAAAATTACACTTTTGATTCTCGCATAAAAGAAATTTAAATAACTCTCTCACAAACTCGAACAAAAGACACTACAAGTGTAGATCTCTTATTTTCGACTTGCCTGGTCGGACGCCAGAACCGTGGACCACCGAAAGCGATCGCCGAATCGACGGTTTAGTTGATGCCATAAAGGAAACAAAACTTAAGCAAATATCTTAGCAAAGTAAGATATCTACTCTTCTCAAGAATAAGTCAAAGCTTAAACTCGAGGAATCTCCGTGTGGATCGTGTTCTTGAACTCCGGAAGCTTGGATCTCGATTGCCCCTTCGATAGCACCTCCGCCCAAGTGGACGAGGAGGTATTTATGAAAGCTCTAAAGAAACACAAGTGTCATAAGTGTTTGACATTTAGTTAGCACGCATAGCCGAGTGTCATACTAAGCCGCCTTTCACCGGGCGAGGTAATGTAGCTCACGGCGGCGGTAAGATGGGTCACGCTAACTAGGCGAGTCGGATCTCCAATGAGAACGGTTCGCTTTTGACATTAAATGCCTAAAATCACGCCTAGTGCTGATTTTCGCCAGATAACCGTCCAATATGCAACGCCTCTCTGCAATGATAAAGTCGTGGGCCCCATCGGCATTGATTTAGACCCTTCAAGAGCTCATTTCCAATATTCGTTGTCTCGCTTTGACGAGACAAGTGTTCGCCTATAGCGAGACACATCAAGGTGTTCGCCGCGGGCGAGGCACAAACAAGTGTCTCGCTTCGTGGCGAGCACAAACAAGTGTCTCGCTTCGTGGCGAGGCACAAACAAGTGTCTCGCTTCGTGGCGAGCACAAACAAGTGTCTCGCTTCGTGGCGAGGCACAAACAAGTGTCTCGCTTCGTGGCGAGGCACAAACAAGTGTCTCGTGAGTAGCGACACAATCTTCCATATGTTGACTTTTGAGATTTCAACGACGTTGTCCTTCGATCTTCTCATAATTTAGTCATATTTGGGGTTCTTCGCAATTTTGATGCCTACAATGGTAACGGGGTGCGCATGGTGCTGACGTGGTCCGATGAGTCATAAAGACTTTCAGGGCTGAAGGAATGATGACTCTGATTATGCATTTAATGTGATGATGATCAACTGTCGGCGGGGGTTTCGAGGTAACCGTCACCTTTCAACTCGTCTGGCCGAGGGCCATGAGGTACCGCCTTTCGACTTTGCTACGTGAGTCATCGGTTGGTTGGTAGGTCAAGTAGGGGCGGCTTGTGGAGTCGATCGAATGAGGTGGCCAACAAGTACCGCTGACGCTCTGTGAGTTGTCGATCAATAGAGTGTGCGTTCATCGGTCAAGTAGAAATGCATTTGACGATCTGATTGTCGGTCGATAGAGTCGGCCGTGATGAGGCGGGGGTTACCTCGTTCTTGAATTAGTCTGATTGGTTGTAATGTGGGACACGTGTCTGCTTCTCTATGGAGATTAATATTTATTGATTAAGGGACTATAACAGTAGGCAATGGAGATAAAATAATGCTCAAAGGGGATCCTTGGATTCCTTCCATTCCGGATTCTCAATTGTGGATGATGGTCTGAATTCAAATTTTTAGTGCGTGATTTAATTTAGAATGATGGAGGGTGGGATAGGCAAACTGTTAGAAACCTACTTGATGAGGAAATTGCCAATGCTATTTTAAAAATTCCTATCACTCGGAGGAATTATGAGGACAAGGTTCGATGGCGTACGGAAGATGGATGGTTTACTGTACAGAGTGCATATTATACAACAAAAGAGGTGCTTTATCTTGGGGTTTCAACAGTCCAATGTCCTGCTGAAGAAAAACTATTTTGAAAATGTTTATGGAAGGCTAATATCCCTACAAAAATTAGATATTTTGGATGGCAACTTGTGAGAAATATTCTCCCAACTCTCTCTAATATTAGAAGAAGAGGGGTTCAAGTAGAAGATTCATGTCCAATTTGTCAAAATCATTCAAAGAATGTATCTCACTTGGTATCTCAGCGTGTATGGTCTACTCGTGTTTGGCAGGATAGTTCTCTTCTTGAGATTTGGTCGAATGGGATGAATTTGATATTGAATTGGTTGATTCATGTTTTCAGCATGAAGGGTAAGGAGGCTTTGTGTCGTTTGTTAACTACTATGTGGATGATTAGGAACAATCGAAATCAAGTGGTTTACGAAGGGAAGTGTCTTCGCCCAGAACTTATTTTACCTAGAGTTGAAGAATATTTGAAAGAATTCTGGGATGCTAATAAGAGTCTTCCAAGAGACCCAAGATCAAGAGTTAAGTGGCGTGCTCCTGAGGAAGGTATTTTGAAATTAAATGTTTATGCTGCAGTAGACGTTGATCAAGATTGCGGTGCTATAAGTGTGGTGGTCCATGATTACACTGGTCGTGCGATTCTTGCTTTGTCTAAATTTGTATCCCCAGCGTTTGACGTACCCTCTATGGAGGCTTGGGCTATTGTTGAAAGTGAAGCTAGCCAAGGATCAATCCATGTTGAATATTGATATTGAATCTGATGCAAAAATAGTGATTGATGCAATCAAGGCTAGTAGGACTTACTTAAATGGCCTTGGTAATTTTCTCCAAGAGATTCGGGAACTGAAGTCGGAGTTTCCTCATTGCTCTTTTCTCTTTGTGCATCATGAAGGAAATGAGGTTGCTCATATTTTAGTGAAGTTAGTATTGCTTGAAGTGTGATTCTTTCTGGGAGGGTACTTTTCCTCCACATATTGAATCTTTTATTCATTGTATTGCTGCTTAGCTTAATAAAATTTTAGTTGCCATTTCAAAAAGAAAAAAAAGGTCTAACCAAATACATATTCATGATTAATTAATATTATATTAAACAATTATTAATTACTAGTAGTTAGTTTAAAAATATAAAAGTAGTAGTTGTATTATATCATCAAAAGCATAAATTATTTATGGATGATTATTGAAAATTTTCCCACATCATTTTACTAAGATATCCCACTTCAAAAATTATTTCATATTATCCTATTAAAATATCCCACTTCAAAAATTATTCCACTTAACAATTATCCTCATTCTAGTAAAATGTTCTAATTGACTAACATTCAAGAAAAATTTCATGTTTGCATAACCGAAGCTTGCATTAAACAACTTATAACTTGAAATATTTTATTACAAAAATAAGAGAGCATACGAGCACAAACTGAGTGGAACTATAAAATATTTAAGCGATATTTAACCAAAATACAAAGAGAGAAGAAGAGAATGAATTTATGTTTCTTACCCTAGAAATTAGGGTTGCTTAGTGGGAGGTTTTACTGGGATTTTAGAGCCGAACTATTTTCTAAAATATTATTTTACTGCGAGGACACTGATCTCGGACCCTATAGAAATCGATCTTCATCTCAATACAGATCACAGAGATGAGAGAAAGCCAAGCCAAAACCCTCTCCCCTCCTTTCATCTCATTATCATCATCGCTGCTGCTGCTCATAATAATCGCGCTATTATCTTACTCTATTCCGGCGGCACAATGCACCGCCGTCGAGTCCGGCGAAGGAGACAGCGGCGGCCGGCGGCGGACGGAATCGGTGGCGTGGGAGACGCTGACGAAGAGGAATTTCTCATCTCAGATCCGAGCCAACCCTCATCTCCTCCTCATGATCACAGTCCCATGTAAGCATTTTCCAGCAAACCCTTTCCCCTTTCTCTTCAGATTTGAAATTAGCAATTTTGGAGTGAAAATGAGTATCCCTTGTTACTTGATTGCATCTTTGTTGCTGCAAGTAGATGTCTTTATCATTGGATCAATTATATGTCAATAAAGAATTGTAATTTGGCGTGCGCAGTTTTCTAGAAAGCAATTAGAGAAACCATTTGGTTTGCTTTATGAACTTTCTTTCCCTGCATCAAGTGGCTTTGAATTGAATGTCTTCGTAATAACAGAATGAATTAGTCCCTTGATAAGTGAGTATGAAGTTCCTGAAAGCTAACTGTGTTTATGCGTGCCCTGAGATGTGTGTACGCATGGATAAACACATTTATGCAGCTCAATGAGTATGTGTATGCTTGTGGGAGAGCATGAATGCGTCTGTATTTGGATGAGTATCTTTATGTCCCTGTGTGTATTGGGATGTGCATATGTACAACCATCTGATTTCTTTTTTCCTTTTTTTTTGTTAATGTAGAGAGATGCATTTATTCATGGTGTATGTGAGTGCATGGCATGACCATGTTTGCGGGTGGTGCCTGCATTTGCACATTTCAACTAGTGAGCACACGCAAATGGAGAAACACACATGGTGACAAAAGCAGTCTTACATGTACTTGTAAAAAATTACAAGATACTCACATGCGCGCACGCACACACACCAAAAGAAGAATAAGAAGGAAAAGACATAAGTTCTTGAAGAAATTGGGTGCACATTATCTTTCAGCTTGATGTTTGAGTGTACACGAGTGCAGAGCTTCTAATAGTCTCTCATCCTTTTTTTTTTATGGTCATGTTCTTTATTCCTCCTTATGGAAGAGGTTAATATGCTACATATGGACATGTGTTATACTGATTTGTTAAAGCTGATCTAATACCTTTGTGGAACTATAATGTTATGACATTTAACAAGTATTCCTGTTGAGCTACAGGGTCTGGGGAATCACGATCCTTGATGAAAGAAGTAGCACACTTGGTTGCTGGCAAAGGAGAGAAACTAGGATATCTAAAGCTAATGGTTGTTTATAGAAATTCTGACAAATTTCTAGCAGAAGCTCTTGGTGCTTCTGAAGGAATAACGTTATTTTACTATCATCATTCCACATCGTACAAATATCAGGGTCGACTTCGTGCACAGAATATATTGTCTTCAGTTTATCATTTCATGTTACTTCAGACTGAGGAGGTCCCCTTGAAGCCCCTCCACACTCAACAGGACCTTGAAACTTTTTCCCAGTCAACAGATAAAGCTGTATTTCTTCTTGACTTCTGTGGATGGTCAGCCAAATTGTTACACAGAAGAAAGCATGGAGATACTCAGGCTACTCAAACTGAGCAGAAGAATTCAGAGACTGGTATGCCAAAGTAACTAATATAATTGATTCCCTAGATATTGATAACTGTCAAAACTTACATATAAATGCTGTGTAATCCTTGGACATAAATGATCCTCATCTTGCATCAGCAATCTGTTCCATAGAATACTGAATAACAGTGGACTAGAAAATGGCTCAAATAAATATTATCCATCCAAACATGTAATCATGAATTACAATGAAGTTCTTAAGTGTGTTTATGGTCATCATGTGGGTGGGAGTACAAAGCTGGTGCTTTTCGTATTAAATTTTAGAGTAGATTGCACATAACCCCCCTCGTCTATACCTTGAGTTTCAATAAAGCCCCCTCAACTCATTTACTGCACTTAGCACTCTTGAATGCCCTTTTTAGAAAGATAAGTTGCAAGTAACACTCCTCTTTCTCATGAATTGAGGAGGGCTAAATGCTAGCAAATAAGTGGGGTGGGGTTTTTGGGGTGGGTTATGTGCAATTTACCCTAAATTTTATTTGTCTTGTCATTTCTCCGAATGAAAATGTGTTTAGACTATGCTGGAATGAAGTTCTTTCTGTCTGTTAATCAAAATAAAATTCACTTGTGTTAGCGTTTTTCAGTATATATAAGATCCCTATATATTGGTCAACCTTTTTAGACTGAAAGTTCTATGTGCGTGTGTTTTTTTTTTTCCCAGATGTATTATTATCCAACTGAATTTATGATTGAACCTCAAGGCCTGCAGTCCTTTTCAGTGTCTTGATATGATCAGTTTTGTTTATTGTATGTTTAAGTCAAAATTTCCAAGTCCATATGACAAGTCTCTTAGATATGCAGTTCTATTTACACCAACTTATTTAGTGTTGCAGTTGAAATATTGGAGCAAGATTTCTCTGCAGAAGCAGGTGGGGAAATGTCGTTTGAGAAGATGACTAATCAGAAGGTGGCCTGTACATTTTAAATGAACCTCACAGTGAGATTCTTTAAGAACTAAGCTAATGACAGTACATATTGATGTAAATATCCTGACGTGTATTATTTGAAGCAGATGGAGGGTTTGGAAAGTGAAACACTAACTTATCATGTCAAAAGTGGGCCAGCTGATTCTTCCTTGCTGGGAAGATGGACAAATCAAACTGATTCACAAGGAACTACATATGCAGGCGATGATACAGATATGCCATGTACAGAAGAAAACTTCCATAAGTTTAATTCTTTTTTTGGGGACTTCATGAAGATTTCTAGAGATTATTTCCTGCCTCCTGAAAGACATAGGTTTGGTTTGATATCTGAAAAATCTTTGCTGCCTTTCGTGGATGTTGGCAATCCTGATACATGGCTAGTTGTCGTTAAGTTCTCTGGATGCTCAAATTGTTCAATGATACTTCATGAAGGCGATGATCTTAGAACCATCTTGCAAACGCACCATGCTCTTGTTAAAGAGGTAAGTTCCCTTACAGTTTAGTCTCTCACTCATATTGTTTATGTGTGGGTCCTTACACTCTTTATGATATGTTACTTACCAGAAGATTGTGCTCTTGTATGTTCTTGTTAAGTGATATGAATGTTGTTCTTGAATTTGGAAATTTTATATGGTGTTTAAGTTAGCTTGGGATTGGTGGCTCTTGAAAAGCTGAACATAATGTATAAAACTCCATATTTCTCCTTGAATCTTTGGGTCTTTTAGTAGAATGGTGAAATAGTTTTTCTTTTCCCTGTGTCTTTCTTCGTTGCATCCTTCTAACATTAACCTTGTATCTTTCAACATGATGATGATGATAACCATGATTTGAGGCTTTAGCCTCTGTCCTGTCAAAATAGGTTAGTCTAACAGAGGCAACTTTGTATTGGATGCTTCCATAAAAGCATTCACAAAATATTTACAACTGGTTGCCAACCAGATTTCTTTGTTTTGGTTCATTGGAAAAGATATGGAAGAAAAGACGCCAAAAATCAATAAGCTCTAACCAAAGTGAACCCTTCAAACTTGTTCTCACTAGGAAAGAGTGTCGAAGTATGGGACAAATTCTAACCTCGTTTATGACAATTAACTAAGCTGAAACTCATTTCAAGCGAATTACTGTAGTGATGATATTGATTCTAGTCAATAAACAGGCGTAACTACTTTTTTCACGAGCACTTTGGGTACAAAGATTTTTGCTTTTGGTTAAGAGACATTCACTATTATACGGTTAACAATTTTGAAGCTACTGAAGTGATCTAAGATATGAATGACCTCTTATGTCCGAGGAAAGTCAATCGCTTTGAATTCGCTTTCTGAAGTGAAGTTGAATTCATAAACAGGCCTAAGTATACCCACATAATTCCTAGAGGGCTTGCCATATTACAAGTGTAAACAATCATCTTGTTCTATAATCACTCGCTTTATTGCTGCAAGTAGATGTCTTTATCATTGGATCAATTATATGTCAATAAAGAATTGTAATTTGGCGTGCGCAGTTTTCTAGAAAGCAATTAGAGAAACCATTTGATTTGCTTTATGAACTTTCTTTCCCTGCATCAAGTGGCTTTGAATTGAATGTCTTCGTAATAACAGAATGAATTAGTCCCTTGATAAGTGAGTATGAAGTTCCTGAAAGCTAACTGTGTTTATGCGTGCCCTGAGATGTATGTACGCATGGATAAACACATTTATGCAGCTCAATGAGTATGTGTATGTTTGTGGGAGAGCATGAATGCGTCTGTATTTGGATGAGTATCTTTATGTCCCTGTGTGTATTGGGATGTGCATATGTACAACCATATGATTTCTTTTTTCCTTTTTTTTTGGTTAATGTAGAGAGATGCATTTATTCATGGTGTATGTGAGTGCATGGCATGACCATGTTTGCGGGTGGTGCCTGCATTTGCACATTTCAACTAGTGAGCACACGCAAATGGAGAAACACACATGGTGACAAAAGCAGTCTTACATGTACTTGTAAAAAATTACAAGATACTCACATGCGCGCACGCACACACACCAAAAGAAGAATAAGAAGGGAAAAGACATAAGTTCTTGAAGAAATTGGGTGCACATTATCTTTCAGCTTGATGTTTGAGTGTACACGAGTGCAGAGCTTCTAATAGTCTCTCATCCTTTTTTTTGATGGTCATGTTCTTTATTCCTCCTTATAGAAGAGGTTAATATGCTACATATGGACATGTGTTATACTGATTTGTTAAAGCTGATCTAATACCTTTGTGGAACTATAATGTTATGACATTTAACAAGTATTCCTGTTGAGCTACAGGGTCTGGGGAATCACGATCCTTGATGAAAGAAGTAGCACACTTGGTTGCTGGCAAAGGAGAGAAACTAGGATATCTAAAGCTAATGGTTGTTTATAGAAATTCTGACAAATTTCTAGCAGATGCTCTTGGTGCTTCTGAAGGAATAACGTTATTTTACTATCATCATTCCACATCGTACAAATATCAGGGTCGACTTCGTGCACAGAATATATTGTCTTCAGTTTATCATTTCATGTTACTTCAGACTGAGGAGGTCCCCTTGAAGCCCCTCCACACTCAACAGGACCTTGAAACTTTTTCCCAGTCAACAGATAAAGCTGTATTTCTTCTTGACTTCTGTGGATGGTCAGCCAAATTGTTACACAGAAGAAAGCATGGAGATACTCAGGCTACTCAAACTGAGCAGAAGAATTCAGAGACTGGTATGCCAAAGTAACTAATATAATTGATTCCCTAGATATTGATAACTGTCAAAACTTACATATAAATGCTGTGTAATCCTTGGACATAAATGATCCTCATCTTGCATCAGCAATCTGTTCCATAGAATACTGAATAACAGTGGACTAGAAAATGGCTCAAATAAATATTATCCATCCAAACATGTAATCATGAATTACAATGAAGTTCTTAAGTGTGTTTATGGTCATCATGTGGGTGGGAGTACAAAGCTGGTGCTTTTCAGATAAATTTTAGAGTAGATTGCACATAACCCCCTCGTCTATACCTTGAGTTTCAATAAAGCCCCCTCAACTCATTTACTGCACTTAGCACTCTTGAATGCCCTTTTTAGAAAGATAAGTTGCAAGTAACACTCCTCTTTCTCATGAATTGAGGAGGGCTTAATGCTAGCAAATAAGTGGGGTGGGTTTTTTTTTTTTGGGTACTGCAATTTCTTAAATTTTATTTGTCTTGTCATTTCTCGAATGAAAATGTGTTTAGACTATGCTGGAATGAAGTTCTTTCTGTCTGTTAATCAAAATAAAATTCACTTGTGTTAGCGTTTTTCAGTATATATAAGATCCCTATATATTGGTCAACCTTTTTAGACTGAAAGTTCTATGTGCGTGTGTTTTTTTTTCCAGATGTATTATTATCCAACTGAATTTATGATTGAACCTCAAGGCCTGCAGTCCTTTTCAGTGTCTTGATATGATCAGTTTTGTTTATTGTATGTTTAAGTCAAAATTTCCAAGTCCATACGACAAGTCTCTTAGATATGCAGTTCTATTTACACCAACTTATTTAGTGTTGCAGTTGAAATATTGGAGCAAGATTTCTCTGCAGAAGCAGGTGGGGAAATGTCGTTTGAGAAGATGACTAATCAGAAGGTGGCCTGTACATTTTAAATGAACCTCACAGTGAGATTCTTTAAGAACTAAGCTAATGACAGTACATATTGATGTAAATATCCTGACGTGTATTATTTGAAGCAGATGGAGGGTTTGGAAAGTGAAACACTAACTTATCATGTCAAAAGTGGGCCAGCTGATTCTTCCTTGCTGGGAAGATGGACAAATCAAACTGATTCACAAGGAACTACATATGCAGGCGATGATACAGATATGCCATGTACAGAAGAAAACTTCCATAAGTTTAATTCTTTTTTTGGGGACTTCATGAAGATTTCTAGAGATTATTTCCTGCCTCCTGAAAGACATAGGTTTGGTTTGATATCTGAAAAATCTTTGCTGCCTTTCGTGGATGTTGGCAATCCTGATACATGGCTAGTTGTCGTTAAGTTCTCTGGATGCTCAAATTGTTCAATGATACTTCATGAAGGCGATGATCTTAGAACCATCTTGCAAGCATACCATGCTCTTGTTAAAGAGGTAAGTTCCCTTACAGTTTAGTCTCTCACTCATATTGTTTATGTGTGGGTCCTTACACTCTTTATGATATGTTACTTACCAGAAGATTGTGCTCTTGTATGTTCTTGTTAAGTGATATGAATGTTGTTCTTGAATTTGGAAATTTTATATGGTGTTTAAGTTAGCTTGGGATTGGTGGCTCTTGAAAAGCTGAACATAATGTATAAAACTCCATATTTCTCCTTGAATCTTTGGGTCTTTTAGTAGAATGGTGAAATAGTTTTTCTTTTCCCTGTGTCTTTCTTCGTTGCATCCTTCTAACATTAACCTTGTATCTTTCAACATGATGATGATGATAACCATGATTTGAGGCTTTAGCCTCTGTCCTGTCAAAATAGGTTAGTCTAACAGAGGCAACTTTGTATTGGATGCTTCCATAAAAGCATTCACAAAATATTTACTACTTGTTGCCAACCAGATTTCTTTGTTTTGGTTCATTGGAAAAAGATATGGAAGAAAAGACGCCAAAAAATCAATAAGCTCTAACCAAAGTGACAATTAGTTTCTAACCAACAAAAGCCCCATGTTGCTACGCAATGCTCTCTAACCAAAGTGAACCCTTCAAACTTGTTCTCACTAGGAAAGAGTGTCGAAGTATGGGACAAATTCTAACCTCGTTTATGACAATTAACTAAGCTGAAACTCATTTCAAGCGAATTACTGTAGTGATGATATTGATTCTAGTCAATAAACAGGCGTAACTACTTTTTTCACTTTATGAGCACTTTGGGTACAAAGATTTTTTGCTTTTGGTTAAGAGACATTCACTATTATACGGTTAACAATTTTGAAGCTACTGAAGTGATCTAAGATATGAATGACCTCTTATGTCCGAGGAAAGTCAATCGCTTTGAATTCGTTTTCTGAAGTGAAGTTGAATTCATAAACAGGCCTAAGTATACCCACGCATAATTCCTAGAGGGCTTGCCATATTACAAGTGTAAACAATCATCTTGTTCTATAATCACTCGCTTTATATCTTTGAATCTTTTCTTGTTCTTAGTAACTGATTCAACAACTGTATTAGTTTATCATCTTATACTTGGTAGTGTACCCATATATCATGTGCAGATTTATGTGTCACGTTACATGGCTATGATATCCACTAACTGTATTGTGGTACTAGACCCCAAATGAAAATCAATGGGGTAATGTTCCCGGCTTCTGAAATTTAACTATAAATTCTGTATGTACTCTCCATGCTGAAAAGTTTTTAAACATCAGCAGCATGCAGTGAGAATTGCTGTAACTATTCTATCTGTTTTCTCAGATCATTTACACATGTTAAGCTCTTTGCATGGGCCAAATTCTCTTAAGTATTTTCGAGCATCACTGCAGAATTTTCCATACAAACTTTTTTTTTTAAACATCAAAGTCAATATGAGGTATATTTGAGAATTTGTATTATGATATCATCTTATTTAGTATTCTTTTCCCATATTTTATAGCTAGATGCTGATGGAAGCCTAGAGTCTGTATTTCCAGCAAAACGTCCTTCTGTTATTCTCTTCATTGATAGATCATCTGGCTCTTCAAAGCTTAGAGGAGAGAGCAATTCAGCTCTGCAAAGTCTTAGGAAGTTTGTAAAGGACAACCATTTATTCAGACAGATTGTTCGGAGACAAGATACCAGTTCTTCTGAGAGTGCAGGACAAGTTTTTCCCAACACTTGGAGCCAGATTATCACTGATCGCTCATTTCAGCACAGCATTAAAGATTCTGTGACTCCTAAGCTGGTAAAGTTCCAGGATAATATGGCCATTATGATAACAAACAAAGGGAAAAGTGTTGCCCTGGATGCAACTGCTGATCTTCAAGGCCATTCTCTGTATAATATGTTGGCTAATTTGCTTGACCAGAAGAAACCTGGCGTGGGCACAAAAGAAACAAAAATTAGTCTGCTGGCAAAGGAGGTAGGATTCCAGCTTTTGTCTGATGATTTTGGAGTCCAATTAGCAGAGTCATCACCGTCACAGATAGTGAATGAAGACCCCCGATTGAGCTATGTTGATGATAATTCTGTTCCAAGTTTGAAGGATCAAACCTCTACACTACCTCATAAATTTAATGAAGAATGTGTGTCGAGCAATAAAGTTTTATTAGATTCTGACAGTATAACCTCGGGCAATGATGAGAAGCAATCTGAACATCCAAATACCAGAATTTGTCTTCAGCAGAACCAGGAAAGCAGCATTAAAGAATTTACTACAATATTAGCTAAAGAGTTGGAAGCTGACATTTGTACTTGTAGAGGTACACAAGATAATAAGGATGATAAGGGTTGTAAGGGAGTTGTTTTGCAATCACATACATGTCCTGCTAAGGATTTGGAAAAGGAATCACCTAGTTTAGACAACCTCGTTGAGGAAAAGAACATCGATCGGGTTGATTTGACAGATATTACTTCTCTAAAGTATTTGGTGGGGAATGATGCGGTTGAAGCTATAAAATCCACAAGAGAAGGATCAGGGGATTGGCATGTTGAGCAACTACCTTTTACGGATTCGTTTTTCTTCTCCGATGGTGGGTATCAGTTGTTGAGATCCTTGACAGGAGGGGAAAAGATTCCTTCTTTGGTAATAGTAGATCCAGTTTCACAACAGCACTATGTATATTCTGAGGAAATGGGTATCAGCTATTCTTCTCTAGTCAGTTTCCAAAAAGCATTCTTGAATGGAAACCTCACCCCATATCAACGTACATCATCTCCTTTTACAAGTTCAAGAGAGTCTCTGCCGCCACCATTTGTGAATCAGGACTTCCATGAGGTTGATTCTATTCCACGAGTGACCGTCAATACCTTCTGTGAACTGATAGTTGGTTATAAACCTTGCAAAATGGGAAGTGAGTCAATTGAGCTATCATTGTCCCAAATTGAAAATTTCGGACATGTCTGGAAGACAGATGTTTTAGTGCTGTTCTGCACTTCATATTGTGGATTCTGCCAGAGGATGGAACTTGTCGTGCGTGAAGTGTATCGAGCCTTTAAAAACTTTACAGTTATGTTGAAGAGGGAATCCAAAACCTTTGGTTCACATCACAGTCAAGGTATTTATTTATTTATGTCTATGACATTGAGTTTCCTCTTGATTTAAGAAGACAAAATGCTTTTTCTTTTTCATGAATTGCTAATCATTAGCAAATTAAAACAAGAGTATTTCTGTAGCATTCCGGGTCAAATGGATATGACCTTTCGAAGTGACATATAATGGAATACATTAATAGAAAGCACACTAGATGTTTCACCCTATAACATAGGCTTAAATAAGTGTGTTGGATAGAGATTTTTTTAACTTTAGTTGGTAAGTCTCAGATTTTCTTCTCAGGGGTGTCTTTTTGAAAGTGAATCATGGGTTGAAGGAGGAAGGTGAAGGAATGGAAATAGAGGGGGATAGAATGCAATGACAAAGAGAAGGTAGTTGCTAGTTGTGAAAAATATGCACAATTCCATCCGAGTGAAAAGGCCCTAACTAGTAGAAGATCATACCTGACAGTTAGGTGGAGGTTTAAAAATTTTCCTTCACTGCAGGTATGAATTAGGAGAGTAACTTTGCATTCTATGCTGTTACTGCTATGTGAAGTGTGGGAAGCATACTGTCAGTATTTTGTTTTAGAAGAATTCCGTAATGTCCTTACATGTAAAGTAGATAAAATATATGGTGTTTTCTGCAATCTAGCCATTTTTCAACATCACTTAGATGCTTACCATCTTTTGCTCTAGTGAACAGATGGGGCAGGTTGCAAATTAAGGCCACTTTAGAAATTGCCCCAAATTATCTGCACATTCCTCTTTATATAGCAACTCGAAGAATGCGTGTATAAAGAAAAGTTGTAGATGAGAATGCCAGTTAAATAGTCATCTTTCAAGTTATTTCCACTAACCAATATCATGTGACTTGCTAACTTGTGAAACAAAGGTCACATAAAGTGGTAGTCCTAGATCGTAGATAAAACTGCTACTTAACTGTTAAAGGGGAACACATAACAAATAGTAGATAAAACTGCCAGTTAACAACTCATCTGTCCAATTTCATGAACAGATGTAATGCAACTTATGAAAGCAAGGTCACAAGCGTCAGCATACTACAACCAACGCTATGAGAGTAATATGCTTCCGTATATTGGGAGGGGCAAAGAGGTGGGAGGACCACTGTAAATTCAAAAGATACAAGGCTAAAACACATGGATTAGTGAATTGAAGTATGGTTCAATAATCACAAAATCTTAGGGTCAATAGACCCGTCATATTTGATTTTGTATAAATGTAGGCATTCCTAGACGAGCGTACCACATCCCATGTTTTTCACCTTGCAATATAACTTATTCCCATCTGGTAAAGTTACCTCCACTCCTAAAGCTTATATTCAACTATTCATTAGAGACCACACATCCATGTAATTTCAGCCATACATGTGTCTGATCACAGACTTCATTATCTGTGAATCCAATCTTAATACACATGGCATACACAACCAACGTACTCAGAAGATGCCCAGTGAGACCCATTTCGCTTTAGCAAGCCTCATAATTTATGAAGAGGACCGAGAAAAGATTTTCTTTTACCCATTGCTGAAGGTGGTTCTTGTACTTTAGAGTGTTATTCTTCCACGACCTAAAAACACCTTCCATGATAGCACAAGTGCTCCCAATGTTTTCAAGAATGTTGGCGCTTACTCGAGGGTAGTGGATCTTTAATTGTATGGCTCCGGAGGGAATTGGACTCGCCGATTTCTTTTTCCTAATGGCGGTGGAAGGTTTAGGGGCCTGAAAGACTTTTTAACTCAATGTTAGTTAAAGAGGGAATACTCATAAGGTAAGGGAAGATGAGTCTCCCTCTTGGCACCCCAAATATCATGCTTTGTTAAGTTCAGGATTTTGAAATTACCAGAAATGTTCAAGAAAAGTCCCATAAATAGTGGTTGAAGTGCTAGACTGCTAGGCTATTCGAGGTACAATTAGAGCTTAACTGGGGAGTGGATATTGTGAATTAGTTTTAGGTTAGCTGCTCTCTATGACTAGGCAGAACCTTGGTCCCCTGCAATTCTGAATCTCTCATCTTAGGGTCTTTGTACTTGATTAGGGAGACAGCTCCCTCTGGTGGGGAGTCGGAAACCATTATTTAATTGCAGAAGTACTATGCTTGTTCTATCTTATAGTTTTGTACTTTTGTATATGTACTTTATTTACTTCCGTTACTTTCGTGCTATTTGGAGCACTATGCCTGTTCTATTCTTAATTTCTTATGGTGGTGATAATTTTGTCTAACAACATTGCATTTGCTAATCGTAAACAGATAAGGACGAGGATACTTTGACAAATGGGTTACCATCTATATTTTTGATGGATTGTACAATGAACGACTGTGGTACCTACCTAACACCAATCAGCAAGGTATTGCTTCGCCCAAGTTAACTATTGGTAGCGATCAATCTGAACTGCTAATCTTGACCAGAACAACTGTCTAAACAAAATGACTTGGGCATTTTTTTCGCACGTACAAAATGCAGAGTTTGAATAGAAAGTAAACATTCTAACATCAATTAACTTTGAGTAGATTTTGACATGGAAGTATCCAAAGTTGTTGATCTTGCTTTTACATGTGCTTGAGAAATCCTGGCAGTTATGGTGCACTTATGCACCCACCACAGTTTTGGCATGTGAGTTTGACCAATGAAATGGTTAATTGAGTATAACTAATAAGGCTCTCTCTCCATTATGCCCATCATCATTGTGGCACATTTATTAGAAGAATGGTCGCTCCTATGATGAGTCTACATGAACTAAGGTTTTAAATATCGGGTATCCGGGAAATATCGGACGGCCAAAACTTATATTGGATAGGGATATCGGGTTAGTATCTGGGATATGTGGTAAATTGCGGATGATGTGAATGTATAATACAATGTCCTAAAATGTAATCTAAACCTACTTAATGAAATCTAAGAATACAGAAACAAATAAAAGTCCAAATCGACATTACAACATTTCGACCGATCTTTTTGAGGTAGAAATGTCACTTGATTTATTGGGAATATCATGACATGTTGCCTAAAAATTGCCAAAAGCAGTATATTGTAGTATGATAAGCCATATAAAAAGACATATTGGCCAACATATTAGCCAACATATCGGCCGTGCCTGGGATATATCGCCAAAATAGTGCTAAAAGTGGTAAAATATATTTAGACCATATAGTTTTGCGGCAAGCCTTATAAAAGGATATATCGGCCGATATATCAAGCCATGTTGGGGGATATTTAAAACATTGACATGAACCTCGTCCGCTCTCTACTCTTTCTTCCTCCCTCCCACCCTCCATTACCCCATCATCATTGCTCTTGCACTCTTTGTTTTGAATATCCCCGACATGGCTGATATATTGGCCTATATATCCTTTTATGAGGCTTGCTACAAAATGATATGGTCACAATATCCTTTACTGCTTTTGACAGTTTTTTGGGCGATATATCATGATTTTACAAATATATAAGGTGACATTTCAGCCTAAAAGTAATCGGCTGAAGTTTTGCAATGTCGATTTGGACCTTTATTTGTTTTAAAAGATTGGTTTTGATTTATGTTCAATTGAGGTCTAAATCCAAAAAAATATCTGCTTTTGTAAATAACTGAAAAGAAGAATTAGGTTCAATTGGGACCAAATTGTTTGGCAAAAGTTTTGCAAAGGACACCGCTTTTCTCTGTAGCTCCATTCTTTAGTGCATTAAGCATGGATGTCCATGATATGTATACACACATTCTGATTTGACACCCTGATATTTATTCAATATCTCTGTTATCCCCGATATCCGCCATTCGATATGTAATTTCTCAGTCTGATATATCTCCGACATTCGACATTTAAAACACTGCTCTCACTGCTTGTGTGTGTTTTCATGGGCTTGATGCATGTCTGTGTGTGCTGCTAGCCTGCAATGCACACATGCACATATTTCCACGTGTCTTGTAGTCTATGAACACACCACAGATGCCTCCAATATGCCTTCTCCATTTATGTGCTTTTATTTGCTGATATAGTTATTTATGTGTCTGCTGGTTTAGTTGTAACATGTAGACGCCTCTGCTCTCTATACATCTGGAAGCGGATACTCATGAGGCTAGTTCTTCCGATCATCATTATATGTGGATTTGCTGTAACAATGTTTTATGTTGGGATAATACATATTTTCTGTTGTTCTTTGTTGATCAACAAAAACATAATGACCATCTCTTTCCTTTCACCAGTAGGATCCGTATGCTGTCTTCCCACCAAGATGTTAGCAGTGTTCTCAGGATCATTATTACATTTTGAATTATCATCTAGAGTCAGCATATCAGGTAGCAAATTAAATCAAGGATTCTCACAAAGCCTTCTTCATTTGGCCGTGCTACAGTAAATGGTCTGTAAATGATAAAGTTGAAATATGCATGTTAATCATGCAAAAAGTGATATCTAAGTATCATTTGAACAACGCAAAGTTGCTAAGTGTATTGGGGACAAAGTGGGCAACAATTCAAGAATTTTTCATTGGCAGTCAAGTTCCCTTGTGGCACTAATAGGTTCGGTATAAGCATCATTACATTCTTCCTCATCAACAATGATAAAAAAACATGAACAGAAAGAAAAATCATTACGTTCTCATGCTTATTCCTTTGCAAATACTAAGAAAAATCATTACATTCTCATGCTTATTCCTTTGCAAATACTTTTCTTGAGAGCTAAAGAGAAATGTGACATGGCTTGGAGGAATGTTGTCTGAGGTAGCAGTTTATATTTGCATAAATATACTATTGAACTTAATTGGGCCATATTGTTGTTGAAAGTGATGTGTCCCCTTTGTATTTCTAGATTGCATGCTAGCTAGAAAATAATCGTTTGTTTATATTCTCTTAGTCGAAATACTGTTTTTAGTTTCTAACTGTTCTATGATTTTGCTATTTCTTATGCAGAAGGAACAATATCCTGAACTCTTGTTATTTCCTGCTGAGAATAAGACTGCTATTACCTATAAGGGAGATATGTCAGTAGTTAGTATCATTGAGTTTTTGGTATCTCATGGAAGGAATTCTCACCACCTAAGCAGGCATAAAGGTATTTATCTTTTTTTCGTCATTTTCCACAGACAATCAGATATAGTTCATGGCTCAAGTGCATTCGTCTTTGTATAGTTATGCAAATAAGATCAGGTGCTTTGTGGAGTTATCTCTCATTTTCCTATCATGATTGTCTAAGTTTCACTGTTTGTGATGAATTAAAGATTAGATCGATTCACTTCAAGAAATTATAGACCACCTTTTGGATTTATTTAAATACTTTTCAACTATTATAATATCTAAAGCCATATTTATTTGTACATGTAATATATTTTTTTAATGTTTTATTCACCATCTCCATGGTATGCCTGTGCCCATTTCATGAAATTTGGGAATATGACGTGTCCCGGTACCCATATTGTGTCATGGCCATAATCCATATTGTAATGGTGTAACCTTGGATGCTACATTACATAGATACTTTGTTTTCTAGATGCTCAATGATTCTTCTCCTTGAATATTACATGTTTACCCAAGTGCCATTGAAAATTGCTTATTACACAGGAAGCAAAAGATGATTTTAAAGATGTAGGAATTACATTCATAGAATGTCATTCTTGAGAGATTTTCTTTAGATTATTTCTTTGTAAGTCTAAAAATGTATAATAACCTAAAATGCAATATCAATATTTATTATGGGCATGCTAGATGGTCTTTATTAGTAGTTAAAGATATTGTGTTGTTTTCTTTATGTTTATTCCTTTGCATTCCCATCTTTGGATCAATGCTGTAACTTTATGTACCTTGATCTTCCACAACTTCTTCATTGAATTCATTTCCTAATTAGAATTGATATGTTTTTAGACTTTTGCATCCACATACACCCAATGATTTGATTTTTACGAGTGCCCTTTTTAAGCATAACTTTCTTGATTTAGGGTTTCTGTGGATGCATACATGGAATGGAAGAAAGAATTCTGCCACATTCTATGACGAATCTTCTCCAGCCTATGAGGGAGCAACTTTTCCTAGAAAAAAGTACAATTCAATTCCTCTCAACACAGCAGAAAAAGGAGACGAATATGATCTACTCCATGTTGAATCACATAGGTCGAACAATTTGCACAATGGAGGTCACCATGTAGTTGCAGGGTCTGTTCTTGCTGCTACTGATATGCTTCTCAATGCAGCTCCATTTGACAATTCCACTATTCTTATTGTGATGGCAGACACAGCTCAGGGCTTCCAAGGAGTGATCATAAACAAGCGAATAGAGTGGGATGTTTTGAGGAACTTGACCAACAACTTGAGCCTCTAAAGATGGCTCCTCTTTCTATGGTGGGCCAGTCAGGCCTCATGGTCTTCCTCTTGTTAGCTTAGCCCAAAAGCCTATGGAGGGTTATGTAAAATTACTTCTGATATTTATTTCGGTAATCCATTGGCCACAAGGTTAGCTATTGAAGGGATCCAATCAGGAGAACAATCTGCCAGTGATTTTGGTTTTCTTAGGCTACTCAAGTTGGCAATGGAATCAACTTTTGATGAGTTAGCGACAGGAGCATGGTATTTGAATGAGACAGAAATTGGAAATATAGACTGGGCAGATAGGGTGAAGGTGCACTTGTCTGTCTTGTAACGTGTGTTGTGGAAACCTATGGAAGTACTCTTCTGTATATTTTTCACAGATTATAAATACTGTTAAGAGATTGGTGATCCAGCGAAAAGAGAGTTAAGCAGACTGGCACGTAGAGGTAGATTTTTGCTCTTGCATTTGCCTCTTTTATGGTCATCTCCCTCGTAAGTTTTGATTATAAAAAACAGTTAGTCCTTTAAAAAAAATTCAGATTTTAGCCTACATCATGTTTCTATAGAAGATTTTGTGCTCACCACCAGTAAATTTGTGTCATTGATATCCATAGCTTCTACATTGCAATCAACCTTTGTGCCCTTAATTTAGCACAGAGTCGCAAACATATCCTTATCTATCTTTAGTAATTTTTCTATGAATTTATAGAGTGAATTAATTAGTATTGACTAGAGGTAAATCTCAATAGTTCTTGTCGTAGTGCAACACGAACTTTTTCTATCGTTATTTACAGGAATAAAATTACTGAAGTTTCTGTACTATTGAATTACAAGATGTTTATCTTTTAACATGTGATGGTTAGCATTGACATCTAAAATCTGGTAGGAATATATATAGGATATAATGCATAGGCCTTTTGGATTCTTCACAGTATATAAAAGTTGGGTTAGAGCTAAATGCCCTTGCAAATTCCTAGCGGCTTTAGCAATTTTATGTATTAGAAGTGAGACCCATTGCAGGTCAGAAATAGAATGCATATTTACTACTTATCTCTCAAATGTTCGTGCAATTGGTAATTGTTGATGAGTACCATTTTTTTTCATATATAATATCTTATAAGAATTTCCTTAAATCACATTGTCATGCCAACTGACCAATTCAAGCTTTCTAATTTTTGTTTGTGTTAGATCACTAGATTGTGTACTATGTTGCATGGCTGCTTTTGTCATGAAGTCGTATCCGTGCCTGACAGGCTTACACTCCATGTCAGTACTGAACGCTGACACTTCCTTGGACACTCCTTGGATACATGCAGGCTTATTCAAATGTGTGCTCCATTGTCTAATAAATGTTTTAATTTAAAATACTTGTCATACATTTCTTCGACATATGCCTTACACTTCACATACACCCAATGATTTGATTTTTACGAGTGCCCTTTTAAGCATAACTTTCTTGATTTAGGGTTTCTGTGGATGCATACATGGAATGGAAGAAAGAATTCTGCCACATTCTATGACGAATCTTCTCCAGCCTATGAGGGAGCAACTTTTCCTAGAAAAAAGTACAATTCAATTCCTCTCAACACAGCAGAAAAAGGAGACGAATATGATCTACTCCATGTTGAATCACATAGGTCGAACAATTTGCACAATGGAGGTCACCATGTAGTTGCAGGGTCTGTTCTTGCTGCTACTGATATGCTTCTCAATGCAGCTCCATTTGACAATTCCACTATTCTTATTGTGATGGCAGACACAGCTCAGGGCTTCCAAGGAGTGATCATAAACAAGCGAATAGAGTGGGATGTTTTTGAGGAACTTGACCAACAACTTGAGCCTCTAAAGATGGCTCCTCTTTTCTATGGTGGGCCAGTCAGGCCTCATGGTCTTCCTCTTGTTAGCTTAGCCCAAAAGCCTATGGAGGGTTATGTAAAAATTACTTCTGATATTTATTTCGGTAATCCATTGGCCACAAGGTTAGCTATTGAAGGGATCCAATCAGGAGAACAATCTGCCAGTGATTTTTGGTTTTTCTTAGGCTACTCAAGTTGGCAATGGAATCAACTTTTTGATGAGTTAGCGACAGGAGCATGGTATTTGAATGAGGCAGAAATTGGAAATATAGACTGGGCAGATAGGGTGAAGGTGCACTTGTCTGTCTTGTAACGTGTGTTGTGGAAACCTATGGAAGTACTCTTCTGTATATTTTTCACAGATTATAAATACTGTTAAGAGATTGGTGATCCAGCGAAAAGAGAGTTAAGCAGACTGGCACGTAGAGGTAGATTTTTGCTCTTGCATTTGCCTCTTTTATGGTCATCTCCCTCTTAAGTTTTGATTATAAAAAACAGTTAGTCCTTCAAAAAAAAATTCAGATTTTAGCCTACATCATGTTTCTATAGAAGATTTTGTGCTCACCACCAGTAAATTTGCGTCATTGATATCCATAGCTTCTACATTGCAATCAACCTTTGTGCCCTTAATTTAGCACAGAGTCGCAAACATATCCTTATCTATCTTTAGTAATTTTTCTATGAATTTATAGAGTGAATTAATTAGTATTGACTAGAGGTAAATCTCAATAGTTCTTGTCGTAGTGCAACACGAACTTTTTCTATACGTTATTTACAGGAATAAAATTACTGAAGTTTCTGTACTATTGAATTACAAGATGTTTATCTTTTAACATGTGATGGTTAGCATTGACATCTAAAATCTGGTAGGAATATATATAGGATATAATGCATAGGCCTTTTGGATTCTTCACAGTATATAAAAGTTGGGTTAGAGCTAAATGCCCTTGCAAATTCCCTAGCGGCTTTAGCAATTTTATGTATTCGAGAAGTGAGACCCATTGCAGGTCAGAAATAGAATGCATATTTACTACTTATCTCTCAAATGTTCGTGCAATTGGTAATTGTTGATGAGTACCAATTTTTTTTTTTCATATATAATATCTTATAAGAATTTCCTTAAATCACATTGTCATGCCAACTGACCAATTCAAGCTTTCTAATTTTTGTTTGTGTTAGATCACTAGATTGTGTACTATGTTGCATGGCTGCTTTTGTCATGAAGTCGTATCCGTGCCTGACAGGCGACACTCCATATCAGTACTGAACGCTGACACTTCCTTGGACACTCCTTGGATACATGCAGGCTTATTCAAATGTGTGCTCCATTGTCTAATAAATGTTTTAATTTAAAATACTTGTCATACATTTCTTCGACATATGCCTTACACTTCACATACACTTACATGAAAATTGTTCCACCTGGATCGTGTTCAATTCAACCCCTACAGAGTTCAGAACTATGATTTTAAATGGGTTCTTTGGTATTAGGTTCCAAGAACGAGTTGTTCTTGAACCCAGTCCAGATAACTTAAAAGATTCAAAAACTTAAGAACATATCTATTCATTCAACCTTGTATGCAATGGCAGATTGCATGAACATGTTTTGTTAGTATGATCCTGCAAGAGGAAGAAAATCTAGATGCAGATGCTAGTCTATATCTGTTCAATACTAATTTGTTTACAAAATCAACATCTTGACAGTTTTTAATTATAAAGAAATCAACTTTGGGGGTTTCCTTAGTACTAAGAAAACTTTCCTCTATCTCAGTTTGTATCTTATAACCTTCTTGTTACAACTGTCTGTATTGAGCATATTTATCCTTTTAGGTTTTACATTTGGTACATATCATCTCTACACACTGTTCAAGTAGACCTCTAGACTATGCTTGATGGCATACTGGGAGATTATTTCTCATATAATTCATATCCTAACAGCATTTTGAATCTGACAATCTGGTCTTTTAGGTACACCTGAATGCAACTTTCATCCAAACTCTGCATCTTTTCCGTTTTGGATGTGAATTATTCATCTAAAACGTGATTAGAAGACAGGGTGCTTGTTTAAATATTTGGTCGATCAAGAAACAAGGATGTTCAAAGATCAATGGTTTAGCAACAACATGAGAAACAAATGGTTAGCTAGAAATAAATATTTTTGCAGGATCACATATGGCATGAATTGAGCATATAATGAGATTGCATCTTTTTATATATGTCGGACAAATGATCAGCTAGAAATATATACATTTGCGGGGTCCCATACGGCATGAATCGAGCATATTATGAGATCAAATCTTTTTTGATGTGTTGGACATGTGCAGAACATTTTGTGCATGGGGTATATGTTAGATGCTTTGTTGCATGTGCAACTGGATAAGGTCTGACAACAAAAATGCGAGAAGGAGGCATGCCATTTTTTATACGACAAAGTAGGGGTGCATTCGGTCCGGATACGGCTCGGATATGATACTTAGCATATCCATATCCGCTTACCTAGCTCGGATACGGATGCGGATATACCTCGGTAAGGAAAATTCATATCCATATCCGCTAAAATCGGATACGGATACGGATATACAAGCGGATGTATTAGCGAATATGCATGTAGATACAAAACGGATATGAGAAAACTAGATAGTATTGAAAAATTTATAGTTTATGTGATGCAAAAGAGTTCATTAGTATGTTCATTATATTTGAAAAGTTAGGATTAGACATCTTGATCATCAAAATTAACTTCAAATCCATAATCTAAGGATTAAAACTATCGTAACAATATGACTAATATGTATCTAGATATTTCGGATATGGATCCGGATATTTCACTACAAAATCATATCCGTAACCATATCCCATCGGTTGTAGACTTGAGTAGCCATATCTGCATCCTAACGGATACGGTTACAGATATTTCCTCGGATACAGATATGGTTTAGCACCCTACGACAAAAGCTCTGAAAATAGTGTTGCGTGTGCTTCTGCATGCCAGTGTGTATAACTTGTTATTGTATCTCAATAGATTTGAGAATGTCACTTTTTATTGCACAACATTTTAAGTACAACCCACTAATCGTGCTTCACTTGTTTTTTTGTTGAGAATAATTATAAGGGAAACAAGATATATAAACAACATTACCGAAAATGAATCATGAGATACTCCCTTTGCACCCAAAATATAGGACCAAGTGTGGGACACATGGGCTGTTCCCTCATCAGCTGAAGAAAAAAGGGGCCGAGATACCTTTTCCTTCATCATAACCTTACTCAATTAGCTACTATTACTTGTTTGTATCTGCCTCCAAGTGGTTTTTAGGATTCATGACAAACCCCTCCCTTGCTGAGTCCGCTTAATGTAATTCAGCACTAATTTGGGATTCATGACAAACCCTCCTTTGCCGAGTCCGCTTTATGTAATTTGGCACTAATTTGGGATTGTAGTCAGATTGACTATGAGAAAATCTTGGCAAATGGTTACAATCTACCTTGTGATCATATGCTCTTGATGGGGGATGGCTAAAGTAATCATGGAGGTGGCTCTTAGTCATCCATCCACAACTAATAACCAAATGGGAAATCTCTCTCTAAAAATTTGAAGTTTATGGAATCAATGATCAAATCCAGATGCCAGAGTCATGTTCTGTCCATGATACTTGCACCTCGGTGCAACTGACTCGTAATATTACAACATGGGTTCATCAAAATAGCTGTTGATAAATACAATACATCACAAACTTTTATTCTTCTCTCATTATATACTTTTTTATGCGTGCTAATGTTGTCCTTCACTTCTTTACATGATTCCCATAAACATTCTTCCTTAATATCAGTCTGTTGTGAGGCTGACACTCTGGAACATCAACAAACTACCTTCTTTATCACCAATCTCTTTGAACTTTTGTTTTTCTTAACAGAGAGTTCAGCCGAAGTCTTGGATACAGATGTTCTTTAGGATACCCTTGTCTGAGATGACTTATTCTGGACAATTGGCATAGACAACCTTCTTGAACCATGTTCTCTCCTTTAATTTGCTGCTGCCAAATTGCATACCAACTAAACTGAGCCAATCTTTACATCGCATTCTTTATCTCGAGAAGTCTAGACCACCTCTTATCGTAACTTCTTTTAGGATCAGTATCTGCACAGTCAAAACGAATATTTATGACATGCAAGCCCTAGCTCTGTGGATAGATCTGGTCATGCTTTCCAAAATATAGGATATAACTAAATTAAAATGTATAGATTGCGGGTATTAAAATCTCTTACATTGCCATATGACTGCAGACTTCTCACATGTTTCAGAGCATGTATCCTGTGCCAGAAATTTGTTATTAGTAATCAAATCACAAATGTATCTTTTATCATTGTGTGCATATTGCACAAGCACGAAAAACAAGGGAGGGGGATTTTGTACCTTCCCTGAAGCTGTCAGTCGTATTGTATCTTGGACTAGGGAATCAAGGTCCGCCTCTGATCCAGGTTGCACGTAGATCACCTGCTAAATAAACTTTGTTAGACTGTGTATGTGTTTGACAAAGAGAGGGGAGAGGATCGAGGAACTTAATGATGGATCACTTCCTCCAATTTCGGGCAGCTGGGTCTCACTGTTCTTGCTTGAAGGTAGAACCCAAACATCGAATGTAGTATCAATCTGCAAAAATTAGCAAAATAATTCTGAAATAAATAATTTTGAATTTCTGCTAAAGCAAGAGTAGAACATTGGCTGGATTGATTAACGAATCATTATATATCATCTTTAATAGACGATTATGGAATACCTTTATTTTGGTACAATATGTCATCTTTTTGAGATATCTTGTCACATCAAGAACTTGTGATGACTTGATGGCATTTCTCTTGCACTCATTTATCAGGGACTTACATTTTTATTTTTATTTTTCCTTGCAAGGCATCTATAGTTCATCTATAGTTATACTAGTTTGCAATCATGAATATAATCTAGCAATCTCTTGCCTTCAAGAAAAAGATTAATAAGAATGTTAAAAGTACTAAGCATAGAAGTGAAGAAACATAAACTTGACCTTATTTTGGAATGAGTTTCTAGTAGTATAAGCTTCTATGTTGCATTATGACGCTAGCATGTTCGAGATATATGTTTCTCTAAAGTAGGAACTGTCATCCGGTAATAATGTTGAAATGGTAATGACAGTCATCCGTATATTCCCATTGTTTTAACTCGGTTACTAAGAGAATCTAAGAAATTGAGGGGAAAAAACATAAAGGGAAAATCGATGACCTATAATTTTCTTTTTGTAAACCTTATGGTGGATCATCCTTGCAAGTTGCAAATGCTTAGCAATTACCTCTCTACAGTATGATGAAAGGCAGCAACTACATTTCCGGCTGAAGGATGTGATGATTCTCCCATCTACAGAAAATCCGAAGCCAGAATGCTGGAAAGAATTTTCAAGGTTAGCTTGCTTAGGGTGGTTTATTTCTTGGGAAGATAACAGAAGTATAGAATTAAGTAGTTAGATCTTCTTGTTGCCATTTTTAGCCACATCCTATGAAGCATTGATGTTAACCATTTACTGAGTTGTTTATTTGTTGGTTCAAACTTTTGTTTGTGCAATTTTGTCAGTAGAAAGGAATCCTTTATTTGGGGAAAGATCGAAGAGTGATCAATATATGAAATGCGCATCACAGAATTCTTAGTCAGATTAGATCAGATCCATGTGAACTTTGACTACAGTTCCAAAAAATGATTACTTCCAGGTTTAATTTTGGCATTCTTGAATAGTTCTATTAATATCTTAATATTATTTCTTTCGAAGTTTGGTAAGTTCTCGTGAGTAACTCTTTTTTTCGTTTCATATTGGAGAAGAATCGCCTGCTGTTAGGCCATGAAAATATAGACGTGCATGGAGTTAATTAGTCTTAAGATAGTATAGTGATAGAAAAACAAGGAAACCAGAATGATATGATTATAGGCCTTTTTATTGACCTTGATAATTTGATAGTTAATTCATTTTCTTTCCTTGTCATGATACTAGTTTGTTTATGCCTAATTGAATATATTGACTTAGATCATTTGTGAAAATCCTACTATTTGAGTAGTTTGACTTTCATTATTGCTTTCTTTCACAATCTGTTGGATGATCGTATGTTAAACTTGAATGTATATTCTTTCTTTTAAAATTAGTAAAATCTGGCCCTTATCAGTCCTTGTATTAAGTCGTGAAAGATTATTTACCTTCTGAACAGTAAGACTAACAAAGACCTCTGCATCCTTTTGTCCATCTTCAGCGAGATCTGCCAACTGAAGCTCTCTCAACGATAATACGTAGTCGCAGCTCCACTGCCCATGAAATCTCCCGCTGGATGTTGAGATGGTTATCAGACGGCGTGGTGCTCTTGGAGGCTTTTTCGTATTTTTCTTGAGGTTCTGCGCAAAAACTCACATCCTTGAATGTAAAAACTGCTAGTTCTGAATACATGACCTCTAATCTTTGTATGAATTAACTAGCTAGCTGTATGTACCGGAACATAATTATCTTTACTTGAGGAAGGAGAAGAGACCGCTTGAACTTTGAAAGGCGAGGGTAAAGATGTAAATCTCCGAAGATGTGGTCTGAAACCGAGATCTTTAGTGGAGATGGGGATGAAGAGCTTGGAGATAGTTTCTGATAAACTGGCCATTCTCTCTCTATAGAGATGAGTGAAAACTTTTGTTCCTTGTGATATATATTTCTGAAATCTGTTAGTGACCACTGCAATGGATATTTTTGGTCAGGACCTTATCACTTGGCTGAAGGGTTCACGTGGTGTCTATTGTCTCTACGTAGTAGTAAGATGAAGTCATTGCTGAAGTTACAAACGAAGTTGACGTGTTTGTGAACTTGTGCCTCTTTTAAGTTTAACCTGTTTTCCAACTTGGAACCTCCAGAACTTGAGCTTGCCTTCATTTGCTGAGAAGGTATCATGCTTTGGTTTCTGCAGATAATAGGACTATTTAACTGCTTTAGAGGTAAGTAGGCTTCCATGTATTTTCCCCCTCTACTCTGAAGTTGATGGAGATTGAAATTCTTGATGCAACCAAAATACGAAAATATCAAGGGGGGAAAAAAGCATATCCTTACAACGTTGCATAATAGTATAACCATTGTCAAATTGACATTTAATCATTGGAGGGGTGCAAAAGAGTGGCCAAAATTAGAGCCAACACGTGCACATATTCAGATGCATGTACAAATGTCGGCTCCGTCAAACTGATCAATAATATTTTTCTTGTGTCATCTTGCATATGTGAAAATAGAGCCAACATATCTAGGAGAGGTTGCTAAACTTTGGAAGCAAACGGGGTCATCCTCGGATCCCAATGATGAAAAAATAATAGGGTATGTTGGGAGAGAAAGAGAAATAATGGACCAGAGCGATGATAATGCTTCTGATCAATCTTAAAAGCATAAAAGATGAAAAGATGATTACAGAGTCTAGGAAGACATCAATATGGGATTAGATTTTTCTTATAAAAACAATAGGAATTTAGGGACAATTTTTTCTTAAATTACTTTTTAAACAATGTAGATGAATCTGACACTGAGATCCCAATTCACATTCTATATCTTGCGGGAAAACGCTCTGAAATCATCTCCTATGTATAATGCAAATTTTCAAGTGAATCCCAATGATGTTTCATCGGGTTGCCTCAGTAATTCATGTTCTCTAGTAAACCTAGAAATAAATCTCATTTTGCACATCTCATCATTTCAATCCTGAGCTCTGAGTTAGCTTGCAAATCTTACAAAAATCACTTAGACAATGTTTAAATTGACTCATTAAGAATATATTTATATTCTACCATAAGTGCTCAAGGAGAATCCAGAACACCACTAGCACTAGCATTTGAACTATCACATTTCTACAGTCCAGGACTCAACCAAGCTGATTAAATACATTGACGTCCTAAACGAACATGTTGAAATATGTCAGATAATGACAGCCTTGTTTCAGCTATTCGAGATAACTGTACATGCATCTGAAGAATAGAAAAAGCTTGAAGAAAATAAAATTAAGCAAAAGATAACTTATACTTCAAACTAGCACGCTTTGTTAAGATAGTTCAGCTCAGTGAGATCATCACTACTTCAACCGAACTTGGAGATGAATTTGACGAGAATCAGCCATTGCTTGCAGACTTGTAGTGGTCATCATCAATTGTAGAATAAATATTACCAACATCAACATGATAATGAATAGCCTCCCTAAAAAATATAGATAACGCAAGTATGAGCAAACACTGAAATGATTCAAGCAAACATGCACACATAGTAGGAGAGGAAGAGACATGATCTTATCCTTTGGTAGACGAAGTCGTTGAACAATTTCATCAACATGCAGTCCATGCTCACGAGCACTGCAGAAGAAAAATTACAAAATTAGAAGGCTTTGCTTAAAAATGTGATGCAAAACAGGGCAATACAAATCATGTAATAAACACCAGTCTAACAAATCTTAATGTTAATCATTACATTAACAAGACAAAATAAATGGTATAATGAAGGCATGAGATGGATGAGTTTATATGAGAATAGGATAGAACAATTAAGGACCAGTACTTTGTAGCGCAATCTGGATCTGTTGTGAGAAAGTAAAACTTTACACAGCCTGAGCAACTTGAATTAGTACCAATGGTACATGACTCCATTGACTTCGGATGTATAAACTGATGACAATTTGTGCGACACTTGATCTCATGATTTGTACATGTGCGCCTGTGCATGTGCCCATGTGTGTATGTGTGATTCCTTATACCCTTCAGTATACATAGCTTAAAGTTCCTGAATTTAAAAACCAAATACTTCCAAACGAAAGAAACATATGACAGTTAGTGGGAACAAAACAATCAAAGCATCACTGTGCTTGTTTTTAAATTGGAAAAAAAAAAGAGTGCAGCTGATATTGTGGTACAATCATAGGGATGTGGATTTTACATTTATTGCTAAAAAATGTATTTGTTTCCAGTTTCACGTGCTATCATGCAACACACCATATACCGGAATAAGGAAGCTAAGCTAACATAAAACCTTATAACAACTGCTGAGATTATTGCTAACAAACTGGCATTGCAGATCTTACCTTTCTTCCAGGTTTACATATTCACTTCGTGTTTTTTGTTTCATAATAGCAAGAGTAAAGTGAAAATTCAGAATTCATTCTTTTCTGTAACTATTAAGTATTGTGTTCAAAATTTATATTATTGTTTTTTGCGGAAGCACATCCTTATCATACATAGTCTTGAATAATAGAGGAGCTTAATATTTATAGATAAAAACTCACAGGCTTGCTTTTTCCTGAAAAATATCAGAAACCAATTTGAGGATGTTACCCCCTGAACTGGCTGCGGCTGGATATGGTGAAAACTGGAGCAAAAGAAATGAACATGTTCAGTCAATTAATTCAGTGCGCAATCTAGATAGAATAAGATAATACGTATAAAATCTTTTGCAACTCTTACTTGATTAGAAATGGGAGTTTGATATCCTTGCACTTCATTCTTCATCATGGTTTCACTTCCCAAAACAGAAGATCCCTGGACCTTTTATTGAAGGAAAAAAAATGATAATGGTACTTGTACATCAGGCTGAGGTGGATGAACATACACAAGGAATAACACAAGATAGAGGGACTAAATTTCAGATGCTAATACCTTTGGTATGGTGTTCTCGAGATGAACATAAATGCATTCAATAAAATGGAGTGTGACCACATTGAAGTCAACCACGGGTCTGAAAAGAAAAAGCTTATAGTCACAGGATACTTAAAGCACATAATAAGACCCTAAGTTACATAGGTATGGGTACGGGTGCTGGTATGGGTACGCGACACGACAAATTGGTAAAGGGTAGGGTACGGGGACACAACTACAAATATGAATGTTATGCATATTTATATGTATCAAATCAATAATTTACATAAGATCAATATTATTTTTTCATTCACATAAGATCAATATATTAGAAATAGATGTGAAGTGTAGAATATACATACAAGAAGTGTATGAGGAGTGTTTTAAATGAAAACATGTGGTATATAATTGAGTATACGCTTGAACAAACGTGTGCATATATTTAAGAAGTGTCCAAGAAGTTTGGGTATGGGTACGGGTATGTGTCCGGTACAAGTACGTCTTCCAAATAGAAGTACCCAGGTAACATAGATAGGACCTAAACCTTTCTTGCACCAGAACATAGTATACAAGCAAACAATTACTGAAGTAATAAACAAAGGAATGCATCTAAAGCTATAAATGTTGCTGCAGCAGAGGCTTAGGGATAAAATGGCATGAAAAACAAATACACGCTAGAAAGCAATGAATCCTATGATATGTAGGACATTTCCTCCAACAATAAAATTGGCACGCTTACCACACCCGGAATAAAACAGATATCTATCCTACACTTACGAACGTGTATAACTGCCAATTCACTTAAGATTATGTATAAAATGGAATAATTTGTACCCTTTCGACAAACGGTGTGTGTGGATGTATATGTACATGTGCGCAAGGTTTTAAATATCGGTTGTCGAATATATATCAGACGGCCAAAATTCATATTAGAGCCCGGTTATCGAGAATATATTGGGGATAAGTAGTAAAAATAGGAGTGTCATATCGGATGGTGAGCATATATAATATAATGTTCTAAAATGTAATCTAAGCACATTTAATGAAATATCAAGAGGGTCTTTGAGAGAGGTTGTCAAAAGAGGTCTTCGAGTGAGAAATTTGCAAGTGATTTGGGGAGAGAATAGTGGAGGCGGAGAGAATTAGGGTTATACAATGCGCGGATGTGAAATAGAATAGGATAGCATGGTTTTTGTTTAGTGGATGCGGGTCGGATATGGAAAAAAGAGGGTTTTGAATCCAAACCCGAACCGGTTCATTTAGAATGTAAATTGTAGAAAATCGGGCGATTTTTAACCCACGAAAAACGATATGCGATAACTTTTTGCAAAAATCATATCGGCCGTGGCCCAAACCCTATATATTAGCGATAAATCGATAAAATCGGCCTATTTTTAAAACACTGCATGTGCATCAAATATACATATTTTAATATGCAATATACATATATAGTCATGTTTGTGTCTGGATTTTGGAAAAACCCAGCACTCACGTATGTGTTTGTGAGTTATAAAACAATTATGTAGACTCCCCAGGCATTTCCCTGAAGTTACTTCGAACCTGACAGACCCAAAAGGCACAAAGTCAGAATTGAGATGAGATTATATTTACAAATTATGGAAAAGGCCCATAGAGAACAACAGTAAAAAGGAAAAATCCATTCTTGTAGGTAGGTTCTCTTGTAGAACTTATCCAATTATCTGAAACTATGAGCTTGTTAAAAGAATTCTTTCTCCATTGAGTACTTGCTAATTGTACAAATATGGAATTAGGAGTGTGGTTGACACAATACCATGTGAGGCTAAGCAATTAAGGGCATAAACACTGCACATGTTATTTTACGATACACGTTGTAGTGCAATACCAAAATGCGACTAGCAGTTCCTCTTCTTTCAGTTTTTAAAGGCAAGGAAACTACAATGGATGATCTCGTTGCTGAGTTCTTCCCAAGGTGACAGGAGCACCGTTCAACATGATGTCATCCTTCTTCTCGAGCAAGCAAGTTTGTTCTAGTTGGGTCAAGACTTTGATCATTTTTTTCTCTCTAGTTTCACAGCTTCATTATGCCTTATCACTTATCAGCCTATGCAACATAATCCAACTTTAACCATACATCTTGCTCAATGATTAAAATTTGTTGTGGATCAGACCATCGCCAAGGAACTAGTTCAGTCTGGGAACATCATGAATAACATTCAAACTATTACAGAAGTTAGACAAGTGCATTTACAAGCCAAAAGGAAGAAACAAGTGAGACTTTGTTCTCAAGTTGGATATGAAGAAGGCTTTGGGTTAGGTTAACTGGTCTTTTCATCGAGCTCTCTGAAGCAATGGAATTTTGTGCCGTCTAGATTTTCTTCCATTGTGTGCATTGAGTCTGTCTCCTCAGATGGTTTATTACTGTTTTATATTGCTTCAAAATTGGAGTTTGCATGCAGGTGGTGCTCATAACCCACCCAACCCCCCCACAACAACCAAAAAAAAAGAGAGAGAGAGAGAGAACCATCTTGTGCTTTAAGTCCACATGTTCAAATTCATAATCCCCTCTTCTACTATTCAAGTTGAAAACGGTAAATGATTCCATATTGTTCTTGATAGCAACTTTCTAATTTTCTCACAGTTTATTAGAAAGATACCCATTATCTATTTGAAAACTATTATAAGATATATAGGGGTGGATTTATAGTGGACAGGCCCCTAAGATTTATATTTAATATCAAGCCCATATTTCACTTTGCACCCTCTATATTGATCTCATTGACCCCTCAGCCCACATTTGGAAATAAACATCTAATTAGCCAAACCTGACCCATTTATCAAATTCTAAAATATCACATACTAGTTATACTTGTAGACTTAGTTTTGCCCCAATAACCTGAGTTTTTTTATCCGCCCCTTTGCAGATGTCACTCAAGCATGAGGAGCAGTAGCATCTTCCGAAGAAGTTCGTGGGACGTAATAGGGGTAGCATTAGCATTGCTTCTTATAAGTTTCTAATAACATTCCCTTCTATGTAAACATAAGCATCCTTCTTGAACATTATTACTAAGTGTGAATAAGAGTTCACTATTTTAGAAAGCATTCCTCCTCCTCAGCCTCAGTCCTCAGACCTAGATTCTAGGCAGGCGATTAAATGGTTGTAGAACTTTTTGGCAATTTATTTTTCTAAGGCAATTGTTTTTATCACAATACAAGGTGAGAGATTTACAGAGAGAGTTTTTTTTTTCTTTGAGAAGATTCAAAAACCTATTCTAGAATGGATTTGAATACGAGTTATGATCTGATCGATTTTGACCTGACCCATTCTCTTCAACTTTTTTACTATGATTAAGCTGCAGCCTGCAGCATACCCGATTTTGACACGATGTGGCTTGCTTTAGTGGCTCATGCTTGCTTAGATTGCCAATACTTGCTCAAGCATTCTGCGTATCGCTTAAGCCTAGGCGGACTGAGAACCGTTAACTTAAATTGAGGCGGCCGCCCCAGTGGATGCCTAGACTACATTTTAAAACAAATGATTTATCCACAAGAAAATTCTTCACTCATAAAATCACATGCATAAATTCAAAATCTTGTTTATGAAACCAGCCTTACAGAGTTGATAGGGCTTGAGTGTCGTAAATGGTTGCCGATTTTGATAAATCACCAATGTGTATTTGTGTCATACCTGCTCTGTTTTGACTAGATATGGCTACTCATACTGGATATTCATACATCAAAAAGAATAGTAGTAGTCATAGTAACTAGTTTCACACAAGCCAATCTTAAGTAAACTGATTATGATGCTTGATTCTATGAAACTGCATAGCTATCAATACAAGTAGATGTACAACTGCTTACGAATGAGAAAATAGTTTCAATTATTACAACTAATGGATTTTATAAAACTTGACTTCGAATAAAAGAAAACGAGAACCACGATCTCTTGGTCTCTATGTTACCCAGGTACTTCTATCATGAAGTCATACCAGCACCCGACACGTACCTGACAACTACCCGTACCCAAACTTCATGAACACTCCTTGGATATATGCATACATTTATTCAGACATGTACTCAATTATATGATATATGTTTTACTTTAAAATACTTGCATACACTACTTGAATGTATATCCTACACTTCATGTCCATTTGTTGAAACTCATTGCACATCGGTCGGGGTTGTTTCAGCCCATATCCAAGTTAAAAATTATGATTTAAAAGGGTGCTGTGAGTGTCTAGTTAAATACGATCAATTTCCAATTTATTGTAAATGTCATAATAAAAAAATTTAAAAATATGATAGGAAATTTCAATACAAATGGCACATGACTTGAAAAATAATAATAGCCTCATGTGAAATTATTAATTTTGATTTATATATGTAGTTGTGTCCCCGTACCCTACATTTTACAAATTTGCCGTGTTCCGTACCCGTACCTGAATCCATGCAACTTAGCTTTTCCGTAAATGAAATGTACTTCTTACCGAACTGAGAAAGCAACAACATGCTTTTTGCCTTGGAATCCTTTCAAGCTGCCATTTATGACCACATACATTCCATTCCTTCAAATGAAAAAAAAAACCAACTTATTAATTCTAGAGAAAATACAATATTAGTATAGAGAACACGAAGGAAAAATATGAAAAATCATGACACTTACTCAATGGCAGCCATTTCATCCGTTTCACAAGTTTCATTCACCCTAGAATACAAAAACATTATTTCGTGAAGGAAATTAAATAATAGAGTTTTTACTGATTTTCACCTTACTGTCCCAAAGTTTCAGCCATTTTCTAATTTTGATACCCCTAAAGTTCTATTCCACAGTTTGATATCCCACGAGTTTTCAAATTAAAATTTCCACGGTTATTTTGATACCCCCAAACCCCTGGGTTTGCCCCTCACTTTCCTCAAACTCAAAAAACTAAATTTGGTAAAAGAATGGGTTTCTCATTCACTTTCCTATGTTGATATTTTTGAAAAAGAATCAACTTTGTCAGCACTTTTTCACACTTTGAGGTATCAAATTGTCAAAATCGCACTTCAGAATATCAAAATTAAAAAAAGATTGAAACTTTGAGATATTCGAGTGCAAGCAACCCAGAAAAATCAGAAAAGAACAAAGTACAAGATCTCACCATCTGTTGACATCAATCTTTCCCGTGCCATCATCAAGGGTAAAGGAAACATCAGTGACCCTCTCTGCTTTATTCATCACAATCCCTAAAAGTTTCACCTATCAAACAAAAATAACAACCACAATTTGTGTTAGGGCTTTCAATACTCGAAGATCAAGGAAAGGAGAAAATTTTACATTTGATGCATCCATCCCATCGACAGCGAAATTGGACTTATCATCGTTAGAGTGGTAGGCTTCACTGATTTGCTTCACGGTGAGAGGGAGAGCGCCCTGGCCACCGCGGCTCTAGAAGAACGGAGAGGAGAGAGGAAGAATGAGACTGAGATCAAATCATAGAGAGAGAAACCCTAAAATGATGAGCTTTGAGTACCTTTGAGAAGGAGGATTCGGGGGTTTGCGTGGCCTGAGACGGCATGAAACCGCCGCCGGAGAAGAGATTAGAGGCGCCTCCGTCAAACTGGCCGCCACCTCCGCCGCCGTACATATTTGCCCTCGGTAAGATGGAGCTAAAACCCTAACCCTAACCCTAGAATTTGGGATGATCGCTTCAAGAAGTGGAAGAGGAAGGCGATTTCCCGCCGAATTTTTATGCCTTTTCGCTTTCTTTGTTGTGGCTTCCGGGAGGAGATTCAGAAGCCTATAAAGCGGCTTTAACGGCCCATTATTCATTCGGCCCATTAGAAGATTTAAAGCAAAACGAGGGTGTGCTTATGCCTCGCCTATAACTGTTTGTAATTGAAATTTTAAACTTTGGGAAATGCTTGTAGAAGTAAATAATGAAATATTCTCATATTTTATGAGTATTAATAGTTTTGAGCTTTTAAATATTCTCATATTTTGCTCGAATAAATCTTAGATTTGTCAGCTTCGGCTTTCTGTTTAGAACTGGGCGTAAAAAGAAAATCGTTGTCATTTTGGACTTCTATCTATATAGAAAATAGATAAACATTGTCACATGTATTTAGTATCATACTTTCACACAAAGACATTTTCTAAAATGTTCAAATTTAAGCTTTATTTCTCAATACAACATAAATTCATAAACACAAATACAAGAGGATACATATTTATTTTAACAGTGCCAAATTTCATAAAAGATAATCAAGTTATACTTGAACATACATAAAATTAAAAAGCACATAATCACTCTTGATCCATTGCATTAATGACGCATTAAAAGGATATTCATCATTATGACTATTTGACGCGAGCGTCCACGACCATTGGATACTTTATGTGCTTACAATGCCAACTTTATTTGATCAAGAAACGTTTCAAAGTGTTCTTGTGAAATGCCGTGAGTCCATAACCCGAACGCCTCCCTCGAACACCGGTGACGGAAGCAATTCACAAAGACCAGTTGGTATGTTGATGTTTTCTCGATCGGGGACGATATTTGACGGTGCGCCCCATCCATAGTCAATGTGATGTAGCCCAAGATGCCTCCAATCGGAGACACTGAGTGTCAAATATAAGTTGTCACCTGTAATTAGATCCTTGTCAAAACCCTGACTCGACCAAGTCGAGCATTTCTTAAAGGATCTCTGCTTGGCATCTCTAACTATTTTCACTACCTCTGCAAATGTTGCTTGACCAACGAACTCACTAGTATTCTTGACTAGTGTAACGTAGAGGAGGTTTCCATAATAACCGCTCCCACAAGGGAGAACTTGGTTCAAATTTGGCCTCATATCTATAGGAAATGTGAGGGTAACATTGGTATGAGGCTCTGTATTAATTGCTCTTGTGCGTAGTCGCCAGAGTAATGCAATTAGGAGATCGAAAGTAGAGCATTTCTCATTGGTTTCCTTGATGAAATTATTCTTCAGCTTGTTGATTTGATCAGATGAGATGTCCATTATGTGTTGTTTCAAATTATTGGTTGATGAGGTTAGGGCCGCAATATATGCTGATTCTGGGATAATGAATTTTTGGGGATTGGGGATAGATTCTCGAAACCATATTGGTTTTACTGTAGGTTTAGGAAGACCTCGAGAGATTTCGGCAACAGCGTTCATGAATTGGGCTAATGCAAAGCCATCGAAGACTGAGTGGTGGTATTCAATACCAACTGTAAAACCACCACATTTGAATTGTGTAACCTGCAAGGAGAAGGATAGAAGCGTAGCAGTAATGATATTCTGAAAACTAATGTGTAAGAATTCTTAAAGTTCTTTTTTCTTAAATAAAAATTCGTTTGTGATGATTGAGTGTTACAATTTTATACTCTAATATATATATGTCCCAATGAGTTGAGTTTTCTTCGGGGGGTTAGTCAAGTAGAGCTCAAAATTAGTACTTGGGTAATTTGTGGGACAAATTTTTATAGTGTTAGTCAATTAGAGCGAGAACTAGGATAAAATTATATAGTGTTAGTCAACTAGAACTGGGAAAAAGTAGAACTAGGATAATGGTAAAAATTTATCCTATTTTTGTCAAATTTATATAGAAAAGAGAGTTCTAGTCTCTCAAATTTTTCTAAATTTTAAACTAGAACTAGGTGATAAAAATTAGAGCTTTCTTATTTGCTTTTTATTTTTTATATTTTATTTCTCCATCATCTTCAAACCACACCATAAGATTAGATCACATCACTTCTTACCCTTCTATTTAATGTTATTTTTCATTTTTATATATACGAATTGTATGATTAATTTAAATTTAAAAATTACAAAATTCATATTTCATTAAAAATTTAAAACTAAGAGATGACAGAATGATGTCTAGCGGATCGAAAAAGAAAGAAAAAGAAAAACATTGTTTTTAATTTGTATTACAATAATAATTCCAAAAATTCAAAAGTTACATATTATTATGATAATAATATCTTATAGTCTATCAATAGTTTTCAAAATTAATTAACACTAAAGTAAATTATTATTATTATTAGTACATTTTAAAATATATAAATAGTAGTTTTACTATCAAGATGCATGACTTATATGCTTATTGATTATTGAAAATTATCCTTAATTATATTAACAATTGTCCTACTAAAATATCTCGTTTTAAAAATTACCACCAATTATCCCACTAAAATATCCCACTTCAAAAGTTATTCCATACTAAAATTGCTTCAACTTCTATCTAAAATATTCTCATTTACTAACACCTTCTGGAAATTGATATAACTCACTTGACAATATCTTTTCTTAAGCCCACTTAAAAATTCGCAGTTGATGCATGGGATTTGAAAATGAGTTTTTCTAGTGCCACTTAAAGGAAGTGAGCCTGGATTCTCTACAATCTTGGTTGTAAAGAATGCCTATAATTGATTAGGCGAGTTAATACTATTGGTTCATCTCAGTGGGCCCCACAATTAAAAGTATTTTTATATAATTTAGGTAACTAATATCAATCATGGGGTCAAACTGAGTGAGACAATTTAATTGGTTAGTTGGACATTCTCTACAACCATGGATGTAGAGGATCTCTATTCCACTTAAACTCAGCACCAAGCTACGGTCATGGTTGAAGATTATAATTTTATACTCACAAAAATTTTTATTTAAGCATTGTTTCGGTCGAAAGCAGGTTTCTTTGTTATTTCCATTATAAAAAGTTTTGACAATGAAAACAAGAGAAAATTACACGTGCAACTCTCTATTACAAATGAATTTGGGTCGCTTTCTCACAAACACGAACAGAAGACACTACACGTGTAGATCTCCTGCTTGCGTGGGTTCTTTGCCTGTGCCGGAGACGCGTCGTCCATGGACCACCTAAGCAACGATCGTCGAATCGGCGGGGTTGAGTTAATGCTTCGCTAAGGAAATAAGAACTAAAGCAAATATCTTAGCAAAGTAAGATATCTACTCTTCCCAAGAATAAGTCTAAGCTTAAACTCGAGGATCTCCACGTGAATGAAGTTCTTGAAGTCTTCTTGGCTGAAGCTCAAAATCTCCTTCTCTCTCTCTCTCTCTCTGTGCAAGGCTCTTAGCTTAGGAAATTTTTGATCTTCGAAACTCTGATCTCCCCTCGATCCCCCGCCCAAATGGACGTAGGGGGGTATTTATAGCCTTTGGGAGGCGTCACATCTGAAAAGAACACAAGTCGTCAAGTGTCCAAAATCCGTAGTGGTAGCGGCGGTGTTGGCTGCCGTAGCCGAGCTGCGCGCCTTTGGCGACGATGTTATTGCCGCGCCCAAGAGGAGATGTCTCCGCCGTTGTAACGGCTTTCCTCCATTTTAGGCACGATCGCGCCCTAATTTCCGCGCTTAGCGGGCGCATTTTAGCGTGTAGCGCCCACTAGCGTGGTGAGCGTCTCTTTCGCGTTGAAAAGTCAAGTGGGCCCCACAAGCATTAATTTGAATACTTCAAGAGCACATACCGGACATTCTTGGTGTCTCACCTTTGGCGACACAAGTAAGTGTCGCCAATGGCGAGACACAACAAGGTGTCGCGCCAATAGCGCGACACAAGAAAGTGTCTCGCGAATAGCGAGACACAACAAGGTGTCGCGCCAATGGCGAGATACTATAGGTGTGTCGCCAATAGCTAGACATAACAAGGTGTCGCGCCAATGGCGAGACACTATAGGTGTCCCGGGTATTGGTTTCACCCTGTGATTGACTTCCTGAGACTTTGACGACGTCGTCCTTCGATCTTCTCATGATTAAGTCACATTTGGGGTTCTTCAGCAATTTTTGATGCCTACAGATACCCCCTCCAAAATTTTCAGACTCCTTTGTATTTTATCGAGGGGTCTGGAATATTTTGGATAAGATACGCCTTGCTTCTGTTCAACGTTGAACTTTATAGAAGGGACCTATATCTTGCTTTAGTTTTTGAACCCTGGCTATGTGACGTCGCTGGCCATATTTTGGGATCAATAGTTGTTGTATTTGTATTTGGATTGGTTGAAATGACGAAGTCGAATTTAAACTGATCATCTTCATCTTGAAAGTCACCACTTGGGTCGTAATTGAGTGCCTCGAGAACCATGTTGTCTCATCACAGTGGGGGATGGCGTATGATTCTTCTTCAGCAACGAGAATTTAGAGAAGAAGCGCCGTCCGGCTTACTGAACACTTGGAACATAAGTTATTTGTTGGTGGACTTTCGGGAAAGCTTCCGAATATAATATGGGGCCAATTTGCTTTGAATATACTGCCTCAAATCTCGCATAGAGGATAATCAAATCTCGCATAGAGGATAATCATCGAGTCTTGGAGTTACCGAGGCAGTTTGGTGTCTTTTTTCGTGCGCGGCAGTCGAAGGTGTTGCGCTCGAAGAGGGCGTGCGTGGTAGTTATGACTATCGCACTCGAAGGGGCATGCGCGGTAGTTACGACTGTCGCGCCCGAAGGGGCCGAGACAGTTTGGCCTTATATAAGCCGACAGTTCGGGTCTTTCTCAACACTTCAACCTGCCTCCTGGAATTCAAAACTCTTCCAAAACCCTTCCTTGCCTTTGTAGAAGCTCAAAGATCCTCTTTAGCCCTTCAAATCTCACAGTTTGCTCGAGAATCCTCTCTAGATCTAGGATTTTCTTTCGGTTTTGTTAGAATAAATTGTGTTTGTGTCGAAAAAAAACTGAATCTTTGTATAGATATCCCTGATTGTTCTCCTTTGCGAGGCATTCGGGAAGAGTCGAGGTCCTCCTTCGTGAGGATCTGGGCTTAAACGAGTATTTTGCATTGTCAAAACACTCATAAAATTAAAAGTATGAGATTCTCGATCAATACGCAGCGCGCTTTGTTGCGAGGGGAAACTCGCTGAAGTGTGCGGTGATTCGTTGCACACAATGACAGAACGGACCTCCCTCTTTGGAGATGAGATCCTCCGATGCTTGCGGGAAGAGGAGGATTTCGATGAAGAGGAGGAGAGATACTCTTCGAACTTGGCTTGATCGAAGATGTAATCTAACCCATCGACCATGAGGTCGGCTTGATCGTTGCTGGGCTGCGACACGATAGCCTCAACGTTGAGACTATTAGCTCCACTGTGGTCGCCATCGTGTTTCGGTCGAAAACAGGTTTCTTTGTTATTTCCATTACAAAACGTTTTGACAATGAAAACAAGAGAAAATTACACGTGTAACTCTCTATTACAAATGAATTTGGGTCGCTTTCTCACAAACACGAACAGAAGACACTACACGTGTAGATCTCCTGCTTGCGTGGGTTCTTTGCCTGTGCCGGGGACGCGTCGTCCGTGGACCACCTAAGCAACGATCGTCGAATCGGCGGGGTTGAGTAAATGCTTCGCTAAGAAAACAAGAACTAAAGCAAATATCTTAGCAAAGTAAGATATCTACTCTTCCCAAGAATAAGTCTAAGCTTAAACTCGAGGATCTCCATGTGGATGAAGTTCTTAAAGTCTTCTTGGCTGAAGCTCAAAATCTCCTTCTCTCTCTCTGTGCAAGGCTCTTAGCTTAGGAAATTTTTGATCTTCGAAACTCTGATCTCCCCTCGATCCCCCGCCCAAATGGACGTAGGGGGGTATTTATAGCCTTTGGGAGGCGTCACATCTGAAAAGAACACAAGTCGTCAAGTGTCCAAAATCCGTGAGTGGTGACGGTGTTATTTGCGTAGGCTACCAGCGCATCTTTGGCCGCAGTGTTGATGCTGCGCCCAAGAGGAGATGTCTCCCGCTGTTGTAACGGCTTTCCTCCATTTTAGGCACGATTAACTGCCCTAATTTCACGCTTAGCGGGCGCATTTTTAGCGTGTAACGGCCCACTAACGTGGCTGAACGTCTCTTTGCGTTGAAAAAGTCAAGTGGGCCCCACAAACATTAATTTGAATACTTCAAGAGCACATACCAGACATTCTTGGTGTCTCACCTTTGGCGCGACACAAGTAAGTGTCGCCAATGGCGAGACACAACAAGGTGTCAGCGCCAATGGCGAGACACTATAGGTGTGTCGCCAATAGCTAGACACAACAAGGTGTCGCGCCAATGGCGAGACACTATAGGTGTGTCGCCAATAGCTAGACATAACAAGGTGTCGCGCCAATGGCGAGACACTATAGGTGTCTCGGGTATTGGTTTCACCCTGTGATTGACTTCCTGAGACTTTGACGACGTCGTCCTTCGATCTTCTCATGATTAAGTCACATTTGGGGTTCTTCAGCAATTTTTGATGCCTACAAGCATATCAAGCAATTTGGTATCTTTTTCAGGAAAAAAGGAGGGAATTAAAATACCTGCAATGATAAAACTAGTTTCCGCAACTCTAGATCTGTTGCAGGTACAAGGATGTGGAGTAGACTGGAGAGAGCTCTAAGATTGGTTGCACATATACACATCCAGTCAAGTGGAATTCCGTCAGCCTAATTTTTCTGATCATGCTCCTGCTTTAGTATCAGTCTAGGAGGATATAGATACTGAAAAGAAGCCATTTAAGTTCTTTAATATGTCAGTTAAGCATACTGATTTTCTACCTACTGTCCAATCTATTTGGCACCAAAATATCATGGGATATAAAATGTATGCTTTCTATTTAAAGCTTAAACTCCTCAAAGAGGCTTTAAAGGTGCTTAATAAAAAGCATTTCAATAATATCAGTGAACAAGTTGCAAGAGTAAAGGCAGAATTGGATAATATTCAAGCATTTATGCAAGAGGATTTGTTTAATGCTGAGCTGATTTCAAAGGAGAAAAGTTACATCACTCTGCATAATAATTTGCTCGCCTGTGAGATTTCTTTTTATCAAGAAATGTCAATGATAGAATGGGGGCTTAAAGGTGATGATAGTACTCACTTTTATCATTCTATCATGAAATCTAGAAGACATCAAAGCAAGATTCTTACTCTATGCAAATCTGATAGTACCAGATTGATAGATGAGCAATATATTATTCAAGAAATTTTAATTACAATCAAAATCTCATGGGAACTACTGTTAGAATAGAATTGCCAGATATCTCTGTTATTAAGAATGGTCCAAGCTTAATACAAGTGCATAATGCTAAACTTGATGAACCGATTTCTCCTAAAGAAGTCAAAGAAGCTGTGTTTTCCATGGCTAATGGAAAGGCTTCATGACCTAATGGATGTAATGTTGCTTTCTACAAGGTAGCTTGGAATACTATTGGAGAGGATCTTATTCTTGCAGTCAAAGAATTTTTTCAATCAAAGACTCTATTAGGTATAATGAACTCCACCTCCTTAACTTTATTTCCTAAAGTGCATTGTCCTAAATATGCTTCAGATTTTAGATATATTGCATGTTGCAATTATTTTTATAAAATCATCTCAAAAAATTTTAGCATCAAGGATTCAAAAAGTGATGGGATATCTCATACATGATTCACAAAGTGCCTTTGTAAAAGGGAGGCTTATATCTAGCAACATTTTGCTTGCTCATGAACTTGTCAAGCACTATAGAAGAAAGAATATTTCTCAAAGAGTCGTGCTTAATATTGACATACGCTAAGCTTTTGACGCCATTAGTTGGAGTTTTCTCAAAACTATGTTGCTAGGTCTTGGTTTTCCTGTTAAATATATTGTATGACTACTCCCAAATATTCTATATCTCTCAATAGAGCTCTACATGGATATTTCAAAGGTGCTAGAGGCTTGAGGCAAGGAGATCCCCTCTCCCCTTACCTATTTGTTCTAGGCATAGAATATTTGTTTAGAAGGCTGTCTTTCCTTTAATTGGATAGGGAATTCAAATGGCATTCAAAATGTGCTAAATTACATCAATCTCATCTCATCTTCGCTGATGACCTCCTTCTATTTGGTAGAGATGATTCTCAATCGGTGAGCAAAATTTATAAGTGTTTTTAAGAATTTAGTTTTGTGTCAGAACTTGAAGCAAATATTTCAAAAAGCTCAATTTTCTCTAGGGGTGTTGATGAAAACTCTAAATCTTCAATGCTAACTTCTCTGGGTCTTGTGGAGGGCACTCTACCAATAAGGTATTTGGGCATGCCCCTCATATCCAAAATTCTTTCATTTGTTGATTGCAGCCCTCTTCTATCCAAAATCTCAAATAAGTTTCAAGGGTGGATTAAGAAAAGAAAACTATCTTATACTGGATGACTTCAAATGATTAAGAGTATTATACTTGGAATACAAATATTTTGGACTAGTAACTATATTATTCCAAAGAGAGTCTTGTACAAATAGATGAGTTATGTAGAGGATTTTTATGGGGAAAACTGCTGAAGGAAGAACGATCTCTCTTGTTGCTTGGGATAATGTATGTCAGTTGAAACTTAAAAGTGGCTTGGATTTATTCTCTGTTGGAATCTGGAATGTTGCTACTGCCATTAAACTGCTCTGGTTTTTTCGCACAAAAAAGGATCTTTTATGGATTAAGTGGATACATGAACACTATCTAAAAAGTTATACAATATGGACTGTACAGTACCAAATGGGGGACTCTTAGGTGTGGAAACAACTGATTAGAACAAGAGATTTTGCAATGAACCACTGTAGGTGACTGGATAGCTTATTCACCAATATATAAGAGTATATTGTGCAAGGTAAAATTTGTCTCTCTGCTCTTTATTCAAAACTGTCCACCCCAAGATAAACACAGCTTGGCATCACACTGTTTGGGGAGGTCTACACTACCCTAAACACTCTTTTACACTTTGGCTAGTGGTTCAATCAAAGCTTCTTACATAGGACAGATTATGCCAATTTGGGGTAATTTCTTCAATTCTATGTTCTCATGCTAGTGAAGAAAACCATTTTCACCGATTCTTTGATTGCTCATATTCTATGGTTATTTGGAATGCAATTTGGTTGGAGAAGTTGTGACTGGAACTTGATCTTGAGCTGGTACTCTTAGGCAGCGTTTACTTCACAATGGTAGTGGGATTAGGACAAGAGGTGGGATTGGGATTAGGTAGGATTGGGTCTAACTATTCCATCCCATGTTTACTTCGCCTAATCCCAATCCCACCTCTTGTCCCAATCCCACCACCATTGTGAAGTAAACAGTTTGGATATCCCTAGGTTTAAAACCTTTTCTCCCATTATTTTACTTCTTTCAAACTTCTCTCCCATTATTTTACTTTTTTCAACTGTTGGATCAAATTTTCAATTTTAGCAATGTAAACACTGGGATTTGAATTTCTAGAGAGCTCAATTTGAGACTCTCTGTAGATGTTTATTTATAGAATTCAAGGAAGTACATTTTACATACAAGTCCATATCATTTTCATATTTGCATATTTCCAACAATCAACTGTTAATAGTTTTATAAATTTTTTCTTTTTCTAAATACAAGACTAAGCTTCATGTTACGCACAAGTTTTTCGAACTTGCATGGCTATGAAAGAAAGTTGGAATAATTTACTATGTACAATTGAAGAAGTTAACTGAAGAGAACAAAAGCTACAAGTTTTTCAAGAATACGATATATTTCCAAATCCAGAAATTGGCTGAAGAGAACAATAGGATACAAAAGGAAGTTGGGGAGCTCAGAGCATTGAAATCAGAATTACCTCAACTTCAAGTCAATGTACCTATTAAACATCACTAGTGCTTTTTGTTATGGAAATGGCTCGATTACAAATATTCAAGCAGCAATTTACTTATCTTCATCTATGAAAAAAATTTCATTGAAGCCCTTGAATCTAAAACACAAAATCACAAATATATATGAGCTGTAGGTACAATTATTTTTCAACATCTAGAAAAGAAATGTAAATAAACAAATACATAAAACACCTGATGCATATGATTGCAACATTCACATGTACACAAACTACAACACTTTTACAACTGACATTAACCATCAAGTAATTAACATCAAGAAAAAAAAATTAGACAACAAAGTAAAGACACTAGTACACAAAGCATTAAAGCTAGTACATAAAGCATTAAAACCAATAATCTGTATATAACACAATACACCATAGTTCAACATAGAATCATAGCTTAAACAAAACAAAGATCCCAAACAAACTGTACATACCGACACAACCTAAACAACAATCACCAGAATAAAAGATAGAAGAAGGTAGCTAGAAACTCTTCTCAGTACTTATCATAGGTGTAGAAGATTATCACTGCATAAAAAAGGCAACCAAATAGAATAATTACCAAAACTTGATCAAAAACTCCAATCAAGTATAGTGAACAATGAGTAGGAGGCAAGTTATACCTTACAAAGTCTCCTTGGTTGAGCTCTCCCCCCAATAACATCCTCACAAATTCTTCCTTCCTCTCAACCTCCTCAAAAACATTGCTCATTCAAATGAAATCTTATTTACTGAAGACTAATCTGTAATCTGTATAACAAGACATGAATATGATGGTATCTGTGCAAGTTTGGTCTAGTTTATCACACTCTTGAGATGTATGTGAGCTAATTTGGATTTGCATGTAGATCCACTGGGGCATGAATCCAATGTACCTGGAACTAGGAAATAACTAATTAGAATATTCTCATATGAAAAGAAACATAATTTTTAGAAGAACTTGATCTCTAGACGAAGAAGTAACTAAAGTAACTAAAATTACACTAGATGGAGATAAGCTCTTGCAGCTTAATTTGTAAGTATGTAAAACCACCTCAAGGAGTTCCTTTCCATTATATGACGCAAGAACTCAAAAGAGGCAAATAACAACCTCCATAATCATTACAATAACTTCAACAATAACCTTTGCATTTCTTCTCCTAATTTCTTGTCTTATTATTCAAGCCATCACTGAAACATTCAATAAAGTGTACGATAGACATTGAACATTAAGGTATGCACCAAATTAGAAATATTGTTTACGGAGGTATCATGTGCAAAACAATAGTAATGCATGGATGTTTCTTGAAAAGAAAGCAAAGAACAAAGAAATGTCCATCATATGCAAACCTGCAGCAAAGTTATTTACTCAAATAAGCTTCTGTTCTAGCATGCTACAAAATATAGAATTAGCTAGATATTGATATATATGTAAGGAGGTACCTTTTAAGAAAAGTTTCACACAAACATACCATCAAATTAATGAATCACATGATACATAGATTAATATCCCTTTATTCATAGTCATGAATCAAATAATGAAGCAAATGACTTTATGACATGTTTGACCAACAAGTTTGAGCAGGTACACAAGGCTAACAATTGAAAATCACCATATATAGATATCTGTCTAATATTTAAAGGGTACAAAGATAACAAGTCATGTGCTATAAGAAAAATGTTAATTGCAGTTGTCAAATTCATACCGATCGGTCGACATCAGCCAAATGATGCATTTTAGCATATACATTAAAGTGTAGGTCAGATTAAATCTGAAGAGGGGGAGTATTGGTTATTTTCTCTTAACTTATTCCATTTGAAAAGGTGATTGAAGAATAACATCCTTGTAATCAGTTGTCATGGCAGCATTTTTATTGTCATCAGATCTTGGAAAACTGTTGGGCTCCAGAAAGCAAACACAGCACATCAAATGCATGATTCAAATATAACTGACTAAGTTCTTACGAGATGTGAATTCATCATGTAACAATGACAACTTTTCTCAGAAAATAACCAACTTAAAGTTCCTTTCGTCTTTTCTGTTTCTCTCCAACTGCCCATTTGAATTCTTGGTTTTATCTTTTTTCACTATAGTATGCTTTACCTCTGTATTCAGGCAAGCTAACAGTATGCTAAAACAATTGACAAAAAGCAAGCAACAAAAAGTCCAGATACCGAGCCAAATCAAATTGAGACTGAAAACCACAATGCATACATGAGCAATCATATCCTGATCCAGCAAATAGAATGTCCCCATAACATAGATCAAATATCATGTGAAAAAACCTTTAAAGATGTTACCTTTTCATAAAATGCTAATTGCCGAAGGCTGAACAGAATAACCATATATGTCATTTCACTGTTAATTGTTTCCTTTATACACTTTGAATGAATGAAGAATTTCTAACATGAATCTCTGCACCTATGTAATCCTGCATATCTAGTGTGTAATCAAGTCACATGTTTAGTGTGAAATTACTAGGTTCTAGTCAAAGAAAGAGGCTTAAGCTCCATTGAAGAGGTTAAGCTCCATTCTCTGAAGAATTCACTGCTACAGAGTTGATGGAATCCTATTTTTAAAGTGTGCAATTTATAACAACTTAATTGATTAATTGATCTGGGTTCATAAATTAAACTATGAATATTTGATTGTAGGATTCTTACGCTCATACCTTAAACAGTTTTAAAGCTCAGAGTTTATAAATTAAAATATGAAGATTTGATTGTAGTATTCTTACCCTCAGACCTTAAAGTTTAAAAGCTTAGAGTTAACGAAATCATATTTTTATAGTGTGCTACATCAAGTTAAGAGTCTTCTAAATAACGGAGCAAAGAAATTTGGCGTCGTAAGTGTTTAGTAAGCAAATTAAATTAGTGAAAATTTCGGCAAGAGAGGCTACAATAACAACAATGGATTCTGTTCGCGAGGAAAATTAGAAAATTGATCTATTCTATTTGAAGAATAATGAATACAATCTCTCGAATGCAATATCTCTCTCTAACTGACTTAGATAAAAAGAAATTACAACTTCCTCGATCGGTCGCCCGATTTACAAAAGAGAGAAAGGTCAACGGAGACCCTTCCCTTTATTTAATCTGGGTTCTTCACGGTGGCGGTGGGAGCTTGAATCTTGTATCCCGTTGACGATCCGACCGTCTTAACTCGTGGGACGAGGTTGGAAAAGAACTCGCAGGAGCAAGTCTAAGAACTCGCAAAGCAAGTTTATAACTCTAACGAGTTTGATAACTCAAGATATGAGTTTTGTAACTCTGCGAGTTTGTATGCCAGCCGAAGAAGAGAGGCCAATCCAAAGAAGACCCGCCGAAGATCCCCAAAAAGAGAAGCTCCCGAATGCCCGAGAAGCATTTGCCAAAACCTTCCAACTTCCAAAAAAGAGAAGCCTCTTCTATCTGCCGAGCCTTTGGCTATTTATAGGGGTTTTAAGGGGTGTAACTGACCCCTATAATCGCTCCTAAATGAGGGTTAATGGCCCTCGGATCGTGCAAAAGCAGTTTGGAAGCTGTTAAGATGCGTGTTTGAGCGAGTCAAAGCGCGGAGTTCGCGTTCGGAGCAAGCCTCGCGTCGTGTTTTGAGCTTCAACGGGCCATGTGTGCCGCGTTTTGAGCTTGAGCGCGGGCCATGTGCCCGCGTTTTGAGCTTGAGCGGGCCATGTGCTCCGCATTTGGGGCTTGAGCGGGCCATGTGCTCCGCATTTGGGGCTTGAGCGCGGGCCATGTGCTCCGCGTTTTGGATTGAAGCGCGGGCCATGTGCTCCGCATTTTGAATTGAAACGCGGGCCATGTGCTCCGCGTTTTGGATTGAAGCGGGCCATGTGCTCGCATTTTGAATTGAAACGCGGGCCATGTGCTCCGCATTTGGGGCTTGAGCGGGCCATGTGCTCCGCATTTTGAATTGAAACGCGGGCCATGTGCTCCGCGTTTTGGATTGAAGCGGGCCATGTGCTCGCATTTTGAATTGAAACGCGGGCCATGTGCTCGCATTTTGAATTGAAACGCGGGCCATGTGCTCGCATTTTGAATTGAAACGCGGGCCATGTGCTCCGCATTTTGAATTGAAACGCGGGCCATGTGCCCGCGTTTTGAGCTTGAGCGCGGGCCATGTGCTCGCGTTTTGGATTGAAGCGGGCCATGTGCTCGCATTTTGAATTGAAACGCGGGCCATGTGCTCCGCATTTTGAATTGAAACGCGGGCCATGTGCTCGCATTTTGAATTGAAACGCGGGCCATGTGCTCCGCATTTGGGGCTTGAGCGCGGGCCATGTGCTCCGCATTTTGAATTGAAACGCGGGCCATGTGCTCGCGTTTTGGATTGAAGCGGGCCATGTGCTCGCATTTTGAATTGAAACGCGGGCCATGTGCTCCGCATTTTGAATTGAAACGCGGGCCATGTGCTCCGCGTTTGGGGCTTGAGCGGGCCATGTGCTCGCATTTTGAATTGAAACGCGGGCCATGTGCTCGCATTTTGAATTGAAACGCGGGCCATGTGCTCCGCGTTTTGGATTGAAGCGCGGGCCATGTGCTCCGCATTTTGAATTGAAACGCGGGCCATGTGCTCCGCGTTTTGGATTGAAGCGGGCCATGTGCTCCGCATTTGGGGCTTGAGCGGGCCATGTGCTCCGCGTTTGGGGCTTGAGCGCGGGCCATGTGCTCCGCATTTGGGGCTTGAGCGGGCCATGTGCCCGCGTTTTGAAGCTGAAGCGGGGATAAGTCCGCGTTTTGCTTTGAAGAGATCAATACTTGTGATCTCTTTTCACAAGGATTGTCAACTTGTAATCCTTGTACTCTGGAGACATTAGCCGATTCTCCTTTGTTATCGTGAAAGTCGTCGACTTGTAACCTTCATCGGCGGTGTTTAGCGGATATTGGTGTCTTCGGTAATTTTTCGACCTCTGAGAACCCTCAAAGTTTTTGAAAGTTCGCGGTTGGTGGGGCGAGCTTCGAATACTTTGGATATCTTCTTTGCTTGATCACGAGAAGGTATTGCTCCTCATTCGTCTTCAAAGAAGTCATGTTACGCTTTTGTCCATGCTAGTCATTCATCTTGCATGGGTGAACTCGACATTTTGCTTTTTGAAATCACGAGGATTGTAGTAAGCGTCTTGAACTTTGCTACATGGGATGATCCTCGCGTTTTGAGGTTGAAACACGGGTGGCCATCGCGTTACGTGTTTAAAAGCGGTAGCGACCTCGCGTTTTGTGTTGAAGCGGGGATGAACCCCACATTTCCAACTAAGTCTTTTAGACTTTTCTTTAAGGTGCCAAAGTATAGTGTTAACTTGGCATGCCTTTCATACTTGTTGTTTAAACAAGCTTTTGGGACTTATCACTCTATTGTAAAGAGTTGATAAATTGGTTTTATCATCAGAGGTGGAATTTTTAACTTGATGATGATTTTTGAGGACTTATCGCTCTATTGAAGAGAGTCGATAAGTTGATTTTATCAGAGGTGTGGAGTTAACTTGATAAAGTTGAGTATTTGTGGTTTGAACAAGATTTTGAGGACCTATCGCTCTATTGATGAGAGTCGATAAGTTTAGGTTTTGTCGGGGGACAAAATATGAAACCTGTGATTTGAACAAGGTTTAAGGCCTGTGATGTGAACAAGGCTTACGTGGCTTGTGGTGTGAACAAGGCTTTGGGCTTGTGGTGTTAACAAGGCTTTGGGCTTGTGGTTTGAACAAGGATTTGGGCTTGTGGTTTAAACAAGGCCTTTGGGTTTGTGGTTTGAACAAGGCTTTGGGCTTGTGGTTTAAACAAAGCTTTGGGCTTGTGGTTTAAACAAGGCTTTGGACTTGTGGTTTTAACAAGGCTTGGGGCTTGCGGTGTGAACAAGGCTTTAGGCTTGTGTTGTGAACAAAGCTTTAGGCTTGTAATGTGAACAAGGCTTGGGGCTTATCATCCTATTGAGGAGGATTGATAAGTTGATTGTCAGAGGTGTGAGGTTAACATGACAAGGATACGTTGCGATTGGAGCAACTTTGTGGACTTATCATCCTATTGAGGAGGATTGATAAGTTGGTTATCAAACTCTGCTGAGGATGTGTACAGATTTTGATAGGATTGTGTTGTAATTTGAACAACTTTGTGGATCTATCATTCTATTGGAAAGGAATGATGAGTTGATTGACAGGGTTTAGTTGTGATTTGAACAATTTTGAGGAACTTATCTGTTGGGGAGGATTGATAAGTTGATTATATCATCAGAGGTATAATGTTGACTTGATGAAGATACGTTGCGATTGGAGCAACTTTGAGGACCTATCATCCTGTTGAAGAGGATTGATAAGTTGATTACGATTTAAGCAAATTTGAGGACTTATCATCCTATTGATGAGGATTGATAAGTTGTTTGTCGTGATTTAGTTGTGATTTGAACAACTTTGAGGACTTATCGCTCTTATCGATAAGTTGATGTTAGAGGAGTTCGCCTCGCACGTGACATTGTGCTACGATGTTGGATACGTAGACTTTGTCGTCTTTTACGGGCAAGAGACTAACCGGCAACGCGTGTTAGGCGTTGACTTTAGGGTTATTGGCCAACCCTCAGCCATCAACGGACTTGATGAGCCTTTACCGATCACCGTTTGAATCGGGCTAGCATGCGATTATCTAAATCCGTTCGCATGTGGCGTTGTGCTAAAAGAATAAAACTCTTTTAGGCTTAATGCTACGATGTTGAATCGTGAAGCCGTCTTTCTCACGGGAATAGACTACGTGCATGTATTAGATGCGGGCTTATCTCGCTTAGGTTTGAGATAAAATTCCCGATTTAAATTACGGTGTCTTCTTTGATCGGTAGAAGACTAAACCCAACGCGTGTGTTAGGCGTTGACTTACCTCTACTTAGGATTAGGGATAAAATTCCCCTGCGTGTGAGACGTGGATTGTGGTGTTATTACTAACAACCTGCCATAATTTTGAATATGTGGGCTTTTGTTCTTTTTATGGTTAAGAACTAGCAAGCAGCGTGTTCTGTGAAGGCTTATCCTACTTAGGCTTGAGTTTAGTTGTGATTTGAACAACTCTGAGGAACTTATCTGTTGGGGAGGGTTGATAAGATGACGTGACAGAATTGTGTTGCGATTAGAGCAACTTTGAGGACTTATCGCTCTATTGAAGAGAGTCGATAAGTTGATTGTCAGAGGTGTGAGGTTAACGTGACAAGGGTATGTTGCGATCGGAGCAACTTTGAGGACTTATCGCTCTATTGAAGAGAGTCGATAAGTTGATCGTCAGAGGTGTGAGGTTAACGTGACAAGGGTATGTTGCGATTGGAGCAACTTTGAGGACTTATCGCTCTATTGAAGAGAGTCGATAAGTTGATTGTCAGAGGTGTGAGGTTAACGTGACAAGGGTATGTTGCGATCGGAGCAATTTTGAGGACTTATCGCTCTATTGAAGAGAGTCGATAAGTTGATCGTCAGAGGTGTGAGGTTAACGTGACAAGGGTATGTTGCGATTGGAGCAACTTTGAGGACTTATCGCTCTATTGAAGAGAGTCGATAAGTTGATTGTCAGAGGTGTGAGGTTAACGTGACAAGGGTATGTTGCGATCGGAGCAATTTTGAGGACTTATCGCTCTATTGAAGAGAGTCGATAAGTTGATTGTCAGAAGAGGTCGCCTTGCTAATAACGAGACGAGCTAAACTTAACTTTGTGGGGATTGCGTTGCGATGTGAGCAACTTTGTGGGCTTATCATCCTATTGGAGAGGATTGATAAGTTGATTGTCAGAGGTGTGAGGTTAACATGACAAGGATACGTTGCGATTGGAGCAACTTTGTGGACTTATCATCCTATTGGGGAGGATTGATAAGTTGGTTTTGGTGGTGCTGCTGCACGTTGAAGTGCTTACATTGTCAAAGGTATTTTGTTAACTTGACAATATTTAGAATTTATTATTCTACTCGGAAAATAACAACAAATCAACCCCCAGTCTTTGGGATACTTGACGTCTTTTGACAAAATCGATGACGTCTGTAATTATCCTAGGTTGATACTAGCAGAGTCTTGACCTCGCGATTTAAATGGGTCATCAATAGCCAGTCTTGAGTCGGTCTCCTCCTCTTGACTTCAATCCTAGCAATAATTGATTGACTGTTATACAGGAGACTAGTTGTTTCGGGGCGACATTTTGCAACCCATTCGAGCTAGGAGATTGGTTTGTAAATTGTGCCGGCAGTGTCAATCGAGCGGTATGTCATACAGCCGAGCATCGAAGAGCCATGCCGGAACCGTTCGTGAAGACTTTGATAGGCTCTCCTCCTTTTGCTTAAGGGCAAGGAGAGAAGTGGCGATAATTTCGTGTCATCTTCAAAGAATGCGTGACGGAAGAGTCTCTAAATCGCCCATTTACGGATACATCCTGCGGCGGTTTCATGAACCATTCAAAGACAACCCCTTGAGGGTGCCGATGAACAAGCGAGATGTTATGGCATCGTTTGACATCCCATTCGATCGTGACTTAAAATGGTAGATATGTTGGTTCGGTGATCCCGCGCCGCCGAAAGCTTGTAGCGTAGGGACTTTGAATTTTGGAGGATAAGGCAGGTATCCCATTCTGCGGATACGGTCGACAACCCGATCTTGGAGCTCGCACCTATTAACCATGGCATTGGCGGGCTTCGGTTCGCATTTTGCCGATTGAGGACTTTGCTCGTTTTCGGCCTCTCCCTTTCTTGAGGAGGATTCTCGTGATGAGCTTCTTGATCGGGAGCTTCATTCATTTTTCTTCTCGTTTGAGGATTCACTCCTCCTCCGTGATGATTTTGGTGAAGTGTTGAGTCGGCTATCGAAGTTGAGCTCTATCTGCAACAAGTTGGTTTATCATATCTCGAAGTTGATCGATGGACTCTTGTTGTGATCGCGAGGCCTCTTGCATCATAGCACGATACTCTTGAGCCTCTTCTTGAAATCTTCGGTCTCGCCGTAGACAGCCACATGCTCTATGAAAGAACTAGAGGATTGAGATTCTGCGATGGTGAATGCTCATCATCGGACTCAATTCCTTTAGCCAACTTGTGATAATTGGCGGGGTATGACCCTGTTGAGTCCGTATGTCGGTAAACTCGTCGAGTCATTCAAAGCCTCTTCAAGTCGGGGACCGATTTGCCTCAGCTCATTAGAGCTAGAGATTGACGGCCCGCCTACTCCGATCATGTTAGAAGTGACTCCAAGGTATTCGACCTCTGAAGCCTCCTTCTGTGAGAATGCCGCCGCTCGCGACCAAATGATATTTGTCAATTGGTCAAACACCGAACGGCTTGGCATGTGGCGGCGTCGATATCGCAGATGATTTGGCACTTGGAGCGAAGATCGCGTTTGAGCAATTGAAGCGGGGTTGGGACCGCGTTTTAGATTGTGAACGCTAGGTCCGCGTTTGAATGCTTGGACGCGGGGTTGAGACCCGCGTCTCAGGATAGGGGCGTGAGGGTCGCTTGCAACCCCCTGCCGAACGCGAGGTTCGCGTTTGAGCAATTGAACGCGGGGTTGTGACCCGCGTTTTATAGTGGGGACGCGAGGATCGCGTGCAACCCCCAGCTGAACGCGAGGTTCGCGTTTGAGCAATTGAACGCGGGGTTGTGACCCGCGTTTTGACTGTGAAACGCGCCATTGAGGGTTGCGTTCAGCCTGGCTTCTGCGAGGCTCGTGTTCGGGCACATAAACGCGAGGCTTGCGTTCTGTAAAAGAATCGCGAAGCTCAAGATCGCGTTTTAGCTCACAAACGCGAAATTCGCGTTGGTTGGTCGATTGGCCATCTCGGGGCTGTGTTCTTCGACGGGCAGCGCTCCTTTTCGCCTGATTTGAGGCTTTTGCGTGACATCACTATCTTCAGCGTCGGGTTAGCGCGACAAGCGAATGGGCTTTGGCCTCGCGATTTAGGCTAGGTCATCAATAGCGGGTCTTGAGTCGGTCTCCTCCTCTTACTTCAATCCTAGCAATAATTGATTGACTGTTATACGGGAGACTAGTTGTTTCGGAGGCGACATTTTGCAACCCATTCGAGCTAGGAGATTGGTTTGTAAATTGTCTTGCGGCGGTGTCAATCGTGGTACGTGTCATACAGCCGAATGCCCGGAGCAGCTTCGGCGAAGACTTTGATAGGCTCTCCCTCCTTTGCTTAAGGGCAAGGAGAGAAGTGTGATAATTTCCGTGTCATCTTCAAAGAATGCGTGGCGGAAGAGTCTCTAAATCGCCATTTCTACGGATACATCCCGGCGGTTTCATGAACCATTCAAAGACAACCCCTTGAGGGTGCCGATGAACAAGCGAGATGTTATGGCATCGTTTGACATCCCATTCGATCGTGACTTAAAATGGTAGATATGTTGGTTCGGTGATCCCGGTCGAAAGCTTGTAGCGTAGGGACTTTGAATTTTGGAGGATAAGGAAGGTATCCCATTCTGCGGAATGCGGTCGACAACCCGATCTTGGAGCTCGCACATTAACCATGGCATTGGCGGGCTTCGGTTCGCATTTTTAGATTGAGGACTTTGCTTTTGGCCTCTCCCCTTCTTGGAGGAGGATTCTCGTGATGAGCTTCTTGATCGGGAGCTTCATTCATTTTTCTTCTCGTTTGAGGATTCACTCCTCCTCGTGATGATTTTGGTGAAGTGTTGAGTCGGCTATCGAAGTTGAGCTCTATCGCAACAAGTTGGTTTATCATATCTCGAAGTTGATCGATGGACTCTTGTTGTGATCGCGAGGCCTCTTGCATCATAGCGATACTCTTGAGCCTCTTCTTGAAATCTTCGGTGGTCTCGTGGGTGTGAGCCACATGCTCTATGAAAGAACTAGAGGATTGAGATTAGCGATGGTGAATGCTCATCATCGGACTCAATTCCTTTAGCCAACTTGTGATAATTGACGGGTATGACCCCGCTCGAAGTCCGGTATGTCAGAAACTCCGCCGAGTCATTCAAAGCCTCTTCAAGTCGGGGACCGATTTGCCTCTCGCTCATTAGAGCTAGAGATTGACGGCCCGCCTACTCCGATCATGTTAGAAGTGACTCCAAGGTATTCGACCTCTGAAGCCTCCTTCTGTGAGAATGCCGCCGCTCGCGACCAAATGATATTTGTCAATTGGTCAAACACCGACGGCTTGGCCGCATGTGAGCGGCCGATATGCCGATGATTTGGCACTTGGAGCGAAGATCGCGTTTTGAGCATTTGAGCGAGTTCGGACCGCGTTTTAGATTGTGAACGCTAGGTCCGCGTTTGAATGCTTGGACGCGGGTTGAGACCCGCCTCGTGATAGGGGCTGAGGGTCGCTTGCAACCTAGAAACCGAGGTTCGCGTTTGAAAAATTGAAGCGGGGTTGTGACGCGTTTTATAGTGGGGACGCGAGGATCGCGTGCAACCGGTGAAACGCGAGGTTCGCGTTTGAGCAATTGAACGCGGGTTGGGACCCGCTTTGACCGTGAAACGCCATTGAGGGTTGCGTTAGCCCGGCTTTTGCGAGGCTCGTGTTCGGCACATAAACGCCAGGCTTGCGCTCGTAAAGAATCGCGAAGCTCAAGATCGCGTTTTAGCTCACAAGCGAAATTGGCGTTGGTTGGTCAATTGGCCATGGTACGTGTTCTTCTTTGGCTTTTGCCGCTGATTTGAGGCTTTGCGGCGACATCACTATCTTCACCGTCGGGTTAGCGACAAGCGAATGGGCTTTGGCCTCCTTAGAGGCTTTGTGGATCTTGCGCATAGCCTTGGGGCTAAGGGATCCGGAGGAGAGTGCCTCCTCGAACTTGGCTTGATCGAACTCTACGGTCAGAGTTTCAACAGTCGTCCCAATGAGCTTGACGTCGGATTGCGCCACCACCTCTTCATCGGTGAAAGAAGTTGTCCCCAGCAGAGTCGCCATCTTTTGTTCGCGAGGAAAATTAGAAAATTGATCTATTCTATTTGAAGAATAATGAATACAATCTCTCGAATGCAATATCTCTCTCTAACTGACTTAGATAAAAAGAAATTACAACTTCCTCGATCGGTCGCCCGATTTACAAAAGAGAGAAAGGTCAACGGAGACCCTTCCCTTTATTTAATCTGGGTTCTTCACGGTGGCGGTGGGAGCTTGAATCTTGTATCCGTTGGCGATCCGTATCTTAACTTCGTGGGGCGAGGTTGGAAAAGAACTTCGCGGAGCAAGTCTAAGAACTTCGCAAAGCAAGTTTATAACTCTAACGAGTTTGATAACTCAAGATATGAGTTTTGTAACTCTGCCGCGAGTTTGTATGCAGCCGAAGAGAGGCCAATCCAAAGAAGACCACGAAGATCCCCAAAAGAGAAGCTCCGAATGCCAGAAGCATTTGCCAAAACCTTCCAACTTCCAAAAAGAGAAGCCTCTTCTATCTGCCGAGCCTTTGGCTATTTATAGGGTTTTAAGGGTGTAATTGACCCTATAATCGCCTCCTAAATGAGGGTTAATGGCCCTCGATCGCGGCAAAACAGCTTTGAACTGTTAAGATCGTGTTTGAACGAGTCAAAGCGGAGTTCGCGTTCGAGCAAGCCTCGCCTGTTTTGAGCTTCAACGCGGCCATGTGCTCCGCGTTTGGGGCTTGAGCGGGCCATGTGCTCCGCGTTTGGGGCTTGAGCGGGCCATGTGCTCCGCATTTGGGGCTTGAGCGGGCCATGTGCTCGCGTTTGGGGCTTGAGCGGGCCATGTGCTCCGCGTTTTGGATTGAAACGCGGGCCATGTGCTCGCATTTTGAATTGAACGCGGGCCATGTGCTCCGCGTTTTGGATTGAAACGCGGGCCATGTGCTCCGCGTTTGGGGCTTGAGCGGGCCATGTGCTCCGCGTTTGGGGCTTGAGCGGGCCATGTGCTCCGCGTTTTGGTGAAGCGGGGATAAGTCCGCGTTTTGCTTTGAAGAGATCAATACTTGTGATCTCTTTTCACAAGGATTGTCAACTTGTAATCCTTGTACTGGAGACATTAGCTTCGATTCTCCTTTGTTATCGTGAAAGTCGTCGACTTGTAACCTTCATCGATAGTGTTTAGCGGATATTGGTGTCTTGATAATTTTTTGATCTCTGATTCCTAGTCCGAAAGTTATCAACTTTTACTAAAATCATGAAAATAAGCAACTATTCATGAAAGATGCATGATATGGTTCATAAAACAATTTACAATACAATCCAAATGCAAAAATATCAAATAAGTCTAAGGAGCATTTCATCAAACATTTAGCAAGCAAAACCTAATTGAAGATCACCTGAGTGGATTTTAATACCTTAGTATGATTTCATGCGTTGATGAACTCGGCAGTGGCCTTGGCTTCCTCTCTTAGATCAAAATCTAGCCTCTGATTTTTCCATAAAAGATAAAAATTAACAAAAAATGAGAGAGAGAGAGAGAGAGAGAGAGAGAGAGAGAGAGAGAGAGAGAGAGAGAGAGAGAGAGAGAGAGAGAGAGAGAGAGAGAGAGAGAGAGAGAGAGAGAGAGAGAGAGAGAGAGAGAGAGAGAGAGAGAGAGAGAGAGAGAGAGAGAGAGAGAGAGAGAGAGAGAGAGAGAGAGAGCGTACAATCTCTCGAATGCAATATCTCTCTCTAGCCGACTTAGATAAAAGAAATTACAACTTCCTCGATCGGTCGCCCGATTTACAAAAGAGAGAAAGGTCAACGGAGACCCTTCCCTTTATTTAATCTGGGTTCTTCACGGTGGCGGTGGGAGCTTGAATCTTGTATCCGTTGACGATCCGATGTCTTAACTCGTGGGGCGAGGTTGGAAAAGAACTTCGCGGAGCAAGTCTAAGAACTTCGCAAAGCAAGTTTATAACTCTAACGAGTTTGATAACTCAAGATATGAGTTTTGTAACTCTGCCGCGAGTTTGTATGCCAAGCGAGCGAAGAGAGGCCGATCAAAGAAGACCGCCGAAGATCCCCAAAAGAGAAGCTCCGAATGCCCGAGAAGCATTTGCCAAAACCTTCCAACTTCCAAAAAAGAGAAGCCTCTTCTATCTGCCGAGCCTTTGGCTATTTATAGGGGTTTTAAGGGGTGTAATTGACCCCTATAATCGCTCCTAAATGAGGGTTAATGGCCCTCGGATCGTGCAAAACAGTTTTGGAACTGTTAAGATCGTGTTTGAACGAGTCAAAGCGGAGTTCGCGTTCGGAGCAAGCCTCGCGTCGTGTTTTGAGCTTGAGCGGGCCATGTGTCGCGTTTTGAGCTTGAGCGGGCCATGTGTGCCGCGTTTTGAGCTTGAGCAAGCTGCGAGCCGTGTGCTCGCGTTTGGGGCTTGAGCGGGCCATGTGCTCCGCGTTTTGGATTGAAGCGCGGGCATGTGCTCGCATTTTGAATTGAAACGGGCCATGTGCTCCGCGTTTTGAGCTTGAGCGGGCCATGTGCTCGCGTTTTGAAGCTGAGCAGACGCGGTACATGTGCTCCGCATTTGGGGCTTGAGCGGGCCATGTGCTCCGCATTTTGAATTGAAACGCGGGCCATGTGCTCCGCGTTTTGGATTGAAACGCGGGCCATGTGCTCCGCGTTTTGGATTGAAACGCGGGCCATGTGCTCCGCGTTTTGGATTGAAACGCGGGCCATGTGCTCCGCGTTTTGGATTGAAACGCGGGCCATGTGCTCCGCATTTTGAATTGAAGCGGGCCATGTGCTCCGCGTTTTAGGCCGAGCAGCGGGCCATGTGCTCCGCATTTGGGGCTTGAGCGGGCCATGTGCTCGCATTTGGGGCTTGAGCGCGGGCCATGTGCTCGCGTTTGAACCGAGCAGCGGGGATAAGTCCGCGTTTTGCTTTGAAGAGATCAATACTTGTGATCTCTTTTCACAAGGATTGTCAACTTGTAATCCTTGTACTCAGACATTAGCCGATTCTCCTTTGTTATCGTGAAAGTCGTCAGCTTGTAACCTTCATCGATAGTGTTTCGCGGATATTGGCTGTCTTCAGTAATTTTTTACAGTCTACAGATTCCTAGTCCGAAAGTTATCAACTTTTACTAAAATCATGAAAATAAGCAACTATTCATGAAAGATGCATGATATGGTTCATAAAACAATTTACAATACAATCCAAATGCAAAAATATCAAATAAGTCTAAGGAGCATTTCATCAAACATTTAGCAAGCAAAACCTAATTGAAGATCACCTGAGTGGATTTTAATACCTTAGTATGATTTCATGCGTTGATGAACTCGGCAGTGGCCTTGGCTTCCTCTCTTAGATCAAAATCTAGCCTCTGATTTTTCCATAAAAGATAAAAATTAACAAAAAATGAGAGAGAGAGAGAGAGAGAGAGAGAGAGAGAGAGAGAGAGAAGAGGGGGGTTAGGGTTACCTTGAGGAGTCTGAGGTGGCGACGGCGGCGACGACAGCGACAGCGGCTATGGCGATGACGACGGCTGCGGCGATGGCGAGAGAGAAGAGGGAGATCATCGTGGAGATTAGGGTTAGGAGATAATCTGTGATTGAGAGAGGAGAGAGAGAGAGAGGGGGGGGGAGAGAGAGAGAGCGGGGAGATCAGGGGAGAGAGGAGCTAGAGATCGCGAGTTCTGGGATCGTTTTGTGGTATCAGGATTAGCTAGTACCTACGTTGGGTTGGGTATTGGTTGGTACCAATTTTGGGTATCTAATCTTGATCCTAATCCCAGACCAATCCTAATCCCATGATCAAGTAAACATAAAATTAACCTCTAATCCTAGGATTATTAATCCTAATCCTAATCCAAGGTGAAAGTAAACGCTGCCTAAAAATATGCTGATTTCACTCTGATTTTTACTGAGACTTATCTAAAAAGGAAAAAGTAGTGATATTATACCATATTATCCTCAACAAATTCATTTTCAACCAAACAAGAATTTTTTGCTTAGATTTGTCATTCATCAAATCCTCTTCAATATACATGCAAACAAACATGATTATGAATATGGATTTTTTTAAATCCGTGACATGCATCAAAACTAATCCATGAACCAAACAGCCCCTTAGTGATTGGTTTACAATTTGTTTTTTTATTATTAATATAATTAATTATCCATGAATTGACTTTTAATTCTTAGGTTACCTATCATCTAAAATAATGTTTGGCAGGGTTGTTGATATCTTGTTTAAATTGTATTGAAGTTTTTTATATGGAGCGAGAGCTAGCAGAAGCTAAAAAACTTGTTTACAAAGCATGAAACATTGACCCAATATATCCTTTGCCGACTACAACCGGAATGGCCTAGTAGCTCATAGGATTTAGTAATACAATTAATACAATCTCATAGCAGATGGCTCTAATGGTAATGTCTTTTATTGCCATGTCATTGAGTGTAATATTGCCATAAATAAAAAATTAATACCTAATTTTTAATGAATGTTAAAAAGGAATTGCTTTATAACTGAGGTGTGGTACAAGGACTAAGTTGAGAAAAAAGTACGTACAATGACCAATTTGAGTATGAAGGCTCTATATATATGACCAAAATGGTCTCTTAAATCAATATAATACATGAGGTCCATAGAGTGAGAATACTATTAATGAGTTGCATGCATCCTCTACAATCTATGATGTAGAGGATCCCATGACTATGTGATCCAAATTCTCTGCAATCTTTATTGTAGAAAAAGCCTACAATTATCTTCGTGGACTAATACTATTCGTTTATATCAATGTGCCCCACAAATAAATATTTTTTATATAATTTAAATAATTAATATTATTTATGGAGTCCATTAAGTGAGGAGATTTAATTAGTGAATTGTAGAGTTTCTCTACAACTAAGGATGTAAAGATCTCTACCCAAGTCTATGGGGTTTTGTTTGTTGGAATTAAGCGAAGGTTCCTCTAATATAAAAAACCCTTCATTTATAATTTCTCTCTATTCTCATGATTCTCTTTAATCCCATCTAATTGTTTTCTTTTTTATACGTATTAATGAGGTACAAAACTCTTCTGCCATAGATTTTTTTATTGGATTATGGTTTTTATTTGAGTTATATATTTTTTTTATCTTGATCGGATTTGGAGCAATTTTTAATATAACTTACATTATTTCTTGAGAGTATATCCTTTCTTAAAACTTAAAGTAGTTATGCAAATGCTTTTGAATTGTTTGTTAAGCATTTATGTCTTATTTTGGTGACATCATTATGTTATTTTAGAATTATGAATATGATTGAGCGAATGTAATTATAGATGAGCTATAAATTTATGATTATTCATTTGATTATTCGATTGTGATACTTCCTAGTAAATTTATATCACTTGTATTAAATTAAAGAATTTTTATTAAAATATTTTTGTATTATGTTATTTTTCCCTAATTATTAAGAAATTATTATGAATATCTTTTATGTTTTTAAATTAAATAGGAAGAAAATATTTTGATCCATATATGTTTAAAAATTTTATGATTCTAATTATTGAAGTCATTATGAATAGTTTGTATTTATAAAATATGTAAATAATCAAGAAACAAAATAACCTACACTATGTGTTACATTTTTTGTTACATTTTTTCTTTAACAAGGTAGAGCATTACGTTATGTGTTACCATTATTTTTAACATTGGATAGCATTTCAATACTTAGCCCGTTGTTTACCAGGCCATTATCCTTGCAATGATAAATGTTGTTTGTGTGAATATTTGTTAAAGTTCTCATGAGGAGGAAAAAGAAGAGATAATAATACATTTAATGCGTATTGGATAGTCAGAACTATTAATTAGCCATAAAAACTATTTAAAGGGTATTATTAAACAACAGTTTTATCTTTCAAGAGACTATATAATTTAGACTAAACTAACTATTATTGAAACTTAACTATAACCCTGTTTATCTAGAACAGAATAAAAATTTAAAGGCTCATTCTAATTTGATATCATTAATGACTTATTGTGCATTGCCATTAACAAACCTTTGGGCCTTTGACAATACATTCTCCCTTTCATTCGACCCATAAATAGCTTGACAACGTAAGGCTAATAGCAATTGCATATTTATAGACCTATGGTGAGAATTAGAATTAGTATTCACAATTCATTTTTAGAAGAGGAGACAGAAGAGGATGAGAAGTTGTAAACAAGAGGAAGGTTTCATAACAAAATGAAGCTCTCCATCTTCCTTTTTCTCATCCTCCTCCAATGCTCTCACCCTATAAAAGCCTCGGTCGAAGAAATATGCAAGCAAGCAACCTCCAACAACATCGACAGCTACAAATTCTGCATAACCACTCTCAAATCTAAAACCAAAATAGCCAACCAAGAAGATCTTTTCGCTATCGCCAGTGACTTAATGATGGATGCCTTTCATCGTAACCTTCAAATAATACAAGAATTGCAAGAGGAGAAAGGATTGTCGAAGAAGCAAGAGAATGCATTGAGGTTTTGCTTTGCGGCTTATGGGAACGGGATATCGAAGATGGAGCAAGTTTTCTTTCGGTATAAATTAGTGGGGGTTGATATTGCAAAGAATTGTGTGGGTGCAGGAATAGACCAGGTTGCTTTGTGTACTGAGGCTTTTGTTAAAGAAGGAATCAAATCATTGATGGTTGAGGAGAATGAGGAGGCCATGAATCTTGCTCGACTTGCTTCTCAATTGATTCCACCAGCTAAGACATGAGCAGATGATTGTTGAGAGTCAAGAAACAATGTAACTATTACTTCTGCAAACAAATAGTTTAGTAGGGCACATTTTTGTTATCCTCTGTTGTGAATCTTTTCGAGTTGTTTTTTAATATTAAAGTAGCAATTTTCAAAAGTTGCATAGACAGTGTATTCCACCTTTTTGTTTTTATTCTTTTTGTTAAATTCATGACAGTATTCAAGGGATTTAGGTCTTCTATATTGAAGATAGAAAGTGAAGAATTCATTTCTTCAACCACATTTACTTATTATTTAGTTCTCTAAATTATTTGAGTTACTTATGAGAATGAATCTGATTCACGTATATAAACAAAGACATGTAAACAGCTCCTAGTGAGTAATTATTATTGCATTTTAAAATCAGAAAGTAAAATCAAATCATGTTTGAAATCATGCTTAAAATCAAATCAGAAAGTAAAATCAAACCATACCTTTGGAATTTTGGTTTACTGGAAGAGATCTTCAGAATGGCATCAGATCAAATCATGTTTAAAATCTCATCCACCAGCATTTGAAAAGGATTTTGAAATAACACTCTATCATTTCAAGAACGGGGGTTCAACTTGCAGGAGCATATTAGAGTATTAACTTATAACATCAACTCTTATAATAGTTTCAGAATTTTGGTGTATCCTAAGGGATCTTTTAACACATTCTGTTTTAAAGAAAATGATAAAATAACGGGTGATGTAACATCAATTTGTTTATATTCTATCTGATTGCCATGGTAACTGGTAAGGAGACAATGTGAGTAGCTGTTAAAAGTGAAAGGATAAGAGGGATAAGGAGCGGAAATAAAAATCTAATTTATCTCCTTTTTATCACTTTCGTCCATTTTTTCAGAAAATTTATAATGTATGCATAAAATTCAGCATATTATATCTCTATTGTCTCTGGTTAATAAGTTTTAAGAATTTTCTTTTCTTTTTTTTAGAGAAAAGTTTTATGACAATTTCGCGGGTTGCTAAAAAAAACAAAACTAACAACAAATCATTACGAAATGAATCACATACACACTCGTGACCCATGCACACCCTTAAATATTACAAATTAAGTTACATCAAGCTGAACACTCAACCGGCACAGTACTAAACCTCCCCAAATCCTCACAATAATCATACACCAAATGCCTTTTCCTCACCCACTTCATCTGCCTCCTCTCATGCGCACTCAACCCCCTCGTCCCCTCCCCATCCCACCAAAACTCCTTCTCCTCACACTTCTCCTCCACCACATTACACCCACCAACCCCAAACCTCCGAACCTCCGTGACGAACGGCGCGTGGCTCCAGTCCGTCTTCACCCTCCCGCCTTGCGTCGCCCAGTCGTCCTCGTTCCACACCGACGCGTATATTTTCATGGGTTGGTCGATCGAGTACGGGTTCAGGTCTCTCCGGGCGAGGATGCGGATGGGAGTGTTGTCCACGAGGAAGCGGAGATGGGTGCGGGTCCACAGGAGGGTGTAGGTGTGGAAGGCGGCAGTGGGGTCGAACCAGAGGGTGTGGCGTTGCTCGCGGTTGCCTGTGCCGTTGATGTAGATGTTTGTTTGGAGGAGGTAGGGCTCGCCGGAGACGTTGCCGAGGAACTCGAAGTCGAGCTCGTTGTGGTTCGGGCCTTCAGATGACATCTGCAAGTATTTTTGTTACAATTCCAAAGAGTTGTTGGCAATTGGTCATGCTGTCGCTAGCGTTCCGACAACATGAGTTATGTTGCAAATATGTGTGTAACTAAAAATTAACTACTTCTAAGCAAATGCATCCGAAATGTTTCAGATTCGAGTCACATCTTAATGACTACCCTAAGCACATGAGACTTCAAATTTAAGCTGGTAGTGTTAAACAACTTATTTTCAATTAAATTCGTTACATTACTACTTTTCTAGTATGAAACTATTTTATATATGTATCTAGGACATATCGTGATCAAAAACAATTCATCATGTTAAATAATAGTAATAAGGTTAATTGCGAATAGACCCCACTTACTATCACCCAATTGCGGATAGACCCTCTATAGTTTTATTTCTGCAGATGGAGCCCCAGTACTATTTTCCCAAATGTAGATAGACCTCTTCAATGAACTTTCTCGACTCTTTTAAGAGTCAAGAAAATTAGCAATTGGAGGTTTACCCTCACCAATAGAAGTACACTATGGGTCTATTCACAATTAGGCAATAGTATAAGAGGTCTATCCGCAATTAACCCTAACAATAATAATAATAATAATGAATATAACAATGTATTTGGTCAGCTTACATAAAAGGCAGTGACCGTTCCGGCTGAATCACCTTCAACCAACTTTATATCCATGCTGACTTGGCCAAACAGGTACTTGTTCTTTGACCCAAACCCACATCCTACACAAAATTAAAACCATAATAACTGTAAAATCTTCCTGCTGCCCATTTCTTTTGTTAAAGGAGATAAATAATACCTGAAGTGGTGTCAAGTTGCAGCTTGAGAGGCTGGCCTTCAAGTGCTACAATATGATCTGGTGCCCAATAAGGTTCAAAGAGCTCAGTGAAGTTAGCAGAGCTCACAAAATTAGTCAGCAGAGCAAATGAAAGCAAGCAAGCGAGAAGAAGATTGATCATTTCTTTCATCATTGAGCTTAATAATTGCAGAATACACTGTTGAGATTGGCTATAGAGAGGTTACGTATTTATAGATGGATGCATATAAAGGTTCCATTGGAGTATTGAAAGGAAATAGGGGAAGGAATCCATGGGCTGTCTTCCACAATGGGAAGCAGGCCTAAGCTATACGGAATTAATTTAGCTTTTGATCGGAATACTTAATTAATTAGTGTACTATTAAGAAAATGTTTTGGGAGAATTTATGCAGCAGTTCCTGTTTTAATAACCCAAATGCTAGTAAGTATAGTTAAGTGGATTCCTGCTTAGCTCTCTAAACAATAGACTCTCAATTTGAGTCTATTAAAAAGCCAGTAGGAGAACTGATCAGTCTCAACCAAAAACTTTTGGGACGCAATGTTTTTTTTAGTAAACTGGTAAGAAGCTCAAAAATTTGCTAACCAGAGTAAATATATACAAAGTATACATGAAGAAAGAAGAAGAAAAATAGAATATTCGGAGGTAAAAGAAGGATTGCAAGGCAGAACCGACTAATATAGGCTTCTAAATCAAAGTATCACCTCATTTTGTATGATGGCGTAAGTCATCTGGTCTTCTAGTGCAAGATGATGTTGTCATATCATAAGGAAGAATATGCAATAAGATAACGAATAATGTATACATCGCTGAATTTATTCCAAAATGCTCTCTCATCCCTTTGGTTTAAATATACAATTCCTAGTTGCAAGTTCACGGGCTAAATCCTAAAAAAGAAATGGAGGGAAAAGAAAACAAAGTTAGCGGATGGATTATCCTGATCCTGTAGCTATAAAAGGTGAATAATAGTATTTTCTTTGAAAAACCAAGAGATCACGAGTACAAGTACAGATTTCTCTTAACTTTTGCCCAAACCATTTCTTTTTGTGATCCATTGAAATAGCGGATTCATTTTTATAAATCAAGAGGCTTTTAGAGTACTATATATATCTTGTTATTAATTACTGCGCCCTGCACAATAATACGAAGAACTACTTGATTGCTTGTCCTCTTTCTGTTTGTTTTTAGTTTGTGCGCAGCTTTAAGCAGAAAATGTGGCGCATTTTTATGGTTTCTTTTTCTTAATAATGAGGGAAAGCTGGCTTCTAATCAAGTAGGGGGCGTGTGGAGGCTTGTGGTTAAACAGCAAATCATAGATCGAACATTGTAAGAATCTAGCTTTTAATCAATAACTACAGCGTAAATAATAGTATACATAAAATTCTGAATTATGAGAGAAAATCACATCAAAACGATCTGAAGTTGAGATTAAAACATTCACTTTTTTCCAGATGTTGTCAAAGCATGGGCTTTGATGTAGAGCAACATACCTCCTGGAGATAGATTTGAAAACGAGAAAGAATACAAAGAAACGAAAAGAATCCAGTTTGAATCAATGAACTCCTACATCTGTCTTGGCTCCTCTCAAAAAGTCCTAGATCAGCCACAATGGGTAGGAAAGCCTAATTCTAGGATTCTAACATCAAGTTGTAAGTGCATCAAGTTGTAAGTGTTAGTAGGGTCAACTAGATCAACCAAATACCCACATGTAAAATAAGAAGGGAAAATTGTGTCAATGCCCTAAAAGTTAAAACTTCATGTGTTACAGCCCCTTCAATTTTTTTTCGTGTGCTGCAGCCCTTAAATTAGAGATATATGTGCTGCAGCCTTTTTTTAGTCATCATTACATGCCAAGTAAGTATTGAGAGAGAAAAAGAAATTAAAAAAAAATCCCAAAATGTCCTTATCTCCTCCATTCTTTTTTCTCTAGATCTAATGGCTGTGGCTTCTCTCTTCTAACACATCTCCTTCCTCCTCTCCGCATCTTCCTCCTTTTTCTCTCAGACACCGACATCCCCCTCCGCCACCGTCGATCTTGCGTGCACGCTTCGGCCATATTGTTCGTTTCTTTTCTCCCACTAATTTTCCTCGATCTCTCTTTCTTTCCCTCAAAACTAAAAAAAAGCCCTAATTTTTCCTGACACTGAAGGCGAAAAGATGGCGAAGAACACGGCGGATGAGGCGGTGCCCGAGGAGGACGAGGAGGAGCTCGAGGCCGCAAGTCCAATGGCTTGTATGTTAAGTCTATTGGATTAAATAATAAGTCTAATTTGTTGAATATTAAGCGTAATGAATTATATGTTAAGTCCAGGTTCGTGTTAAGTCCAGTTTGGTTCATGTTAAGTCCAATTTTTGGTTAAGTCCAGTTTGGTTCGTGTTAAGTCCAGTTTGGTTCTGTTAAGTCCAGTTTGTTAAGTCCAGTTTGATTCATGTTAAGCCCAGTTTGGTTCGTGTTAAGTCCAATTTAAATCATTTTAAAATAAGTTGAATTAGACTCAACATGATTTAAATTAGATTTAAATGGAATTTAACATGATTGAAATTAGACTTAAAAGGAATTAAATTAGACTTAACATGAATCAAATTGGACTTAACATGAAATGGACTTAAAATAAGTTGAAATAGACTTAACATGATTCATGTTAAGTCTAATTCAACTTATTTTAGACTTAAAATAAGATGAATTAGATATAACATGATTTAAATTAGACTTAAAAGGAGTTAAATTGGACTTAACATGCATCAAATTGGACTTAACATGAATCAAATTGGACTTAATATGAAATTAGACTTAAAACAAGTTGAATTAGACTTAACATGATTCATGTTAAGTCTAATTCAACTTATTTTAGACTTAACATGATTTGTGTTAAGTCTAATGTTAAGTCCAATTTGATTTAGACTTAACACAATTAGACTTAACATTAGACTTATTAGACATGACATTTCTCTATTTAAATTGGACTTAACATGAACTAAGTTAGACTTAACATTAACCAAGTTGGACTTAACATGAATCAAAATAGACTTAAAATGAACCAAGATGGACTTAACATGAACCAAATTGGACTTAACATGAACCAAGTAGGACTTAATATGAATCAAAATAGACTTAAAATGAACCAAGATAGACTTGACATAAACCAAGTTGGACTTAACATGAATCAAGTTTGGACTTAACATGAATCAAATTGGACTTAACACAAATCAAATTGGACTTAATATGAAATTACACTTAAAACAAGTTGAATTAGACTTAACATGATTCATGTTAAGTCTAATTCAACTTGTTTTAGACTTAACATGATTCGTGTTAAATCTAATGTTAAGTCCAATTTGATTTAGACTTAACACGAATTAGACTGAACATTAGACTTATTAGACATGACATTCCTCTATTTAAATTGGACTTAACATGAACCAAGTTGGACTTAACATGAACCAAGTTGGACTTAACATGAATCAAAATAGACTTAATTAAAATGAACCAAGATGGACTTAACATGAACCAAGTTGGACTTTGGACTTAACATGAACTAAGTTGAACTTAACATGAATCAAAATAGACTTAAAATGAACAAGATGGACTTGACGTGAACTAAGTTGGACTTAACATAAATCAAGTTAGACTTAATATGAACCAAGTTGGACTTAACATATAATCCAAGTTGGACTTAACATGAACCAAGTTGGAGTTAACTTAGTTCATGTTAAGTCTAATTCGTGTTAAGTCTAAATTGGGCTTGAGCTCCTCCTCGTCCTCCTCCAGCACTGCCTGCTCCGCCTCGTTCTTCGCCACCTCTTCGCCTTTAGTGTCAGAGACCGATCTGTTGTTTGACGGATCCTCCGATGAGAACGCCAATGAATTCGAGGTTTTGGCCGTTGCCATTGTCGACCAAATTTGAGCTTTTTTGATTTTGGGGGGAAAAGAAAGAGAGAGCGTGGAAAATTTGTGGGAGAAAAAGAGCAAATAACATTGACTTTTTCTAAGTAATATACTCCCAGATCAACAATATGGCCGGAGCGTGCACCTATGTTCGGTGGTGGCGGAGGGGGATCTCAGTGTCTAAGAGAAAAAGGAGGAAGATGAAGAGAAGAGGAAGTAGATGGGTTATGAGAGAGGAGGAGAGGAGAGGAGAGGAGGAAGGGGGAGCCATAGCCATTAGATCTAGAGAAATAAGAATGCAGGGGATAAGGGCATTTTGGGATTTTTTTTTTCTCTTTCTATGCTTACTTGGCATGTAATGATGACTAAAAAAGGGCTGCACCACATATATCTCTAATTTAAGAGCTGCAGCACATGAAAAAAGTTGGAGGAGCTGCAGCACATGAAGTTTCAATTTTTGGGACCTTGACACAATTTTTCCAAATAAGAATACAATGGGTTGGTTTATTTTCAAATGGACCCATTATTGACCCATTAAGAAATGTGATTTTCAAGTTGCTCAAAAAATTATAAAAAAAATATATGTTTTGATCCTGAAATTCGTATGAACATTTTTTGTGAGATTGAATGGCTAATTCAATCAAAACCATGTTCTGAAAAAATAGAATTCAAGGAAAATACCCTAAAAATAGGAAAGGCTAAAAGATCAAATTGATTTATGTACTAGGACTCCGTTTTCAAATTGGTCCTTTCGCTTTTCATTTTATCAACTTAGCCCATGTGCTTCTAATTAAATATCAATTTAGTCTTATTTCAACTCTCCGTTAAAAGTTCCATTAGATAAATTTTGAAAAGATAATTCTATCCGAACCCCCCATCGTTTCTGATTATGATTCCTAATTTTATTTTAGTTCCTCGAGAAAAACCGTTTAAGGAGCTTTCACTGTGGTGTTAGGATGGGGTATAGGATTATCATATCGTAGATGCTCTTTATTTTATGGAGCTTGCTTTGGGGCTACTTTACGATTCCAATCCAAATTGATAGGTAAAGGTTTCTGTGGAGTTAGGATGTGGTGCTGTTGCAATTTAAGTATGAGTAAGAATCGATAATTAAATCATTTAATAGTTACATTAAAAGAAAATATAAAATCATTCTTAGTTATAAGGATTAGTTGTTTTTCGTTGAGTGACTGGAGATTCATTAAGAAGATTTCGCCAAAAAACATAAATTGTATCTTGTGAACGAAAGGGAAATTAAATTTTATTTGACCGGCCCAAAGGCTAGCTCTCACATTATCAGACTTCTTTTGAAGCCTCTCGTGTAAATTGAATTTCTCTGATACTCTACCCCTCTAAAGTGGATCCTATCATATATTTTATAATTTCTATAACAAAAAGGGTTGATAATTTGCACATTTACAATCACATCATGTGGTAATCTGATAAAAAATGGATCTAATTTTTATGATTATCATGCTTACATATGAAAGTATCATATATCAACAAAAATAAAATTTATCAATTTGTAAACAATCATAAAAGTTATTACAAACACCTTAATTTTCATGATATTATTGACTGGAGAGATTTTTTAAAAAATTTAGCAAGTTTAAATTGGTTTTAATTAGGTTCAAAGAGGAGTTCTAAAACAAACTCACAAGGTTCTAATTTTTATGTAATTGAGGGCAATATGGTTATAAATGAAAAATTAATATCTAATTTCTAAAGGATGTTAAAAAAAGACTAAGTTTGTAACTAAAGTGTGGGACGGGGACTAAGTTGAGGGAAAAAATACGGGGACCAATTTGAGAACGAAGCTCTAAGTATAGGGCCCAAATTGGCTGCTTTACCCAATAGGAAATACTCCATACTCTAGGTGCAAGGTTTGATACCTTTATCAAATTAATCTGAAGAAGAAGAAAAAACTCTTGGAATTTCAAAAGGACTTCTCTAAAAATTTGAACATCTTGCCTCTGAAACAACCAGTACAATATCAAAAACCTCAACAACAAAACTAATCACAAAATCAAACACCCTACACAACACTCTAATCCCAATTCATGAATCTTAAACTAAATTTGATCTTTCAGCTGTGCTGGAAGCAAGTAGATGAATAAAGAGTGAGGATGGGAGAGGCGTTGTGAAGAAGTCCTACGAGAATTTAAAATACTAAAAATTAAAATGTAAAAATAGACATGTATTACAAATGATTTTATATCATAAGACATAAAGTGAATGAATAAGATTAGCTTTTGAGACCACCAACGGGTACGGCTCAGGTGATTTGAATGTAGCATTGTCATCCTAGAGTGTCATAGACTCAATTCTTAGGCCCTTATTTATCTGGTGTTTTGTGGGATTAAAGATGGGCTCAACGCCTAGAAATTTCTTGATTAGGCCATCCCCTAAACAAGGTTCCCTTGTTAACCAAAAAAAAAAAAAAGCTTTGAGAAGCATCCGTATAACCTCATAATTTAAGCGTTAAACTGAATTACACCACAATTATTCATTTAAAAAAAATCACAAAAACAAATTTTTTTGAAGCTTTTGCATCTCAAAACGAACACAACTTCGAGAAAACCTTAACAACAGTCAAATATCCAACATATATGGACATCAACCTCGAGTCGCTCTCTCTATAAGATTGGAAGCAAGTATAACCAGATTCAAGCACTGCTCATTCTCCTTGTCAAGCAACGAAGCAGCCCCAGTCTTGTTAAACGCATCAATGCACATCGAAACGTGATCCATTCCCGTCGTCAAAGACTTAGTGGTCCCCACAAATCCCCCCTTACTGTACCTCGGCATCGCCTTCTGCAACTTAGGCTTAGCCTGTTCCAGCTTCGGTATCGAGGTCTTGTACAGGTCCTCGCACAGGACAAGCGCCATTTGCTGGTCGTTAGTGTAGGCTTCGTTCTTCTTGAGCTCCTCGATTCTTGATTGGGTTTTCTTGTAGGCCTCAATGGTGAGGTCGGTGACGACAGAGGCTAGGGCTCGCTTGTCGTCTGTTTTAGCTTTAGAGTTTGATTTGAGGGTTGAGATGCAGAAGTCGTAGTGTTGTGGGTCGGCGACTTGCTTGCATGTGTCGTCGATGCTAGCGTTGGCGAGGAGGAGGATGAGGAGGAAGGAGAAGAGGAAGGTGGAGGTCTTCATTTTTTGTTGATTTTTGAATTGCAAATTTTTTTAGTGATTTGATTTGTGTGTGAGTTTATATAGAGATGTTTGTGGAGAGAATCTATACATAGTATTAAGAAAGAAGGGCTTGGAGAGGTTTTCTCTCCGTGTTTTACTCTGGAGTTGATCACATTTGTAGGAAGAGAATGGATGATATGTCCCTAATAAATGAATGGTAGATAATTAGATTTGTATACTATTGGTCCCCAAATAATATTTATCCTGAATAGATTTGTCAAAATACGGAGGAACACATACGTAAGCGTCATACTAATTAAGCTGTTGGAGGAACACTTATAGTTACCTACTTACCCCAATTAAATGTAGTTAAAGAAATGATAATTTCAATTTCAAATGTATGATCAATATATATTTGGATATTTAGATACAAATCTTGATATTTCACTTAACCTGTAACCTATATTTGTCCCCAAATATAAGTTTCTCTCTTAAATATAAGGCATAATAAAAGAGAAATTTTAGGGTTTCCTTCGTGTTACCTCATTTTCTCCATGAAGAGTGGTTTATTTATCTCTTGTGTAGTTTTTTTTCGGTGTTACCCCAGCGGTTCACCCCCAAAGTCTCACGAGGCTAGTCCGATGTTCGAGCATGGAGCGCGGAAGGTTATTGCTCTGGCCCAGTGGCTTTTAGGCAAGAGGGATCGAACCCGGGTTCCCCGGCTTTCCTCCACCCAAGACGCAAGCCGCTAACCACTTGCGCCACCCACGTGGGTTTATCTCTTGTGTAGTTATTATGATAATATCACGAAGTCCCATATATCGTGATTAGATTAAAAAGTAATAATCTGGTTGATCTTTAATTTTCAGCCATGGTTGTCCGTACTCTTAAGTGCATGTTACTGCATTTAATTGGTGGATCCAGAATTTTTTAGAAGTGGTGTCACTCATAATTAATAATTAATAAAAAATTACAATTGTCCCCCACGAGTTTTTATATTTTGAGAAAAAAATATATATGCTAGAATCATTAGTAAAACTGTTCAAATATATCTTTCTCAATATATTTTACTAACAATCATGCATTCAACTAATTATCAGTCATTTTATCCTGTAATTTGCTCTTTATTAACTTCATTGCAAAAAAAGCTCTTTCGACGGTTGTCGTAGCTATGTGTAACAATGTCATATTCAAAAGAAATATAGCAAAGAATGGATATTATGCTTTTTAATCTCCATCATCTTCTTTGAAAGATTACCTGCCCGTTGTAAATTAGCAAACATTGCATCTCTATGCACATCAACAATGTTCATAATTGTCAAATTCATTCTTGGAATCCATCTTCTATGGAAATTTTGGTGTGTTCTACAAGTTTACTAGAGGTGTCACCTAGATTTTTAGTGGGGTGGAGTGTTTAAATTGGTGTGTTTTAAGTGGGTTGGGTTCGTAGTCCTCCTTGACCAAAGTAAGTGGTGTGACGTGACATCATTTTGGTCAAGGTAAATCCGCCCTGTAACATTTCACACGTGTGAGCTGTGGAAGTATTATATAGTTCTTTGATTTGTTCAACTATCCGTTTATCCTCATTGCTTTATTAAATCTTCCTTACATGTCACATTGTCAGCTCAACATATGCTAACCTTTTTTGAGATTGTCACCTTGCAGTTATGGTTATTGACCTCCTTAACCAGCTTGGTTTCTTAGGTTGTCATCTCATGATTACCGATATTATCTCGTCTTCATGGGCTGTGAAAAGGGCTTCTTTTCTTGCGGGAATCCATGGATGAATATTTATTAGTGGACATGAACCATGCAAACATGGGTCCGAATTCTCTACAATCTTGATTGTGGAGAATACCTACAATTACTTAGATGAGCTCATACTATTGGCTATCTCAGTGAGTCCCACAATTAAAAGAATTTTTATATTGTTTAGATAATTAATATTATTCATGGGGTCACTGAGTGAAGCGTTTTGATTGATGGTTATAGAGAATCTCTACAATTAAGGATGTAGAAATCTTACATTTTCTTCAAATGCAATCACTAGGTCCCACACCAATCTTCTATCAACCTATAGCCATGGACTCATTTTTCAATATGTTATCAGTATTACACTCCAATTAAAGCTTCATATATATTGCCATTTCCGTTGCGATCATAAATTAATTAGTTAGCTCTAGCTTGTATTCAGACTTCAGATCAGCATTTGTACTCAATATCAGTATTTGATTGTATTATACTTATATTTTTGTGTATATATCATTTCAGTTTTCCCTACTTATTCATATATTTTAGGAAAAATTGTGTCGAGGCCCCTCTTCAAAAACCACCATGTGCTGCATCCCCTTCAACTTTTCTCCACGTGATTTCCTGCCTTAACCCACTCTCATGTGAAAACCCATTTTCCTGTTGTTAGCTCAGCAGAGAAAGAAAATAATTTTTCTTTATCCCCAAACTACCGTCACCCTCAACCACTCATCTTTCTTTTCTTTTCTCATGAACCCATGAAAAATATTTTCTTCTTCTCCTCCTTCTTCTTAACCATTATTTCTTTCACCACCACCTTTCTTATTGCATTCTCCTTGTCTTTCTTCTTGTCGTTTATCAATCATTTTCTTTTTCAATATCATGGCCACTATTCTGTCATATTTTTTTCTCTTTCTTCAATTATCCCTCTACTTCTTCTTCTATAATTGTTGTTACATCATTTAAAGCCCATAATTTTGGCTTAAACAATACATCTTTTAAAGTCACACCAAAGTTAACATGTAATAGTTAAATTTAACACTCAATAGTTTAACGTAACACCTAACAGTCAAAGTTAATACTCAATAGTTAAATGTAACACCTAACAGTCAAAGTTAACACCTAACCGTTAAACTTAATACTGAAGCTTTAAAGTTAACATGTAAGCTTCAAAGTTAACATGTGATGTCTAAAATGAACTAAAAATTAAATTTTTTTGCCATCATGACCTCTGCTCCGCCATTTTTCCTCTTTCATCAACCATCTCTAGTCGTTCTATAAAATCTGTCACATCCCTCAAAAGCCGTCTGCTTTGGCTAAAACGATCACTTTTGAGCATTAACTTTAATTTTTGAATGTTAACTTTAATTATAAATTTTAAGTGTTAACTTTGAAAATTATGAAGATTTCAACATTTGAAATATTTAAAAACTGTAAAGATTTTAACACTTGAAAAATAAAGTTAATACTCAAAATTTAAAGTTACTACTGAAAATTGACCGTCTTAACCAAAGGAGACAGCCTTTAAGGGGTATAGTGACGATTATGGAAGAAGAAAGAGCAAAGATGGTTAAAAAAAGAGGCAAAATGACGGAGGAGATCATGCGGTGGCAGCAAAAAAAACTTAATTGTTAGTTCATTTTAAACCTTACGTGTTGACTGTAAAACTTACATGTTATCTTTAAAGCTTTAGTCTTAAGTTTAACCATTAGGTATTAAGTTTAATTGTCAGGTGTTAAGGTTAACTAGTGAGTATTAACTGACGAGGGATTTCTAAGTCCTAAAGTTACTGCAAGTATATAGCTGTCAAGTTGTAGTCTTTAGAGATCGATCCACAGGGAATTTGGAGTTTCAAAAGACACTAGTACAAACTTGGCTGCCCAAACGGTTTCCATAATCGTTTGGGCAAGCACATGAAGCCCGAATGGTTTAAAATGTTTGGGTGAAATAAAATAAAGAAAAATATCACCCAAATGGTTAGCCCAAATGGGTAGAACCGTTTGGGGGTATTTATTAATAATTTTTTTTAATGAAATTGCTTTTTCACATATTTAAATGTCTATAACCTACCAAAATCTAATTATTTTATTGATTAATAGCCTAGACTAATTAGAACATGAATAAATTAAGCTCAAAAGGAAGAACTAATTATCTAAGCAAAAACTACCCTAGCTTCATCATGCTAAGCAACCTAAACTAAATTAGCATACATGAAAGAAAATCAAACAAAAATAAAAGAAGAAAAAGAAGACATTGCAAGGACTAAATACAAGAAGAAAAACTTTTATAAAGTAAAACTTAGGGGGTGTTATTCATTCTGGATTGTTGATTTGGACTTGGACAATTGTCCATGAATCCGACATTCTTGGATTGAAACCTGGACTCGAATTTTATGGTCAAAGCCCCAAACTCTTGGATTGGATTTTGATTTTTGTGAGTAGAATTCTTGAATTTTTGGTCTGGATTCTTAAACTTTTGCTTTGGTTTCATAGATTGATGATCAGATTCTCGAACTAAATTTTAGATTTATGTATTATTTGCATTAGGAGTTTTAAATTAAATTATTATGTTGAATAATAATTATTAACAAAAAATAAATATTAATTTAAAAACGCCCTTATTTCGATTCTGGGATGATAACAACAAAAATGAATACATCTTGTAGTCCATTTAAACAGTTTAAAAGAAATGTATGTAATATAGTATTAAATATTTAAAATATTTATATATTTAATAAATGTTAAATAATGAACATATCTAAGTTAATATTAAATAATAACTATATTAAGTGATTAAATAGTACTAAATATATTTCATTTTAAATGAATTAAATAAACTTATAGAAGTTGATTAAAAATATCTTAAAGTAAATACATTCAATGTTAATAACTTAGAAATATGGAATATTGTAAAATTAAATAACTTTAATTTGAAATATATTAAATATTTAAATAAGTAAAGAGAAGAGGAGAGAAGAAATCCACATAGTAACATAAAAATCCATCAATTTTAACTTGGGCATTGTCTTAAAAATTTCTTATTAAAAACTATAGAGATGGAATGGAGTGTGGATTTTAAAATCCTAGTCCTAATAACAATCCTAAACAACCAATAACACCTTATATTCAAATCCAAATCCTAGTCCTAAATCAATAACACGTTAAATTCAAATTCAAATCCTAGTCCTAAACCAATAACACGTTAAATTCAAATCCAAATCCTAGTCCTAAACCAATAATACCTTAAATTTAAATGCAAATTCTATGCGAAATGAATAACACCCTAAATTGAAATCTAATAAAAATCGAGTCCAAATCAACAATCCTCAACCCTTACAGATAAGAAGTTTTACAATGAAGATAGTATTCCTTTCAAATAGCCAAGCCCTCAATTATTTACAAGATCAATTGATGAATAGATAAAAAATAAGAGGGGTCTAGGATCTTATTTATACTATACATGAATCGATCGCAACCAAAGAATAGAAATTCCTCAAAACTGTAGGATTTAACTTGATCTTCAAGTAATTGAATATAAAATTGCAAAAATAAATAGGTCAAATTTAAGATCAAACTAGATTTGCTTCTTAATCCAAACAAGGATCTAATTTATTTCTAAAAATAATCTAACACGATTAATTTCATATTTCTATCAAAATTGGGAACTGAAGATGGAATTTTAGGAACATGCCAATCTGGATGGATCCATCTCATCGAGATAGGCGATTTTTATATATAATATGCTAGATTCTGAGTTCTGGATTGAGAGATAATACTTTTTCTTTATGGTTAAAAATCTGAATCCAAATTTGGCTTGATCTTTCTTTCCTTCATCTCCAAGTAATTGAATATTGTCTTTTTTTCTTGATTTCCTAGTGAAGATTTGATTGATTCTTCTAGAACTTAAGCTTTTTGGCTTCAACGGGCTTTTTTTTATCATCTTTTGGGATATTATTCATTTAAAACCTATTTTCCCGTAAATATACTGAAAATACCCAAGTAGCAACTTAAATAGTACAAAAATATAGATAATGGGAATATAAAAATCATATAAAATATGCCAATCATTTACTTCAGCGTGACTCTAGAGGATGATACATTTAAGCAAAGATGGTGACTTTTAGGTGATGATGCAACTATTGTGGGACATAAAGAAGATAAGAAGGAGGAAAGGGTAGATGGGACAAAGGAGGAAGGAAAAGGAAGATGGAGATGAAACAGGGATCGAAGATGAAGATGAGACAGAGGAGAGGTGGGGGTGAAAGTCAAACGAGAATAGATTTGGTGGAGGAATCAATGGAGGAGAATGAGGAGAATGAAGTCAGATGGAAGAAGAAGGAGGAAGGATGATGAAGGAAGAAGGATCAAGATTAGAAAAGGAAGGAAGGAGGAGGAATAAAATGGAAGAGAAAGAAGAGAAGAATGGACAAAATGTTGATATAAGGAGGAAGTAGGAGAGTAAGAAGATAAGGAATGTTAGAAATAGAAAAGAAAAAGGGGAAGAAAGAAAAGTTTGAAAAGGGGCATAAGCACAGTTGACTTTGGTCAATAGATTGAGTCACACGATGATTCTTAATTTGAGGCCTAAACACAATTTTTCTTATATTTTATATTATTATGTGGATATTATGTATGATATTGTGAATATTTAGCAATATTCTTTGAGGCTTAGGTGAATGCTTGGGAATTTTCTCATCCTTGTGTACACATTGTCGACCAAGTCGATCACGTGCATATTCATGTATTGCTAATTTGGGGCACAAATGTGACAATTACCATATTTATATACACTTACTAATTATGAATGTGAATATAAATACAAATATATCCCAAGAAGAAAATTCATATCCATTTCAATCGAATCAAATACCAACATGAATCCCACAAAGAAAAATACAAATATATCCCAAGAAGAAAAATACAAATATATCCCAAGAAGAAAACTCATATCCATTTCAATCGAATCAAATACCAACATGAATCCCACAAAGAAAAATACAAATATATCCCAAGAAGAAAATTCATATCCATTTCAATCGAATCAAATACCAACATGAATTGAATAAGAGAAGTACACGAATGTATAATGGTGATACGATAAAAATACATAAGATTTATTGGTCATGTGCTACAATAGATGTTTAAATGTAATGGTTTTCTCAAATGAGAGTTCATTAATATGTTTTGAAACTCAAATATGTTAATCTCATGATCAAAACAATTTTAATTGTATGATAGACACATAAATACAAATA